>JANAVB010029819.1:35708330-35775830 GCA_029216955.1 Iris pallida
GGAAATAAATTAAAATTGATTGGACTTCGCGAACAAATTTTTCGTTGGTGAAAGTCATTGAACCACTCATTTGAAGCATCAAGTGATACAAAAATAAAGTCATCAAAATAGTCACCGTCCGGCATGGCGGGAGTAAATAGTGAGAAAGATCATTCCTCTTGGACATTAGAGGAGGATGCTTCTCCAACCTTCCCTTTCTTTTTGGAAGAATGAGGAATTTTAGGAGCCACTGGAATTTGAAAGTGGAGTAAAAAGTTAAGATATACCAAAATTGAGTAGAGGAAATGGAAGAGAACTTTGAGACAGCTCCGAATCCAAACTCGTAGACCTTGGAAGGCTTTGAGGTGGGAGTTTGGGGTGGCTATGGTTAGGGTTTTCGGTGGCTATTGCTGTTGTTTTGATAAAGAAGATAAAGTTTTAGGGGGGTTTTAAAGAGGGGAACCCGACTGTCCAGCTTATGTTCTGATTACCCTGGATCGAGTTTGGCCCGAGTTTGGTCTGAGCTCGGTCCGAGTTCGGTCTCCATGTAGTCTGGACAGAATTGGACTAATGTAATACATGTTTTAACATTAATACAAAAATTAATTTGCAATACTTGTGTTTATGAAAATTAATTAATATTAATTAATCATAATATACAAAACATAGCTAGCGGTAGTCCGAAGATACTTGGTATCTTGTCGTATAGACTTTTACGTCTTTTTGTTAGAAGAGCCCTTTCGGCTTATAACCAAAATATTTTCTACAATTTTATATATTCAGATCAAGTAACACATAATTATAAAACTTCAACGTCCAAAATTCTCAATTCTCTTCGTATAAAGTTAAAACGATCTTCAGCTAGGGATTTTGAAGATGTTTGCCAATTGACGTTCTGTATCGACAAACTCTAAACTAATATCTCCTTGTAAAACACGGTCTCTAAGAAAGTGATATCTAATTTCTATATGTTTAGTGCATGAGTGACAAATGGGATTTTTCATGAGATTTATCAAGCTAGTGTTATCACAGTAAATAGGGATGTAGTTATAAGATAAACGATTATCCTCCAAGGTTTGCTTTATCCACCAAATCTTGGCATAATAATGTCCTGCGGCTATATATTTAGCCTCGGTTATTGATATTGCAACATAATTTTGCTTCTTAGAAAACCAGGAGACTAAGGACTTTCCTAGAAAATGACATATACCACTGGTACTTTTACGATTGACCTTGTATCTAGCAAAATCCGTATCCGAATAACCTATCAGGTTAAACGAATCGGTTTTGGGATACCACAGACCGGTTGTTAAAGTACCTTTAAGATATCGGAGGATACGCTTAATGGCGCTCACATGTGATTCCATAGGACAGGCCTGAAATCTTGTACATAAGTATACTGAAAACATAATGTCTAGACAACTAGCAGTTAGATACAGTAAACTACCAATCATACCTCTATACTTACATACTTTTGTTGGTTTACCACTTTCATCCATATCAAGCTTTGTAGACATTGCAATAGGAGTTTCGATTGGTTTGACGTTATCCATATCAAACTTATTCTGCAGGTCTTTTGTATATTTGGCTTGATTGACAAAAATCTCTTGTGAAATTTGTTTAATTTGTAGCCTAAGAAAGAATGTCAGTCCTTTTATCATGTTCATTTCAAATTCACACTATATACTCTTAGCAAACTTATTACATAGCATCTCATTTGTTGATCCAAAGATAATGTCATCTACATATATCTGCACTAATAAAATATGCTTATCCAAAGATTTTATAAACAAAGTAGAATCAACCTTCCTTTTTGAAAAATTGTGTTTAGGTAAGAAGGAACTAGGGCGCTCATACCATGCACAAGGTGCTTGTTTGAGTCCGTAGAGAGCCTTAAGAAGCTTGAATACATGATCAGGATTTTTAAAATCTTTAAAGATATGAGGTTATTTAACAAAAACTTCTTCTTTTATAAAACCATTTAGAAAAGCACTTTTGACATCCATCGGAAAAAGTTTAAAACCATGAAAACTTGCAAAAGCATAAAGTATACGAATGGATTCTAGTATAGTAACTGGAGCATGTGTCTCATCGTAGTCAATGCTTTCTTCTTGATTATACCTTATGCTACTAGACGTGCTTTTTTGCATATGAATGAACCATTCTCATCTAATTTATTTCGGAACACCCATTTGGTACCAATGATCGGATGATCATTAGGTCTGGTAACGACTTTCCAAACTTGATTCCGTTCGAATTTGTTTAGTTCCTCTTGCATTACAAAAATTCAAAATTCATCATCAAAAACTTCTACAACATTCTTTGATTCTATCTTATAAATAAATGCTACATTAGCAACAATATCTGCAGTGCTTGAGCTAGTACTTACACCATTCGATAAATCACATATTACCAGTTCTTTTGGATGATTTAGTGTAAACTGCAATCGCTTTGCCAGACTTTCCATGTATGAGGTTGGTGTATCTTTAGGTGTTTTATTCGGGGTAATTCTATCATCTTAATTATCATTGTCGTTGTCTCTTTGACTGTTTAGCTCATCGAAGGTGACATTTATTGATTCTTTAACAATAAGTGACTTTCTGTTGAATACTCTATATCATTTGCTCTTTGCCGCATATCCAAGAAATATTCCTTCATCAGCTTTTTCATCAAATTTTCCTAAATTATTTTTAGTGTTTAAAATAAAACATCTACAACCAAACACTTTGAAATAGCTGATATTAGAAATTCTATTAAACCATAATTCATAAGGAGTCTTCTTGGAGATAGGTCTGATAAGAACTCTGTTCAAAATATTACATGCAATATAAACAGCTTCAATCCAAAAATACTTTAGAAGATTATGCTGGTTAAGCATAACTTTGGCCATATCGCCAAGAGTTTTGTTCTTCCTCTACACAATGACATTCTATTGAGGAGTTCTGGGGCAAGAGAATTTATGTGATAAACCATTCGAATCACAAAACATTTTAAAATCATGATTATCAAATTCTCCTCCATGATCACTTCAAAACCGAGTAATCCTGAATCCTTTCTCATTTTGTACCTTTTTACAAAAAGATACAAATTCAAAAAAGACCTCATTTTTATTTGCAAGAAAGTAAACCCAAGTTTATCGTGAATAGAAATCAACTATTACAAAAGCATATAGCTTACCGTCAAGACTAGCAACTCTACTTGGTCCAAACAAATACATATGTAAAAGTTGAAGTGGTCTAGAGGTACTTATAACATTTATTGATTTGAAAGATGATCTGGATGCCTTGTTCTTTTCACACTCGGCACAGACTGTATCTTTCTTGAAAGTAATATCAAGTAAGCCTCTTACCAGTTTCTTTGTGGACAATCTTGTAATAGTGTCCATGTTCGTATGTCGAAGATGCATATGCCATACCCAGCGTTCGTCCTGAGATGTATATAGGTACTTTTCAGTACTGTTAGCACTTTTTGACAGATATAATATATATGTTGTCCTCTCTTATTCCCTCAAAGAAAATTATTCCAGAAGATTTATCATAAACGAAACACTTATGATTAGCAAAATTAATTCCATAACCATGATCAGTCAACTGACTAATACTCGGTAGGTTATGTTTTAATTATGTTAAAGTTTTAATAATAGGAGAGGGAGAAGTACCTATGTCGCCAATTTCAATTATATGTCCTTTTAAATTATTTCCAAAGGAGACATATTCTTCTTTCTTCATCGATATAGTTACAAACAAAGTGTTGTCGTTCGTCATATGTATGGAGCAACTACTATATCGAGAATCCATTTGCTTCTAGCAGGAAAAGGAAGGTCCACCTTAACATCTGTAGAAGCATATATTTGTTGTGTTGTGAGTTTTTTCTTCTTCTTCAGAATCACTCACCTCGCTTTCACACCAAATGCAGGTATTAGCATAATTCCTTGTCGAAGTCCTTCTTTTGCTTGACTAATTATATCTACTCCCTTTTCTTACAACAGGGCAGTCTTTCTTGATGTGACCTATCTTTTTTCAACTATAACAAATTGGTTCTTCATCGCCTCCAGAATCTTTCTTCTTATTAGTCTTCTCGTACTTCAGAAATCTTCTAAAGTTCCTCGTCATGAGGGCTATTTGCTTGTCGTCTGAGCTATCGGTCTTACTCTCGTCATCGGAGGCTGTCTTATGGTGTACTTTGAATGCTATTGTCTTCTCCTTTGGTGTTGGCTCTTCGAAATCTTTAAGGTCCTGCTCATGTGTCATAAGCTTTTCCATAAAAGTCTCAAGATTCAATGTAGTGAGATCATTCTCTTCAATAATGGTCGTCACCTTGGGATTCTAGTTCTTGGTCAGCCCGTGAAGTACCTTTGATATTTTTTTATGATTATTGTATTCTTTTTCAAGAGAAGATATGGGATTAACAACATCTAAAAATCGAGTAAAAATGTTGTAAATAGTTTCGTTAGACTTTATTTTTGAAGGCCTCATACGCTTGTGTTAGTCGTTAGATTTTGGGCACCTTCACTTATGAAGTTCCTTCATGAGTTATATCAAGAAGTTTCCAAACCGCATGAGACGTGACACATGTTGATATCCTATTAAACTCAGCTCTATCTATAGCACAAAATAAAGCATTGATGGCTTTTGCGTCAAGACTTGCTTGCTTTTTTATTATCAGTATAATTGTCATGCAATTTTTCAACCAAGTTCCCATCTACAACTATAGGAAGTGGTTTCTTATAACCATCAATAAAAATTGACCATAAATCAAAGTCAAGTGACTTGAGGTAAAAGCTCATACGTGTTTTTCAATATATGTAGTTTGTGCCATCAAATATGGGTGGCCTATTTGTAGACTGGCCTTCACCATTTCTAGTATATAATGATGCCATATCTCAAGAAGATTTAATCCAACTAAAGAGAAACTGTGCTCTGATACCAATTGTAGGATCGATGGCACCTCTAGAGGGGGTGAATAGAGTGTAGCGGAAGAATTATCCCTAATAAAAATTAAGCAGTTAAAAGCAGATATAAATGAATATTTGAATGCAGTAAAGTAAAGTAGTCAGTAAATAAGGACAATAAAGAATATGCAGACACCGAGATTTTATATTAGTTTTCCTCTGAGAGGATTAGTCCAGTCTCGAGAAGTCTGCTCGACGTTAAATACACTATTTGAAATAGAGATTACATAGCATGCTTTACTCCGAAGAACAAGCCAACTTCAACACCGTCGTATTTTAATCCGGAGTCCACGATCAAACTTCAACACATTCTAAAGAAAGCTTTTATACTCCAAGCTTTTACAACTGGAATACTCCTGATCGGAAATCACCGGCACTTAGAAGAATGGGAGTTGTCTTGGAAATAGGAAGATTGAAAGCTCTTTGTAATAGGAAGGCTTAGAATAGATAGAGAAGATGAAGAATGGATTGAGTGAATAGAATGACAAATTCTTCTCTATTTATAGGAATTTTTCAACCAGAGTTTGGCCAGAACTCGTTTAGGCCAATGTTCATAATTTGAACGTTTGAGATCCAAAAGAGTAGGAATTTTCTGCTGACCAGGAGTAATCCTAGGTGACCGGGTTCGGCATATAGATTTTTTGGCCAATTTTGGTTTAACAATGGTTTTGGATGTTTGGTTTGGGTTTGGGTCAAAAATAGGTTTGTGTGATGGTAATCTTTTAAATTGCCAGTGATCCCGACTCACAAATAATCTAGACTCAAGAAATGAAAAATATAGAATAAAGTAGAAAACTTGTTTGACGATATCGGTTACGATCTTTTGTAATCATCTTCTGTCTTTTCATATCAAAGTTAGAGCTTTATAGGGGTGGGCATACGGGTCCAGGACCCGCGGTTCCGACCCGGTCCGAACCGTATATTGGTCAAATAGGGCGGTTTCTAAAATTTGGAATTTAAACGGGCTGGGCCGGGGCGGGTCGTATGACACTAACGGGGCGGGACGGGTCCTATTTGGAAAATAAACGGGGCCCCGAATCGACCCGTTTCTAGGAATATAATTTTTTTTATTTATCAATTTTGATTTTTTTTATATTATAATTTATAAATAAAAGCACACGCTATTGTTTAGTAAACAATTTCTAGAAATTAGAAAAACATAATACTTGTTTTGTTCTTCTAGATAATAGAACATGTGTAAATATTTACTATTCTATAGTTTTTTGAATTTTTTTTGGATCCGTTTGGACCCGCGGGTCGGCTCGGTTTGGACCCGTTTCGAACGGGTCAAATCCGTACCGGTTCCAATATTTTTTGGACCTGTCCCGCCCCGCCCAGCCAATTAACGGGTCCGGTCCGGATCCATAAAATTTGGACTCGGCCCGACCCGTGCCCACCCCTAGAGTTTTAAGTCAATTATCAAAATTAGGTTGATCATGGCTACATGGGCGAACAAGATGTCCCTGTGGCATCCGCTCCCAGATTAGAAATTTAGGGATATTTTTTATATTTTTTATTTAATTTAATTATGATCAACTTCTATGGTCAATAAGAGGCCATGCCTAAGCTCATAAGGGAGCTATGGGCATACTATGGTTATATGCCCCTAGGTAGCTTCTATAAGTATTAATTAGCCATTATATATTTTAATATAATTTTTAGATTTTTTAGATATTTATTTATTAGGGTTTAGTATTTTAATGACTTTCAAGATTTTATTATAGGGTCAATTAGGGTTATTTTGTGACTGAGTATTTTCTTTAGGCTCTAGGAGGTTAAAAATATTTTTTATATTTTTCTAGAATTTTTCTATATTTTTTGTTATTTATTGGGATTTATTTTGCCTAAAATTGATTTTAAAGTCAATTTAGGATATTAAATACCCAGTCAGCACTGGCCGGGCCCACTTGTTAGTCGCTCAGGCCGAGCGGGGCGGTCCAGCTGTCAGCAGTACAGGCCACTGACTCACCCTTTCCATATATGAGTCGATCCCTCACAGACTCAAAGTCGGCTGGCCCAAGCAGCCTGGCCATCTGGCCGTTGAAGTTTTGAGCGAGAGAGTGAAGATGGTGCCACGTGGCACAGAGCCATGGCTCCATTGACCCAATCGTGCCCGCTATCTCTCTATATATATATTACGTGGGATTTCAGAAACCCTATTATTATTGTGGCCGATCTTGAGAATTTTGCTCCTTGGATATTTTCGATTTTCTTAAGCGATTGCGGACAACCTCGACCTTGTTTTCGTGCGCCATTTTTTTGTTAGATTCGTCTCAAGGTTATATTTTAGAATATATATTTCTTTTTCTTGGATTTTGTTTGTGAATTTCTGGAGAATTATTTTAGTGTTGGTTGTCCAAAACTTGACACGTCGCACGATTTTCGAGATCCCGAACTCTGATTCATGATCCATTTGAAGTTTTGGAAACCTAACACGATGATCTTTGACATATAATTTTTTAGAATTTTAAAGGTTTGTTTGCTATTTTATTTATTAAATTAAACTCAGATTTGATCGATAAATTACCGATTTGGTCACGGTTAGCCACAACGGCAATATCTTTTGACAAAACCGTAATTTTGTGGCACGGTCAATTTCGATGCATTCGTGGCACTGAAATCTACCAAGATACAGTTTCCAAAACTAGAGTTCATAATGTTTAACGAGTTAGTCAATGGCATATCTTGATTTACATGCCATAGTTTCCAAAATTAGAAATATTACTTTCTATGGCCCAATTCCCTATTTAAATTATATTCAGTTTATTATTAGGTTAAATTAGATTTTTGAGTGATTTATTCCAGAACTAATTATCATTAGATAAGTTAACCCATTAGCCACTTATTCCCTGATTTTAGAATTAGAATATTAGAATTGACTTGTGGCTTTCGTGCACGGTTCGTGGTACGTTGGTGCGATATGGGTTGATAGCTTCTAGGTCGACTTTCCTCTCATCCTCGACTTGTGACTATAGTTTGTTCAAGAGTTCAGGCAAGTACAATATTGCATTATGTTTTGGTACATTATAACACTTTCTTAATTGTTTCCTCGTTTGATTTTCTATTGAGACACGATGGTGACATGGTATGCTTTTGTATCATTGATTGTTATTATTGTTAATGAGTCGGAAGGGGAAATACTCGGTAGGTGCATGAACAAATCCAAATAATGTTTAATATGGACAGCTAAGTCATACACTTCACGTATGGGTTAGCCGTATAAGAAATATAGATAGCCATCGTATGATGTGCCATATTAGCCCAGCCATTTACGTATCAAAAGTTATTTCACACACATAGTTATTTCCATTGTTCATGATCTTAGTTCAGTTCTTTATCTTCTTGCTTCTTTTCCATTAGCATACTCGTTCATGATTATTGTTTTCCATGTCTAGTTCATATCTTGTTAGTTATTTATATGTTCTTTATCGTTATTATTTCTCATTGTTCTAGCTTACTTTGTGCTAACAACATTAAATGCAATATGGTTATACTTTGCTCCTTTCCTGACTGGATCATTGATATATGTGAGGATGACGAGTATCTCTACACTTCTTATTATGGATCACCAGAGGATAGTGCTGACGCACTACAAAAAAAGGCCTAATAATAACGCTCGATAAGACGTATTGATGACGCCTGATACCTAAGCGTTATCAAAGTTCAAAATACCTTTTTTTATGACGGTTTGGACTAATTCTGGGCTTTTTATAACGTTTATAAAACAAAGTGTTATTAATATTTTAGAGCGGTGGCAAACTTGTAATATTTTGTAAATTTATTAATATTAAGCGTTCCTTCTCCTTCTATTTCCCCTCTCCTCCTCCTCTTCCTCTTCCTCCGCTCCCATGCTCAGAATTAGGGTTCGGTCCAGCGTCCAGGCCAAGGGTTAGGTTTAGGGTTTCTCCACCAATCCATCCGTCCGATCCTCTCCGCCATGGACTCCGGCGGGCTGACGAGCGCAACTCATGTCCGTGCGTCTTCGGCAGTGCAGCACCCTCTCCCCGACTGTTCTAGAGGCTTTGAGGAGTTTCCCCGCCACAGACTTAGTTCGGCGCATCACCGTCGTTCATTTCCACCGACATAGACTCCGACCATATCCACCGTCCGCCTCTAATGACCGACGACCCTCTCCGCCGCTATAAATAGGTGCTCGCATCCTTCTTCTCCATCAATTGTCCTCCATCGGCGAAGCCCTGTCTAATTCTCCAACAATTCCCTTTCTTCTTCTTCTTCCTCCTTTGACAAACGAGCTTGAATCTATGGCGTTGACCACGGTTCCAACCGGCGACGACTAGTGGCAGTGTTGGTTCTTCTACAATAGCCGACGAGGTTCTCCGATTGGTAGTGAAGACTCGACGACAATTCCCGATCTTCTCTGCTTAGTCGACGAAGCTCGAGTCATCTGGTGAGTGTCATTCTGTGTCACCTCCAAGTAATTCCAGTTTATTTTCGAGGAAAGATTCATGGATCGATCTCTTTGATTTTAGGATGGATTGATATTGTTCCTTAGTTTCGATCGACATCCGTCGAATCTGGAGAATGGAGTCGTCGGAGATCTCCCAGGCTTGGGTTCGTTCTTCCAGTTTGAGTTCCAATACAGTAAGTTTTGGTTCTTAATTTCTTAGGAAATTAAGGGCATTCAATTTAAAAGCAGCCTAAACCGTGAAACTATATGATTGTCTTGTTGATCCAAAACTCCTAACACAACACAAGGTAACATTTTTTTGGATTTTAGGTTATGCTTACTTATTTGGTAATTAATCTCATCATTACTATGCTTCACTTGACCAGCCAACGGAAAGCATGTTACTTGTTCAAAGAAGAAACATTCACCTCTCTTTTATGGTGCCTTAGGAGGCTTGGGGCAGTTTGGTATCATAACAAGAGCCAGAATTATAGTACATCGTGCTCCTAAGAGGGTATGTTAACTTATTATTTTGTCCAATGAAGAAGTGTAGTTGAAAGACATTCTTATATATTTTGTCAAAATTGAAGGTGAAATAAATTGTAACATCCTACCATGACTTTAGTCAGTTCAGAAGAGATCAAGAACTTCTCATCTCCAGTGGAAAGGTGGACTATGTTGAAGGTTCACAAGAGTTCCTAGATAAGAAAGGTAGACATTTGGCAGTGCCAACTGAATCAACAGAAAAACAACCATCTTATTCCATCGAGATCGCGATATATTACAATAACGAGGGAACTGTTCAGGAGGTAACGACTCTCGCTATCATATAATTTTAAGTTTCCAAT
This sequence comes from Iris pallida, assembly GCA_029216955.1. NCBI lineage: Eukaryota > Viridiplantae > Streptophyta > Magnoliopsida > Asparagales > Iridaceae > Iris > Iris pallida. The sequence goes on from JANAVB010029819.1 coordinate 35,718,517, forward strand.
AGTTTGCTTAGTTTCTAATGCTTTTAATGTTAAGAGGCTACTTTTTTTGTGCTACGTTGGAGCATAATTTAACTTTATGATTTTTTTCAGACTTTAAATCAGGTACTGTCGCCGTTAAAATTTGTGAGATCAACACTGAAAGTGACTAGCATGCCATACTATGACATTCTTAACCGGGTAAGGGTAGAGGAATTGGAGCTATGGAAGATAGGGCTGTGGGAGGTGGCTCACCCGTGGACCAACTTCTTTGTGCCAAGGGTTCAGATAGAGAGGTTTATAGACCTGCTTGTTGCAACCATCTCAGATACCTTTACCGCTGGCATCATAAAAATATATCCATTTCTAAGGAACAAGTAAGCACTCTCACATATATGCAAAACCTTTTTCAAATGAATTGTCTAATTTAGCTCCGGTTCATTTACTTGTGCAACATATTTAATTGAATGTGACACCTCTAAAGCGTAGACGTCTAGAATTTATAATATATTTATTTGAACATAGCTCCACTAAACTGTAGACCTATAGAATTTGTGGGACTTTTGCCTCTCTGTTTTGAAATGGTAACGGCGATCTTAGAAATTATATAAAAACACTCGTCCCTAAACCTCTAAGATATATCAACCACAATGAAGAGGAAGAGATGATCATTTGACCAAAAAGATGAAGAATCTACAATGGTCAAAACATTAAAGTTCTGGATTAACAGATAGTGTGATAGGATATATATGAATACTATCACATTTTGGTTGGTGGTACTTACTAGTAAAACTAGAGGATTAGTCATGCAATTATCATCTTTTTGACATACATTTTGATCAGTGTAAAGCCCTCTTTGGTAAATACTACAAGAATAATGCATCAATATCTATCAACGAGTAGTTGATTATTTCCAGGTTATGGGAGTATGATGAACTATAGGATATATTAGGTAAATCACGAAGTGAATGTTCCTCCTGAAAGAATGTAATCTGGAATCCTATAAAGCTCAAGGAGCTTATACGTATCAGAAAGGATCGTGGTACTGTACGGTCCATCACAATAACTGGAGAAATATTTGTGATTTCAAGTGAACTTTTTGTACTAGTGAAGGATAGCTATCCTAAGTTGACTAAACACATCGTATTGTCAAAAATATTTTTCATACTTTAATAAACAGAGAAAATACAACATACCTTTAACGATAATATTGGTATACAACTAAATGAATCATTGTCATCAATTTTGTCTTAAGAATATTCTTAAATACTTGATAGTTCAAAGATTACAAAAAGGAAAAAATGAATCTACCTTATATGAAGATTGTATAATAAAATGTGATCAGTTGTCAATTAAATTTTTTGTATCTCATTAATACCACTGGTCCTTAAAACCAAATTCAGGCTGCCAAGTAAAAATGAGTAAGTTCTAATAGAACCAGCGTTCCTTCTCCCTGGAATTTAATCTTTAAATGCAACTACCAATAATTCACTGTAAATGAGGAGCTTAGATGCATTTGCATCCAAAATGGCTGATGGATGGAACCCTCTTCACTACCCTTATCTGTGTGATCGACCGATAAGATTTAAAAGCAGTAAGTTTACATGTAAACCAACAACTTAGTTCTGATCACACTTCAACAAGTTATCTTCAGTCTAATTTACATTTCTACTAGTATCGAAACCAACACACCTGCATGAAACAAGAAAATAAAAACATTAAAACTTTAATTCACAATAAAAACTTGCAAGATTAGCCAATTGATAGAAAGTTGCATACGTCTAATGTGGGCATCATAAGTAATAATGTTGCAATTCCTGTAAACTTTAGTGGTATGCCAGTCTTAGGCATATCCTTGATCTTGATATGCCTGGTGGTGAAACTAGATAATCAAAGATGTGTGCTAGTTTGTAAATAACTAGTAATTAATTTTTTCTGTCAAAAATTGGTATTCATTATTTGGTGGTGCATATATAGAGGCCAATTTGCTCTTATTAAATTAATTTGGTCCCATTAATGATGTTCTTGAACCATTGAACACATGAAACATAATCATCTCTAAAATGTACCTTTATATTGTGGTTATTGCTGGGACGCAGGATAACTTTTCTGTTGCTAGCTTCTTTCCCCAACTATACCTTTATATTGTGTTTGTTTTGATAGACGGTGAAGGAAATCAAAACGTCCTCATTCCTTCAGGATACTGTTCTATGTCTTCCCTTTTAAAGGCATTGGTGTCGTTGGAATTGGTTTTTTTTTTTTGCAAAATCTCTACAATATTAGTTTTTTATGGTTTTTATATAATGTTATGATTGTTCCCATTTTCATGAAAACTCTTTTCTAAGGCATTATTCTGTCAAGCTTGCTCCAGATATGGGACAAATACCTGATCCCTATCATGACCTAGTTTATTTTACTCCTTTCTCTTGATATTTCATAATTAGATTTGATTTTTATTCCTGACAATTATATGGACTGATTTGGTTGTCTTCTCTTTTTCTCAGGATTTCACTGGTGTTTTGGCTGTCGTTGATCTTTCATGATTATTGGTTATGTGGCCAAGTTTTGATGTGGACAATTTTGGTAGTTGTAAATATATATATATGTATTTGGATATTCTATTTTGAGAATGTAATGAAGATGTTGATATGTACTCTATTTTGAGAAATGTAATAAAGATGGTGATATATAATGTTAAGTTTTTGGAATGTAATATATAATGTGCAGTATAGAGCGTTATAAATATGCTAATTTGAATAGTACAAAGTGTTATAAATGTGCTGCATTGAGCCTATACCTATTATCTATTCATAATGTTTTACAAAAGTCTGAATTGTGCACTATATATTAAATATTCATAACGCTTTTATAGAAACTATTCATGACGGTTTTTTATAACGCTTTTAAAAAACATTTATAATACCCGTTTTCATAACGGTTGCTTTAAAAAAAAGCGTCATGGTTTGTCATTGATGACGCTTTTTAGCAGTCATTAAAAGGGTTTTTTGTTGTAGTGACGATGTTGGTACCGAGACTCGGGAGCCATGATCGACCTCTGGAGGGATCTACATTTACCTTTTATTATGCTTTAGTTTTTCTTTCATAGTTGGACCGGATTTGTTCTCGGATGGGCTATATCGTTATTCTGGATCTTAGTCTCTTTGGTATTAGATTTGGATATTATTATTTTATTATCTATCATACTCTTCTTTCCTTGGTTTGTATTATTGTTGAGTATGATTTGTATTTGTGATTACTTGTTTCTATAGCGGATTTATTGTGTTTACTAGACATCGTTCTACCGCCGATACCGTGACGTAGGCTGGGTTAACCCCGAACGAACTCGTACTCGGTTATCCATGAGTGGGTCGTGACAATCCCTGTGCAGAGAGAGAGATAATTATGCGATCGACCCTAGTGAGAGTGCTTGGATAGATTATAGAGCCGAGGGTAGCTTGATATGGAGTTGAGACTTGAAAGTTGGACAAATGATCTTAGAATGTTCTGAATGACCGATAGATTAGACTGAATGTTGAAATTGGATATTGATGTTGGTTGACAGGATGATTCAATTATGTGGGATCGGATTCTCTACCATGAGGCTTGGTTGAAATATATATATTTCGGGGACACCTTAAATATGTGCACGATCCAACTCGAGTGGTATGCTGAATTCCAACAAGACTGAAGGGAGGATCAGGACGTGTTAAAAAAATTTGCGAAATCGTATGCTTAGAAAAATATTAATGAAAGGATTGATCGAATGAGTTATTATATATTGATTGGACAAGTCAAATTTGTTGGATCAAATATTGAGTATAGAAGAAAGTTGGTGATCGAAAATAAATTCGAGTGTTAATGAAATTGAATGTGTTTTGAGGATTAATTATGATCAAGTTTACTTGGTCGAATTTGAAATGTATTATCGTGATTAAGATTATAGTCGGAAAAGTAAAATCTAGTTGTGTATGATATGAAATTCGAATTTTGATTTGTTCTTTCATGGGCTTGGAAAATTTCAAAAGATGGAATGTAGAGATGCAAATGGTAACTTCGAAAGATAGTGGAATTGGTTAGCAATAATTGAGTATCGAAACGTGCAATTTTGATTGAGGCTTTAATGCAGTCAGGTCTGAAAGATTGGTTGAGAAGTGTAACTTGAAGTCTTGAGGATTATTGGGATATGGTTAAAGGGGTAACACTACATTTTTACTAGATTTTGAGTTGATCTATTTATATATGTGTTTGGTTCAGATTGATTAAGGATGTCGCTCGAGTGGGTCTGCCCTAGGGTTAAGTTGTCCGTGTGTGCGGCGAGTATAGTTGCCCCGTGTTTTGAGATGTAGTAGTGCAAAGCACATTATGGACAGAGACGAGACTTGATGATCTATGTTGCAAAATAGTTTAAGTTTCCAGAATGACTTTGTGGTTCGGTGAAATTAACTAAGGCGTGGAGCACGATTTTGATGGATGGAGCATATAGAAAATGTGTTCGAGAGATCTAAAGTATGCTAGGTGAGTTCAAGTTGAATACAAAATTATAAAGTTGATGAGTGTGTACTCAGTTAGTTTCGAGTACGAAACTTATTCTGAGTGGCGTATAATGTATTGTCCAGCTTCGTTCGGATCAACCATATGAACAGAAATACAATAGCTTTTGGACTTGGCTATGCAACAACTTGCTCGAAATCCCGCTCTGTCGAGGCAACTCCTTGTTCATGTGGGTGGCTTTGATGAACTTGCCTTATCTTGGCCTTCACACTAATAAAAAATAGAGTTTTAATTGTACTAAATAGGATTGATAATAAAAGAGACGAACCCACATAGCTAAAGGAAATAATCCCTTAATTAGTCAAAGTGTGTAGAACATGGAAAAATATCAAATTGTTGCCTAGATGTCTCTAGACGATGTATTTTCAAAGTTAGCACTCGGTCTTTCGATCTCACGATTGAGTTAAGAAGAATTTTGCCACGGACTATCAACTTGATGTCATAGCCGGCACATTTGTACGATGTCAATATACGTTCCTACAATTTTAAGGCTCGTATATAGAGTATGACTTGGTTGATAGTGTTGCATGGAATATGGTTGGTTTACGGCATGTAACACAATTGGTTGATCAATGTTAAGTATGAGGGCTATCAAATAGTCGTTCCGAAATTTGCGTCAAATGATATACTAAAATGGAAAATGCTCGCGACCGTAGATCGTCGAGGCAATCCCTGGTTGAGGAATGCTACATAAGAAGTATGGAAAGGAAAGGAAAGACGAAGAATACTGGTTTGAGTCATATGGTCTGTTTTCCACTAAAAAGTATTAAGAAACTTTTATATAAACAAACGAAAGAAAAGTACAACCCTGATCCTAGATAGGATCTTTTAAGTACAATTCATTTTCTAGGGACGTGTGACGATGGAGATTGAATGCTATTTTTAATTCCTTTACTCCGTTGATAATGCGACAACGATCAACTGGAAATTGCAAGTCTTCTGCAAGATGGCAATTCAGCTCTCTTGAAGTATGTTCTGACTCTCTGAATATTCGAAGGTCTGGTGTCGAAATATAGGAATGATCCTTCTATTTATAGATGGTGGAATGGACCATCCATGTGTGCATATGTGACACATGTATGGACTTTTGTGCACATAGGAATGATATGCACATGACTTTTTAGGTGTAGGGACGCTGCATTCGGAAAGCTTGAACTGAATCTGGTGTAACTGCACTTTTGGGCTGCAAATGAGCTGACATATGGTAGTTGTTAAGATTCATTTATTACTGGGATCTTGGATGGTTGGCACCTAACACGTGGCATGTGTATATTGCTCAAAGATTATTATTTGTTGAAACATAACATATATGATGTGCAATCTAGGCTCATCATGTGGAGGAACTTAACGCATGTCCATTGGGGCGTATGACGATTATGGGAATATGACTTTAGGGCGCATGAGACTCTGGGTGCATGGCATTAGAGCACATGCGAGTTTGGGCGCATGGCTATAAGGCGCACACGAGGGATAGTGGGGTTAGCCACGTGGCTGAGGACAGCTGTAAAGGGGTAATGATGGCATAGATGTGTGCTGACGTAAGATGACTCTTCATTTTCGGTAAAATTGTCATCTGTACTATTTTTAAGGCATATTATGTTGATATCTCATACTTAGCATTAAATGCTGATGGGCGAGGAGCCATGTTGGCACATCGATTGTGGGGCGCATCAACTGCAGGGCGCATCGATTGATCTTGTTAGGGAGGTACATTATTTTTGTCAACCTCATAGGACATTTTTGTGAGACTCGTCTCACAGTATCGATATTTATATACGGATACGTATTTGTAGTGTAGTTCATTTTTTCTTAATTTTCGGAATGCTTGAATTTTTTTCCAAATTGTAGGTTTTTTTCATGATCGGCATACCGCCAGTATACGATGTATATCGACGGCATACCACCCGGACAGATTTTTTACATTTTAGATATTTTAGATTTTAGATTTTTTATGAATAGTGTTTCCGATATTTTCGTAAATAGTGTTTCAGATATTTTAATAAATAAAGTTTAGATATTTTTGTTAATAGTGTAGATGTACCCTATTACCCAATGGATACTTGGTTTTTCTTTGGACAGCCGCGATTGACTTAGATCTTGACATGGATCACCATCCAACGGTCAAGATTAATTCTCCATTATATATATACTCTTTTACTTTCTCTCTCCTTTCTCTTTACATTCTTTCTTCCTTTTCTCTTCCCTCTTCACTTTCATTCCTCTTCCTCAAGAGCATAAGAAAGCTTGGCCTTGAGGCCTAAAGTGTGGTTTCATACCCTTCTTGTTGGTGGAGTGGAAGATTAGGCTTTGATCTTAACCTAGGCAAGTACATCTTGCCAAATTTTTGAACAATATTGTTCTATTGTCATTTTTGTTTTCCTTGGTATTAAGTGCTTAGAATTTTCCTAAACTTATTTTATTAAAAATGTTTTCCTTGTGATTCTCGTCTATATGCATGTTTCTAAATTTAGTTAAGAACTAGGTTTGATTTTTTATTAAAATCTAATATTAACTTAGTAGAAAACTCAGTATCGAGAGTGATACTGGTGTTACCATCATGGATCTTGGTCATATATGTTATATGAGGCCCTAACATAGTTTGTATACCATGGATTTTGAGTTTGGTGGAAATCGAAACACGGTTCGTTATCCCAAGAACCTATTTTTAGAGTATTTTGAGATGTTGATCCATTAAATATTTTAATTTGTGAAAACTAATACTTCCATGTTGTAAAGAGTTTAATTGTATACGATTTTGACTTTTAAAAATCCGAATTTCGATTTAAAATAAAGTTTTTATTGTCGAAACAAGTTTTGGCAAATTCTGTTATTTCGTTGCTGTCCTGAAAATCGAAATTCGACGGAATACCGATTTATACCGACAGTATACTGATTTTCTACCCAAAAACTTTTTGCCTTTAGCCGGAATATCGCTGGTATACCGCGGTATATCGCTGGTATACCAATTTTGGCTGTTTTAGGCTGTTTTAGGCTATTTTTGTCTATTTTTGCCCATTTTTGTCCGTTTTTGATAGTTTTTTTGACTGTTATGAATTCTTAACATGATTAGATGTCCTTGTATACTTAGAGAATGAGTGTGCACTCTATATACACTTGATACTATGTAAACCTACGTAATGATTGTACACTTTATATACACTCGACCGTAATGAATTCTTAATTTTCTGCCTTTTTCATTTTGTACATTTTTACTAAATATCTAAAATTCAAAATTTACATCACTTTTATTTGATAAAAAGTAAACCTACGTAAAACGAAAGAAATCATCAACAATAACAAAGGCGTAGAGCTTACCGCCAAGACTGGCGACTCTACTAGGACCAAATAAATCCATATAAATTAACTGCAAGGGTCTAGAAGTTCTTACAGCGCTTATGGATTTAAAAGTTGGCCTAGTTGCCTTATTCTCTTCACAGTCAGCACATACCATGTCTCTCTTGAATGTGATTTCGGGGAGTCCTTTTACCAACTTTTTTGTGCATAGTTTTGAGATAGTATCCATATTGGCATGTTCTAGCTTCATATGCCATAGCCAGCTTTCATCTTTATTTGCTACTAGGCACCTTCTTGCATTATTAGTACTCTCTAAAAAAAATATAAATATTGTCCTCTCTAATCCCTTCATATACGGGATTATCAGATGATATTTCATATATAGTACGTTTGTCTTTTACAAAGTTGATGCCATAACCATTATCTGCCAAATGACTTATGCTCAGTAGGTTATGTTTCAAATCTGTAACTAGACAAACATCTTTTATTACTGGATAAGGATATATACCAACATTGTCATTTCCAATTATATCACCTCTCAAGTTGTCTTCGATGGAGACGTATCCCTCTTTCTTCATCGATAGCGTAGTGAACAAATATGTATCACCAGTCATGTGTCACGAACATCCGCTATCGAGGATCCACTTGCTTTTAGCATGAGAGGGTTGAGGGACCACCTACAATACGAGTAGATGAATTCTTTAGTACCCATTTCTTGAAGGGTTCGTTTTGATTAGTCTTAAGTCTCCAAACAAGTGTTTAATTGTCAAAAAGCTTTTTTGCTAGACAATATTGTGATATGTGCCCGTGAGTACCATAGTACGTGCAAGTAAGTTTTGAAAAAGTGCTCTTTGTTTTTGTGTTGACATGCATTTGTGTCTTCTTTGAAAACCTATAAGTGAAAACATGATTATGATTAACGTGTTTTTTGTGTACTTTCTGTAATTTAGTCCTCTTAGTTGTATTCTTAGCATTAGGACTAATTTTAGGCTGTGTCACAGGGATGGCCTGCTTTCCTAACTTGATCTCTAATTTTTTAGAGATCGCACAAGACTTCTCATATTTAGTAGTCATATCAGCGAGTCTTTGCTCAGTGACTAAGTGCCTCTTCTTATCTATGTCATAAAGCTCTTGTATTTTGACATAGTCACTTTCTTTCTTTTCAATGGTGAGGATAGCCTCATGTCTACCTTGAGCTTGGCTATCTCATCCGTGTTACCGGTAGTAGATGTCTCTCTAATATCTTTGAGAAGATTAGACAATCTTGTTACTTCTGTTGTGCATGCCTTAATCTCTTTGTGAGATTCCTTATACTTGTCTAACATATTTCTGTGTTCTTCAAGTAGTTCGCTAAAGCATTTTCGAACTCATCGAAAGTAAAGTCATCATACAGAGGATTAGATGATACCTTCTCGAATGCCATAAGATAGACATTAGCAATGGTGCAGGGTCTGTCCTCTTCCTCTGATTCATTGGCATCACTTTCGTGCCAGATGCTTGTGTTTGAAGGCGATAGATTTTTCTTTAGGGGTCGCTTCTTCAAATTCTTGTAGGTCCAGCTTGTGGTTCATCAGCTTGCCCATGAGTGTCTCCAGAGTCATGGTGGGAAGATCGTTTTCTTCAATGATTGCAGTAACCTTTGGGTTCCAATTCTTGGTTTGAGCCCATATCACTTTTCTGATCTTCTTATGATTACTTTAATATTTACCAAGGGATTGCAAAGGATTAGTAATATCTAAGAAACGAGTAAACATCAGTGTAATTGACTTGCCAGATTTCATCTTGAATGATTCATATTACGGTATTAGTCTACTGATCTTGGATTTCTTTACTTAAGATGTACCTTCATGAGTTACATCAAGAAGTCTCCAAATATCATGATACGTTGTACAGGTAGAAACATGATACCGTCTTATCAATTGCACAGAATAGTGTAATGATGGTACGTGTATCTAGACTAGCCTTTGATTTTTCTTCGTCTGTGTATTTGTTATGTGGCTTGTCTACAAGTACGCCCTTAATTACTATAGGTGCCAGTTTCTTATAACCGTCAACAACTGTAGACCAAAGATCAAAGTCAAGAGAGTTTAGAAAGAAAGTCAGTCGTATTTTACAATATTTGTAGTTTGTTGCATCAAATAGTGGGGGTCTATTTGTGGATTGTCCTTTACTACTGAATATTGATTTCACGGCTGCCATATACTCTCTAGGGTTGTTATATTAGAATATAACCTACTTTGATACCAATTGTAGGACCATTGAGCACTAGAGGGGGATGAATAGAGTGTGTACGAGTGTAGTAAAAATAACCACTAATTAAAAATTTAACAGTTATAAACTATGGCAGGAATAAAGAGACAATAATTTAAATAATAGTAAGAGATAGAAGATCAAACTCAGTGAACACCGCAATATATACTGGTTTTCCTCTGAGAGGACTAATCCAGTCGTGAGTACTCTTGCCCACTGTTAATCTACTATTTGTAAGATAAATGAGATCTTGTCGTCTCTTTACAACACCGTGCTTGGCGACAAGTGCACGAATGACTTCACAACACCGTGCTTGGTGACGAATGCACGACTGGCTCTGAAAACTGAGCTATTTTCTGACTTGCAACCTCTTTACAACTCTGTAAACCAAAGACTCTAAATCGAATAAGATGCTACTATCTTTGGCTAAGAGAAGTGTAGGTGGAATATAGAAGCTTTAGATCACTAAAAAATACTTTATGAATGAATAAAGAGAAGAGTGAATGAGTGATTAGAAATATAAAAATCTTCTATAGGTGTTTTTCCTGACCGAACTCGGGTAGAGTTCAGGTAGAGTTCGTATGCTAAGATCTCGCAAACAAACGTTGGATGCAGATTTGGAGGCAACTGAATTTTAATTTAACTTGACCAAACTCGGTCAGAACTCGGACCGAATTCGGTCAGAGTTCTGCCAGAGTTCTGATAGTTCAGAACTAAATTTGAATAACAAAATTGCATAGGTATTTTGGACTTTTTTGATATGTAGATTTTGAGAAATAGGTAGGCTTTATGGGAAGATGGATTTGAGATAACCTAAGCCAGTAATATTCGATCGATTTTATATTTTATATCCTTGACTCGAATAAAAGTAAAAAATACAGAAGAAATGTAAAAATGACTCGATATGGATTCCGTTACAATTTGCTTTTGGATGATGACTTGAATGCTTGTTGTAGATGCAGTACATTCTTTTGATATTGATTACAATAATCTGAAACAATAGTAGCAGTTTCGTATATTTTGCGTATCGACTTAAGTCGTCGTTGATTATCAAAATCAGGTGTGACCATTAGGCAATGGGCCAAAAGTATACTCGGTACGTGGCTAGCCTGACCAAAAAGAAGGCATAACTAGATGCCAAGTACACCGAATGTACCGCTTTTGAGGATAAGGTAGTGGTGCATAGTGAATCTAAGCGTCGTGCTTTAGCGAGTGTTCAGACTCGGGCTGAAGCTCTAAAGCACCGTATCGAGGATTTGTGTGTTAACCCTTAGCTTTTTTCCCTGTTTTGCTCTTTTTATTGTATTTTTGCTTTTTCTCCTTCTGAAATGTAGCCCTTTCTTCCTTTTTATAAAATAAATAAATAAAGGCTTTTATTTGCTCGTTCTTATCATGAACTTTTGTGAAATTTTGTGGACTTAGCATCTTTAACGAACCTTAGTTTTGGGCACAAATATTAATTTGAGATGATAATGAAAACTTGATAGGAAAGCATGTTTACTCAGAGGTAATGTAGACGTCGTAAACATTAAATTTATAGTAGAGCTCTCTTACTCAGAGGTTATGCGAACATGGTAAGACCAAACTTTATGGGGATATAGGGAACAACTCAGATGTCATACGGACTTGGATGTTCTATGTCAGAAGGATAGCGATACAGAGGTTGCTAGGTAGGAACGTTTACTCAGAGGTAATGTAGACGTGGTAAAATTTCATCTAGAGTCATCTTACTCAAAGGTTATGAGAACGTGGTAGGATAGAACTCTATATGTTCGTAGAAGTCAACACAAAGGTAATGTGGACGTGGATGTCTTCTACTAGGGAAATCACGAGGGAATGTCTTAGGGTAGCTGGGCTCCGGAGACATATGATGATCGATAGATGTATCTACGATCTAGTAGATGTAAGATATTTGAGAGCAAAAAGTAAGCCCGATTGATTTTTTTATAGATATTTGTCGGGGATACATACTATACATGTTGATAGGTTTCGTACATAGTATTACATAATAAACTTTCCATTGATTGGCATCATGAACAAGTCTCCGTTGGGTTTCGCGAGTCGATGGGCACCGTTAGAGTATACCATCTATATGACGAATGGATCCTCCCATTTAGGTTCGAACTTTCTGATTGATTTGTGAGTCATCACCATTGGCCTTCTAACTGACAAGATAAGGTCGCCTACTTGAAATGTTCTTTCTTTAAACTTTTTGTTGAAGGATCCATAAATGCGGGCCTAATATAGAGCTCAATACGCTGTTGAGTCAGAAGACATTTTTCATCAAGAGCCTCTAGTTCTTGTATCAGAGATGTTGATTGTCCTCATCCGTCAGCCGATTCTGATAGACACTCATAGTGAGGGGATCTATATTTTAAGGGGTAGGACTACTTTTCTCCTTTACACTAGAAAAAATAGGGTATTACCTGTTGGAGTCCGAACCATTGTACGGTAAGCCCAAAGGCATTCGTCTAACTTCTTATCCCAGTCGCATTTGTTAGATGACACAAATTTCTTGAACGTAAATTGCCAATCCTTAATCCTGTCTCTTTCGGATCATCTAGGAGGATTTCATAGACTGTGTAGTCTATGAACGTAAATCGCCAATCCTTAATGCCTTCACTGGTGTTTGTTTGTAGAGTGTGGTTTAGGAACAAACATTTGTTGTTCTTGGGACACACCAGTTCTCGATCAATCACTGTGACAGAGTATTGGGTCCCGATAGGGGCTGCAGGGAGGCAACGAGACCCGCCAAAGCGTCGGCCTCTAGATTTTGTGGCCGAGGCACATGTTCTATAAAGAATTTAGTAAAAATGGAGATGATGTCCATGGCTGCCTTATGGTAGGGAAGTAGGTCTTCATGGCGGACCTCGTACTATCCTCGAACCTGGTTGACTATGAGTTTTGAATCACCATAGGACTTGAGCAGTCAACCTCCAACTATTTTGCCAAAAGTTTGATGATAAGAGCATTGTACTCTGCCACATTGTTGGAGCAAGGTTCCATGAGGGAATAAGAACATTGGATGACCAGGTTGTTTGGAGAAACGAAGACTACCCCCATTCCCGCAATGATCTGACCTTTGGGGCCTGTTCTTGAAGTGCCATCGAAGAACATCCTCCAGACAGAGTCCTCTTCGACGATATTATACTCTAAAACCACGTCCGGAATGTCCTCCTAGAGTTGTGATGTTTTCGATATCGGATGTGTGGCTAGGAAGTCGGCCAGTGCTTGACCCTTGATGACTTTTTATGGAACAAATACCATATCGTACGGTGATAGCAGTATTGCCCATATAGCTACTCAGGAGTTTAATGCACCTGGCTTCTTCATAAGGACCCTGAGTGGATTAACTCGGGAGATGACATGATTGTTTGACCCATCACATAGTGGCGAGGCTTCTGTATAGCGAAGATAAAAGCTAGGCATTCTTTTTCGACGAGGTTATACCGATGTTCGGCCCAAATCATTGTCCTGCTTAGGTAGTAGATGGCTTGTTCATAGCCTACATCACTTTTCTGAGCCAGCAGGGTGCCGAGAGATTGGTTCATTGTACGAACGTAGAGCATGAAGGGTTTACCCACGACTGGCGCTATTAGGACAAGGGATTCGTTAGATATGCTTTGATATCGTCGAACGCCTTCTGAAACTCATTGGTCCAGACATAGAAAACTCCCTTCTTCATCAGTTTGGTGAAGGTTTGGCATCGTCCAGAGAGATTTTATATAAACCTTTTGATATATGCGAGACATCCTTGTAGGCCTCGAAGTTGTCTCAGATTTTTTAAAGGGCACAAATCAAGGATAGCCTTTGTCTTTTTTGGGTCAATGTGGATACCGTTTGCAGTGATAATGAAGCCCAAGAACTTATCGCTAGAGACCCCGAGGAAGGATTTAGCTAGGTTCGTCTTGATTTGATATTCCCGCATGAGGTTGAAGACTGTCTTTAGATCATGTAGGTGATTACCTCGAAAGCGACTTTTAACAGTTATGTCATTAAGATAACATTCGACTATCTTGTGGAGATATTTGCGGAAGATGGTGCCCGTAGCTTGTTGATATGTTACACATGCATTCTTTAATCTGAAGGGAATCACTGTGTAATAGTATATCCCTTTAGGGTGCGGAACGATGTGTGCTTTTCATCGTCCAGAAATATCTTAATTTAGTTATAACTCGATTATCCATCTATGAAGGACATGCATTCGAAGCCGCACGTATTGTCAATCATCACGTCGGTAATTGGGAGGAAAAAATACATCTTTCGGACAAGCAACATTGAGATTTCTGAAGTCTATATAGACCCAAATTTTCTCGTTCTTTTTGTTGACAGAAACAATATTGTCTACCAAATCTGGATGTTGCTCCTCACGGATGAATCTACTTGTTATCAGTTTGTCCACTTCCTTCTCATTGGCATCCATAACATTGGGGTAAAGCATCGGTGTTGCTGCTTAACAGCTTAGTGGTGGGTAGGATATTAAGTTTATGCATTGCAACTGGCGGATCCAATCCTGGCATGTCTTCATAGCGCTAAACGAAGACGTCGATGTATTCCTTGATGAGTTGTACCAAGGATTCCCGATATTTCCCTGATAGGCTTTTGCTAATATAGATGGGCTTATGCGAGGATTCATCCCCTAAGTTGATTTGTTTGACTTCATCTTCGGTGGGGGGCTCCCCTTGCTCAAAACATGATTCCCATTGAGATCCTAGGCGTTGAGTCCAAGGTTCTTCTTCGAAGAATTCTAACATCTGATCGTTGTCTTCTTCTGGAGGATGTGTGAATGTCATATTGACTGGCAACACTTTTCTAAAGATTGGGCCGATGTTGGTATCCGAGTCCCGTGTAGAGGCTTCAGATGAATGAGAATTGTCACGATCCGCTACCCAAATTGTTAGGTCGGGCCGAGTCATGTCCAGCCTACGCTTGAGATAAAGCACAGTAAACTGTTCTAGAGATAACAAGATAAGACTAAAATGTGCTAACAGTTCTATAAGTAATAAAGAGTCATAAATGCTCCAAACACAAAAGTCATCTCATATAATAATAAGTCCAAGTACAAGTCTGAAATGTAAAACTGGATACAGGTCCAGTTACAAAATACATAGTCTAATATGAAGAACAGATGGTAACTCTAGAGGGGGTGAATAGAGTTTATAGTGATAATAGCCAATTAAAAATAAAACTCTTTCACAAGCTGAAAGTAATCAGAGTAAAAGCAGAAATAAATAAGGAGCAAGAAAGCATACGCAAACACAGCCGATTTTTAACCTGGTTTCCCTCGTAGAGGACTAGTCCAGGCCTGAGAACTCTAGATCAGGATTAAATCCACTATTTGTGAAATAGTAGTTACACCCCGTACCTTTTCTTCAGAAGAGCACGTCAACTTCTTATAAATATCGCAGTGGCGATGCTTGGAATTTTCCAAACGACTTCTTGAACTCTTGCGCAAACTCCTGACTGAAAAGTACTGAGCACTTGAGGCTTAGGGAGCTTGTGGCTAGTAGATGAAGAAGGGTATGGCTTGTATGGAGCTTTAGAGAAAAGAGAAGAGAAGATTGGATGAATGAATTCATGGCCAATTTATAGGATATCAGGTAGGCAGAATTCGGCCAGAATTCTAGTTGGAATTTTCAAAAAATTGGCCGTTGGACAACTTGCAACCAGCCAACCCTAAAAATTAGGGTGCTGATTTTTAGGAGGCAGAGTTCGGCCCGAACTCTGTGTAGAGATAGAGTTCGGCCTGAACTCTGTCTCCAGAGCACAGAATTGGTCATGGGTCCAATTGGCTTATTTTGGATATGTGTGGAGTTATTAGATTTGGGTATGGTTATAGGCTAAGTCTCAGATGCTCAGTACAGCTCAGTTTACGTAGGTCTAGACTCAATAAAATTGTAAAATTGTAGACTTAAAATAACATGCATTGCAAATCCGAGCTGTCGTCTGACTTATCACAAGTATCATGTAGTCAATTCTATCAATATTTGGTTGACTGTAATTTTGTGTCAACAATCTCCCCCATATTGATAATTGACAAAATGATAGTTGTATATTCAATATTCAAACATGGACACATTATATGGCATAGCTCCCCCGTATTCAGTGCCGAGCTAGCAATAGCTCCCACGTAAACATTGCTTTGAATCCTGTTGGCCTGATAAAAATATTCTCCCCAAAGCACAGATACAGATTCAAAAAGAATATAAAATATACCAAAATTTCTTCCCCTTTTGGCATTTAGCAATAAACCATAAACAAATAAGAACTAGCAAGCACACTAAAAGGTAATAAATGAAACTGCATAGATACTGATAAAACTACTGAATGTCTCAAAGTCACACATAATAATAAGTCTAATACAACCAAAGTGCATAAAAGCAACTAAAATCCAAAGTGCGTAAAAACATAAACTATGATCTTCAGTAGCAGCAGCAAGTAGAAGTCCATATCCATCATCGAGCTCGTGAAGGCCCAGCATCGTCGGATGGATCAGTGAAGGAACGACAAGGGTCCACGAAGGCCGCATCTGGATCCAAGTAGCGAATAACCCAAATGACATCGATACGATACCCTTCACGACCAGGGTCCCGCTCCATAGGGATAGGCATGGAAGGATGGCGAGACATGGACTAACGAATATCATGCAGTGAGTTGCTAATGGCACTCATCTGCAAGGTAGTCCGGTAATCAAACTGAGTCCAGCGATCATCCTCCAAGGTGAAACGATCGCGGAGCATAGTCTGGAGGGATTCGAGAGTGGCAGGAGGAGAAGGATCCTGTCCCAGAGGAGGGGCATCTGGCTCATCATCAGAATGCTCGGACACAACAAGTGAGCCAACTGCTGCCTGAAGTCTCCGTGCCTTAGAGAGGAAGGCAGGGGCATGTAAGAACTGACACTCATCAAGAGGTATGCGAAAAGCACGAAATACCATAGGAAGATACAAAGCATAAACCAAGGATCTTGGTTTCTTCCTAGAATTAATCATCCAGTCCATCATGGTACGTAAAAGATTAAATGGTACATGAAAGTGAAGGTGATATAAGGCCGAGATTTCAAAGTAGGTGACTTCATCGGTGGATCCCGCTTTGGGTAGAATAGTGTTAAAGATAATCCGATGAAGTTTATAGAAATAAGGATTGAGATACTTTGCCAAATGCTTGTGAGAACGTGTGTTAGGGGTACACAAGTCGTCCTTGAAGCTTTCAAGTGAAGACCCATCGGGAAATTGAAACGATCGAGCTTTAACAAGCTTTTCCCATGAGTTTGGCTCTTGGAGTTCAAGGTGTTCGGCCAAATCGAAATCATCAAACGAGATGTCAATGCCCGCACCCCGTGAGTAAATATGTGTATCATCATGAGTTAGGTTGTAGTAGAACATTTGAATAGCATTACGATATATGACCGAGTTGGTTGTGACAAGTTCGTCAAGGCAAAGATCATGAAAAAGTGCATCATATTGAGAGAAAATAGTAAAATTGATAGGGTGACCCGCAAACACCGGACGTGTCCAAAAGTCACTAAACCAGTCGTTTGACGCGTCGAGTGATACAAATATTCGGTCGTCAAATGTGTTTGGGTCAAGTGGACGAGGCAGGTTGAACAACGGATGGATAGGTAGTTGTTGTTCAACGGGCAGTTCACCACGAGGAGGAGCATTCGAAGAGGATGCTCCCTCGGTTCGAAGTCTCTTCTCACGATTGAACAATCGTGGAGCCATGAAAAAATAATAAAGAAAATAGAGAAAATTGAGATGGAGAGGAGTGTTGAGATATATCTCAATATGATGAAGAACAATAAAGGAGAATGATGAGGGAAGCCTTCTCCTTGAGTTTGGAGAAGAGATAAGCTCTAGGAAGGAAGAACTAGGGTTAGGGTTTGAGAAAAATATGTTTGGAGAAGTGGAAAAGGTGGAAATAGAGGAGGAGAAAGAGGAGAGCCCGAATATATGTGAAAGGGTTCCAATGGTCGGAACAAATATGTGCCATTGGATCAACTTATGATCAGCGGCTGAGACTGCGCCCGGTTCTGGAACAGTCAGGCCGAATTCGGCCCGAACTCTGGGTAGGGCAGAGTTCGGCCCGAATTCCAGATCCTGGGAACAGAACAGGAATCAGGCTGAAAAATTGATTAAGTTAAAAAATGATTAAGTGAGAGAGACCAAAGAAAAAGTACATATACAAAAAAATCTAAGTGGAAAAATACCAGAAAGTTGATTTCGAAGCAAAGTGAAGTTGGAAAATCTGTATTTCAGCATGCGATAAATAAAAATGAACCATGTAATAAACAAGAAATTATGCCATAATTCAATATTTTGAAGTTGCCATGGGTTAGCTGCAGGGGCCGGATCCCAGCTAGCGGTAGTCCTGAGGACTAGTGCACCGTATCGCTTAGGCTTTTACGCCTTGTTGTCAGAAAGGCCCTTTCGGCTTGTACCCATAGCAATTTCATCATAAAAGAATCAAGACATACTCGATATTTATGCAGGTTTATTTTAATTAATAACAACTTCGTCCAAAATTCCAAGTTTACGACAGAGAAAATTGAAGCGCTCTTCGGATAATGGTTTTGTAAAGAAATCTGCTAGCTGATGATCAGTGTCAATAAATTCTAAATTAATAGTGCCATCTTGCTGATGATCACGCAAAAAGTGGTGACGTATTTCTATGTGTTTCGTGCGTGAGTGACATATGGGGTTCTTAGTGAGATTTATAGCACGAGTATTGTCATAAAAGATTGGAATGTGCATAAAAGATAAGTTGTAGTCTTCAAGGGTTTGCTTCATCCATAGAATTTGTGCACAACAATGCCCAACTGCGATATATTCAGCTTCTGTTGTGGATAGTGTGACAGAATTCTGCTTCTTGCTAAACCAAGAGACTAAAGTCTTTCCTAATAAATGACACGTACCGCTCGTACTTTTACGGTCAACCTTGCATCCGGCGAAATCAGTATCAGAGTAACCGATGAGGTCAAATGATGTTGACTTGGGATACCATAGGCCCACTGTAACCATACCCTTAAGGTATCGAAAGATACGCTTAACAGCGGTCATGTGTGATTCCTTAGGATTTGCTTGATATCTAGCACACAGGCAAACGCTAAACATAATATCAGGGCGACTAGTAGTTAAATAGAGTAGACTGCCTTTCATACCTCGATACTTACGTTGATCTACAGGTTTGCCGCTTTCATCTGGTTCTAGTTTTGCTGTAGTAGCCATTGGAGTGCTGATTGGTTTGACGTTGTCAAGGTCGAATTTCTTCAGCATGTCCTTTGTATACTTTGACTGACAGATGAAAGTTCCATTTGACATTTGTTTGACTTGCAGTCCAAGAAAGTAGTTGAGCTCCCCCATCATGCTCATCTCAAACTCGGTCTGCATACACTTGGCAAAATCTTGACAGAGGGTTTCATCAGTAGAACCAAATATAATATCATATACATATATTTGCACTAAGAGAATAGTGTCTTTGAAAGATTTTATAAAAAGTGTGGTGTCAATTTTCCCTTCTGAAAAACCTTTCTCAAGCAAGAAATTGCTTAGCCGTTCATACCAAGCTCTAGGGGCTTGTTTGAGGCCATATAGCGCTTTCTTTAGCTTGAAAATATGGTCGAAAAATTTGTGATTTTCAAAACCAGGGGGTTGTTTTACATAAACTTCCTCCTTAATAAATCCATTCAAGAAAGCACTTTTAACATCCATTTGAAATAATTTGAAATTTTGAAAATTTGCAAATGCACAAAGCATCCGAATGGATTCCAATCTCGCAATAGGAGCATACGTCTCATCGTAGTCGATACCTTCCTCTTGGTTGTATCCTTGGGCTACTAGACGAGCTTTGTGGCGTGTAACTGAACCATCTTCATTTAATTTGTTTCCAAAAAAAACCCATTTAGTACCAATAATCGAGTGATTTGCCGGTCTAGGAACGAGTTTCCATACTTGCCTCCTCTCGAATTGGTTGAGTTCTTCTTGCATAGCAGAAATCCAAAATTCATCATTAAAAGCTTCTAAAATATTTTTCGGCTCTATTTGTTAAATGAAGGCAGTGCTAGCAATAGAGTCTCTTAATGATGATCTAGTAGTTACTCCACGTGAAACCTCACCTATTACCAAATTTTTTGGATGTGACGGTTTGAAAGAGAATTTCTTAGGCAAGCCCTCCAGAGAATTGTTTTCGGTGGTGGTATTCATTGGAGTAGAAGTTGATGGCTCAACATCATCATCAAGAGTAGCTGCTGCACTGTTATCTTCATCAAAAGTTATATTGGTAGACTCTTCCACAATTAATGAGCGTTTGTTAAATACTCTATATCCCTTTCTCTTGGAAGCATAGCCAAGGAAAATACCATCGTCAGCTTTGGCATCAAATTTGCCTAAGTTGTCTTTGGTGTTAGGGATAAAACATCTACAACCATAAACTCTAAAATAAAAAACATTTGGGGTTCTTCCAAACTAAAGCTCATAGGGTGTTTTCTTCGTAATAGGACGAATATGCACCCTATTTAAAATGTGGCATGCTGTAATGATAGCTTCAGCCCAAAAGTATTTCGGAAGTAAAAACTTGTTCAACATGACTCTAGCCATATCGCCAAGAGTCCTATTCTTCCGCTCCACTACACCATTTTGTTGAGGAGTTCTTGGATAAGAAAACTCATGATCAAAACCATTAGAATCACAAAACTTTTCAAAATCAGTATTTTCGAATTCGCCTCCATGATCACTTTGGATTCGTGTAATCATGTAGCCTTTTTCGTTTTAAACTTTCTTAACAAAAATCTTGAAAAACTGAAACAATATCGCTTTTATTTATAAGAAAGAAAACCCATGTAAATCTAGAAAAATCATCAACTATAACAAATGCGTAGAGTTTTTCACCAAGACTGGCTACTCTACTAGGGCCAAATAAATCCACATGAAGAAGTTGCAAAGGTCTAGTAGTACTTATAGAGTTTATGGAATAAAATAAGGACTTAGTTGTCTTATTCAATTCACATTCGGCACATATAGTGTCCTTTTTGAATGTGATGTCGGGCAAGCCTCTAACTAGCTTCTTAGTCGATAGCCTAGATATAGTATCCATGTTGGCATGACCAAGACGCTGGTGCCACAGTAATCTTTCATCCTTATGAGCATATAGGCATCTATCTGCATTGTTAGTATCTCTAGACAGATAGAAAATATAAATATTATCCTCTCTTACCCCTTCAAAAGCAATGTCCCATGTTGACCTATCATAAATAAAGCATTTATTTTGTCCAAAGTTAAGGTCATGTCCACGGTCAGCAAGATGACTAATGCTGAGCAGGTTATGCTTTAACTCGGTCACTAGGCAGACATCCTTTATTACGGGAGAGGGAGGATGACCAATAATACTATTACCTATAATATACCCTTTTAGGTTGTTACCGAAGGATACATATCCTTCTCTCTTCATCGATAGTGATGCGAAAAGATTTGCGTCTCCCGTCATATTCTGCGAGCATCCACTATCGAGAATCCACTTACTCTTAGTTGAGGAGGGAAGGTCCACCTACATCAAGAGTAGATGTGACCTTTGGTACCCAAGTTCTTGAGGGTCCTGAAAAGTTAGTTTTCGGAAACCATGCATATATCTTTCTATCTACTAATCTTCTAATTCTACATTGTAGTGAAATGTGTCCATGTAATCCACAATAAGTACATATAGCATTCCTATTTATGTTAGGAGCATGCATATGATGTCTATGAGTAGAGTGATGTGGAGTAGCATGATGATATGTAGAGTTAGCATGGTGATGATGTCTATATGTAGAGTGATGTGGAGCAGTATGGTGATAATGTCTATATGGAATAGTATGGTGATGATGTCTATATAGAATACCATGGTGATGATGTCTATATGTAGAGTGATGGTGATTTTGTGCAATATAGTTATGATTGTATCTATGTGTAGCATGATGATTCTGTGACAAATGAGAATTATTTCTACGTGCATGTGGTTTGTGTACTTTATGAAAGTGTGTGTATATGTAAACATGATTATGAGCTGTAGGTGGATGACGTGGTTGACTAGTATGAGTAGTGTCATGCTTTGTGTGTGTCTCATGTGATTGGGTTTGAGGTTGAGCAACCTGTTTTTCCAATTTAGTCTCTAATTTCTTAGAGACAGCCTGCAGTTCAGTAACCTTAGCATTCAAACCATATATCTTAGTAATAGAAATCTTGTGTCTACTCTTTTCTTCAGCAAGCTCCGTGTTGAGTGTTGTGATTTCTTGTGTTTGTTGTTCAATGCGTGCTTCGGCATCATGTAGGCTTATTTTAAGCTTAGATACCTCATTTGTGACATCTGTGGGTGAAGTGTCTCTAATGTTATCAAGCAGTAAAGAAAGTCTTGAAGAACAGGTGGCAACTCTAGAGGGGGGTGAATAGAGATTATATAGAAAATAAGCAATTAAAAATTAACTCTTTCACGAATTACAAATAATCAGAGTAAAATGCGAAAAGTAAATGAAGAGCAAGAAAGCATACGCAAACACAGCGATTTTAACCTGGTTTCCCTCGTGGAGGACTAGTCCAGGCCTGAGAACTCTAGCTCAGGATTAAATCCACTATTTGTGAAATAGTAGTTTACAACCCGTGCCTTTACTTCAGAAGAGCACGTCAACTTCTTACAGAGGATCGCAGTGGCGATTTGCTTGGAATTGTCCAAGCGACTTCTTCAACTCTTGCACAAGAATCCTAACTGAGAGATGCTGAGCACTCGAGACTTAGGAGGCTTGTGGCTAGTAGATGGGAAGGGTATGGCTTTTCTGAGCTTTAAGAAAGGAGAGAAGAGAAGATTGGATAATTTGAAATGAGAAAATTCATGGCCTATTTATAGGATTTTTGTAGGCAGAATTCGGCCAGAATTCGGGTAAAAAATTTCAAATATTTGGCCGTTGGACAACTAGCAACCAGCTAACCCTAAAATTAAGGCTGCTAATTTTTAGGGGACAGAGTTCGGCCCGAACTCTGTGTGGAGGCAGAGTTCGGCCCAAACTCTGTCTCTAGAGCACAGAGCTGGTCTAAGTGGCCAGTGGGTATTTTTTTGGATGGTGGAGTTTAGGATTTTAGGTAGGCTATATGTCAAGTCTCAAGAGCTCAGCATGACACAGTTTACAATCAGTCTAGACTCAAAAAAAGTGTAAAATACAGACTCATATATAACTGAACTGTAAAGACTGAGCTGTCTTCTGACTTGAGCTTGATGTAGACGTCGTGTGTCGTATTGAATTATTACAATTATTATTTAGTCAATGTTATCAATATTTGGTTGACTGTGACTTTGTGTCAACAATCTCCCCCATATTGATAATTGACAAAATAATAAATGTATATTCAATATTCATACCTGGACACAGAAATGACAAAAGCAAAGCTCCCCCATAATTGGTGCCGAGCTAAACAAGATAGCTCCCCCGTAAACAATGCGTTGATCCTGTTGGCCTGATAGAGAAATTCTCCCAAAAGCAAAAAAAGCACATATACCACGTATACAATACACAGAATATACATATCTCTCCCCCTTTTGGCATTTAGCAATATAATAAAAAGCAGATAATAATGGGCAAACACACCAAAAAGAGAAGAAATAGCATATGAACTAACAGAACGAGCAAAAGCATATAATGACAGAACTACTAGAAACATAAGAGTCACAACTCATAGCTAGAGTCACCAAACCAGAAAAAGTGTACCAAGTACATAAATCCAACTAAACAACTGAAAAGTACTAGAAAGCATAAAAATAAACTACGATCAGCAGCAGCATCATCAAGTAGAAGCCATCTCTATCATGGAGCACGAGAAGGCCCAGCAGAGTCGGAGCGCCTGGGGTCCACAAAAGCAGCACCTGGATCCAGGTAACGCATGACCCAAGGATCGTCAATGTGATATCCCTCACGACCGGGATCCCGCTCCATGGGAATGGGCATAGAAGGATGACGGGACATGGAATACCGAATATCATGCAGCGAGTTGCTGAGTGTACTCATCTGCAGGGTAGTACGGTAGTCCATCTGAGCCCAGCGATCGTCCTCTAAGTCGAAACGATCTCGAAGCATGGTCTAGATGGAGTCAAGGGTAGCAGGAGGAGGTGGTACATCCTGTCCAAGTGGAGGGGTGTCGGGCTCCTCATCATCAGACTGCTCAGAAGTGTCAGGAGAGGCGACGACTGCTTGAAGACGTCGTGCCTTCGAAAGGAATGCAGGAGCAGGCAAGAATGGACAATCATGCAGAGGAATAATGAAAGCACGAAGGACCATAGGAAGATATAATGAATAAACTAAGGCTCGTGGTTTCTTCCTACAGTTAATCATCCAGTCCATCATGGTACGTGGAAGATTAAAAGGAATGCGATAGTGAAAATGATATAATGCTGAGATCTCAAAATATGTGACTTCATCGGTTGAGCCGGCTTTTGGCAGAATAGTATTGAAAATAATTTGATGAAGTTCATAAAAGTAAGGGCTGAGGTGTTTGGCCATAAGCTTGCGAGGACAAATGTTAGAGGCACATAGTTCCTCCTTGAAGCTCTCAAGGGAAGTTTTACCAACAAATTGGAATTGGCGAGCTTCCACAAGCTTATCCCAAGTATCGAGATCTTGAAGTTCAAGATACTCGCCCAACTCAGAAGCATCAAAAGCAATATCAATACCGGCAACCCGGGAATAGATGTGAGTGGCATCGTGAGTCAAGTTACAATAGAACATTTGTATGGCGCTACGATAAATAACAAAGTTTGAAGCCACTAACTCATTTAAGCAAAGATCTTGAAATAATGATTCAAATTGTAACAAAATAGTAAATTTAATGGGATATCCCGCGGAGACCGAACGAGTCCGAAAGTCACTAAACCACTCGTTGGAAGCGTCCAGCGATACAAACAATCGGTCGTCATAAGTATTAGGGTCGCAGGAAGGAGGTGGATTGAACAACGGATGAAGGGGTTGTTGTTGTTCAACGGGTTGCTCAACGGGAGGAGGAGCATTCGACGAGGACGCTCCCTCGATCCGAATTCTCTTCCCACTGTTAAACAAGCGAGGAGCCATTTGCAAACAAATAGAGAACTTGAACTAGAGACGGAGAAGGAGTTACACCTCAAATCAACAATGAACAGTGAAAGAGAATGAGAAAGTAGCCCTTCTCCTTGATTTTGATGAGCAATGGAGCACTTTGGAGAGAAAACTAGGGTTAGGGTTTGTGAAAAAATGTTTGGAGAGGTGAAGGTGATGGTAAGAATGAAGGAGAGAGATGAAAACCCGAATATAAGAGGAGGGTTTTCTTTGGTCGGAGTAAATCTGGACCGTAGGATCACATTTGATTAAACGGCTGAAGCTGTCCCCGATTCTGGAATAGGAGAACCGAATTCGGCCCAAATTCTGTTGGGGACAGAGTTCGGCCCGAGTTCTGGGTCAATGTTCCAGAACTGAAAACAGGCTAGAAAAAAAAGTTAAGTATGGGAAATCAAGTTAGATAAAAACAATAGCTTGAAAGATTCAATCAAAATAGAATAATAGCAGAATGAAATTGAAAAAATAGTGAATCAGCAGTAAGAAATCAAAACGAACCATATAATAAATAAGGAAATATATCATAATTCAATAGTTTGAAGTTGCCATGGGTTAGCTGCAGGGGCCGGATCCCAGCTAGCGGTAGTCCTGTGGACTAGTGAACCGTGTCGCTTAGGCTTTTACTCCTTGTTGTCAGAAGGGCCCTTTCGGCTTGTACCCATAGCAAGTTCATCGTAAGAGAATCATAATATAATCGATATTTACGCAGGTGAGTTTTAATTTATGACAGCTTCATCTAAAATTCCAAGTTCACGACAAAGGAAATTGAAGCGCTCTTCGGATAATGGCTTAGTAAAGAAGTCTGCTAGCTGATGATCAGTGTCAATAAACTCTAAGTTAATCGTGCCATTTTACTGATGATCACGCAAAAAGTGGTGTCTAATTTCAATGTGTTTTGTGCGTGAGTGACAGATAGGGTTCTTAGTCAAGTTAATAGCACTAGTATTGTCACAGAATATAGGAATGTGCATGAAAGATAGATTATAGTCTTTAAGGGTTTGCTTCATCCACAGAATTTGTGCACAACAACGCCCAGCTGCGATGTATTCAGCTTCTGTTGTGGATAGTACAACAGAATTCTGTTTTTTGCTAAACCAAGAGACTAAAGCCTTTCCTAATAAATGGCACGTACCGCTCGTACTTTTACGGTCGACCTTGCATCCAGCAAAATCAGCATCAGAGTAACCAATAAGGTCAAATGATGTTGACTTGGGATACCATAGGCCCACTGTAATCGTACCCTTAAGGTATCTAAAGATACGCTTAACTGCGGTCATGTGCGATTCCTTAGGATTTGCTTGATATCTAGCACACAGGCAAACGCTAAACATTATATCAGGACGACTAGCAGTAAGATAAAGTAGACTGCCTATCATACCTCGATACTTATATTAATCTACGGGTTTGCCGCTCTCATCTGGTTCCAGTTTGGTTGAAGTAGCCATAGGAGTGCTGATTGGTTTGACATTATCAAGTTCGAATTTCTTCAGCATGTCCTTTGTATACTTCGACTGACAGATGAATGTTCCATTTATCATTTGTTTGACTTGCAGCCCAAGAAAGTAGTTGAGCTCCCCCATCATGCTCATCTCAAACTCGGTCTGCATACACTTGGCAAAATCTTGACAAAGGGTTTCATCAGTAGAACCAAAAATAATATCATCTATATATATCTGAACAAAGAGAATAGTGTCCTTCAAAGACTTTATGAAAAGTGTAGTGTCAATTTTCTCTTTTGAAAAACCTTTCTCAAGCAAGAAGTTGCTTAGCCGTTCATACCAAGCTCTAGGGGCTTGTTTGAGGTCGTACAGCGCTTTCTTTAGCTTGAACACGTGGTCGGGAAATTTGTGATTTTCAAAGCCAGGGGGTGTTTTACATAAACTTCCTCCTCCTTAATAAAACCATTCAAGAATGCACTTTTAACATCCATTTGAAATAATTTAAAATTTTAAAAATTTGCAAATGCACAGAGCATCCGAATGGATTCTAATCTAGCAACAGGAGCATACGTCTCATCGTAGTCGATACCTTCCTCTTGGTTGTATCCTTGAGCTACTAGACGAGCTTTGTTGCGTGTGACTGAACCATCTTCATTTACTTTGTTTCTAAAAACCCATTTAGTACCAATGATCGAGTGATCAGCCGGTCTAGGAACTAGTTCCCATACTTGGCTCCTCTTGAATTGGTTGAGTTCTTCTTGCATAGCAGAAATCCAAAATTCATCATTGAAAGCTTCAGAAATGTTTTTAGGCTCAATTTGTGAAATGAAGGCAGTGCTAGCAATAGAGTCTCTTAATGATGATCTAGTGGTTACTCCACGTGAAACCTCACCTATTACCAAATTTTCTGGATGTGAAGGCTTGAAAGAGAATTTCTTAGGCAAGCTTTCCAGAGAATTTGTTTCGGTTGTGGTGTTCATTGGAGTAGACGTTGGTGGCTCAACATCATCATCAAGAGTAGCTGCTGCACTGTTATCTTCGTCAAAAGTCACATTTGTAGACTCTTCCACAATTAACGAGCGTTTGTTAAAAACTCTATATCCCTTACTCTTGGCAGCATAGCCAAGGAAAATACCATCGTCAGCTTTGGCATCAAATTTGCGTAAGTTGTCTTTGGTGTTAAGGATAAAGCATCTACATCCAAAAACTCTAAAATAAGAAACATTGGGGGTTCTCCCAAACCAAAGCTCATAGGGTGTTTTCTTCGTAATGGAACGAATAAGCACCCTATTCAAAATGTGGCATGCTGTACTGACAGCTTCTGCCCAAAAGTATTTCGGAACTGAAAATTTATTCAACATGACTCTTGCCATATCGCCAAGAGTCCTATTCTTTCGCTCCACAACACCATTTTGTTGAGGAGTTCTTGGACAAGAAAACTCATGATCAAAACCATTAGAATCACAAAATCTTTCAAAATCAGAATTTTCGAATTCGCCTCCATGATCACTTCGGATTCGAGTAATCATGTAGCCTTTTTTGTTTTGAACTTTCTTAACAAAAATCTTGAAAACTGAAATAGCATCACTTTTATTTGCAAGAAAGAAAATCCAAGTAAATCTTAAAAAATCATCAACAATAACAAAGGCATAGAGTTTTCCGCCAAGACTGGCTACTCTACTAGGCCCAAATAAATCCATATGGAGTAATTGCAAGGTTCTAGACGTGCTTACAGAGTTTATGGAATGAAAAGATGACTTGGTTGCCTTGTTCAACTCATATTCGGCACATACGGTGTCCTTTTTGAATGTGATGTCGGGCAAGCCTCTAACTAGCTTCTTGGTTAATAGCCTGGATATATTATCCATATTGGCATGACCAAGACGCTGGTGCCATAGTAGCCGTTCATCTTTATGAGCATATAAACATCTACCTGCATTGTTAGTATTTCCAGACAAATAGAAAGTATAAATATTATCCTCTCTTACCCCTTCAAAAGCGATGTCTCCCATTGACCTATCATAAATAAGGCATTTGTTTTGTCCAAAGTTAATGTCATATCCATGGTCAGCAAGATGACTAATGCTGAGCAGGTTATGCTTTAACTCAGTCACTAGACAGACATCCTTTATTACGGGAGAGGGAGGATAACCAATATTACCATTACCTATAATATAACCTTTGAGGTTGTTGCCGAAGGATACATATCCTTCTCTCTTCATCGATAGTGATGCGAAAAGATTTGCGTCTCCTGTCATATGCCGCGAGCATCCACTATCGAGAATCCACTTACTCTTAGTTGAGGAGGGAAGGTCCACCTACATCAAGAGTAGATGTGACCTTTGGTACCCAATTTTTTGAGGGTCCTGAAAAGTTAGTTTTTGGAAACCATGTATATATTTTCTTATCAACTAATCTTCTAATTCTACATTGTGGTGATATGTGTCCATGCAAACCACAATAAATACATGTAGCATTCCTATTTACATTAGGAGCATGCTGATGATGTCTATAAGCAGTATAATGAGCAGAAGTATGATGATTAGCATGATGATGATGATTATGCATAGAGTCCTGTGGAGTGGCATGGTGATATTGTCTATATGGAGCATGGTGATGTTGTCTATATGGAGCATGATGATGTTGTCTATATGGAGCATGGTGATGTTGTCTATGTGGCATGACATTGTGATGTTGTCTATATGGTATGACATTGTGATGTTGTCTATATGGCATGACACTGTGATGTTGATTGTGTCTTTGTGCAGCATGATGATTGTATCTATGATAATTATTTCTACGTGTATGTGGTTTGTGTCCTTTGTGAAATTGTGTGTATATGAAAGCATGATTATGCGTTGTAGAAGGATGATATGAATGACTAGCATGAGAAGTGTTATGCTTTGTAGGTGTCTCATGAGATTGGGTTTGAGCAACCTGTTTACCCAATTTAGTCTCTAATCTCTTGGAGACAGCCTGCAGATCAGTAACCTTAGCATTTAAACCATAAATCTTAGTCATAGAAATCTTGTGTCTACTCTTTTCTTCAGCAAGCAACGTGTTGAGTGTTGTGATTTCTTGTGTCTGTTGCTCAATACGTGTTTCAGCATCATGAAGGCTTAGTTTAAGCTTTGATACTTCATCAGTAACTTCCGTGGGTGAAGTGTCTCTAATGTTATCAAGCAATAGAGAAAGTCTTTGAATCTCGTCTTCATGACTTTTGATTTTGTCCTTGGCGTGTTTGTATTTACCAATGATCTTTTTGTGATCATCGAGTAAATCAGTAAAAGCATCGCCAAGTTCATCAAACGCGAAGTCGTCAAGAGTTTCGTTTGATACCTTATCGGATGTTGCCATTAGGCACACATTAGCCGTATCTTGAGGAGAGTCCTTTTCTTCCTCGGAGTCACTAGCTTCGCTTTCATGCCAAATACTTGTGTTGGCATATTTCTTTGATGAAGTCTTCTTGTATGGCTTTTCATAGCGGTTGCTCTTCTTCAAGAATGGACAGTCTTTTCGGACGTGTCCAGTCTTTTTGCAACCATAGCAAGTTGGCTCTTCTTCACCATCTTCTTGTGGTTTCTTCTTTCTTCGATTGAAGCGAAGGAATTTCTTGAAGTTGCGGACCATAAGGGCTTGATCATCTTCTGAGTCATCATCATCTGTCTCTTCGGGTTCAGCCCTTCGCCGGTGAGCTTTGAGTGCGATGTCCTTAGCCTTAGGAGCAGGCTCTTCGAAGTCCTTGAGGTCAAGCTCGTGAGTCATTAGCTTTCCCATCAAGGTTTCCATGGACATGGTTGTGAGATCATTTCCTTCTATGATGGCCGTCACCTTAGGGTTCCAAATCTTTGGTAGCCCCCTAAGTAGCTTGCGAATCTTCTCATGATTTGAGTATTGCTTGCCGAGCAAAGACAGGGGGTTGATGATGTCGAGGAATCTTGTGAAAATTTGCGTGATCGTCTCATTTGGTTTCATCTTGAAAGCCTCGTATTCTTGCGTGAGACGGCTTATCTTTAATTCCTTGACTTGGGTAGTTCCTTCATGCGTCACTTCTAGAAGTTTCCATACTTCGTGGGATGTGGTGCATGTGGATACCCTGTTAAACTCATTCCTGTCTATAGCACAGAATAAAGCATTAATAGCTCTCGCGTCTAGACTTGCCTGTTTCTTCTCTTTGTCAGAATATTTGTCATGTGATTTCTCAATGAGATCACCGTTGACAACTATCCTGGCGGGCTTTTTGTAATCGTCAGTGACGACTGTCCACAGGTCGAAGTCTAGAGACTTGAGATAAAAACTTATCCTTGTTTTCCAATACATGTAGTTAGTTCCATCAAATAGGGAAGGCCTATGAGTGGACTGTCCTTCACCGTGATTAGAAATCAAGGATTGTGTGGTTGCCATGGATCAGCTCTAGGATGTAAATCCTTGTAAAGAGAACAGAGCTCTGATACCAATTGAAGAACAGGTGGCAACTCTAGAGGGGGTGAATAGAGATTATATAAAAAATAACCAATTAAAAATTAACTCTTTCACGAATTATAAATAATCAGAGTAAAATGCAAAAAGTAAATGAAGAGCAAGAAAGCATACGCAAATACAGCGATTTTAACCTGGTTTCCCTCATGGAGGACTAGTCCAGGCCTGAGAACTCTAGCTCAGGATTAAATCCACTATTTGTGAAATAGTAGTTTACAACCCGTGCCTTTACTTCAGAAGAGCACGTCAACTTCTTACAGAGGATCGCAGTGGCGACTTGCTTGGAATTGTCCAAGCGACTTCTTCAACTCTTGCACAAGAATCCTAACTGAGAGATGCTGAGCACTCGAGACTTAGGAGGCTTGTGGCTAGTAGATGGGAAGGGTATAGCTTTTCTGAGCTTTAAGAAAGAAGAGAAGAGAAGATTGGATAATTTGAAATGAGAAAATTTATGGCCTATTTATAGGAATTTTGTTGGCAGAATTTGGCCAGAATTCGGGTAGAAAATTTCAAATATTTGGCCGTTGGACAACTAGCAACCAGCTAACCCTAAAATTAAGGCTGCTGATTTTTAGGGGACAGAGTTCGGCCCAAACTCTGTGTGGAGGCAAAGTTCGGCCCGAACTCTGTCTCCAGAGCACAGAGCTGGTCTAAGTGGCCAGTGGGTATTTTTTTTGGATGGTGGAGTTTAGGATTTTGGGTAGGCTGTATGTCAAGTCTCAAAAGCTCAGCATGACACAGTTTACAATCAGTCTAGACTCAAAGAAAGTGTAAAATACAGACTCATATATAACTGAACTGTAAAGACTGAGCTGTCTTCTGACTTGAGCTTGATGTAGACATCGTATGTCGTATTGAATTATTATTTAGTCAATGTTATCAATATTTGGTTGACTGTGACTTTGTGTCAACAAATCTTTGAATTTTGACTTCATGACTTTTGATCTTTTCCTTGGCATGTTTATATTTACCAATGACCTTTTTGTGATCATCAAGTAAATCGGTGAAAGTATCGCGAAGTTCATCAAAAGTGAAATCATCAAGAGTTTTGTTTGATACCTTGTCGGACGTTGCCATTAGGCACACATTTGTAGCGTCTTGAGGAGAGTCTTTTTCTTCTTCGGAGTCAGTAGCTTCGCTTTTATGCCAAATGCTTGTGTTGGCATATTTCTTTGAGGAAGCCTTCTTGTATGGTTTCTCATAGCGGTTGTTCTTCTTTAAGAATGGACAGTATTTTCGGACGTGTCCCGTCTTTTTGCAACCATAGCATATTGGATCTTCTTCGTCATCTTCTTGTGGTTCCTTCTTTCTTCGGTTGAAGCGAAGGAATTTCTTGAAGTTGCGGACAAGGAGAGCTTGATCATCACCTTCCGAGTTGTCGTCATCCGTCTCTTCGGAGTCAGTCCTTCGTCGGTGAGCTTTGAGGGCAATCTCCTTAGCCTTAGGAGCAGGCTCTTCGAAGTCCTTGAGGTCAAGCTCATGAGCCATCAGCTTTCCCATCAAGGTCTCTATGGACATAGTTGTGAGATCATTTCCTTCTATGATGGCTGTCATCTTAGGGATGTTTGGTAGCCCCTTAAGTAGCTTGCGAGTCTTCTCGTGATTTGAATATTGTTTGTCGAGCGAAGATAGGGGATTGATGATGTTGAGGAATCTTGTGAACATTTGCGTGGTCGTCTCATTTGGCTTCATCTTGAAAGCCTCATATTTTTGAGTGAGACGGCTTATCTTCGATTCCTTGACTTGGGTGGTTCCTTCATGCGTCACTTCTAGAAGTCTCCATACTTCATGAGAGGTGGTGCATGTTGAGACCCTGTTGAACTCATTCTTGTCTATAGTACAAAATAAAGCATTAATAGCTCTCGCGTCGAGACTTGCCTGTTTCTTTTCCTCGTCAGAATATTTGTCATGTGGTTTCTCAACGAGATCACCATTGACAACTATCCTGGCGGGCTTTTTGTAACCATCAGTGACGATGGTCCACAGGTCGAAGTCTAGTGACTCGAGATAAAAGCCCATCCTTGTTTTCCAATAGGTGTAGTTAATTCCATCAAATAGGGGAGGCCTATGAGTGGACTGCCCTTCACCGTGATTGGAAATCAAGGATTGTGTGGTTGCCATGGATCAGCTCTAGGATGTTAGTCCTTGTTGAGAGAACAGAGCTCTGATACCAATTGAAGAACAGATAGCAACTCTAGAGGGGGGTAAATAGAGTTTATAGTGGTAATAGCCAATTAAAAATAAAACACTTTCACAAGCTGAAAGTAATTAGAGTAAATGCGGAAATAAATAAGGAGCAAGAAAGAATACGCAAACACAGCCGATTTTTAACCTGGTTTCCCTCGTGGAGGACTAGTCTAGGCCTAACAACTCTAGCTCAGGATTAAATCCACTATTTGTGAAATAGTAGTTACACCCCGTGCCTTTTCTTCAGAAGAGCACATCAACTTCTTACAAAGATCGTAGTGGCGATGCTTGGAATTTTCCAAGTGACTTCTTGAACTCTTGCACAAACTCCTGACTGAAAAGTACTGAGAAGGGAAGATTGGATGAATGAATTCATGGCCTATTTATAGGATATCAGGTAGGCAGAATTCGGCCAGAATTCTGGTTGGAATTTTTAAAAAATTGGCCGTTGGACAACTTGCAACCAGCCAACCCTAAAAATTAGGGTGCTGATTTTTAGGAGGCAGAGTTCGGCCCGAACTCTGTGTGGAGGCAGAGTTCGGCCAGAACTCTGTCTCCAGAGCACAGAATGGGTCATGGGTCCAATTGGCTTATTTTGGATATGTGTGGAGCTATTGGATTTGGGTATGGTTATAGGCTAAGTCTCAGATGCTCAGTACAGCTCAGTTTACATAGGTCTAGACTCAATAAAATTGTAAAAGTACATACTCAAAATAACTTGCATTGCAAATCCGAGCTGTCGTCTGACTTGAAATGGAAGTAGTCTTCATGTGTCGTATTGAATTATCACAAATATCATGTAGTCAATTCTATCAATATTTGGTTGACTGTGATTTTGTGTCAACATAATACATGACTACACTAAAATCTCGAGCGACTACACAAACTAGACGAGGTTCCCCACAGGTACATCCTCGTAAGACAAAGCCTGGTCCACGGCAGTAACTCCATAATATGGATCACAGAGCAACTCCTCCTCAGTAAGAATACCAACAACGTTATCCTATCAGGATGGGAACAAGTATTGATTCTAGCAAACTAAATATACGAAGCATGAACAGGAATGTAATAAACTGGAATCATGGCATATCATGGTTTAATTGGTTCTTTTTAGAAATGACAACATATAGTTTAAAAGTTTAAAACCGTAGTATGTGTTTCACTTAACAAAATGCCTAAAATCGGCTTTTGAAAATAAAACTTGAAAGAGTACAAAAGAGTACAAATATTCTGGAAAGTATTGCTATGGAAGTCTGATCTGAAGGCGATCACTTTGTTCCTTGGTCCATACGATGATGATGAAGATCACTGCTAGAAGATGAACAGTTGGAAGAACTATGTCACCAGAAAGGTATCGACACACTTGAGCACTGATGGCGAGGCCGAATGCTTTCCTGCTTTGCTTCACTCTGTTCTGGAAGAAATGTTGAAAAAGAATGCTCCGAAAAATCAAAGTCTCTGGGCTCTGATCTCTATGTATTCTCTCCTGTCTCTCTGTGCATGATCCTTTTCATGTGTAAAATAAGTCTATTTATAGACATGACTCCTTGGGCGTAAAAATCAACACATTAAAATTTTCACGCTGGCAACTGTCACCCATGATGGAAGTTACCCTCTACATACGTTGACACGTGTCCCATTATATCAACAAAAATAGGAAGCACGTACACACGTTCTTTAGTAAGTGTGGCACAAAAGCCACGTGGACAAACCACGTTCTCATGTAGCCAGAAACAATCGGGCGTAAAAATGACCCAAAACATATACTGAGCGTAAAGTGGCAAATTGGCATAAAAACAGCCCAAATAAACATCTCAGCGTAAAGTGGCTAAAATAGCCTTGAGCGTAAAGTAGCTCAAATAGACTTTACACTCACAATAGTTTTGAGCGTAAAAACTCACATAACTATCGTGCATAAAAAGAAGTAATTTTATTGAGCGTAAAGTGGCATGTTTTGCACTAAACGACAATATCGATTTCTGTGTAAATCAAATCTCTTCGAATTCTGCGTTTATACAATGTCAACAAATCATTATGTCAGATGCATTTGATGTATGATCTGACAGTCATTTCCATCGTAAAGCAGCTAGCGTACAGGGTAGCCAGCGTACAGAGTAGCTAGCGTAAAGGATAGCCAGCGTACAGAGTAGCTAGCGTAAAGCTTAATACAAAATAACCTTGGCATAAAGTAGCCTGGTTGAGCGTAGAGTTCTCCTTCTTTGACTTGATTAATGAGGTACTTTTTACGCTCCTACAAGACCCCCTTCAAAGTTTTCAAATATTTTTAAAATTTGAAATACTTTGAACAGAAGCGTAAAATTTGGGATTTTGACCAGTCAGCGTAAAATTCGGGATACGCAACAGTCATCCACGTAAAAGTTGGGATATCCAACAGTCGGCGTAAAATCTAGAATTTGAACCGATTTGAAAATTCCCTATAAATAGGGTTCTTCGGGGAGAGAGAGAACTTTACTTTGTTTTCTTACTATCATAATCCTGATCCTTCTCGAACTCTCTCCTTTCTCTTGCATTCCATTCAATGGCCCCCAAGAAGTCTGCCGCCGGCAGCAGCAAAGGCAAGAAGCCCGCCGTCGATTCTTCATCGATCGATCGCGCACAAACCCCTGTCCTGTCATCAGTCGTATCTCAGCAAAGTCAACCCACCGTGGCTCCTCCAATGAGGGGTAAAGCACTCCCTTATGGCCGTAAAACTTCATCGGAGAAGAAAAAGACCAAAGATCCTCTATTTTACGCCTACGTTATACGTGTTAGCGTAGAAATTAAGATAATCAAAATATGCCCACGTTATATGTGTCAGCGTAAAATTCAAAAAATACGCCCACATTTAAACGTGTTAACGTAAAATACGCTCACAAATGTGCCAGCGTAAAAACTGAAATACGCCCACAAATGTGTCAGCGTAAAATTTAAAATACGCCCACATCTAATGTGCCAGCGTAAAATTTGAAATACGCCCACATCTAATGTACCAGCGTAAAATTTGAAATACGCCCACATCTAATGTGTCAGCGTAAAAACTGAAATACGCCCATATCTAAGGTGCCAACGTAAATCTCCCAAAAAATGAAAAGACTTTGTGTAAAAACAAAGACTTTTTACATTTAGAAAACTTTTTACCTTATATGTAAAATTCAGATCAATTTATCTACATAAATGACATCAAATTAGATTTTCTCTAACTTGATTTTTTTTTTCTTTTTGCAGTGGACTTGCAAATTTACCCTCTCGCAGAATTCTTTGGCTCATCAGTTGGCATGGTGGGTTCGAATTATCTGGAGAATCTGTCTCACGTAGCATTTCCTCAATTAAACCTCGATTACCCTATAGAGAGGGCACAATTGATAGCAGCCCAAGGGGATAGGATGCTGCTAACCATGATAAATAGAGAATTGTTGACTTCACTAGATGCACAATAATTTGTAAAACCAGCCTTCTTGTTTGGGGATGCAATTGACTGTAAGTCCTAGACACACCCCAAGAAGGAATCTTGGGTGTTCAAATTTGGAGATAGAACCATGTATCTCCCGGATATGGACAGAGATTATCCTTTGTCAGCATTCTCCCATGCTACCCACCATCGACAAATGCTGTGGAATTTGACTCCCAGTAGTCACGGAAGACCGGGTAGAATTGTTTTCAAGAGGGAGAATGCCAATGATATGGGGTATTTTGCTAGTGTTCCCAATGGCGGTGTCACTTCTATTTTTGTCCTCATGCCAGGATGTAATCCTAGTGAAGATTCGGGTTTAATGCAACCAGTGCAGACCCAGATGTTCGTCAACAAATTCATAAGGGCTGCTATATTATATCCCCAAACAAACCCCAGGCTGCCGGGATGGTTGACTCCATTCAACCAAAACTGGATCCAGATAAGTATTTGGATGATGAAGAACTTTGAGATAGAGCTGAAAGATATTGGCTTGTATGAAGCGGTAGCTTCCACCAGTCAGGGTATTCCCCCGAACGGAAACCTATTCATGGCTTTAATGGAGATATACATAAGTTCAACTGGAACTTTTGCAACCCCGAAAGGTGAAATGGGCCTTGCTCTTCATGAGATGCAATTTATCTCGAAGCTGCCAATGGGGGAAGCCCCATATGAGGAATACGTTCCCTCCAACAGGGAACTTGCTGAAATCAGAGAGACTAACCCTCAGTTGATTGAGGTATATGAAGAATTGATGTGTCACTACATGATTTGTACTACAATACATGAAAGTACATCTCATTTAGCGTACATCAACAAGTGGACGACTTATCTCTTCTTTCAAAAGGATAAGATATCCAAAGATGACAAAGAAAGGTTTCAGAAAAACAAAGCTCCGGCAATCAATATAGATTCGATAATTTCCTCTAACAAAATTCGGGATATGATGATTGCCTACAAATTTCCTAATAAATATCTGTCTACGAAGACTGGAGAATTCCCTGCCGAAACTGAAGCCTTGAGCTTCCTTAGATACGTCAGTCAGAAAATCTCTAGGAGAGCTTTGCTGGCAGGCTTCCTTTCTTTATGGCTGAGAAGATGGGTCGTGCCGGGTACTGGTACTGTTGACAGAATCCACCGTAGCGTAATATGGCCAGCAGTACGCTTGGTTTTTAAAGTCAGAATTAATCTGCTATCGGCCATGGTGTGCCGTATAAATAAAGGTTTAAGGACTTTCGGTAAAGAGTTAATCAACAATGCTCCTCATCGGAACGTTTTTCCCGGGATAGAAATGCCC
This sequence comes from Iris pallida, assembly GCA_029216955.1. Taxonomy (NCBI): domain Eukaryota; kingdom Viridiplantae; phylum Streptophyta; class Magnoliopsida; order Asparagales; family Iridaceae; genus Iris; species Iris pallida. Next base: position 35,756,535 of record JANAVB010029819.1, read on the forward strand.
TATACTTATTTAATGGGCTGGTCATTGCACCACAACTGCAATCTATTGCCACAAGGCCTGGAAGATAATGAGGAAATCTTCCTCCAAAAATTTAGCAAAGCTACATGGACTGCTACGACTGTGGCGGATACACGGGCAGTTCTGAACTATTCTTATGGTTGGAACTTCTTCTGTACTCGTCCACAAGTTCCGGCAGATTGCTTTGGCATTTAGTTTGAAGATGAAATCAAATGAAGAGCTGTATTGCCATCACCAGTCTTCAGATGGCTTCAGTGCATCAGACCCTCTCATCTGATGTATATAAATAAAGATAATTGTGCGTTTGAACCATATCTACCCAGTAGGTTCGCTCGCCAATTTGGGTATGACCAACTTCATGTTGGTAACCCTTCTACTAGTTTCCGTCACTATGGAAAATTACTTGACGGTGCTAGGGGTTGGAGATATTTCAGTACTGCTCGTATTGGTACCAAATTTAGAGTCTCAACCGCCACCAGTACTACAGAGCTACATATACTTCATACGTATGCTCACTTTTATGTTTCAATTCGTTCTTTTGCCCACGGCTACAATATGAGAGGTAGTCTGAGGTGGCCTAAAGAAGGAAATATTGAGGAGCCGGTCAAGGTACCGACAGATACCCCTAACGATATTGGCATTCTAGATCCATTTCTGGAAGTTATCCCTGCAGGAGTTGGGGAGCCAGTTGCAGAACCTATCATTATTGGCAAGGGCCGAAAAAGAAAACAAGGTGCAGCCGTCACGCTTCCAGAGAAAACTCCAGAAAAGAAGAAGAAGAAAGTCGCTGTCAAAGGGCCTTCAAGACAAAGAGCCGCCACTCCAGAAAGCGACACTGAGGCGGATGAACCGCAACATATACCATCTTCCTCAGTTCATCCTGGGGAAAGATCTTCAGCTCCCCAAACAGCCACCCCAACTGAAACTGTAGGGATGCTATCTCCAGGATGCCTTAGTACTTCACTTCATTTAACCTTACAAAAGGTACAAATGGTTGAAAGGGTCGCTCCAGAGCATATCCCATTAGATGAACCATCTCTTGATTTTGATGATAAAGATTGGAATGGGGATTATGACACATACTTGGAACGTACTACACCTACTCCAGGTAAATATAATTTATACAAAAATCCATATAAGACTATAACTTTTGTATATAATTTGTTTTGTTAAAATTTTTTTTGTAGGTGTTATCATTCCCGAAGGTTATGGTTCCTCCTCCTCTTCCAGAATATATTTATGAGGAGAATGAAGAATCCGAGGAAGAGGCTTCTTCTCCCGAAGAGGAAGATGTTCAAGAAGAAGTATCGCGAGAACCTGAAGTGGGGCTCCGAGAAGAATGTCCTCTATCACTGGAGGTACAACCAGAACCAGAAATACAAGCTCCCTTAGAAGTGTCTTCTCCTGTTGAGGGTCAGGAAAAGGAAAAAACTATAATAGATCTAACTGTAGGTAATAAAAAGGCCACTGAGGCAGAAGAACAAACTGCAGAAAGACTAACTACAGATTAAGAAATAGCTGCCGAAGAAGCAACTAATCTCAATGAAGAGATTGAAGTATTTTCAGAGTTTGATCAGCCAGAAACCTAAGAAGGTGATGAAGGTGTAGTCAAATCTACTGAAACTGGAGATGTCGTGATAGCACCCTCAGCTATTACTACTGATCCAGTAGAAGTTCCGGAGAAGATTATGCCTGAATCCGAATCAGCTACAACTACCATCTTTTCATCCACAACTATCACCGCCACCGGTACTCCAGAAATGACTGGAGTGACAAGTGTTAAAGACATAATCTCTGAAGCTCCCAGAGATCAATTGGCTATGGTAGCAGCGACTACATCATCTTTATCTCAACCTGCTACCGGAGCAACCACCTCTGCTCCTAGTCTGAGGAAAAGAGACTTGGTAGAGATTGCTGCGACACCGACCTCCAATGCAAAAATGAACCTCCTAGTTGAGACTCATACTGAAGCTTTTTACAAGACCCTGGCAGCTTTAATTGACATGGTACTGAATAGAGGTCTCACTTATGAAAGCTTAAAAGGGGCGATTGTTTCCACCATTAGGAACGTCGCTATGTTTAATGATGTTGAAAGAGCAACTATTTTAGAAAGAGTGGTAGAAGAACTTGAGCAGCCCATTGGAGAATATTTGAGGCTGACAAGTGAAACTATCGAGAATCTTATTCAAGCTGAATATGAAGCTTTATCTGCTGAATTCACCGCTCGAGAGATTACTTTCAACGAATCTCTCAAAGAACACAGTAACAAAGTTGCCAGAGAGAAAGCTTTATTGGCGGATGCAAAGACTCGATTGGAGAGTTATAGAGAAGCCTATGACACTTCAAATACGAAAATTCAGGAACAAAATAATAAAATTCGTAAAGTGGAGGCTGAATTGGCTCGTCTGAAGGCTGAAAAGGAGCAATTAATAATAGCTCGTGATCAATATCTGACACAGAGTTCAATTTTGGAAGAGCAAGTTTTTGGTGCTGAATCTACTATTAAGCACCTTGATGAAGCCAGAGATAATCTAATAGCTATTTTTGCTAAGTTTCTCTCATTTCCACTCCAGAAGTCCGAAGACAGATAGCTACTAAAAATGTAATGGGTTCTCGCGAGAGGCGTTTAACAGAACTCCAGAAATTGCAGAAAGATATATCTGCTCCACCTTAGGCAAATAAAGAGTTTTTGTAACCTTTTATCTTATTCAAGAAATGAATAAAACATTTGTTTTGTGATCCTATCATTCGAATTTAAACAATAGGTATGAGATAGAAAATATTTATCAGAGGTGATATGGACATGATAAATCTTCTAAACTCAATAGATTATATCTATCCAGAGGTAATATGAACATGATAGATAGTAAAATCTTTTTTCTGTTTATAGTATACTATCAGAGGTAATATGGACATAATAGATTGTAACAACTCAAAGAAAAATAGATTAATATCTATTCAGAGGCCAAATGGACATGATAGATAGGAAACACAAGCAGATTTAATATTTATTCAGAGGTCAAAAGAACATGATAAATAACAAATCTAACTTTTTAGTCAACTGATAAGATAGAAGTTTAAAATTTCTTTCCAAAGAGACAAATAATCAGCTTAACCAAACATTGGTAGCTGGGGAATAAGAAGACAGATGTCATTTTTCAAAGTTATATTACAATCCACAACTTCATCTGGAATGTCTTCATATAGCTTTGATGTTTCAGGTATAGGGTGAGCAGCTAAGAAGTCAGCTAATGCTTGACCCTTCACTGATTTTTGAGGTATATAAACCATGTCATAAGGAGTGAGCAACATCGCCCAGGTAGCTAACCTAGAGTTAAGAATGCTCGATTTTCTTATCAATACCCGAATGGGATTTATTTTAGAGATGACATGAATAGTCTGTCCTGTCACATAATGTCTTGTCTTTTGGACAGCAAAAACCAAAGCCAGACATTCCTTTTCTACATGAGTATACTTGTGTTCAGCTCCAACCATCATTCTGCTAAGATAATAAATTGCTTGTTTATGCCCCATATCACTTTTTTGTGCATGAAGAGCACCAAGTGAATGATCCAAAGCTCGAATATATAGCAAAAATGGTATTCCTACCACTGGAGGTACCAGAACAGGTGGATTTTTAAGGTATTGCCTGATATCATTAAAGGCTTTCTGACATGCTTCATCCTAAACAAATGATACACCCTTCTTTAATAGACAGGAGAAAGGTTGGCATCTTCCAGAGAGATTGGATATAAATCTCCTGATATACGCAATGCGACCTTGGAAGCCACAAAGTTCTTCTAAATTGTGTGGAGAATGCATTTCAAAAATTGCTTTAACCTTATCAGGATCAACATGGATACCCTGAGAAGTAATGACAAATCCTAAAAACTTGCCACTGGAAACCTCTAAGAAAGACTTAGTAGGATTCATTTTCAATTGATGCTGACGCATCAATTTAAATACTGTCTTCAAGTCTTGAATGTGATCATCCTTTGATCGACTTTTAACAGCAATGTCATCTACGTAACATTCAACTGTCTTTCGTAAATGTTCTTGAAAGATGTTGCTCATAGCACGTTGATACGTGGCACCGGCATTTTTAAGACCAAACGGCATAATCGTATAGCAGTAAACCCCAAGAGGTGTACGAAAAGCAGTATGCTTCTCATCTTGTGGATGCATCTTGATCTGATTGTATCCTAAAAATCCGTCCATGAAAGACATGCGTTCAAAACCGCATGTATTGTCTATCATGACATCAGTAATTGGAAGTAGAAATTTGTCTTTTGGACAAGCTGTATTAAGATCTCGAAAATCTATACAAACTCGGACTTTTTCATTCTTCTTCATAACAGGAACAATATTGGCAACCCAGTTAGGGTGTTGTTCTTCACGAACAAAGCCACATATAATCAACTTTTTGACTTCTGCTTCAATTGCATCCATCATATCTGGTCAAAAATGCTGTTGTTGTTATTTTATAGGCTTGGCATTAGGAAGAATATTGAGTTTATGAGTAGCAACTTTGGGGTCTAGACCTAGCATATCCTCATAACTCCATGCAAAAATATCAATATATTCTTTGATCTGTTTTATCAACTCTTCATTTTCATCTTCAGAAAGGTTTTTACTGATGAATATTGGTTTAGGCGTAGTTCCATCTCTAACATCAATCTGGACAATCTCGTCCTCTATAGGTGGTTGTCGTTGTTCAAAACGAAGTTCCTATTGAGTGTCCATCTGTTGAGCCCAAGGATCATTCTCAAATGGTTCAGATTCACCATCAGTTTGAACCATATTAACTGAGAATATTTGTTCAGATTCATCATAATAGTCTCCTCTATCATATAAGGGGTGAGATGTATCAGATTCGATGAATTGGATTTCTTCCGAATCTGATGATTGTGAAGAGCTAGAAGAGAATTCTTCTTGAATATCGTCATTAAACATATGGAACGGATCATATCCCAACCCATGACGAGTTTTCTGATAAAACGGATCACCACTTAATGGTAATCGTCTACCCTTGCCTTGATTAAGACCTTGCATAGTCTTTAAATCATATCCAATATTTTGGATAATCTTGAGAGATTGTTGACTATATTAGTCAATTCGGATTCTTCCTTTATCTTTATCTCTAAGATCATCTGTCTGAGCAATAGGAATATTTTTAGCCAGGCCAAACATAATCTGGCGCTTGTTTTTCTTATCAGACAGAATCACGAAATAAGATTCTTCATGACGTCTAAAAGTTATACAAGCTTGCGATGAAGCGACTATAGGAAGAAGATAGGGAGAAGATGTTAGGAACCTCTGAGCATAAGGTCCAACATTGACATGAGGAGGAAATTTTTTTTCCTTATTGTCAATGTATAAGGTTTCCTCTATATTTATGTCGTCTTTATATTGATGACTTTGATTATCAAAAGATAAAGTCATTCTTTCAACAAATTTGACAGCCATATACTCAAAAAGGAAATCTTCATTGATATTGGAAAGTATAGAATGATCAATATTTACAATTTGATTGCTATGCTTCGGATTAATCACTAATGGACCATCATCCATCTTTTGCTTAGATTTCCGAAGATTGACAATCAATGGTGGTTCTTGATCATTCGTACGAGAAGTACGCCCTTTGACCTTGATCATAAGAGGTTGAACTTGGCTTTTAGTAGGAATATTCACTGATTCCTCAGATGAAGCTTGAGTTTTTCCTTTGACCTTGATCATTAGAGGTTGATTGTTGACAGGTTGGGGTTGAATTCGCCCTTTGACTTTGATCTTCAAAGGTTGCTCTTCTGGCGAATCTTCATCATTAGACTGATCTTCGACAAATGATCGATCTTCATCCATATCTGATATCTCCTTCACATATTCTTGTTTGTAGAGCCTCGAATCAGAAAAATAAGCTTCGACACCCTTAAAAGGATTGATATCAGCAAACTCAGTCTTTACATTCCCTTAGGAATCCACGTACTTGAAGCATTGGTGGAGAGTTGAAGGCACGATATTATGCTCATGTAACCATGGTCTTCCAAGAAGGATGTTGTAGGATACGTCTAAATTAATAACATAGAATGTTGCCATAGTTCGAAGATCACCAATCTAAATCTTCAGACGAATCTTCCCCATTGGTTTGCTCTTTCCAGAGTTGAAACCAACTATTGTGGTACTAGTGTAAGTTAAATTACTAGTAGGAATCCTCAATGGTCTTAGCATACTTTGAAGAATTATGCTAATGGAAGACACAGGATCAATGTAAATTCTGTCAACTTCAATAGATTCAATATACCCGATGTAGCAGAAAGGCCTGTCATGCTTGTTATGCTTCAACAGCATATCTTCTTATGTAAAGGTGATATTGGGAATTGTTTCCATCATACTATGATATTGTGGGCATGACACTGGTATATTATCAGGAGTCTTGAGTTGAGCTAAGCAGGAATCAGCTTGCAGCAAAGCTTCACTCAAAGTTTCGCGACTTTCTTTAGAAAGGCGAAGCAACTCGAAGATAGATAATCTAGCCGGAGTATTAGCTAACTGGGCTAGAATATCAAATTTATAGGGTTTCATCACTACCCCCTGACTGGAAGTAGACTTCAACGGGACGTCAAAGCATACCGCTTTCTGTTTCCCCTTTTCAACCACAGCAGGAACAAGAGACGGTTGAGTTGATGGTGTTTCAACATTCTCTGCTTCTTTGGGGGATCCCTCATAATCTTTGTAGTACTTTTTTCTAGATCTTGTACCAGCAAAGGTTTTTTCTTCGGACTCAGAAGAAGGAAGTACCATATTGCAGGATTTAGTCTTACTTCTCTTAGTCTTCTTCTTACGAGGATTGTTATGCAGAACCTCAGAACCCAATCCAACAGTTGATGTTTGACTTTGAATTTGTAAAGGAAGTCGTATTCCTTTATCATAATTCAAACCTTCTGTCTTTTGAAAGTCATAACCTATCTTCTTCATGAGAAGGACCGATTGCTGACTGTACAAGTGAGTAGGCAACGGACTTTTAACAAGTGGTTCAACAGAGGAAGAAGAAGAGATCTCTGTAACTACAGGAGAATGAGGAATAGACGTCTCTATAGCTATGGGAGGAGAAGGATTCGGGATACGAGGAAAGATCCCTGTAGGAACTTTTTCATAAGCAGCGAAGACTTGTTGTGCCCGGTATAAGGAAACACTATTCATGGCTAGCCACTGCTGATGAATAAGCTTGAGCTTGGTAGGAGGAGCCAAACTTGGAGGACATATGTTCAATCCTCTCAGTCTATCTTCTAAAGGAAGGCCATCCCATAGATGATCCAAATCATCAGGATCTGGAATAACATGAGAAATTATGTTGCAGGTTTTGAACTTCTTACCTTTCTTTGATTTTGAAGTTTTACCTTTATTTTCCAACTCAGGTACTAAGTCAGGATGCACCCACATAATTTCTCCATTCTTTAATGTGAGAGGCAATAATCCTTCATTTTTCTCTCTAGCAGGCGGGATACTCACAATCTTCATCGTCGCCTTCGAAATTGGGATAATTTCATCTGGGATTTATTGTGAAGAAAAATCTCCAAATTGAAGAGAAACTATATTGGTTGTGACCGTATGCTCATCATTAGTTAGAGAGATGGCATTGGCATTAATCAATTCTTGGATTTTTTTTTAGGACATAGCAAGCCCTGGTAGGATGATTTATGTATCTGTGATAGATACCATATTTGGGATTGTCAGTCAGATTTACCTCATTAGGCCTCTTTGGCTCCAGGATCTGGAGTTTGCCACTCTTCACTAGACATTAAAATATCCCTGGGATATCACTCTTGTCAAAAGAATATTCTTCTTTTGGCTTAGAAGACTCCTGCTTATTCGGCATCGTTTTGCTTTTGGAAAGATTAAACATAAGAGTGTCTTTTCCTTTTGTATTACGATTGCCAAAATTATTACCGGGATTACTTTTCTTTCCTTTATCCTCTGAGGCAAAAATCATCTCATGTTCACGAGCCAACCTACCATTGGTCTCGGCAGAAACTGCTGCTATGATAAACGAAGCCCAATCTGTGAATTGGGAACCCGTGAAGACAGCGATGGATGGTCGCAGATTCATCTTGCATGTATCAATTAACGCTGAATCTGGCATACCAGAAGGTATCTTTAGAGTCGCCTGTCGGAAATGTTTAATGAACGTCCTAGTATCTTCTTTCTTCTTTTGCTTAATTTCTATTAAGGAGGACATGTTCATGTCCATACCTCCTTCATAGAAGCGGAAGAGAAACATTGCCTTAAATTCGTCAAAAGACGAAATGCAATTGTCGGGTAAACTACGATACCAGTCGTAAGCTGAACCCGTCAAGCATCCAATGAATACTCGAGTAAGAAGAGCATCATTTTTCTACAAATGTACAGTCATAATATCAAAGTAATTGATATACTAACTAGGAGAAGCCTTTCCATCAAACAATACCATTAACTGTGGCTTGAATTTCGGTAGAAAGGATACATCATTCCAATGAGGAGGATAAGGTTGCTTAATCCCTAACCTCTGGAGTTGATCCTTTTGCTTCAAAACTTCAAACTGTGCTTTGAGTTCACGCACTGCTTGAATGGCTTCGTTGGTTTGCGGAAGCACATTTGATTGAATAGTTATTGGTTGTATCGTAACCCCCACCGGAGATGGTACATCTTCTGGAATGATAGGATCTGGAGATACAGAATTTTGGTTAACAGCAGGCTCTTGGATATTCAAAGGTATATCAACCCCTTGGCTATTTTGAGTTTGTGCTGCTACCTGTACCGGTGTTACTATTGCCGGTTGAGCAGTTTGCTGAGCCGTTATTATCTGGTGCATGCTTTGTATCATATTAAGCATGTCTTTCAATGATTGCTCAACGGCAGTGAGACGTTGTTCTGTATTAACAGATGACGTCTCTGGTTCATCTCCAATAGCGTAGGATTCAACCACTCTTGAAGATATAGAGGGATTAGTAAAGAAGTATGAATCGACACTATCAGTTTTGGACTCAAGAGATTGAGTACCCCCAGCTTCTGAATCAGAAGTCTGCAACTGTCTTTGTCTTCTTGATCGAGTATTCTGATATACTCCTTCGAAGGAATCAAGAAGTCTATTGAATTGTTGTTAGCCTGGAGTTTGGGATGTGTTTCATCTAGGACGTCGTCCTCTGTTGGTATGTGATGCCATATTGACTGATGTATATGACAACTCATCAGCTTGTTGTCGGGGCGCATTAAAACTTAACCGATCAAAAACTGACCGTTTGGAAGCTGAACAACAATATTTGATCACAATCTGGTGACACTCACAATGATGATTTTTTTCGGGAAGTGTCACGGGAGATTGTCTATTTTTACGCTTTTGCATTAGCAATTCACGTAAATCAAAAGGATTAGAAGGAGTAGTCTTCTTTATTACATTAGGGGTAGAAAAACGTTTAGTCCCTTGTGTATAAAGGAGATTACTGCTGCATTCGCAGAACCAAACTGTACATTTTTATGCGCTTGGAGTTGCGTACGTAAATCTTGAGATTTTTGAGTACGAAGGAGTCCATCTTTATTGCGTGTAATTTGTAGGTTTGGTACTTTGCGTACAGTAGTATAAGAAGGTTGTTGGTTGAAAACAGAAGTTTTACCAACTATGTTTTTATGCTTCATGCGTGCAGGTACATTCACTTTAGATGCAGAAGCATCATTGTGAATTTTATCTACAATGTCACAGACAGGATATTTACCTTTACGCATAGAGCGCAAAACATGCGTATCTATCGCGTCATAGACGGGAGATTTTCCTTTACGTGTAGAACGTAAATTTTGTGTGTCTACCGTGTCACATACGGGAGACTTATTGTTACGCTTAGAACGTAAGGCATTGGAGTCTTCCACGTCACAGACGGGAGACATATATTTACGTCCAGAACATAAAACGTGATTTTTACGCTTAGGGCACAAAACCTGACTTTTACGCCCAGAGCGTAACACCGGAGAGTCTGCTATGTTACAAACGAGAGACTTATTTTTATGCGAATGGCGTATTACTGAAGTAGAGACTGCCTCGTCACAGATTGGAGCCTCTACAACAGGGGTAGGAAGGATTCCTTTGCCTGCAGAGACAGTAGAGAGATCCGAGGATGCCTTGGATTTGGGAACCCAAACTTTTCGTGCCTTCCCCGATTTCTGAACATTGGAGTAGCGGTTGCTACCCCCAGTCCAGAACATTTCTTCATAGGCAGTCTGGTCGAAGTGTACAACCAGAGTCTTCTTGGTCGAACCGACCGAAACATCATCATATTGAGCAATTGCCTCCTCGTCAGAGGAGAAGGTCGTCCCCAGCAGAGTCGCCATTTTTGTTTCACTTAACAAAATGCCTAAATTTAGCTTTTGAAAATAAAACTTGAAAGAGTACAAAAGAGTACAAATATTCTGGAAAGTATTGCTATGGAAGTCTGATCTGAAGGCGATCACTTTGTTCCTTGGACCATACGATGATGATGAAGATCACTGCTAGAAGATGAACAGTTGGAAGAACTAAGTCACCAGAAAGGTATCGACGCACTTGGGCACTGATGGCGAGGCTGAATGCTTTCCTGCTTTGCTTCACTCTGTTCTGGAAGAAAGGTTGAAGAAGAATGCTCCAAAAAATCAAAGTCTCTGGGCTCTGATCTCTATATATTCTCTCATGTCTCTCTGTGTATGATCCTTTTGATGTGTAAAATAAGTCTATTTATAGACATGACTCCTTGGGCGTAAAAATCAACACATTTGAATTTTTACGCTGGCAACTGTAACCCACGATGGAAGTTACCCTCTACATACGTTGACACCTGTCCCATTATATCAACAAAAATAGAAAGCACGTACACAGGTTCTTCAATAAGTGTGGCATGAAAGCCACGTGGACAAACCACGTTCTCATGTAGCCAGAAACAATCGGGCGTAAAAATGACCCGAAAAATATACTGAGCGTAAAGTGGCAAATTGGCATAAAAATAGCCCAAATAAACTTCTCAGCGTAAAGTGGCTAAAATAGCCTTGAGCGTAAAGTAGCTCAAATAGACTTTACACTCACAATAGTTTTGAGCGTAAAAACTCACATAACTATCGTGGGTAAAAAGAAGTAATTTCATTGAGCGTAAAGTGGCCTGTTTTGTACTAAACGACAATATCGATTTCAGTGTAAATCAAATCTCTTCGGATTCTGCGTTTATACGCTGTCAACAAATCATTATGTCAGATGCATTAAATGCATGATCTGACAGTCATTTCTATCGTGAAGCAGCTAGCGTAAAGGGTAGCCAGCGTACAGAGTAGCTAGCATAAAGGATAGCCAGCGTACAGAGTAGCTAGCGTAAAGCTTAATACAAAATAACCTTGGCATAAAGTAGCCTGGTTGAGCGTAGAGTTCTCCTTCTTTGACTTGATTTATGAGGTACTTTTTACGCTCCTACAGTATGTACGTGAATCGGTCAATAGGTGAATAGGATGTACAGCGGTACATATCAAGTTTTTCTGGCATGCACATACGTGCACGAATGACATCGGTGTATATCCATACACAAATGCGATATCAGAACCTACGACAAAGTTATATATAGAATGTTACCGTGCGTGGTAAATACATACGGAGAAGGGGGTCGTGATCACGTACACTACTAATAGTTTTCCTTTGACCCATTATTTAAACATGTAAGAGACATAAAAACTGTCCTAAACATGACAGAGACTGAAAGTAATACAACATGCAAAGTTTTAACTTGCTACCCCAAGGATCATCATTTAACAGGGTCGGTAAATCACAGTTTATTGTTTATAGCAGTATATAAAGTTTGTAGAAAGTACTTGCCTTTAGCAAAGCAAAACAGCGATAAAAATGCTATAGACGCCTGGTAACTCGTCACTGTAGAAATAAATACATAAACTTAGTTTTTACACTAAGTTAAACACTAAGACACTAATGGTGTAACACGACTTTCTAACTGGACACCTAGCCAAATGGTAACTTTAGCATAGGAGACCAATGTGGGGTGACACAATACTCAAACTAACTTTCTAGGGTTTTTACACTAGTGCAGGGTGAGATTCAATAAGACTATAACTCAAAAAAAACACAAAACATTGAAAGTCGTAATTATTCAATAATTAAATCAACTGTACACTATGATCCAATAATTTTTGAGATAGACAAAAAAGCTCAATTTTACATAAAATAAAGTGTCATAATGATCCTTGTTAATTATAAAAATTTTAACTATTTTTTCTGGAATTTATAAACCCTCATAAATATTTATTAAAAATCTGCAAACATAAATATACTGAAAATGAGTTCTGTTTTTCTATTTTTATAAAATACCAAAAGCATTATAAATGCGGACAAAATAATAATAAATTGTCTAAATTAACCTAGCATTTAAATATAATTTTTTCCAGATTTTTATAGCACATAAAACATATATAAAAATTCAAAACAGCAAGCAACAGTTTCTGGAAAATAATTAATTAATTATTTACTATTTTTGGCCATGTATTCGAATTGAACCAAAGTCCAAATATAGGACCCAGAGCCATGAATCAAGTCCAATATGACTTGTACAGACTTTGAATGTATTAGACACAATTGGGCCCAAAAACCCATGCTAGATTTGGACATCAATTGGCCATAACAAATAAAATATAGGAATTTAAATAATAATAATAATAATATATTTTTAAAGTGATAAAAATATACAAGTCATAAAATATATAATAAAATAACTTGTGAAATTTTATATAACAATATTTTGTATAAGGTAGAAATTGAAATACATATATATATAACAATAATATTTATATATATACATATAAATATATAGATATTTATATATATATATATATATATATATATATATAAATATATATATATATATATATATATATATATATATATATATATATATATATAAATATATATATATATATATATATATATATACAAATATATATATATATATATATATATATATATATATATATATATATATATATATATAAAAAAAATATATATATATATATATATATATATATATATATATATATATTTTTTTTATATATATATATATATATATATATATATATGTATGTACATACAAATATTGTATGCATATATATAATAGTATGTATATAATAATATCTATACACATTAACCCATATATACATATATACATATTTATACATAAATACATATATGTATATACACATATATGTATATATACACTTATAAAAAAAAAAAAAAATATATACACTTATAAAATAAAATACCAAATATAATATATATATATACATATACAAATACTGTATATATACATATATAACAGTATATATATATATATATATATATATATATATATATATATATATATATAAAATAATATATATATATATATAAAAAAAAAAATATATATATATATATATAAAATAATATATATAGTTAAACACATATATACATATATATAAATACATTTATAAATATATATATATATATATATATAATAAAATAAAACAAAAAGAAAACAAAAAAAAAAACAAAAACAGAGGGAAGGGGGTTCGAACTCGGCCTAGGGGGGTCGGGTTCTTGGGCTCGGTCAGGCTAGCCAGGGGGTCAGCCCGAGCTGTGTGTTTGGGGGTAGGGTTTGGGTTAATGTTATTTGGGTTTAGGTGAATGGGTTTTAAACCCGATAAAACTATCTCGGTGTCCTGACAGTTAAGGACACACGAGTCTCGTGTCCGTGCTATGTACGACACGCACGGGTCGAATCATACGTGTCCAGACTTACCTACGTACTGCTCGTGTCCTGGCGAGTCAAATATGTGAGTTCGAGACACCAAAGCGACACGAAAACAAAATTGACACGTACGTGTCCAAGTCGAGCGAGCTATTGGGGCGGCGACTGGGTGGAGGAGGCGTCGGCGTCGCGGCGCTCGGGTGGCGCTACGTTCGTCTCGGCAGGGCGGACTCGGTGGTGGTAGTCGGAGGTGGTGATGGTTGCTAGGGCGGTGGTGATGTGGGGTGGCCGGAGTTAGGGTTCGGTCGGGGTGGGCTGGGCTGGGTCGTTCGTGCGGTGGTAGTCGACGGTCGTCGAGGGTAGGTAAATACGTGGGGGGGGGGGGGCGACGGTCAATTTGTAGTCGGGTCCCTAGAGTTTAGGATTTTACAAATAGGTCCCTCCCCTATGCTAATGCAAAAGTAAATTTGCATATCATAATTAAAACAATTCACAATTTGCAAACTGCTATAATTACAAATTAACAAATTGTATAATGATATTAAAACAATTTTAATTATTACAAAACGATATTAAAACAATTCAGTTTATTACAAAATGATATATTTAACTTAAAAACTATTTAAATAAATTACTAAAAATTCTAAAAAAATTCCTAAAAATCATAATAAATTATTTTAAAGCTAAATAGGTTATTAGCAACTAATTAACACTAATTAAATTAAATTTGAAAAACAGGGGTTGACAAGTCTTCCCTCCTTGAAAAAATTTCGTCTTCGAAATTCACAAGGATTGAAGACCCTACAATTTTCTAACATAGGCAAGCAATGCAACAAATGACTAAGGCTACGATCAAAACTAACCTCTAAGGTATCAAGCAGGAACGGGTGGTTCCCTCGCAGCGGTTGGGTCGAACAAGTAAGGATATCTCTCCCTCATGTCCGACTCCCTCTCCCAAGTATATTCATCCAGAGAGTGATGGCTCCAAGCTACTCGTACTAAGGGTATGACCTTGTTCCTCAGCCTCTTCTTCCTCATGTTCAATATCTCTACTGGCTGCTCAGTAACTGCAAGGCTCGGTCCGATCTCCAACTCTGAATGATCTAGCACATAGTTGGGGTCCGGAACATATCTCCTCAGCTGGGATACGTGAAAGACAAGGTAAACTCCTGCTAGGTTGGGTGAAAGTGCAATCCTGTAAGCTACCTCTCCGATCCTGCCAAGTATCTCGAACGGCCTGATGTATCTGGTGCTTAACTTGCCTCCTCGTCTGAACCGGATCATCCCTCTAGTAGTTGATATCTTCACTAGCACCATATCTCCTTCAGCGAAATCCATCGGTCTACGACTAGCATCGGTCCAGTATTTTTGCCTATCCTGAGCTACTCTGAGCCTGTCTCTGATCATCCCAACCTTCTCTGCTACATCCGTAATCATCCTTGGCCCAAGCATAACTTTGTCCCTAACATCATCCCAAAAGAGCGTTGTACGGCATCGTCGTCTATATAGTGCCTCGAAAGGAGACATACCGATGCTGGCTTGGTAGCTGTTGTTGTATGAAAACTCTACCAAGTATAGATGGCTCTCCCATGATCTGCCAAAGTCCAGCACACAAGTCCTCAGCATGTCCTCTAGTGTCTGTATCGTTCTCTCGGACTGCACATCTGTCTGTGTGTGGTATGCCGTACTGAACTTGACCCGACTGCCCAACTCCTCCTGCAAGCTCCTCCAGTAGTGGAACGTAAACCTGCTGTCTCTGTCCGACACGATACTCACTGTTACTCCGTACAAGCGCACTATCTGCTGCATGTATAGCTCTGCCAACTTCTCGGTAGAAAGCCCCACCTTGAAGGGTATAAAGTGTGCACACTTTGTCAGCCTGTCCACGATGACCCAAATGGCATCCTTCCCTCCTTGGGAACGAGGAAGCCCTGAGACGAAGTCCACCGTAATGTGTTCCCACTTCCACTCGAGAATGGATAACGGCTGCAATAGACCAGCTGGCCTCTGGCGCTCCGCCTTGATCTGCTGGCAAACTAGGCATCTCGAAATAAAACGTTATACATCTCTCTTCATCCCGTGCCACCAAAGATGTTTCCATAAGTCACGGTACATCTTGTTAGCACCAGGGTGAATAGAATATCTCGATCGGGGCTCCTCCTTTAAGACTATCTCTATCAGCTCTCCCTTCAGCACGCACAATCGGCTGCCATGCCTCAGGGATCCATCCTCTGCTACGGTGAAGTCAACCAGCAATCCAGCTAAAGCCTGGGCTCGAAGTCTGCGAAGGCTCTCATCTGTAGACTGTGCCTCCCTGATCTGCTCCATCAAACCTGACTATATGTCAAGCGCCATCATCTGTATCACTGATCCTGGCCGAACTATCTCGATACCGAGCTTCTCCAGATCTTTTCACAAATGCCGATCTATCATCAGATACCATGCCATTTGATGCCTGCTCAGCACATCCGCCACCACATTTGCCTTCCCGGGGTGATACTGTAAATTAATGTCAAAGTCCTTCATCAACTCCAACCATCATCTTTGCCTCATGTTCAGCTCTTTCTGCGTGAACACATACTTCAAGCTCTTGTGGTCGGTAAAGATTTCCACACGCTCTCCATATAAGTAATGTTTCCATAACTTGAGTGCAAAGATCACCGCAGATAACTCTAGGTCATGGGTAGAATAGTTTTGCTCATGAGTCTGTAATTGCCTAGATGTATAAGAAAACACTTTTCCATGCTGCTGTAGGACACATCCTAGCCCCTTTCCCGAAGCATCGCTGTATATGGTAAAACCTCCAGATCCTGAAGGTAATATCAGAACTGGAACGGTCGTCAGCCTCCTCTTCAGCTCCTCAAATGCTACCCGACAGTCCTTTGACCAGATGTACTCTATGTCCTTTCACGTCAGCATCGTCATGGGTTCAGCTATCCTAGCAAAGTCCTGGACGAACTTCTTATAATAGCCGGCTAAACCCAGAAAGTTCCTGATCTCTAAAATTGACGTCGGAGCCTTCCATGTCTCAACTACAGCAATCTTCCTGGGGTCTACCGAGATCCCCTCTCCAGTAACTACATGGCCGAGAAACTCCACTCGGTCTAAAAATAACTCGCACTTCGACAATTTGGCATACAATCTCTCCTGCCTCATAATCTCCATAACTATCCGCAAGTGCTCTGCATGCTCCTCTGGCGTCTTCGAGTATATCAGGATGTCGTCAATAAACACTATGATGAACTTATCCAAATACTGGTGAAATGTCTTATTCATTAAATTCATAAAGACAGCTAGCGCATTTGTGAGACCAAATAGCATCACCAGAAACTCGTACTGCCTGTACTTCGTATTGAATGCCGTCTTCTGGATGTCTGCTGCCCTGACCTTCACCTGGTGGTACCCGGATCTCAAATCTATCCTGGAAAATACTTTCGCTCCACTCAACTGGTCGAATAAATCATCTATCCTGGCAGAGGATATTTATTCTTAACAGTGATGACATTCAACGCCCGGTAGTCAATAGACAACCGAATTGTACCATCCTTCTTAGGCACAAAGAGAACTGGCGCTCCCCATAGAGAAGCCCTAGATCGAATGAAACCATTTTTCAACAGGTTATCAATCTGCTCTTTCATCTCTACGGCCTCCTTGGGATTCACTCTATAGCAAGCCCAGGATACTGGTGATGAACCCGGTACTAAATCTATAGTGAACTCCACATCTCTGTCAGGCAGAAGTCCTGGAAGATCCTCTGGGAATATATCCATAAACTCCCTAATGATAGGGTGTGGCGGTGCTATCTCCCCAACTGTCGCACAACAGTTTGGCTCCAAGCTGATCTCCGGCCCTGTCCTCCTGACCCTGAATGGTGCTGTGCCTGGGGAACTGGACAGAATACTACCCTCATGACAGTCTATAGCTGCATGGGCATAGCTAAGCCAGTCCATCCCCAATTTGATATCATAACCGGGGAGTGGCTTCACAAAGAAATATCCCCTAAACTCTCTCCCGGCTATAGTAATAGAGCACCTATAGATAGCTCTAATGGACACTGGTCCACCTCCCGTCATTACTCTACTCATCTCCTTGGTAGGTGTAGCTACTAAATGGTGTTTATGTATAATATCTAATGACAGGAAGCTATGAGATACACCAGAATCAAACAAGCATAGAACTAGAAAAGTATGTAAATAAATATGACCTGTGATGACGTCAGCCAAGTAATCGGACTCCAAAACCTGCTCCGGCTCTGGCTCAAGAGCTAGGCTATAATTCTTCCCCAGAGGTCCCTTCTGATGTTGCAGATGTTGCCCAAACCTTTGCTGCTGAGTCGGAAGCGGCCCTCTAGGTATCTTGGCTACGGGACAGTCCCGAAGCTGATGGGTGGCAGACCCACAAGCTAAACACGGCCCCAACCTCTTCCTATAAACGAAAGCGTCGTGGCCTACCCTTCTACAGAATGTACACAAAGTTCCCTTCTGCTGCTGCCGGGGTCCCGGGGCTCTATCTGGCGGGGTCGGGTGATGTGGTATAGGGGGACGATAAGTCTACTGGGGCGATGTTGGTGCTCTCTGCTGGAAAGCCTGATGCTTGGACGGTCCCTCGAGGTGTACAGAAGCCGACCTCTTGCAAGACTGAAGACGCTCCTCTATGCTTCGGGCCAACTCTAGGCTCTGGTAGTAGTCAGTCGTACCGTTCGCCACTATAAGAATACCAATGTCTGGAACTAGACCATGGCAAAACCTACGCGTCATCTCCTCAGGGTCTGTAACTAGACTAGGAGCGAAACGGCTCAGGCGACTAAACTCTGTCGCATACTCTTTGACAGAATGGTTTTCCTGCTGGATGTTCTGGAATCGTAACCCCATGGCTAACCTAGCGGTGGTCGAGAAGAATTTCTTCTTGAACTGTGTCTTAAACTAATCCCAAGTGGCCCTCCCTCTCGCGAATAGCGGCTCATTCCGGAACCGAACTCTTGTCAAGTCATTCAGCAGAAATCCTGTTGCCTCGACCTGGAGGTCATTCTGCAACCTAGCTCCAAGGAGCTTCCTCTCTACCGAGTCTAGCCAGTCATCTGCCACAACTATGCCCTCAGTCCCTAAGAACTCCTTGGGGTTCAGACCCATGAAGTCCTTGATTGTCCTTGCTCTCTGTCGTAGCTCTACAGGTGGTGGGACCACGGTACGTTCCTCAAAATGCTCTATGCTATGGCGGAGTAGGGTGGTCTGCTCCTGATGGGTTGTTAGGAACCCCTGGATCAGAGTGAGCAGTTGGTTCCCGTCGAGTGTGACGGAAGCCTGGGTAGGTATAGTAATAGGTGGTGGTGGAAGTATCGGGTCCTGCTGGGACTGTGATGTGGAAGGTGGTGGAGGCATCTGGGTTTTTGGATTTGTGGAGTGGAAGAATATGGTAGGTGGAGGTGGAGGTGCATCAGTCAACTGGTCAGCTGACTAGATGGGGAGTGTGCCATTCTCAGGTGTGACAAAATAGGATGAACGAGGAAGCACCA
>JANAVB010029819.1:35780830-36315830 GCA_029216955.1 Iris pallida
AGAGAAGCTGACGTCGGGGGAGGTTTTTCCTTGAGTCGTACTCTCAATGGTTCTTTAGTCACTACTTTGATTTCTGCTTCATCATCCACATCATTGGCATCCTCGTCCAAGGGGACTGACTTGTACAGATCAATATCAGTACAGTACGAATCGATCCCTTTGAAGGGATCGACATATGCGAACTCTGTTCTAACGATGCCGTTACCGACTACATACTTCATACATTCATAAAGGGTGGATGGTACAATTATGTACTCATGTATCTACGGGCATCCCAACAGGACATTGTAGGATATGTCGGCATCTATGACATAGCAGGTCACCTCCGTTTGGAGATCACCTATCTGGCACGTCGAGCGAATCTTGTCCAATGGATTGCTCTTACCAGCATTGAAGCCGCTAATCATAGTATTGGATGCCGTTAATCGATGCATTGGTACTCCTAGGATCTGGAGTAGACTTCCAGGAATAATACTAAGAGAAGAGCCCAGATTGATATGTATCCGGTCCACCTTGATGGTACCAACATACCTTGTATAATATAGCATTCTGTTGTGCCTATTATTCTTGTGCAGCATGTCATGCTGAAAGAATATAACGTTGGCTACGATGTCTCCCACATTATGGCAGTGTGGTCACGCGGCTGGGTCTTCTTCAAGCTGTTGGACCTGGCTTATGAAAGACTCGGCGTCTATCAATGCTTTACATAGAGCATCCTAAGTATCTTTACAGAGTCAAGAAGTTCGAACAGAGACAACCGAGCTAGAGTATTGGCTAGTTGTGCCAATATGTCGAAGTTGTGGGGTTTGATCAAACCTGCATCACCATCTTTTCTCAGAGGCTTGTCAAAACAAGCCTTATTTTGTTTTTATTCGTCCATCACTGGAGGTTGGGACGGACCCTCCCTTGGAGCAGCGGGAGGCGCTTCTTCAGCCGGAACTTCCTCCTACTGGGTATTTTGCTTTGACCTTGTCATAATAGACAAGGCTTCTTCTGAGGAGGCAGTGACCATACGACATGATTTGGAATTTCTGCCTTTGCTTTTGGTGCTAGAGCGTACCACCAATTGAGTCAACAACGGGACTAGATCTGGGTGAACCCACATGATTTCACTCCGAGATGTGGTGAGTGGCACCAATCCACCCACGTTGTCATAGGTTGGAGGAAGGTTGGTTACTTCTATTGTCGCCTTTGGGATGGGGACGACGCCATCTTGGGCTTCAGTTGGCGGAAGGGTGCCAAACTAAAGGGACACCATATTTGTCGAGACTATCTTGCCCTCATAGTCAAGAGTGAAGACATTCGCATTGATCATGCGTTGGATATAGTTCTTCAGTATGTAGCAATCTCGAGTTGGATGTCCAACGAACCGATGATAGTGATAATACTTGGTGCTAACTCTGTCAACCTCATCGGGGAGCTTAGGGTCAGGCAATTTAATTTTATCTCCCTTCATAAGTACCTAGAAGAGCTGTAGAGTATCCTCATCATTGAAGGAGTAGAGCTCCTTTTGCCATGGTGCGGTTGGTGGTTTCTGAGTGGGAGCTGACACACCCTTGGAGGCATTAACAGTCAATGTCGGCTTACCCTTGGATTTACGCTCGTTGCTGTTGCTGTTGGAAGGCACTTTCCTTTGTCGTACAACTTAGAGAAGCTGACCCCCAGAAGACGAGCATCCCTGGCCTTTGTTTCGAAGCTATCAAAACCGATAGTGAATGAGGTCGAGTCTGTGTATTGGGTAGAATCAATCTAAAGCTTGACTGACGGCTGTAGAAGCATGGAATTTTAGGAACAGAAATCATATGCGCCTAACATTACATGCGCCAGGAAGCACAGATGAAGTACTTGGCACAGCAAACAGCAAAAGCATAGACATTAAAAGAAGATTTTTATTTAATATAAAAGTCTATTATATGTCTAAAAAAGGCTGTACAAAAGAGAACTTTTACAAAAAGAAAAGACCCTAAGTCTACAGCCAGGCGCAGCAACCGCCATGCGCTCTCAGTCAGGTGCATCTTTTCGACGTCTCAGTCAGGCGCATCTCTTTGGCGTCTCAATCAGGCACATCTCTTCAAGAGTCTCAGTTATGTACATCATGAAGTCTCAGCATATGTGTCTCACTTCGACCCGATCAAATGCTTCGACTAATGAAGCATTTATTGAGCAAAACTAGGGTGGACAATCAACCCCCTAGCTGAAGGAAGAGATCTCTAAAAGAGGAGAACAGCGCAATTGATCCGCGGTAAAAGGAGGCTTTCAATACAACTAGAATGGGCAACACCCACTCTGACAGAAGAAAGAGCCTCCAAAGTCGGGAGCATCGCAATTCTGATCTGCGGCTCTTCCAGCATAACGGAGACGAGGCTCGAGCATCCCGATCTTTGGATGCAACAGGCACCTTCCGCCTGCCTCAGAAGCCCTTGACCTCGACTTTTGGATGTAATAGTCACCTTCACGAGTGCATAAATGAAGACAATTCGTCGCATCTTCACCCTCGTGAGCATCTCGTCAACAGAATCTGCTCGAGCAAACAAGTTCATTCGGGAGGACGTAAGAGAACGAGAAGCAAACTCTCTCCTTGCCACTATTTATAGGCCGGGCAAATCAAACCCATGCGCCAAGTGGCGGGCTCTCCGAATCCCATGCAATGAATTTGCATTAATGGTGATGAACCTGACGCTTCAAATTTAGCCAAGTCAAAAAATGGCTATTTAAATCACTCAAAGAACGTAACAGTCGGACCAATAAAACGTGTCATGCAAACGGATGCGCCGGTCAGACCGCGCATCATACTGACGTGTCCATTAGCACCAAACGCCTTATAAGGATGCGCCCATGCGTCACCATACGCCAAGTGGAACGCAGATCGACGCACCCACTCAACAGCCCATCACTCGTCAAAGAATATTAAATGCTGAAGTCTGACACGACAGTAGCAGTCCCCGAGGACTGAACAGTTGACAACTTTTTCAGAAGACGAAGCGTCGTCGACGTCAGCATCATCATTACTTTCCTCCGGTGGTTACAAGCCACGTGGCCGCCCAACCATTTCGTATGTGCCTCTGCAGTCATGCGCACAAATTTTTGCATGCGCCTCAATAGCCATGCGCCTCAGACTTTTCTCTGATCCCTAAAGACAGAAGTCAAAGTCACTACTGAAGCCTCGCATGCGCCTCAAAAGCTGTACGCCCAGACTAGTTCGTGACTCCTAAAGGTTACAAGCTAAAGTCTTCTCATGCGCCCAATCCCAAGCACATCCTATCAGATCACTCTCCACCAAATCTAAGATCTTTGAGCCATGGACCTACGACACGTGTCCTTTGACTCGATTCAGCCTATGAAAGGGTGCTAATCACCCAAGATCTCAGCAACTGAAAGATTCTCTCCATTTCTACGTGTCAGCTCGACCGCAGCCCACAAAGACAACAAGAAGAGTTTAACTCCTCAATCAGAGTGCATCGCCCATGCGCCTCCATCAGCAATCACTACGTGGCATCCCCACAAACAGGCGTATCCTACATATGCGCGCATGAGCAGCCAGCAAACTATAAATAGAGGGATCATTTCCTTCTTCCACAGCTACGAACCTACAAACACACACACAGAGAGGCAGATACAGATACTCAACGTCTCCTTCCTCTCTGCAAGCTCCAGCACCCAGAGCAACTCAGACCTTCAGAGAACCGATAACCGTCATCAGATCGTCAACGGAGTCAATGCATTACCACTCTCTCCATCGGCACAAGGGACCCAGATAAACAAAAGTGTTCTCCTATGACTACATCTAAGTCCTACATTGTAATACTGTTCTGTTTGTAATTGAAATTTCAATCAAAATATTTTAATGACAAACAAGCTGGCGACTCTGCTGGAAATGTAATTCTTTACTTTTAAATAAAGAATGAAGAGTTTTATGGTGTGTTCATTCTTGCTGTCATGATCTTGATGATTTGTGTGGACGTATTATCTTTTGCGCCCCTTGGTTTTTTAGGTACAGATAATAAGTTTGAGAGAACCGACATGTTTGCTCAGAGGTAATGTGGACGTAGCAAATATGGGGTTGAAATGATGGAATCTTCCTACTCAGAGGTGTTATGGACGTGGTAGGAATGACTCTGGGTGGATACGCGAAACTACTCAGAGGTAATGTAGACATGGAACTTCTGCGATCAATGTACGGCAACGCAGGGGTTGTCTGTACGGGATGTTCACTTAGAGGTAATGTGGACGTGGTAAACATGATAAGCAGCATAATCCTACATGGTGTCAGATTATGTTTTACAGGGCGTAGAAGAGCAACTCAGAGGTAATGTGGATGTTGTTGTTCTTCTACTGGAGATAGAATGCTATGGAACAACTGGATTCCGAAAGCATAGGATTTTTATGAAAAAAGGGGGGGTGTATGTGAACTCTGATGATCAAGTCCACTGATTCCCTTGCTAGGTAGAGGTGGAAGTACACATCTGAAAGGTGTCAAGAGTAGTACTTTTTTAGGAACTTGCCGTTGATGGGCATCATGAACAAGTTCCCGTTTGATCGGGCGAGACGGTAAGCACCGTTTTAGTATACCGTCTCTATGATGAAAGGTCCCTCCCACTTGGGCTCGAACTTTTCTGGTGTCTTGTGAGTCAACACCATTGGCCTCCTGACTGCCAGAACCAGGTCGCCTACTTGGAAAGTCCTCTGCTTGACCTTCTTGTTGAAAGCCTGTGATATACGGGCTTGATAGAGTTCGATGCGCTGTTGAGCTAGGAGACATTTTTCGTCAAGTACCTAAAGTTTTCGCAGATGACGATGTTGATTGTCTTCCTCTATGAGTTGATTTATGATCGCTACATGGAGTGAGGGTATCTGGATCTCGAGAGACAGTACCACTTTACTCCCGTAGACTAAGAAGAATGGTGTGTTGCCTGTCGGGGTCCATACCGTTGTGCGGTAGGCCCAAAGGCATTCACCGACCTTTTCGTCCCAGTCGTGCTAGTTGGATGACACGACCTTTTTGAGTAGCCTGACGATAGTTTTGTTAAATGCCTCGGCCAATCCATTTGCTGTCGGATTGTAGGCGGTCGATGCCACGTTCTGAATACGATTCTTGTCACAGAATCTGCTAAAAATATGGCTGATGAATTATGGACCATTATCGTGGATAATCCTCCGAGGTACCCCGAAACGGTAGATGACATGGTGCTTGATGAAGCTGACCACCCTAGAGCTCTTCACTTCTGCCAGTGGAACTGCTTCTGTCTATTTGGAGAAGTAGTCAGTGATGGCTAGGATAAAATGGTGTCCCCTCGAAGAAAGAGGGATGATCGGTCCTACAATGTCTATGCCCCAAGCTACAAAGGGCCAAGAGACGACCATAGGATATAGCGGTTCCGACGGTGTATGGATGAAGTCGGATGGAGCTGGCAAGCATGGCACTTCTTAGCATAGTCGATAGCGTCGGCTGCCATGGTTGGCCAATAGTAGCCCATGCGTCGCAGTCGATCCTGCAGCTTAGGGCTAGGTTGATGGGCCCCGCAAGTTCCGTCGTGCACTTCTCGAAGGGCTTCGGCTGCTTCCTCGTTGGAAAAATATCGAAGGAGAAGCCCATCGTAGGAGCGTCGATAAAACATTTTAGTAGCTGTATCGTAATAGAATCGAAGGGAACGCCTCCTGACTGAGACAGCTTCCTTCGGGTCCTCTGAAAGAATTCTATAGACAGCGAAGTCGATGAACGGGAACCTCCAATCTCGGACATTAACACCAGCACTTTTTGACATGGCGTAGTCCATTTGTGAGCATAGGTTATTTTTAGGACAGACCAAGTCTCGACCAACTACCGTGACGTAGTGCTGAGTCCCGAGGGGTGTTGCTAATGAGGCTGCAAGGCCAGCCAGAGCGTCAGTCTCCAGGTTTGTAACCGAGGTACGTGTTCTATGAAGAACTTGGTGAAGGTTGAAATAATGTTCAATGCAACTTCATGGTAAGAAACCAGATCTTCATGGCGAACATCGTATTTCCCTCTGATCTGGTTAACGACGAGTTTTGAGTCGCCGTAGGCTTCCAAATGATCCACCCCCAGCTGTTGTGCCAGCTGGAGTCCCATGATGAGAGTGTTGTACTCGACAACATTATTGGAGCACAGCTTCGAAAAGGAGTAAGCATGCTGGATGACCAGCTGATCGGGGCAGACTAAGACTACCCCCACTCCGGCGGTGATTTGGCCTTTGGGGCCTGTTCTTGAAGCGCCGTCGAAAAACATCCGCCAGACGGAGCTTTCTTCGGTGACATTTGATTCTTTGACCTCATCCGGGATATCTTCATAGTTTTTGGAGGACTCTGGGATGGGGTGTGCAGCTAAAAAATTGGCCACAACTTGACCCTTGACGGCTTTTTGTGGAACAAACACCATGTTGTATGGCGTCAACATGATCGCCCATGTAGCTAGCCGGGAATTCAATGATCCTGGCTTCTTCATGAGAACCCTGAGCGGATTGACTCGGGAGATGACAAGAATTGTCTGGCCTAAGACATAATGGTGAGTCTTTTGGATGGCAAACACCAAAGCCAGACACTCCTTTTCAACGGGGTTGTACCGGTATTCGGCCCCGATTAGTATCCTACTGAGGTAGTAGATAGCTTGCTCATAGCCTGCATCGTTGTTCTGAGCCAACAAAGCGCCAAGGGAATGATCCATGGCACGGACGTAGAGGAGAAATAGTTTGCGTGAGATGGGTGCCACCAGGACTGACGGGCTCGTCAGGTAAGCTTTGATGTCCTCGAAAGCTTTCTGGCATTCCTCTGTCCAGACGTAAGAGACTCCCTTCTTCATGAGCTGAGTGAAGGGTTGGCATTTTCTGGAAAGGTTTGCTATAAACCTTCGGATGTATGCCAGACGCCCCTGCAGGCCTCGAAGTTCTCGGAGATTCTTCGGAGGGTCCATGTCAAGGATGGCCTTGGTCTTCTAGGGATCGACATGAATGCCTTTCGCCGTTATGATGAAGCCTAGGAACTTTCTGCAAGAAACCCCAATGAAGGATTTAGCAGGGTTCATCTTGAGTTGATGCGCTTGCATGAGATCGAAGACTATCTTCAGGTCTTGTAGATGATCACCTTTGAGACGGCTCTTGACTGCGATGTCATCAACATAAAACTCTACTGTCTTGCGAAGATGTTGACAGAAGATGGTACTCATAGCTCATTGGTATGTACCACCAGTATTTTTTCAAGCCGAAGGGCATCACTGTGTAGAAAAAAAACCCCTTCGGAGTCCTGAATGACGTGTATTTTGCGTCATCGGAGAACATCTTGATCTGATTGTATCCCGAATACCCATCCATGAAAGACATGCGTTCAAAACCACATGTATTATCGATTATCACGTCAATGATTGGAAGCAGGAATTTGTCCTTCGGGCAAGCAGTATTGAGATCCCTGAAGTCGATACAGACTCGTATCTTTCCATTCTTCTTGGTGACAGGGACGATGTTGGCCACCCAATCTGGGTGTTGCTCTTCACGGATAAACTTACTGGTCAGGAGTTTGTCCACCTCTTGATCGATAGCGTTCATAATGTCAGGACGAAAACGTCGCTGTTGTTGCTTTGTAGGCTTGGCATCAGGTAAGATGTTAAGCCTATGCATCGCTATCTGAGGATCAAGTCCCGACATATCTTCGTAGCTCTAAGCAAAGACGTCGATATATTCTTTAGCCAATTGGACCAAAGATTCCCGATCTTCTTCTTTTATGCTTTTGCTGATAAAGATGGGTTTGGAAGAAGATCCATCCCCAAGGTCGATCTGCTCGACTTTGTCTTCGGTAGGGGGTTCGCATAATTCAAAATGAGACTCCCACTGTGCTCCTAGGCATTAAGTCCAAGGTTCTTCCTCGAAGAATTCTGACATTTGGACCTCGCCTTCATCTTCTTGAGATTGTGCAGATGCCATGTTGGCTGATAGCACCTTCTTGAAGACTGAGCCGATACTGGTATCGGAATCCCAAGTTGATGTTTCGGACGAATGAGAATGTTCTACTTCTTCTGCCTCCGAACTCTGTGGAGTTGCCGGCGGTGTGACATTGCCCACCCTCCGTCGAGTTCGATGATAATAGTCCTGCGGCTTTCCTTTAGGTGTTGGGAGCCGGAGAGGAAGACGTCGACCCTTGACGTAGTTCAGGCCTTTGTTGCTTTTTAGATCGTAACCCATCTTTTGGATGAGGTACTTTGCTTTGTCCGTGTACCGATAGACTTGTATTCTGCCGGTATCTGGTTCTTGTTCGAGTGGCGGGAGGTCTTGATGATGCTCGACTTTGTCGAAGATGTTGGATTCTTCGTCTCGATTCCGTGGTGGGACTACAAAACAGACCCCTTGGGATGGGACTACTCGATTTACACGATTGACGATCATTATTTGTGTTTGCAACGACCGTAGAGCATTATCTAATGTATACATGGCATTCCAATGTGGAAGACTAGAATAATTAAAAGACACTCTATTATTGATGAAACACGAGATTTTATCCTGCGGGATTACATTATCCAGAAAGGGTGCATCTACATCAGCAGATATATATTCTCCTAGCTCTTCATCTGTAAGTACTAGGGTTGGATCAGGAGAGTCCACTGCAGCTTTGACCTTGGGGTCCGAGAGGGCTATGTGGGCCTTCTACGGTAGCTTGGATGAGACGGATGATTGCGGAGGCTTGCCTTTAAGACGCACCTTCAGAGGTACCTCAACCGCGCCTTCAGTGATTGGTGCCTTTCCCTGTAGTTTTGCCACAAGGGGAGCCGATGTTTGAGGCATCTTTTCCTTGAGCCATATCTTCAAGGGAGCTTCAGTGGGTGTTCTACCTAGAGCAGTTGGTGCTTTTCCAGGTAGCTTGATGGTCATATGAGGCAGCATCTGAGGCTGTTTCCCTTTGAGTCGATTTTTCAAAGGAGCGTCGGAAATCATTTCTGGCTCCATGTCCGGCTCTGCTGTCGTTTCTGCTTCATCGTCAGCGTCATTGGCTTTCCCTTCGTCAGGCGACTTGTACAGGGTAGAATCAGTGAAGTAGGCTTCGACCCCCTTGAAAGGGTCAATGTTCGCGAACTCCGTCCGGATTATGTCGTTGGTGGACACGTACTTCATACATTGGTGGAGTGTGGATGGTACCACCATGTACTCATGCAGCCACGGACGACCCAGTAGGAGCATGTGGAGGAGTACCTGCCTATTTATAGGATGTGGGAATTCCCATTAAGATAAGGATTAGGATTAGTTTAAACCCAAAATAGATAATTCGTCTATTAATTTAAAATCAATCCAATCCAAATCCAATTACAAGTCCAATTTAAATCTAATTGAATTTTTAGTTTAAAATCGAATAGGATAAATCAAATTTCAAATACTTTACTATTTAAATAAATCCATAATTTCAAATCAAGGTTTAAATCGCCACAATAATTTCGAAATATATTATTGTATTGTACGTCGCGTAGTCGTATTGTACGTCGTGTACGAAATTTTATTAAAATTTCGTACTGTACGTCGCGTAGTCGTATTGTACGTCGCGTAGTCGTATTGTACGTCGCGTACGAAATTTTATTAAATTTTTATTAAATTTGATACTGATTTAAAATTTTGTATTATACGTCGCGTAGTCGTATTGTACATCGCGCACGAAATTTTATTTTTCTTGCTCGTCGAGTGCGAATATGTGGGACCGTACATATTTTAGAAAAATAATTTTTCTATTTTATTATACACTTTCAAAATATTATATATAATTATTATTCTTGCTATAAAAAGCCTTTTGTTTTTAACAGTTATTAATCATAAATAATATTTTATTGTATACTAGGAAAAGCATAATCAAGTATACATTATTTATGCTTACACATATATTTCATAAATATTTATTAGTTTATTTTTAAATAAAAATGTAATTTTTGAAATTTATTAATATTAATATTTTATTATTCAAAAAGATTTATTATTTTCGAAATTATTATTAATGGTATTTTTGGAAAATATATTTCGAAATTATTGTGGCGATTTAAACCTTGATTTGAAATTATAGATTTATTTAAATAGCAAAGTATTTGAAATTTGATTTATCCTATTCGATTTTAAACTAAAAATTCAATTAGATTTAAATTGGACTTGTAATTGGATTTGGATTGGATTGATTTTAAATTAATAGACGAATTATCTATTTTGCGTTTAAACTAATCCAAATCCTTATCTTTGTGGGAATTCCCACATCCTATAAAACTCCTAAATTTCTACTTTTTTTTTTATAAAATTTGATACTGATTTAAAATTTTGTATTGTACGTCGCGTAGTCGTATTGTACGTCGCGCACGAAATTTTATTTTTCTTGCTCGTCGAGTGCGAATATGTGCGAGCGTACATATTTTAGAAAAAATAATTTCCTATTTTATTATACACTTTCAAAATATTATATACAATTATTATTCTTGCTATAAAAAGCCTTTTGTTTTTAACAGTTATTAATCATAAATAATATTTTATTGTATACCGAGGAAAAACATAATCATGTATACATTATTTGTGCTTACACATATATTTCATAAATATTTTATTCGTTCATTTTTAAATAAAAATATAATTTTCAAAATTTATTAATATTAATATTTTATTATTCAAAAAGATTTATTATTTTTGAAATTATTATTAATGGTATTTTTGGAAAATATATTTCGAAATTATTGTGGCAATTTAAACCTTAATTTGAAATTATGGATTTATTTAAATAGTAAAGTATTTGAAATTTGATTTATCCTATTCGATTTTAAACTAAAAATTCAATTAGATTTAAATTGGACTTGTAATTGGATTTGGATTGGATTGAATTTAAATTAATAGACGAATTATCTATTTTGGGTTTAAACTAATCCTAATCCTTATCTTAATAGGAATTCCCACATCCTATAAATAGGCAGGTACTCCTCCATTATTTCTCCACAATTATTCTTCCACAAAATTCCACAACCAAACGTGCTTGCATCATGTCCGTGTTCGACCATCCATAATCTTATTCCATTTTTACAATTACATCAATTCCTCGTGTCAGACACATCCCCGACACAACTTCGACTCCACCCGTGTCATGTAGGACACAAACCCTAGCCCTAATCCTAACCCTAGCAACCTCGGGCCACCGCAGATTAGCCAAACCACCATCATCACCATGCACAACCACCGTCCTAAGCCAAATAACGCCACCAGCCATCATCACCCCGGCCATAGCCGGCCGGCAGCATCTTCAACCACCAAACACCACCACCCGTCATCATCATTACCGCCACTGTCACCAAAGCCCCGGCACTGCCCCGACCCCCTGTTTCCGACCCCTGCAAACCAAAACCACTACCACCCGGACCGCAGCCATCCGCCACCATCTGTGACTCCAAACCCCGACCAAGGAAAACCCCAAAATAAATTAAGCACCCACCACTACTTACCCCTCTCCGCAAGGTCACGAACCGCCTCCGTCGGGGTCAGCCGCATCGACGTTGCAGGATCTCCCCCTCGCTGCGCCGCCGCTGACCCGAACCCCCGCCTGCGACCGCCGGGAACGTCCGCGCCCGACTCGCCCTACGCCTCCGGACCAGCGCCGCCCCCGAACGTCGGTGCCTCGTTTCCCCCGACTTCTTCCCTCTCTCCCGCAGCTCCGTGCGTCCGCCACCCTCCTCGCCGCGTCGCTCCGCCCTAGCCCGCCGCCCTGTCCTTTACGATCGCCGCGCCCGACCATGTCCCACGCCGCCAACCTTTCCTGGCTCCTCCACGCACGACCGGTTACCCATCGGCAGCTCCCCGCGGTCGCTAACCCACGCACCGCCCTGGTCGCGCCCAACGAGCACCGCCACTTGCCGCCGTAGGACCATTCTTCTGTCCTTCGAAACCCCCTTCCCGATCTCCTCCCTCCGCAGGGCCCGAGTTCGAGCCCGATCCTCTCTCCCGGAAACCCTCTTCCGCGCTCGCCAACTCCGCGTGGCACCGCCCAGCGCCGGGTGCGTCGACCACCGTCGTGACCACAGTGGCCAAGGACCCCCTCTGGCCTTCCTCCACGCTTACCTCGCCACCACAGAACTCGGCCGCTCCTCATTCTCTTCCCGCCTCCACCTTTTCTCTCCCGCTCTCCCACTCTCCCTCTATGGCTCGCTACCCTCTCTTCAATCGACTGATCTCTCTCACTCTCTGTTCTTTCCACTCTTTCTCTCTCTCTCCCCTTCTTCCTAAATTATGTGAAGTCCCCTTGGCTCCACTTAGGCACAGCTGTTACAGCTGTATCATTATTATATTTTTATTATTATTATCGTTTTTTGTATTTACCAATATCAGTATATAATTAAAATGTGTATATATATAAATATATTAGTGTATATACATGTATATATATGACATAATTGTTCTTACTGCTATTATTATTATAATTATTATTATAATTATTATTATTATTATTATTATTATCATCATCATCATCATCATCATCATCATCATCATCATTATTATTATTATTATTATCAGTTTTAATAAGTATTAATATTACTGTTAGATATTGTTAGAATACTGTATTATTAAATTAATTTATATATCTATTATTTTTAGTATGCTATATTCTGAAAATACAAGATAGTAGTAGTACTAGTATTTTAATGTTATCATGTTCATAGTATTATATTATTATTATTTTATAAATTTTCTAAAAATAAATATTTTGACCAGTAAATTTAGTTTCAAAAAAATTATAAAATAAATTACTAGTATATCTCAAATATTTTAATTAATATAGTTTCTATCTCAAACCATATTTCTACAAACTTAGAGCTTTTGCCTTAAAAACAACTTTCGATTTTTGGGTGTTTAATTGAAAGACTAAAAAAAAAATTATATTTCCATTGTTATAAAATATTTTCTAAAACCAAATATATTAATTGACTTCCTACGGTTTTTCTCTATCTCATGATTTCAGCCCATCTTTCTTATTCCTTTCCAATTCTGGACTACCTTATGTCCACCCTAACTAATTTGACCGTCCTGGACCCGATGGAACTGTCCGTGCTAACATCAGAGGTCACCTTGCATAGTTGTTGTACCGAAGCCGCAGTTCGTGCTACCTTGATCATCGTAGCACACCAGACATCCTATCAGGCAAGACACCTTGCCTTTACTATTTAATTTCTTGCTCAATATCATGTATGTTTTATTTCTTATAAGTTGTTCTTTCAAAACCATATGTAAATTATTATACTTTTTTTTCTTTATGCATTTGGCATAGGGTTAAGGGACTACCTTTGTTTGTGTCGCATTTATTGGCCCTGACACTTGTGTATCAGGAGACACGAGTCTCATATAGATCTCGGATGTACGTATCGACTGGCCATCGGTGCGCACATGCCGTGCGATAGGCATTAACTGCTAAATAGTTATGGTTGTCTAGAAGACTTAGCAGTTATTAGGAAGGTCGTGATGTGGATACAGCACATGTAGTGCATAGGAAGGGTGAAGACAGTTATTAGGCGCAGGGGCTTTCACACATTTATTTTTCTCTAGCTGCCATTTGTGACTCAGCCGAGAGCTAGTGTGCCGTAAATTTATTTACTTTTCTTTAGATGCCACTAGTGCCTCGGCTGAAACACAAATATGTCGTGCATTTACTTTCCTCTAGCTGCCGTTAGTGACTCACCCAAGAGCTAGTGGCCGTGCATTTATTTTTCTCTAGATGCCCCTTAGCTCTCACTCGAGTGCTAATGGGCCATGCATTTACTTTTCTCTAGACACCACTAGTGCCTTGGTTGAAATGCTAACGTGCTGTGTTTCTAGTCTCGGGAGCCCTTCTATGGAACGTTGTCTTCAAAATGCATTTACACATAGAATGGTTAAGGACCTTTATCTGTTTAGACATATACTTTTCTGTTGAGCTTTATTTATTCAGTTATTGGCATGATATTATGTGTCTTATTACGTCCCTCTGAGGACCTGGTTATCTTACCAGGTGTGTGCTCTTGTCTTTCGCAGGTGCTCTAGTTCTAGCCGTGACTATCTTCGTTTCATTGAGGGTAACTGCACTTTGATCGTCTTTGCTCGCTCGCCAAATTTATTTCGTTCTTCATGTATTTCTTTCCTTTCTTGTTGGTAGTGGATTTGTCTTCGCCCAATATATTGTATAAAGACTTTTCATAGTTGGTATTATGAATTCTTTACTTCCTTATTTTGTGGATGAGATTAGTCATTTTGGTTTCTACTGTATTTTACAGCTTATGTATACATACGAGGCTATATATTCGTATGTATAAAGCTGGCATATCTTCGTTCCTAGTCCTACATATTTTGGGACAGGGGCGTTACATATTTTTGTGGTGGCCCATGCAGGTCAAGCTAAATTGTTTTGTTACTTTACCGTACCAAACAAGCCTGCGAATAGGATTAGACGTCTAGGATCTCATCCACCTACTTGACCTCTTTCCTCGATTCTATATTCGAACTACCGTTCGACTCATCGGTTGCATCTTATTTGATTCCTTCTATCATAATTCTTATCTTCCCTTCGTGCTTAGACAAGTGGTCCCTACTAGGTATACATGACTCTTTTGTCCCAAAACACCATTAGTTTAATTCTTTTAAGTTGGGTAGAATGCCTTATGACCTAGCAACCCCTTTGACCTAGTGACCTATATTAGCAAGTTTACTTAGATTGTAGAATTTAGAAGGCCTAACCCATCTAGTCAACCATGGACTTGGACAAGCAGACTGTAGGACGACTGTATGAAGACCAACATAGGATATGACTTAGAATTGTTTGAACTTATTCTACTTTATTTCAAACTTAATCTCACATTTTACTATCTAGACAAATGATGCTAATATAGCCTAGTTTTTGCAAGCTCAATTCTTTATCAAGCTTGTTCATGACATATGTTATTGGAAGAGCTCCCACTAACATATTGTCTAATCAGAACCGGTGCATAATGGTCTGATCAACCAAGTGCACTTTGGTTCACTTTTATCTATTATTCTACGTGGATGAAACATAATTAAACTTGTCCTCTAGAGTCCCATCCGCGACTGCCTTGGCAACTCCTTTTGAAATTTTTCGGTCGTCCTTGAACCACGTATTCGTACTCGATGATGACGTATTTTGAACTCCTTATTACTTTCGCCTTCACCTATTTTAGAAGGACGAAGGTGTTATACTAGAACTTCCTCTAACTGTCCTATCACCATTGCTACCCAATGTAACTATATCTTTGTCTTGAACTACTCGACCTTTACCTCGACCCTAAATCTACAATCTTGACTTTCTAATCACTTGAATTTAAGAGTGATTACAATCGTCTCTTAATCATATCCTCAACCTAGACTACGACCATATAAACTTATTTAAGGATCCCTTCTATCTGCCGTTGTGCCTTCTCACCCCCCCTATAATTCTTAATTTCGAGGACATAATTCTTTTAAGATGTATAGGATATAAAACCCCTAAATTTCTACTATTTTTTTATTAAATTTGATACTGATTTAAAATTTTGTATTGTACGTCGCGTAGTCGTATTGTACGTCGCGCACGAAATTTTATTTTTTTTGCTCGTCGAGTGCGAATATGTGCGAGCGTACATATTTTAGAAAAATAAATTTTCTATTTTATTACACACTTTCAAAATATTATATATAATTATTATTCTTGCTATAAAAAGCCTTTTGTTTTTAACAATTATTAATCATAAATAATATTTTATTGTATACTAGGAAAAGCATAATCATGTATACATTATTTGTGCTTACACATATATTTCATAAATATTTTATTAGTTTATTTTAAATAAAAATATAATTTTCAAAATTTATTAATATTAACATTTTATTATTCAAAAAATTTATTATTTTCGAAATTATTATCAATGGTATTTTTGGAAAAATATTTCGAAATTATTGTGGCGATTTAAACCTTGATTTGAAATTATGGATTTATTTAAATAGTAAAGTATTTGAAATTTGATTTATCCTATTCGATTTTAAACTAAAAATTCAATTAGATTTAAATTGGACTTGTAATTGGATTTGGATTGGATTGATTTTAAATTAATAGACGAATTATCTATTTTGGGTTTAAACTAATCCTAATCCTTATCTTAATGAGAATTTCCACATCCTATAAATAGGCAGGTAATCCTCCATTATTTCTCCACAATTATTCTTCCATAAAATTCCATAACCAAATGTGCATGCATCGTGTCCGTGTTCCACCATCCATAATCTTATTCTATTTTTACAATTACATCAATTCTTCGTGTCGGACACATCCCCGACACGACTTCGACTCCACCCGTGTCATTTAGGACACAAACCCTAGCCCTAATCCTAATCCTAGCCTCCTCGGCCCACCGCAGATTTGCCAAACCACCATCATCACCATGCACAACCACCGTCCAAAGCCAAACAATACCACCAGCCATCATCACTGCGGCTATAGCCGGCCGGCAGTACCTTCAACCACCAAACACCACCACCCGTCATCATCATCACCGCCACTGTCACCAAAGCCCCGGCACTACCCCGACCCCCTGTTTTCGACCTCTGCCAACCAAAACCACCACCACCCGGACCGCGGCCATCCGCCACCATCGGTGACTCCAAACCCCGACCAAGGAAAACCCTAAAATAAATTAAACAACCACCACCACTTGCCCCTCTCCGCCGGGTCGCGAAACGCCTCCGCCGTGGTCAGCCACGTCGACGCCGCAGGATCTCCACCTCGTTGCGCCGCCGCTGACCCGAACCCCCGCCTGCGACCGCCAGGAACGTCCGCGCCCGGCTTGCCCCACGCCTCCGGACCAGCGCCGTCCCCGAACGCCGGCGTCGCGTTTCCTCCGACTTCTTCCGTCTCTCCCGCAGCTCCACGCGTCCGCCACCCTCCTCGCCGCATCGTTCCGCCCTATCCGCCGCCCTGTCCTTCACGACCGCCGTGCCCGGCCATGTCCCACGCCGCCAACCTTTTCTGGCTCCTCTACGCACGACCGGTGACCCATCGGCAGCTCCCCGCGGTCGCCAACCCACGCACCGTCCTTGTCGCGCCCAACGAGCATCGCCTCTTGCCGCCGTACGACTGCTCTTCTGCCCTTCGAAACCCCCTTCCCGATCTCCTCCCTCTGTCGAGCCCGAGCTCGAGCCCGACCCTCTCTCCCGGAAACCCTCTTCCGCGCTCGCCCCCTCCGTGTGGCGCCGCCCCGTGTCGGGTGCGTCGACCACCGTCGTGACCACAGTGGCCAAGGACCCCCTCCGGCCTTCCTCCGCGCTCACCTCGCCACCACAGAACTCGGGCGCTCCCCATTCTCTGCCCGCCTCCACCTTCTTTCTTCCACTCTCCCACTCTCCTTCTATGGCTCGCCACCCTCTCTTCAATCGACTGCTCTCTCTCACTCTCTGTTCTTTCCACTCTTTCTCTCTCTCTCCCCTACTTCCTAAATTATGTGAAGTCCCCTTAGCTCCACTTAGGCACAGCTGTGATAGCTGTATCATTATTATATTTTTATTATTATTATCATTGTTTGTATTTACCAATATCAGTATATAATTAAAGTGTGTATATATATAAATATATTAGTGTATATACATGTATATATATGACATAATTTTTCTTACTATTATTATTATTATTATTATTATTATTATTATTACCATCATCATCATCATCATTATTATTATTATTATTATCAGTTTTAATAAGTATTAATATTTCTGTTAGATATTGTTAGAATACTGCATTATTAAATTAATTTATATATCTATTATTTTTAGTATGCTATATTCTGAAAATACAAGATAGTAGTAGTACTAGTATTTTAATGTTATCATGTTCATAGTATTATATTATTATTATTTTATAAATTTTCTAAAAATAAATATTTTGACCCATAAATTTAGTTTCAAAAAAATTATAAAATAAATTACTAGTACATCTCAAATATTTTAATTAATATAGTTTCTATCTCAAACCATATTTCTACAAACTTAGAGCTTTTGCCTTAAAAACAACTTTCAATTTTTGGGTGTTTAATTGAAAGACTAAAAAAAATTATATTTCCATTATTATAAAATATTTTCTAAAACCAAATATATTAATTGACTTCCTACGGTTTTTCTCCATCTCGTGATTTCAGCCCATCTTTCCTATTCTTTTCCAATTCTGGACTACCATATGTCCACCCTAACTAATTTGACCGTCTTGGACCCGATGGAACCGTCCGTGCTAACATCAGAGGTCACCTTGCGTAGTTGTTGCACCGAAGTCACAGTTCGTGCCACCTTGATCATCGCAGCACACCAGGCATCCTACCAGGCAAGACACCTTGCCTTTACTGTTTAATTTATTGCTCAATATCATGCATGTTTTATTTCTTATAAGTTGTTCTTTCAAAACCATATGTAGTTGTAAATTATTATACTTTATTTTTGTTTATGCATTTGGCATAGAGTTAAGGGACTACCATTGTTTGTGCCGCATTCATTGGCCCTGACACTTGTGTATCACGAGTCACAAGTCTCATATAGATCTCGGACGTACGTATCGACTAGCCATCGGTGCGCACATGCCGTGCGATAGGCAATAACTGCTAAATAGTTATGGTTGTCTAGAAGACATACAGTTATTAGGAAGGTCGTGATGTGGATACAACACGTATAGTGCATGGGGAGGATGAAGACAGTTATTAGGCGCAGGGGCTTTCACACATTTATTTTTCTCTACCTGCCATTTGTGACTCAGCCGAGAGCTATTGTGCCGTGCATTTATTTACTTTTCTCTAGATGCCACTAGTGCCTCGGTTGAAACACAAATGTGTCGTGCATTTACTTTCCTCTAGCTGCCGTTAGTGACTCACCCAAGAGCTAGTGGCCATGCATTTATTTTTCTCTAGATGCCCCTTAGCTCTCACTCGAGTGCTAATGGGCCGTGTATTTACTTTTCTCTAGACGCCACTAGTGCCTTGGTTGAAACGCTAACGTGCCGTGTTTCTAGTCTCGGGAGCCCTTGTGTGGAACATTGTCTTCAAAATACATTTACACATAGAATGGTTAAGGACCTTTATCTATTTAGACATATACTTTTTTGTTGAGCTTTATTTATTTAGTTATTGGCATGATATTATGTGTCTTGTTACGTCCCTCTGAGGACCTGGTTATCTCGCCAGGTGTGTGCTCTTGTCTTTCGCAGGTGCTCTAGTTCTTGCCGTGACTATCTTCGTTTCTTTGAGGGTAATTGCACTTTGATCGTCTTCGCTCGCTCGCCAAATTTATTTTGTTCTTCATGTATTTCTTTCCTTGCTTGTTGGTAGTGGATTTATCTCCGCCCAACATATTGTATAAAGACTTTTCATAGTTGGTATTATGAATTCTTTATTACCTTATTTTGTGGATGAGATTAGTGATTTTGGTTTCTACTGCATTTTATAGCTTATGTATACATACGAGGCCATGTATTCGTATGTATACAGCTGGCATGTCTTCGTTCCTAGTCCTACGTATTTTGGGACTGGGGTGTTACAATCTCCTCCTGCTCCGGCTCCCACTCCGGCACTCCCCGGTGCCCCTCTTCCCTCGGCGTCGGTGCACCCCCCCTTCGAGCCCACCTCGGGGGCCCTCCGCGACCTCCGGAGCGTTTGGCCCCCGTCTCTGCGGAGGCCTCCCCCTCCCCGACGTCGGTGGGCCGTCCGTCGCCTGCGAAGCCGTCGTCTCCTCCCATCGTCGACCCCCCCAGCGGAGGCCTCCGATGCTCTCTTCGGCGCGTGCAGGAGGCCCCTCTATCTCGCCGGTGGTAGGATCCTCCTACCGCTGGCTGGCCGGCTCACTCCCTCTCGCCGACAGTGCACCGGGTCCGAGCCCCCTTCCCCCTGGCGTCTTCTCCGTCTCCGCCTCCCTCCCTTCCCCCTTCCCCCCGGCGGCTCATCCCCCTCCGCCTTCCTCTCATCCCCCTTGCTAGCTCCTCGCTGATGATAGCCTCGCGCCCGTTCGGAGGTTGAGCTCCCGCTCCCTCACCAACGGTCTCACCCCCCGCCCCCCTCCCCCGTCCCCAATGGTCGTGCCCCCAGCTCCCTCTCCCTGCTCCTCTCCCTCCGACGGTCGACCCCCGCCCCGCGCCTCCTCTTCGGGCCTGTCCTCGCCGGAGCATCTGGAGCCTCGATCCGCGCACTGGGGAGGGGCCCGAGCCCCCTCGTGGCGTACGCCCTACCTCGGGTCGCGTACCCACCCATACCTTGGGCCGTGTGCCCTTTCCCCATCGGGCAGGGCCCCCTCACCCGTAATTTCAAAATTTTGAAACATCGGTTTTGAAATTTCGAAATTTCGATTAGAGTTTTCGAATTTTCATAATTTCTGTTTCTGAAATTTCGAACCTTCGATTTTCTACCTTTTCTAATTCCTACCTGGTCATACAGGGCCCGTTTTGTGTTTCTTGGCCCTGTACCCGCTTGTAATGCTCTTTCAGAGCCACCATTTATTTCAATGAATTACTTTTCAGAAATATATATATATATATATATATATATATATATAACTAACCATTTTATTCAAGAAGGCCGAAAGGGCCGAACCTATACAAGTATACCATAAGGTGCAAAATGTCGATGCTTTTACACGTATACTGACAAAAAAGGAGGCAAACAAGAAGCAAAATGGCTGAGCCGAGGGTAGGAGAGAGTTCCAGAAGGCCTCGTGGCCTTGCCTACAGAAGGGTCTCCGTTTGTGGCATTGACGAGTGGTCTCCTAAATTAGTTGGTCTGCGTTGTACTGGTGGCCCTCGTATCTTGCCTTATTCCGATTTTTCCAGATAACACACGTGGCTGCCGCAGCGACGATCTGATGGCCGTGGGATGCTGAAGCCCAGAATTCCATGAGGTGGTGAAAGTTGTCGTCTATGTAAGGCAGTCTGCAACACTGGAAAAGTGCTCTCCAGACCTTGACCGGTAGGTCCCCCTGACTGACGATGT
The DNA here is from genome assembly GCA_029216955.1 of Iris pallida. Lineage (NCBI taxonomy): Eukaryota > Viridiplantae > Streptophyta > Magnoliopsida > Asparagales > Iridaceae > Iris > Iris pallida. Next base: position 35,801,799 of record JANAVB010029819.1, read on the forward strand.
GGTTGGCTATTTTCGATTGACGATTGGAGCAGCATGTACCCGCCGAGGCTAGGCTGAACCCGATGGTGTTGAAATTGTCGTCAGTGGAGAGGATATTGCGTAGGGCTCTCCAGATTAGGAAAGACCACTTCTTGGGGATGCACGTCTGCCAGAATAAGGCAATGGTAGGGGACGGTGCCGCGTTATCCAGGATAAGGCTTCTGGCAGACTTAACCAAGAATGCGTCGGTACCATCGGGCGACCACACGAGCTTGTCTACGTCCGGTCCGATCTTCAAACCGCTACGACGTATGTAATCAGCCGCTTCGGGCCCAGTCCAATACCTGACTTTGGTCTAATTCCAGGTCCAGCGCTCCAGGAATGGCGATGCCTTCCCCTTGCCTACCTTAAGGCGAATCGATGGTTCAGTGAATGACCGCCCGAGAAGGATGTGATGCCAGGCCATAGATGATCTGCTGTTAGCGATGGACATGGTCGGGTGGATATACTTGAAGTATCTGGCCTTCATGAACCTGGACCACAAGTTCTTGCTAGTGCGAAGCATCCACCATAATTTCATCGAGAAAGCGTTGACAATGTGGGAAAGTTTGGTGAAACCTAGACTCCCCACCTCGGTCGGGCGAGCCATGGTGTCCCAGCTGGCCCATTGGTGCTTTTCGTGGCCATCATTGTGTCCCCAAAGAAAATTGCTGAAGATGCTCTCGATGTAGGATAGGACTTTCTTAGGGGGAGCACGCTGCTAGGGTGTAGATGGGGATGGAAGTGAGAACGTGCTTGATGAGAATAATCTTGCCTCCTGGGGATAGAGTGGCGTTGTGCCAGCCCTAGAGCTTCTTTCTGATGCGATTGGTCAGGTTCTCAAAGATCTCGGCATTGGATTTCCCGTATATGAGAGGGAACCCGAGGTAGAGGAATGGAGGGTACTTGATGGGGATTGATGTGGTGGTTGATATGCTTGCCGCTTGCTCACTCTTAATATTGTGGTGGATATAGATAACACTTTTGTCCGGGTTGATCTTCTGTCCTGAGCACCTTTCATATCTCTGGAGCGTGTTGTGGACGACTTATACCGACCCTGCATCTCTTGATGAGAATATAAGGATGTCGTCAGTGAAGGCCAGGTGGGTGATGATCGGGCATCCGCTCGCCGTATGGAAATACTAGAAGTTAGGGGTGCTCGCCATTTTATTACAGTTTCTGCTTAACACATCCGCCGTGATGATGAAGATAGTGGATGAAAGTGGATCCCCTTGCCTGACCCCGCAGGAGGATTTAAAGAACCCATCTGCTTGGCTGTTAATAACCGTAGAGAACGACGAGTTGCTGATCGATATCCACACCACGTTGGTCTAAGTTTCGGAGAAGCCGAAGGCTCTGAAGACCCAGATCATAAATTGCCATTCCAGTCTGTCGTAGGCTTTTTCCATGTCCAATTTGATGGCAATGTTGCCCCCTCTTGCTGGAAACTTCATACAGGGGACTAATTCTTGGGCCAGCATGATATTATCTTGGATAATTCTCCCCCTAACAAAGCCACTATGCTCCTCCGAGATGATCTTGGGGAGAAGGCCTGCCATGCGGGAGACGATGATCTTGGATATGATCTTGTTGGTAAAGGTACAAAGACTGATCGGGCAGAAGTCGCATAATATCTCTGGGTTGTCTTTCTTTGGGATGAGGATGAGGTTGGTGCTCGAGATGGCTCTGGGATAGGTAGTTCCCTGGAGGAAGACGGAGGCCGCATTGTGGATGTCAACCTTGATGATATCCCAGCAAGTGCAGAAAAAAAACCCTAAAAATCTGTTTGGCCCTGGGGCACTATGCTCGCGAAGGCCCAGACTGCTTCTTTCACTTCTTTATCCGAAGGGGGTTGTTCAAGCCATAAATTTTTAGTGTCGCTGATAAGGTGGGGAACCCTGTCCTGGAAGGTGTTGTCTTTTAGAACCGTCTCCTTGGAAAAAAGTCCAGAGTAGAACTTTGCGGCCTCCTCCTGTATACCCGTTTGGTCGATGATGCTAGTTTCATCTTCTGCGACAATCTGATGGAGAGTGAGTTTTTGTCTATGCCCGTTAACGCAAGCGGAAGAAGCTCTAGTTGTTGTCCCCTCGCTGTCCCATTTGATCCCCGCTTTCTGCTTCCAAAAATTGGTCTCTATCTTCAGCCTGAATTTGAGGATGGCTTTGGTGAGGTTCAGCGCCTTCCTGGTATCAGGCGAACATTCGATCAAGTATCTAGTTTCAGCACGAGTCACGTCATCCTCCGCCTCGCGAATAGCTTGGTAGATACCACAATAAGCTTGCTTGCTCCAAGTAGTCAGGGCTTTCCTCGTGGCTTAGAGCTTTTTGACCACGCGATAAAGAAGATCAATGTTGTCCGCGCTGTTCCACGCTTCCGTGATGACCCCTAAGAATTGGGGGTGCTCGCTCCAGAAGTCCAGGAATCGAAAGCTCTTTCTGGTGGGGTTGGACGTGCTAGTGATTTCAACCAGCAGGGGGGAGTGGTCGGATTCGGTGGCATTAAGGTGGGAAAGCTTGGACGTTGTTCCCAAATCAAGCCAGTGGGCGTTCGCCAACGCCCTATCGAGGCGGGAGAATTACCGCCGGTCACCTTCTTGCATGTTGCACCAGGTGAATGCGTTGCCCGTGAACAGGAGGGAGGTGAGTTGAGAATTGAAGATGAAGTTATTAAAGTCTTGCTTAGCGGAGAGAGGGGAGGGGGCGACCTCCAATTTTCTCTTCTCTGTAAGTGATGGCGTTGAAGTCACCGATGCAAAGCCATGGTAGGTTGTTGTTGAGGTTGTTGGTGGCCAGGAGGTCGTTCCATACGTGTCTATGCTCTGCAATGTCACAACTGTCGTGAACCGCAGAAAGGATGGCACGATTGGGGATCAACGAGTGTTCCATCCAGCAAGACAGGGCCTGACTGGAGTCTTGGATGAAGGCAATTTTGACGACTTTGGAGCAGAGAATCCAAATGTCGTGTCTGCCTGCAATGGCCAAGTGTAAGCCTAACTGCAGTTGGATGGATTTGAGCCTCTTGTGAGAGATTTTGGGTTCGATGATGATCAAGATGTCGATCTTGTGAGTTTTCTTAAGGCTGGTGATTCTCTTCATCGTAGGTTTGTACGCCAGACCGTGGAAATTCCAAGAGAGTATGTTCAGCATTAATGGAGCTTTGGAGAGGGTTGGTTGGACCGCTTTACAGCAGACCTAGTGTGCATAGACGGGGATTTGGCGGTCCTTTTTTTTCCGATTTTCTATTGTTGATGGGCGCTCTCCCCGTCTTCTTAGGTGATGAGTCAAAGGAAGAGTCCTCGGGGTATTTTGGGGGTTCTACCGTTTCTCCTGCTGAATCGAGGTCAGGATGCTCCGGCGGGAAGAGAAGGAAGTCGTCGGAGATGCCAATCTGATCCCCTTCTACTTGGAGAGGGAATCAAGTGGCTAGGACCTGAAGACCTCTACGGGCCTGCTCTGGCCCTAGGATGGCCAGAGTGTCAACTGTGGATTTGTTGAGCATAGTATGTAGGTCGGAGGCTATCGGAGGTGCTAGAAAGGACTCTTCTGTGTTCTCAGGGAGAGGATCGCTAAGGTCCTCAGAGGCTGTTCCGGGATCTTGGTCGAAGTCAGCATGGTATATTGAATCCTGGGGGGAGCCGATTGCTTCTGACACTAGGGCGCTGAATTGATTGGACAGGAAAATATTAGGTGGGTAGTAGGGGACCACTGCTTTTTCTGTTGAGCTCCTTCTGGTGGATTTGCCTTCACTGAAGTTGAATCTGGTGTGGGAGTTCGGAAGAGGAAGCAGGGGTGATTGGGCACATTTTGTATGCTGGTTCCCTTTCGGATCGGGTTCTGATCTCCCTAGTTTTTTCCTTAGCTCAGGATGGAGACGGAGGCAGTGGTTGGATAGGTGACCGCAAAAATGGTAATGAGTGCAGAAGATTATGTGGTTGTCATAGATGACTTACTGAGTGTGGGTTTGGTTTCCAAGTTCAATGAGGATATGGTTGGGGGGGTCTGAGGTGAGGTCTAGTTCTACTTATATTTTTGCGTAGTGAGCTTTGGTCAGGTTGCTGGTTTCGGCTGTGATTGCCACATAGGTCCCGAAGGAGTTGGCTATACGCTTAAGAGCTGCCGGGATGAAGCAAATAAGAGGGAGATTGGGTAGGGTGACCCAGGCTGCAACCGTTGCTGAGTCTTCCTTGGTGTTAAAGTACGAAGACCACTTGATAATTTTCATCTGATGGGAGTCAACCCTCCCGATACGTTTGGACCAGACTGTACTGTGGTCTAGGTCAAAAGATAGGTGTAACAGAATATGCCTCAGGTCGAGGGAGGCTACCATGAACTCCATCGATAGCTGCCAACTGGCTATAACCTCTGCCACCCTGGCAAGCTTGGGACAGCCGGCTGAGAATTTGAGGATGAAGGAGTAGGGGAATGAAGAGGCGAGAGAAGAGAGTTCCTGGTTGGTGAACGACACTATCGGCATGGGAGATGCCTGTGGGTATTCAACTTTGGAAGAAGGAACGTCCGGGAACATGAGCCCCAGCTTGGGTGCCCTCTCGGGACGAAGGATGTCGGCAAAGGAAGTAGTCGGGCGATGAGAAGTGCCAGGGGTAGGAAGGGCCGGAAGGGGGGTGGTACAAGATGACGCAGAATCTGGTGGAGGGAGACTCGCTGCCAGAGTGGCGGGGGGCCCGGAGGGATCCCAAGATGCGTACTCACGGGACCCCGGGGGGCAAGAGGGGGATGGGTAGCGCTAAAAAGGGAAAAGCACCCAGAAGACCGACCGAGTCAGAAAACAACATCACGTCTACCGGCGATGGTGGGAGCAAATTAGATGAGAGGGGATGGGCCAAGCCCGGTGCAGACAGAGAAAGGGATAGGATGGTGGGTAGCGCCCAAAGGATCACAACAGGGGGCGCAAAAGGAGAAGGATAGGGAAGAAGAGGGTGAGGTGGGGAGGGGGGTAGCGCCCAACGGGCCCACCGTAGGAGGCGCATGGGGAGAAAAGGGAAGTAGAGGTTTGGTTGTGCCCGCCTTCGGCGCAACCGAAGGGTGGAAGAGGAGGCTAGAACCCAACGGGGTAGCGCCCAACTTGCCCACAGACGGATGCGGAGGAGGATGATTGGCAAGGGGGATGGGTGGCGCCCAAAGGGCCCACCAAAGATGGTGAAGTAGGAGGACAGAAGATGCCCATCGGGACAACGGATCCGGCAGCGCCTGAAGGGGCCACCAAAGTAACGGTCGCACCAAGTGGCGTGCCCCAAGCAGACGAAGGCCCGCAGCAATAGACCGTACCGAAATACCCGTCCCCTCAAGAGTGCGCGGTGCCCGAGGCGCCTGAGGACAAGTCAAAGTATCTGGGAGGCGCAACATGCGCCACAAGTGAATACGCAGGAACTCCTCCAACTGTGCCCCAACCCTGATCTCCAGGTGCGCTGGAGGGGCTCACATATCCATAGGCCGATCCCAAAGTGCCATCAAAGTATCCGGGAGGCGCAACAAGCGCCCCAAGTGAATACTCAGGGCCTCCCCCAACTACACCCTAACCCTGAACTCCAGTTGCGCTGGAGGGGCCCACATCTCCATTGGCCAATCCCAAAGGAACTGCGCCAAGCTCAGCCACAGGGGGGCCCGCCGCACAATGAGTTGCTCCAGGCCAAAGACCCTAGGGTCCACACCCGAAAACCGATTGTGTTGTGCCCAGCGGTAGAACCGAGGGGGCTACCGCTCCAAAAGGAGCACCCAGATCTGACGAAGGCACGTAGCTGGCTGGGCCACACACCCTGACTGCTGTAGGGCTCACACCCCCCAAGGAGGGTGCGGAAGCCGATGTCGCTGCAGAATTCGAAAATGGTAGAGAAGAGGAGGAGCGGAAGGGTGGTGGGGGAGCCGGTGGCTGAAGGGCAGAGGGAGACCCAAGGGAAAGGGGAAGACGGGGCCACTCCGGTGAAGGACGGAGAGACGGCTCCAGGCCGAAAGTGAGGAGGAGGAGGGGGTGGGAGGAGGGAGACGGAGAGGATGAGGGTGATAGCGGAAGAGAGGGGGTGGGGAGGGGCAGAAGGGATGGGAGAGGGAGACGGAAGGTGGATGGGAGGCGGGGGCCCGACGCCGAGTAGGGAAAACAGGGGGAGGCGGCGGATCGGAGGGGATCCCCAGAAGCGCGAGGAGGTCGGAAGGAGTAGCCATGAGAAAGGGAAGCTTGGGGGGAGGAGGCGGAGCCTAGCACCGGCGCAGCACCACGTCGACGGGCGCGGCAGCCCTAGACGGGAGAGAAGGCCCCGGGAGCGCTCGCATTGGAGAGCTGCATCCGCACAATTTTTAAATATATATATATATCTAATCAATATTATTTTGTTATTTAAAGATGAAATATTTTATCTAGTGATTAGAAGACCAAACCCAATAACTATTCCTCCATGTTACATTTGGAGCATAGCAACCTCATCATTAATCCTAGGGTTCCTGTACCATCATTACAACCGTTCATTCTTTTCAACTCATCCACCCATTCATCCCTCCCTTCTTATATAAGTATTCACTCACCCCTCCTACACTCTCTCTCCTCTCCAAATAATACACACACACAGCCCCTCCCCATAGCAGCTGACAACTACCCTCCTATTTTTTTCTTCTTCTTCTCGAACTCCTTCTAGTCCTCCTCCTTCCCGAACTTCTACTCCTCCTCCTTTCCGAACTCATACTCCTTCTCCCTAAACTTCTTCTCCAACTCAAGAATTGCTACTACATGGGCTGCTGTTCGTGGCGACCTCGATGATCTACCGTGGAACACTCGACCGACAACCGCACGTGGCGGCATCGTGCCCCTGTGCGGTGGCCCACAATAAAGCTTCTCCCGCATGCGCGTACTGTGCTGCGGCTGCTGCTGCTGACATTTCAAGACCGGCAGTTGTCAGTGCTGCACCACCACGACTACGCCCGCCGTCGTATAAGCTGTGCTACCCTCGCGTGCCTCCAGGAGGCCCTGTGCATGCAACCCATACGGCATCCCTACGTGCAACATTTAAGTTGCTGCTAGCAGCTACTGTCGTCGTTGTAACAATGGCGGTGGCTCGCCGCCGTCCACAGTGGATTGCCCAACCGCGATGCTACACCATCGCGCCACATCAACAGCATGTTTGGGCTACCAAGAAGCCACCACGCGTTGTAAGGAAGTCGATTTTAACGCTTTTCACAGAATTTCGTCGGGACGCACGATTTGAAAGTCAGAATTCGTATTTATGGACCGCAACTTTGGAGGCAATTTTTGGACAATTCGAATGTTGGATCGTTGATCCGTTTCTTTCGTCTCAATCTTAATATATAACCCTTCGCTAACCTAAAGTTTCAACCGTTAATTCGATCGTTTGATAGATCAAAACAAGCAACCAAGTTGACAATTTAAATTGCATATATTTTGGATAGTTTTATGGAGCCAACTTCGTGGACTTGTATCTCCGTTGTCATAATTACGTTTAATGTGCCACCAGTTCCTGTGCACATCTGTTATAACCAACTTTTTGTCCTTAAAGTTTCCTTTTATTGTGAGCTCGTTTGATTGGTTATTTGACGCCAAATTTGGTCGTCCGAATTCGTAATTTCCAACTTGTAAAATTCTAAATTTGGACCCGGGACTCTGAATTCCAATTCTGACAGTACCAATGGACACATGGCATCATTCTAGCATGAATTCATTTAAATTTTGCTTTATTTGGATGACGTGGGCCCCGATATGCATTTCGATACAATATGGGTCCCATAGTCCGAGTCAACGGACCATTTTGAGATCAGCTCAGCGGAATCCGATTCTGGATATACCGTTGGGTCCGTATCATTATTCTGGACTCATTGACATATACTTTAATTGATTTAGTGGACTTTAGCTCTGGCACGTATTTTCGTGCAAACTAGATTCCAATGTCCGGGTCAATGGACCATTTTGAGATCGGGTCAACGGAATCCGATTTCGAAAATACCATTGGGTTCGTATCGTCAAGGACATGTAGACATATACTTTGCTAGGTTTAGTAGACTTATATCCTGGCACAATTTTTGATGTAAAGTTGGTCTAATGACGGACATCATTTTGACCCAAAATTACTATTTTGCCCCTGTGTCCAAATTGGACTTATAGGTAGGCTATCCGAGCTAATTTGACCATTTTGGATCCGTTGTTGATGTTTGTTTCATCATCCGACGACGTCTCTATATTTTTCTTTATGTATCACCATTAGTTATAATTAATTCTTATTATGTTCGTATTTTGGAATCCGTGCATCAAAACTGAGATTAGTCGATTCCAGTGATCTCACATCGTTGAAATTGACAAGATGACCATGTGGATCACTACGTTTGTCAAGCTTACGGTTGATTGTGTTGTCTGGATTTGCATGTCATAGGTTTTGATGTACGAATAACGAGGTACAAACTTAATATTTTGGAACCTACAAATTATAATTCATATTATTAGCATATTTATATATAATTGAATTTTGTAAAACTCTAAATGAATTTTGGGTTTCTAATGTTACCTAATAATATTTTGTAAATAAAAATTATAGTTTATAAATATTATAAGTGATTTTTAAGGAATAGTTATAAACGTATTATAGTTACGCTTTTTCTTCTTAAAATCACTAGTCGCGACTATTAGGGTCATTTCCTATTTCCAGATTCGATCATCGTACCGAACTCTAATTTTGGGCTTCTATATATCAAACTAGGCTATTTGGACTATTCTGGATTCAATAGAATGGCATGTGCCATCATTTGGGACCATCTTGTGGAGCTTAGCATCGTTACCTATTCTATGTCGACACGTTCGTATCGTGCACGTCGACTCCAACTAAATTGAAGCGAGTATATTCTCTGATAGTTTTCATTATCTTGATAGTCTCTATGATATCAGTTTGTAGTGTTATGCTTGATTTATGGCACGAGAGTACACGGATTGGTATAGCCTGGATCCCGTCATGAGATGTTACTCCTAGTTATCCTGGTATACTGGTACATGTCTCGTTCTTGACTATTGTCCTTTTACATGTATAGACACCGATTCTAAGATGATTTTCTATCCTCTTAGAGAATCCCGTATCGTAACATGTTACGGTTGGATCCTTTATACTAGTTGGGGGAGGGGAAGATATTACAAGATTAAGTAATCATACCCTACTTGTTTACTCACTTGTGCATAGCTCACCCTTACCACACGTAAGGTGTAGCCTGATCTGATACTACTTGTGCATTGCTTTCCATTATGGCCGGCTTGATCCTCTATACTTTTACTTGTGCATAGCCGGTCAAATGGAATAACCTGATCTGGACCCAAGCCGATCACATAATAAACTAATATCTTAAGGTACTGTTTAGCAGTAGTATATGTTCTATTCCAGATTACCACCTGATGTCCACTGTACCTATGATTACTTACAGTACATTATTACCATGACATGCTCACATAATCTTCCTATTTTTTGCTACTGTTCAGTTTCACTTATCTATCATCTATTTCATTGCTTTCTGTTGTTTATAGTTTTTATCAATTTAAATGGAGCTGATGTTAGTTTATGTACTTTGCTCCAATCCTGACTGGATAACCAATATTTTTTGGAGTTGTTATGTCCCACACACTTGGACCATATGACGATGCTAGCTGAGATAGGTTCTCGATGTTCTATTTACTGCGAGTTGTCGTCTGGGAGCTCTAGGCCATATTCCTTATTTAGATTCATGTTTTATTGTCAGATTTGTCTCTGACACATTCTTGATATGTATGATCATTTGTAGATTCTAGTTGATTTAGTGATACTATTATCTCTTCTTATTCATATATTCTTAGATGTATATGATTTGAGTACCTATTGTTGTTATAGATCATTTAGATGTTGAGATATTTGCTAGGAACTTGACAGCACTCTACCGTCGATACTGCGACGTAGGCTAGGCGTAGCCTACGAACTCGTGCCCGATATCCGGGTACAGGTCGGGACAGAACTTCAACTCCCCCATAATGCTCATCTCAAACTCACTCTGTATACACTTTAAAAAATCTTGACAAAGAGGTTCATCAGTAGAACTAAAAATAATGTCATCGACATAAATTTGTACTAAAAAAGATTATTATTTAATGACTTTATAAAAAGTGTTGTATCGACCTTGCCTTTTGAAAAACCTTTTTCATGTAGAAAAGAGCTTAGGCGGTCATACCAAGCACGAGGAGTTCTTCAACTTGAAAACATATTCAGGATTTTTGAAACCGGTAAAACCGGAAGGTTGAGCAACATAATCTTCTTATTTTATAAAACCTTTTAAAAAAGAACTTTTAACATACATTTGAAATAGTTTGAAATCATGAAAACAGGCAAAATCATATAACATGCGAATGGATTCTAGACGTGCAACTGGGCATATGTGTCATCGTAGTCGATACCTTCCTCTTGGTTGTATCCTTGAGCTACGATTCGAGCCTTTTCGATACCTTCCTCTTGGTTGTATCCTTGAGCTACGATTCGAGCCTTGTTACGTGTGACTAAACCATTCTCATTAAGTTTGTTTCAAAATACCCAACGGGTGCTAATTACCGGATGATCAATGGGCTTAGGAACAAGTTCCCAAACTTGATTTCATTCAAATTGGTTCAATTTCTCTTGCATAGCATCTAAACAATAAATATCATTACAAGCTTCTTCTATGTTCATAGGCTCTAAATGTGAAATAAATGCTACACTATAAACTATATCTCTAGTTGAGGAACGAGTACTTACACCTTTTGTGATCTTACCTACTATCAAGTCCTTGGGGTGATCAACCATGAACTTAATCTTCTTTGACAGACTCTCCAAGTAGCTGGTTTTGGGTTCCGCTTCAGTAGGTGCTTTGTTTGGTGTACCGTGGTCTTGATCGTTACTATCATTATTCGTCTGATTGTTTATCTCATCGAAGGTGACGTTGATTGATTCTTCTACGGACATTGATTTCTTGTTGAAGACTCGGTAGCCTTTACTCTTGGCCACATAACCTAGAAAAATGGCTTCGTCGGCTTTCGAGTCAAATATGCATAAATTATTTTTTGTATTCAAAATAAAACATTTACAACCAAAAATCTTAAAATAAGAAACAAAGGGGATCCTATTAAACCATAGTTCATAGAGAGTCTTCTTTGATTTAGGTTGAATCAGAACCCTGTTCAGAATATAGTATGCTGTATTGACAGCTTAAGTCCAAAAATATTTAGATAGGCTAAACTGCTTTACTATAACTCTAGCCATTTCGCTAAGAGTTCTATTCTTACATTCCATAACGCATTTTGTTGCAGAGTCCTAGGGAAAGAAAATTCTTACAAATATTCATGTGTGTCATAAAATTATTCGAATTCCGCATTCTCGAATTCGCCACCATGATCGTTTCGAATGCGAGTGACTATGAAGCCTTTCTCATTTTGTACCTTTTTACAAATATGACAAATTCTGAAAGTGCATCATTCTTATGAGCAAGGAAGTATACCCATGTGTATCTGGAGTAATCACCTACAATTACAAAGGCATATAGCTTACCATTTAGACTACCAACTTTACTTGGTCCAAATAGATCAATATGTAATAATTGTAGAGATCGAATAGTACTTACAGTGTTGATCGACTTATAAGTTGATTTAGTAGCTTTGTTCTTTTTACAGTCGCTACATACCATGTCTTTCTAGAAAATAATTTCTGGTAAGACTCATACCAATTTCTTTGTAGATAATTTCATAATCGTATCCATGTTTGCATGACCTAGCCTCATGTACCACAGTTAACTCTCATCATTTTTGGCATATAGACATCTACCTACAATGTTAGTATTCAACAAAAGATAGAAAACATAGATATTATTTTTCCTAATACTTTGAAAAATAGTACTACCAGTTGAGCTATCAACTATAGTACATTTATTTTTAACAAAATTAATACCATAACCATGGTCAGCCAAATGGCTTATGCTGAGTATGTTATGCTTTAATTTTGTTAAAAGATATACATATTTAATGATGGGATAGGGAATCCAACCAATGTTACCCATACCTATAATGTACCCTTTCAAGTTGTTTTCGAAGGAGACATATCCTTCTTTCTTCTTCAATAGTATTGCAAATAAATGTGCACGCCGATTATGTGCCGTGAGCAACCGCTATCGAGGATCCACTTACTTCTAGAATGGGTTGGATGTTCCATCTACAAAATAATTTGTAGATGAAACTCTTGGTACCCTTTTCTTATAGGGTCCTGACATGTTAGTTTTTGGTACCCAAGTACAAATATCCAAATCTACTAATCTTCTAACTCTACATGCAGAAGAAATATGATTACGGGTGCCACAGTAGTGATATCTAGTATGTGCACGAATGTTATATGGAGTGTTGGTCTTTTGTACTTGTTTGGTAGTCCAATGGTCGAATTGATAGTCTTCTTGCAGCTGAGCTATGGTCTTGTCCTTTTCTTCAAGAGTGCGTGATGCTTCGTATTATTGTAACTTGATAGAAGCTAACTCACCAGTCTCACTAGAGGGTTGATTCTTTATAACATCTTATAGTAGTAGGTTCAGTCTTTCTATCCCAAGTTTGTGTTCCTTGAGTACCTTCTTAGAAGTCCTGTATTTACTAGTTGTTTCCTATGGTCTTCTAGGAGGTCACTAATGGTATCACCTAGCTCATCAAAAGTAAAATATTCATATAGAAGGTTAGTAGTTACCTGATCGAACGTCATTCGGCACTCATTTGCAGCATGTAGCGAGCCGTTATCTTCTGAGTCGCTAGCTTCACTTTCATGCCATATGCTCATGTTTGCATATTTTTTGGATGTTGATTTCTTCGTGTAACTCTTTTCATATTTGTTACCCTTCTTGGTCGATGATGCTGATGGACAGTTTGTCATGATGCGTCCTTTCTTTTTGCATCTGTAGTATATTTGCTCTTCATCATTATCGTTATTGTTGTTGATGTTCTTGTTTCGGCGATTGAACTTTAGGAATTTTCTGAAATTTGGTACCATGAGAGCTTGCTCTTCTCTATCTGAGTCACCATCTTCAGACTCCTCTTTAACTATTCTTTTGTGTTGTGCCTTGAAAGTAATTGACTTCTCCTTGGGTGTCGATTCTTTAAAATCTTACAGTTCTTGCTCGTGAGTCATCAGCTTCCCCATGAGTGTTTCAAGTGACATTGTTGTGAGGTTGTTCCCTTCAATGATTGCTCTAGCCTTGGGGTTCCAATTCTTTGTAAGATCCCTCAGTACTTTGTAAATCTTCTCGTGATTATTGTACTCCTTGTCGAGAGAAGACAACTGATTTACGATGTGAAGGAAATGGGTGAACATCTGAGTAATCGTCTCATTTGGCTTCATCTTGAATGCCTCATATTTCTGAGTCAATCTGCTGATCTTTGATTATTTGACTTGAGTCGTGCCTTCATAAGTCGCCTCTAGAAGCTTCCATACTTCTTGTGATGTTATGCAAGTAGACACCCTATTAAATTCAGTCATGTCTACTGCACAAAATAGCACGTTAATAGCACGAGCATCAAGACTAACTTGTTTCTTTTTATTATCAGTATACTTGTCGTGTGGTTTATCAACAAGTGTACCATCAACAATTATACGTGCTGGCTTTTTGTAGCCATCAATAACGATTGACCAAAGGTCAAAATCTAATGACTTCAAGTAGAAGCTCATTCGTGTTTTCAAGTAAGTGTAGTTGGTTCCATCAAACTGTGGAGGTCAGTTGGTGGATTGTCCTTCACGTGCATTAGCCATGTGATATTTTCTCTAGAGTATATACAAGTAAATGACATAAACAGTTAACTAATAAGTGAATACTTGTCAATTAACCTGCTCTGATACCAATTATAGGACTGATATACAGCAATATATACTCTAGAGGTAGAGTGAATATAGTATGCAGCAAAATATTTGTAATCAATAAATTAAACACTACTAAATCACTATCGTGTCGCAGTGGCTATGTCACAGTTATATATAAGTAGTAAATAAGAGGGATAGAGAGCAAACACAAACACAACGATGTATCCTGGTTTTTCTCTTGTGAGGACTAGTCCAGGCCGGAGGACTCTTGCTTCGAGTTTGAAATCCACCATTGGAAACACAAGCGATAACTGAGCTCTTACGGCTCTTACAAAACCGAACTTAGATCCGAAGTGCTCGACCGACTTTAATTATGAAGTGTGAACTTCTTGATCAAGTCTCTGATTACAACTCTCTGAAACATCTAGACCGTACCGTACTGGCAAATAGACTAGAGGTTGTAAAACAGGCTTGGGATTTGAAAATGAAGGCTTTGAATAGCCTAGAAAGATAAGAGAAGAGAAGATAGAAAGTGAATGAGTGATTTAGAAAGAAAACTCTTCTCTATATATAAGATTACTGAAAACCGAGTTCTGGCCGAATTCGGATGCTAATCGTTCAAAAATTTGACCGTTGCAGCCGAGTTTGCAGGAAGAACAAGTTTACAGGGTTTACCAAATTAGGGTACCCAAGTTTGGGCCGAACACTATTTGAACTCCGGTAGTCTGAATTTGGTCAGAATCCAGGTTCTCAAACTAGTTTTGGGCTTTTGGGACTGTTTTTGAAATACGGGTTTTTGGGTTTGTTTAAAAACAATGAGTAGCTTGAAAAACAAGTTGGGTAGTTTGAAAAAAAAAAATTGGGTCAAGCCTTTTTGTCAGTACGACATGGTTTACATTGTTTCCTAGACTTGGTAAAAATAATAATAAAATACATTTGAGAAGGAAAATAAAGACATGTCATGAATGTGTAAATCTCGAATGGTAGCAGTACTGGTTGTCGTAGCCCGTTGTGAGTAGCCCTCATATCGAATCCGAGTTTAGACGATTATCAAAATCGGTTCGACCATGACTAATGGGCCAAAAATTTGTATTCAAAGAGAGAGTGAGCTTGAGTGATTGTAATCTTAGCTTCGCGCCCTTGTATTCTATATTCAATATCAATAATGAGTATTATTTTATACATGTTTTCGTGTTATTCAATTTTTTTTTGCTTGGGACTTCTCTGCGATGATTCCGTCGCAAGCTGCTATAATCGGCCATTATGTAACACGCGTTACGCGAGCACAACCTAGGCGCGCGCAGCATCATGTCCTAGAGAGGACGATCGGTTCTTTCGAACCGGGACGTGACAAACTCTTTTGAACTCAATCATCAATTGTCCTTTTCAAAATTCCTATCCAACATAACATGCAATTCTCAAACATGTTACAGCACACATGGCAACTTTCCTCTATTCCCACATGTCACTACCATAATTTTAGATAGGGTTATTTTTGTCATTTTTACATTATTAGTATGTTGTGTATATTTATTTAATTAATTATAGTGATGGTTGCATTTGTTAGTGGACTAGTCTATTTATTGGACCCTTGGTTAGAGAACCCGATTAGGTTTGTCATGATACTTGGACCAACATATTAAGTTAGCATTATTTAGACTCATTTAAGTCATTCTATATTATGAATAGGGATTAGAATAATTACCAAATTAGAATTAGGAGCCTCCATTAATTAACCTAGCCATCATGACAACTTAGGAGGGCATTTTAGTCATTGTGCATGACATAGAGAGGGGTCCTTATGGTGGTCGGCCCTAGGGAGAGGAGTTCACTCTCTTCATTCTTCATTTTTGCACATTTCCCAAAGCTTGGAGTTCTTCCCAAAAATCTTTCCATTCTTCTATCAATTTCCATCAAATCATTCCCAATTATTCCCTACTCTTCATCCAAGGACTCTAGAAGCTTTGGAGGCAAAGAGCACAAGAAGAGGAAGATTGGGCTAAGAGCTTGTATCAAAACCGTATCCGAATCACATCCACCGGGCTTTACATTGGGAATCCATCTTCCAATAGGTATACATCTAATTTTTTCCTATTTCTACTCTAATAAATGCATTTGACCACTTGGAATCCACCCATGGAGGAGGGGTACCTATAGGAGGAAGAACTAGGCTCTAATGACCCTTTATGTAGAAGTTAAAGTGAATTTTTGTGCCATTTTTGGGAAAATCCACTACAAGAATAAAGGCTATTCTTGACGGTTTTTTTCCCGTCAAGAAATGGGTATCTTGACGGTTGCAGATCCGTCAACTAGGCCGGAGTCAAGAAAAGACCCCCCTTTTCTTGACGGTCGCTGGCATGGCTTTTCTTGACGGTTTTTGGCCGTCATATTAAGTAATTTTCTTGACTGTTTTTAGCTGTCAAGATAACAGTTTTTAGAAACCGTCAACATAGGCAAAAACTTTTTTTGACTTCGGCCTAGATAACGGCCTTTAGCCGTCAATAAAAGCATTTGTTTTGACGGACAAAATATGTCATGAAAAGCACTAATTCACGGCTATATTGTGCAGCATGATATGAATTAAAGTTGACATTTGACAACCGTCAAGAGAAGCTATCTAAAGTACCGTCAAGAGAAGCATGCCAAAATTCTGTCAAGAATTATATAATATTAATCAACCACACATTATATCAATCCAGAAGCTACACACATCAAATTACTAAAAAACCCAAATTTTATATTAACAAACTGTATTGTTCATACAAAAATAACTGTCAATACACATCCCACCACATGTATTCTTCACTTGTCCAACCACAACATAATCCAACCATAAAGTACACATCCCACATCTGTTGTTTCCATACCACTTAAACATCCAAACCACAAACAACCATCACTTGTCACCACAAAACATAATCCACCAACACTACAAAATGAAACAAAAAAGTAGCAAACCATATCGGAGCACATCCCTCCATATCCACAGCATTCCCATATTCACAACATGCATCCACCTTCATTTTTCAGCAAGTTCCTGAAAGAATAAGAACACAAAGTATCAACTCACTATTATAGGATTATCAATACAATTTTACTTTATTGCTGCACACACAAGAACTCGAGACAATTTGAATCACTTGAGAAGAACTACAAGGCTAGCCATATTGAAACTATAATTCACAGACATGGATCAATCATGTAAAGAATCTGAAGGCTAGCTAAATTGTCAATCATGTAAAGTTTCTCATTGAGGACACACTAAATGTTGTAGGGGATAGCAAACCAAACCTGGATAGTATGATATTCCTACTGCAACCCAAAAGAGGTATGGTCAATTGAACAGTAAGGATATGTAAGACAACAATTTATGGTCTGATACTGTAAAGGAAATAATGACCAAAATCTTCTCCAAAGGAGTTTTATGTATATGCCCTTAATTAATGTAAGTGCATGTAAGGTTATTGAACCATTCTCTCTACAGTATGTAACAAAAATTCAAAAGGTAGATTTCTGAAACTGCAACAGAAAGATGCGATACTGAAATGACCAACTATTGGTTCTCCTTTAACAAAACAATACAGAAATATCTGATCAATGTCACCCATATTGCACAAGAAACTGGTGTCCCTATCGTGTCTGTACCCGTAACTGTATTCGTGCAACATGGGCGACTACATTGTACCTATTTGAAAATGTCTGAATTTTGTATGTATGTATATAATAGTCACTACTAAAATCTATCAAATCAGCGACGCCACAGGACGTCGCTAAATAGGGAAAATACGTCGCTAATATCGATTAGCGACGTATTTAGCGACGTTTGCACGTAGTCGCGATTAACCTAGTCGCTAAACAACAAAACGTCGCAATACGTCGCTATTGCGACGACACTCAGCGACGCAGACACGTCGCTAATTCAGCAACTACCAGCGACGTAAAACGTCATCATTTACCGACGCAACCTAGCGACGTTGAGCGACTTGATATGCATCGATGCTGACCTAGCTTGAGTGGCAAATGGCGACATTCTGCGACTTTGTTACGTCGCTATAGTACCGACATATAGCGACGTCTAACGTATCAACGTTTAGTGACGATCAGCAACGGTATTCATCACAGTTAGCGACGTTGTGATACTTACTTAGCAACGTTAACTTCGTCGCTGAACGTCGCTGAGAGTCGCTGAACGTCGCTAATATTGAAAAAAATAAAAAAAATATATAGCATTTGCAGCATCCCCTGCAGCATTTGCAGCATTTGCAGCATCCCCTACACCATTTGTTACAACAACGACGATGTGTATCACGAACACAGTATCAAACAACACAGATACACACAATCACGAACATGTTTGAAACACAATCTCATCAATCAACACAGATATATGAAAATTTGTAACAACAATGTCAAACATAATGGTCCACAACTTAATTGCCAAGTATGGGAACGAAAGGCTCATAACACAACCCAAAATTTATTCTAGCATACATTAGTGTGAATCATCTATGTTCTGTACATATGGTGTAGTATATGTTCTTATCGTATCTAGTGTATGAAGAATGTAACAGAATCAAGATGAACTCACATAATGTAATACTAGGACATCATCTACTACTATATAAGATATAGTGATAGGTTGTCGTATCATCATTGCCGAGGGATGAGGGTCGGAGGACAAATACCGCTCGAGTGAGCCAAAGGCATGCAGCCACTTCCCTCCCTCCATTCACCCTCTCCCTCTCTCACGCTATCAACGTCACAACTTTTCCACCTCAAGTTCTGATCAAACATCTTCCTTCTCCTCTCCTCCACCATGGCTCTGGACCCATCTGCTCCTCCCTACTTCCTTTCTTCTTATTTGACTCTCTCAGCCACATATGATATCCACCTCAAGTGTAGAGTCGGGGGAGAAGAAGTAGGAAGGAAGAGGAGGGGAGCAGCACAACCGGCGGCATGACCCAGAGGAAGTACATTGGTTTTCTTCAACATCTGTAGGAGAACTATAAGGATATATCTTTTCACAATATATCACCTTGTCAAAGACCCTTAATGTGACAACCATGTTACCGCGATGTCGGAAGACTAATATGTCATAATTTTCTAAGCCGTGTGTTTTAACATAATCCTCCAAAATCTTTTCTGCTATGTAGTAATGCAAGATTACTACATAGCAGGAAAGAGTTGGGAGGATTATGTCAAAACACATAGCTTAAAAAATTATGACATGTTAGTCTTCCGACACCGCGGTAACATGAT
Organism: Iris pallida; assembly: GCA_029216955.1. Classification (NCBI taxonomy): domain Eukaryota; kingdom Viridiplantae; phylum Streptophyta; class Magnoliopsida; order Asparagales; family Iridaceae; genus Iris; species Iris pallida. The sequence goes on from JANAVB010029819.1 coordinate 35,820,892, forward strand.
ATCATACTTGTAAAGGTGATCTCTCAGAGTATACGTCCTACTCAGATGGATCTCTCAGAGTATCCTCTCTGGTTGGTTGTCGTATCATCATTGCCGAGGGATGAGGGTTGTAAGATAGTCAACTTCATCTACGGATACATAGTTTTTGCCTCGCCAGTCGAATGGCTGCAGGGACTATGTCCTGATCACCATGTCGTAGTCCAATACAATCCAGAGATTGACACAATCCTAATTCATATATATAGTCCAATACAAATAGTCTAATACAAAAACAATCCAATACAAATAGTCCAATACAAATAAGTACTAATAGCTAATGAGAACCACGCAGCTCACGCAAACGCTCAGTGATACGATCACGCAACCACCTCGAAAAAGCGAGATCTTTGGCGTGAGGAGAGATGTAGTCCCTTGCAAGTGCTGCATGAATAGAACTCCCGGTCTCACTAGTTAGCAGTGCTGGATGAATAGAACTCCCGGTCTCACTAGCAACCGGTGCCACTTCCTCCTTAACTGTAGGAGGAGCCACCTCAGCATTCACTGTTTCCCTCAAACGACGTGCCGCTCCTCGGGTCATGGGTGCCATCTGGTAAGATCGATATTCACAAATAATATAATTGTAACATAAGCAAGCTAACTAAAGAAACCATCATATAATTTGAGTACATTTTCGAAAGCAGATAAAGTACAAAAAATTCAATTTTTTGCCAAGTGTGAGAACGGATGGCTCAGAACACAACCCAAGATTCATTCTAGCATACATTAGTGTGAATCATCTATGTTCTGTACATATGGTGTAGTATATGTTCTTATCGTATCTAGTATCTGAAGAATGTAACAGAATCAAGATGAACTCACATAATGTAATTCTAAGACATCATCTACTACTATATAAGATATAGTGATAGGTTGTCGTATCATCATTGCCAGGGGATGAGGGTCGGAGGACAGTCAACTTTATCTACGGCTACATAGTTTCTGCCTCGCCAGTCGAATGGCTGTAGGGATTATGTCCTGATCACGTTGTCGTACCGTAGATTAATGCAAAGTCCATATAGCAAATGTCGTACATAGATTTCTACCTCGCCAGTCGAATGGCTGTAGGGACAGTGTCTGACTTGGTGTATCTCACCATTTTTCTAAAATGCCTGACATTCTACCTCGCAAGTCGAATGGCTGTAGGTGTATTTCTACCTAGGTATCCAGTCTCTCATACAGGACCTACCTATCTGCCTTTAGCATTAAATTATACAAATCAAACTAGTCTTAAATACTGGTACCAACTACCTGAACATGACAGTTCCTAATTTGTACTGGATTTATCCTACCTCTGAGTTTCATACATATTAAAAAGAAAGGCATTTACTGTTAACAAGATAACCTGTCATGAATTGAACAGCAGGCAGACTTAGATTTAGGATTTAAAATATGGTATTCAGGTCAACTTAATTCAGTCAAAGGGTACTGAACAGAAAGTCTAATTAAGACTTTCAACTAAGCAGGCAGCCTGGACTGCTGTTCAGAACTTGGCAGACAAAATCCCATACATCTGATGACAAACCTATATACACCCTTGCCCAAACAATTTGTTTCAGTAGGTAAAATATTCCAGGTTACTCAAGTAACCTGTCGTGCAATATTTGGTGTCAACAGCATTCATTGTTAATTGTAACATGCTTACTATCATATCCCAACTCTGCCAAAACCTGACCAACATACCCTACACTAATCATTCCATATTTCAGTAATGTCAGTGAGCTAAATCATACTCAACTGTCGAGAATACTTCGGAGAAAACTCATTCACAGGATTAGTATCCATCCTTCGTGACATAGCTGAAATTTATAGGGCTCGATAATAATTATTAGTCAATTTATTTATCATTTCAAAACCCTAAAAATGCCCAAAAAACTCCCAATATCAGTAAATAGGGCTCGAACCCTAAATTAGAATTCAAATCGAAGCAAAACATCAAATTGACAGTTGATATGCCCAAAAAACTCCCAGTATCAGTATATAAGTATCACACTGTGAGTCTCGTGTCCACACAGTGGGACACGACGTGTCCAAACCAACAAAATAGGTGTCACACGAACTAGAAGCGAGTCCACGCTCTCGTGTCCCCTGCAGCGAGTCCACGCTCTCGTGGACACGAACTAGAAGCGAGAGAGCGCTAGAAGACGAGGAGAAACTGGGAAGCGGGGACAGGGGAGAGTTACCTGAGGATGAGCTACCTGAGGAAGGAGGAGGAGGAGAAGTAGGAGGCCGAAGAAGGGAGATCGCCGGAGGAGCACCGTGGAGAAGGAGGCCGGAGGAGGGAAATCGCCGGAGGAGCATCGCGGAGGAGGAGCGCACGAAAAATTGGAGGAAAATTTGTGAATGATCAAAAAGAAAACCCTCGCCGCCTATATGAAACATTTAGCGACGTCCTTCTCGGCCGTCGCTACACGTCGCTGATATTTAATAAACGACGACGCTGCTTAAAATGCGTCGCTACACGTCGCTATATCAGCGACGTGTAGCGACGAACTTGCGACGCAGATTCCCATTTAACAAATTGTAGCCGCTAGACGTCGCTATTAGTCGCTGTTGGCGACATACAGCGACGTCTTAGATAAACGTCGCTAAACCCCCAAAAATTAGCGACGTTCTTTCTTGGAGTCGCTAAATACGTCGCTGATATGACTTATTTTGGTAGTGAGTAAGCATGACTATTATGTGTATGTGTGTTAATGAACATAAAGGAAGGTAAATTTATAACTTCAAACGCCTGACCATATAATGATATTTTATTTAGTAACCATAAAATCAACATACATTATACACTAATGTTACAACTTGTGAACACTTAAGCAAGAAAATTTGTCAGTTTTCTTTATCATGTCAATCTGAAATGAATCACCCTTAAATTATTGTTCATAAATTTCATACAATATCTCAATTCCACAAAAACATTGAGAGTCAAGAGGAAGAAGTTTGCCTTTATAATAATCACTCGAAGAGTTTCATACTCATGATCCCACATTTTCGTTGGACACCTACTAACTCTCCAGAAACTTGCCAACATCCAGAGAAGCATATCAGCTTGTTTACAAAATTGATCATTTGACATCAATACTAGTTAATTGTGTGATCAATGTTGATTCTTCTTTCTGCACTCATCAATATAGTTCAGAAAAGGACTTGAATAGACACTTCTCAATTTATCAAATGACAGAAACAAAACATCAAATTTGTATAGCAAAAAAATTTACCCATAAAATTCTAAAATAAAGACTAAAGAGGTTATAATATTAGTACTACAAGAATTGATGATTAGAGAAACAATTAGCCATTTTTTAGTGGACAAAACAATGATAAATGAGGTTAGTATATACTCGGTTGTTTAGTGTAATTCAAATTATTCATGTTCAAATTAATACATAGTATAGTAGTGTATATTTAAAACATTCCTAAAGCTTAAATATTTAAAAATTTAGTAAACATTGACTTATTCCTAGGCCCCACGAGGTACCCCACCTTAAGTTGCCCAGCGGCAACCAGTTCAGCCTTTTAAAACTAAAAGAGTAATATAGTTTCCAGATCATTGCAATTTAAAAATACAACTTAAACTCGTTAAACTATAGACTCATTAAAAAATAGCTAGTAGGTAAACAAATAGAAATAGAGTGCCATCATTGTCATGCCCCAGAACCAGAATACTGGAGTACGGGGGACAGACACAGCCAGCTACGTACGTTGAAGTGGATCTCACCTCGCAATACGGTCACGGCTATCAAGATGCATGAGGGTTTATCTACAAGCCAACAGTCACTTATGGTCAAGAACAAGCCTAGTGTCTCAATCTCAAGCAAGCAAGTAAATGTAACAAGATGGTAGATCATCAGACATACAAGGTAAGGCATCCCAAACATTACATATTTAGATGATCATGAAGCTAGTCATACAAAATACGAAGACTAGCAAGAGTTTAAGTCATACATGATCAATCCTAGGATTTGTCAGTCATGTTACAGACCTTAGGAAGACATGAATGTAAGCTTTCAGTACGAGCTAACACTTGCTCGGCGGCTAAACGCCTCAAAAGAATAATTTATAATGGAGTGGGAGAGCAAAATAAAATCTACTCATTGCCAGGGTTGCATTTAGTGTTCACCATCTGGCTAAAAGATCATCGGGTGCTACTTCGAAATCTGGCCATACAAAACCAGCTAGGTCAGACCCCAAAAAGAACAAGTGCCACAAGGGAGGCTTCACTTAAGAACGAAAACCAGTATGTTAGATCACAAGGCATAATAATGACAAAAAAACTTAGAGTTAAGAATTCAGGGATAAACGATAAGATAACTAAGAAACTACTCCGGTAACCAAGTTACAACCCGCAAACCAAACAAGGACCGGGATTGTAACTCTTCACCTGAACAGAACATAGTCTATGACTGATTATCGATAAGGTGAAGCATAAATAGTAACGTGCTGAAGTAACCAAGTACTGGCCTTATCTAGACAAGAATAGAATAGACGGGACTCCATCCATCAATCTCGGCCAAGCAATGAGTACGGCTTGATACTTTAACTAACTAGGGTTATCACAAGCCTAGTTACTAACAAGATGCATTGAGATGTTCCAACAGCCACAAGCCCTACAGACTTAATGCAGGTTATCCAGTTGTAAGTTGAGAGAGTTGTATTAGGTGACTTGGGGGTGCAACACATGACAGCATGTTGGAAATATGCCCTAGTCGACGGCAGGCTACAAGTCCAATTAAAGCGCCCAGATAACGGGACTGCCTGTAGCTGGAAAATCTCTTCATAAACTCACTACAACTAAAATGATATATAACGACACTTTATTAACGACACTTGTTAAATAAGTGTCTTTAATTTTTTTTTTTTATGACACTTTGCTAAAACATGTCATTGTAATGGAATATTTATCATCATTTATGGCACTTTTTTTTAAGTGTCATAAAAATATATTTAACAACACTGTTGAAATGTCATCTAATATTAAATGACAAAAAATAACACATTTACAGTGTTATCTGAAATTTTTATTCTCCAACTGTTTATTTTTAATTTGGCGCCTTCACCTGGATTTTCCTTTTTATTGTCCATTAGTGTACACTCTCTCTCTCTCTCTCTCACTCTCACTTTCTCTCTCTGACTTAATTTTTATGGCCGCCATCAAATATGTGAGAAAGCCGGGGTTGCTATTCACGGTCATGGAGTCTGACTTCTCAGGTTTGCTTCTCTCCCCCCTCTCTTTCTTCAAAGTAATAATTTAGGAGATAGTTTTTTGTTTACAAAACCTAAAACTGGTCACAGGGGGGTGGCAGCCTCGCTGTAGACACTTTGGACACCTTGGTGGGAGATTCAGAGGGTGGAGCCTATCGATCGATTATGGTTAGGGTCTTTGGGAGGTTATTCCACCCACCAATAGGGACCACATCCAAGGTGACCCCTGTTGCACAACTGGAGGGTGAGTCGTGGGCCTTGGTGTTGGAGAGGATGGCACAGTTGCTTTGCAAATCAATGGCACGGTTGTACCCGTAGGAGAAGGGGATATTGTTGGAAGGATTCGGGCGACATATTTGGAATAGACAGCGGGTATGCTAATGTTATGTAAAGGATGCACCCAAAGTGTTCAACAAAATTTTATAGAGGGATGTGCAATATTTTAATATACATCGGCCACTTGAGGCCTTTATTGCTAACGGTGGGGAACAGGACCGACAAGAGGAGGAAGTAGGTGATGGATGATAGGTACATGAGGCTGCAGGGGCTGTACTAGTACCGCGACTTCGACCACAAGTAGCTCATACTCGACTCCAAGCTAGCCTTATGCTGCCCCGGCAATGATGACCCCGTCCTTGATCTTGAGGAGCGTCCCATTTGCTTCCTGATACGGACCCTTTCCTCTTTTTTTCCCGCTTGATCGGTACTGGTGATAATTCTATTGGGAGCACTAGCAATAGTAGATTTTGATTATTTGAGTTTTTTTTAGTGTTGATTTTCTTATAATTTTGGGAGCACTTTGTAGTTGTAGTTTGTTGTTCTTGTTATGAAATCTAAGCGTAATTGTGATATTGTATGATTTAATCAATTTAACGGAAATAGAAACATCTTTTATTGAGTATTTCTATCCATTTTTGGTTTTCTTGATTGACACTGATGCTGACTTGATTTAAAATCATAGGTTTGGAATATTTTAATTGGAATTAGTGTCATTTTTTGATGCTGAGACTTTAGGTTGTTTTAAGTAGTTTTAGTTGTAGTTTGCTGCCCTTGTTATGAAAAATGAATGAAATTGTGATGTTATATGATTTCTGATAATTTTACGAGGCATATAAGCATCTTTTATTTAATGATTATACTCGATTTTGGCTCTCTTGGTAGATACTGAAGCTAACTTGATTTGGAATATCTAAGTTTAGATTAATGCAATTTTTGTGATAATTTAGGCAGGTTTGTAGATCGTTTAAGTTAGGACTAATTGTAGTTTGATGTCCTCATTGTGAAAATTGAATGTAATTGTAATTTTACATAGGGATTGACCAATTTGTCAGGAGTAGAAGTAAGTTTTATTGAATAATTCTACTTGATTTCAGTTTTCTGCCATCAATACTGATGTTATCTTGATTGGAATCGTAGATTTGGAAAATATGAGTTCAGAGTAATAGCATTTTCGTTATAGTTTAGGTAAGTTTGAAGCTCGGTCGAAGTAGTAGTCATATTTGATGTTAAGTGAAATAGTGATTTTATATGATTTTTGATCTGTTTATCGCGAAATGAAAAGTTTTATTGTATTGAATAACTATTAATTATATACGACTCCTTCTTGAAAAATTAACATTTTCTTGAAATTTTACCAAAATGAAGAATATTATCTATTCTGGTGGACTTTGTGGCATGAAAACCTATGTACCAGAACATGATTTGGATGGGACAAGTTTGGTGCTTCCTAGTGTATTATGGATGTCTATGTCATGTCTAATATGATGCTTCCTATGATATATCCTACATTTAGCTTTTATATTTCTTTTTGTAGTCATGTTAGGTTACATTACTCAAGCTTGATTAGGTAAAGAAGTTTATAGCTTCTTTTGTGCTCTATTGGCATTCATTTATTACTTATAATGCTTTATGTTAGAAAATAAGTATCATTCTTGTATTAACAAATGTGAATTATCTATTGTTTATAAATTTTTCAGCTAAAATATGACTTTTGGACTATATCATTTCCTTTGTTTTCTAGTTTGGTGTCGATATATACTTGTTACTATAAGCAGTGTTATCAAAGGCGTGCCCAAGGCACGCCTAAGGCGTGCCTCGGCTCTAGGCACAGGGGCAGTGCCTTAGGAGGGTCCAGGCGAGGCACAATTCTCTAGGTGCGCCTTTACCTTAGGCGCTGGATTTAGTTAAGGTGCGCCTCTATAATTTCATACATGAATATTTGTTATACAGGTCTAATTTGTACGGCTGAAGAAAACAGAAGGAAAACACAAAAGAAAAGAGAGGAAGAAATAAAAAAGGAAACGAAATCCTACTTACCTGGCGACTGCGGCGGACTTAGCTGGCAACTGCGGTAGGGACTTCAAGTAAGTTCCCCCCTCCTCTCCCTCTCAATCTATCTCTCAATCTGTCACGACCTGCACCCACTGTGAGGGTACGAGAACGTAACAACGCCCAGCCTACGCCGCAGTATCGATGGTAGAACGCTGTCCTAGGTCTCAATGTATCTAACAGTGTAAGGCTAAACAGTTTATACTCCCCGAGTGGGAGTGACATAGCAGAAAGCAATCTCAATCACAACTAAGAAAGAAGAAGCACGATATGATAAAGAACTCACGGAAAATACAGATGATCAAATAGTCTAAGATAACATCTCAGCAGATATCCAGAGTAGAAGGTCTCAGCTACTGAATATGAAAGAATATACAACCCAGATCTCAAGGACAGAAATAAAGTCTAACTACTAGTCTCATAAGTAAGATAAAGCCTAACTAAGCTAGTCTAGACAGTAGGGTAAAGTTGTCAACTAGAGCTATCCTGTAGAAGGTATCCACACAGGCATCCTCCTCGTCCTCTGTAATATTTTCAACAGGTCCAGTCAGGATAGGAACGAGCACAATACATCTCAACAGTTCATAGCAGGTTAGAAAATATAATCATGCAGTAAAGTAAGACATAGATACTGAAGAAATACAGTATGTAAACAGAGAGAGAGAGAACTGTAATAGAAATATCTACTATAAGTAAAGAACTAACAGTGGCTAGTGAGTCAGAGTAACATATAGACATGTAAATGGCATAGGATGATTCTGATGCTACACTATGGAAGGATTATGATGCTACACTACTTGGATATTATTCACATGTCCACTTCTACTCTCCCGTACCCCCAATCAATAAACAAGGATCCAACCAGGTTATGTTATGATTCTATGTAACGACCCCCGAAGGGTGGTACATAGTAGTCCCATAAATGGAGATTCTGGAAAACCCAATAAATGGGATAAAGATTCAAAGAAGACTCTGTGATCATAAGAGTATATGTCACAAGTGATCAAAGAACCAAAGAAGCATAGTGATACGCCATGTAAGTGAAACGCACAGAACATGCAGTACCCGATACTCCCTGAATGGATAACATCTCAAGAAAGAATCCATATAGTACTAATCCGTGTGACCAACGTGACAGTATCAAGTAAAGTAATTTAATACAGAAAAATAATTCTAAACAGGATATGAAATGATCAGAGAATGTACTCGCCTGGTATCCTGAATGTCCGAAGAGAATATACTGTCCGAGGAGTGGTGTCTGTCTCCTATAGAACAGTACAAGTCACAACAAGTCTAAAATAAGGAAATATACTTCTACAATGCATCTACATGAAGTTTGGGGTCAATCTAGGCTAAAGTCAACCTTTGGTCAACTCTAGTCAACTAGACTAGTCAAACTAGGTCAACTAGGTCAAACCTAAACCAAACAAGTCTATACTAGTCTATTCTAGGCCTAATCAAGACTAAACAAGTCTAACTAAACTCTCACTAGGCAAACAGACACACCATAGGCTAAGAACCCTAGGCTATAGGCTATATCATGCCTAAGCCAAACCACAAACACATATACACATAACAATATATATATATCTAATATATTGTAGTACACTCATAACATATAGGCTACCTATATGTACATCCCATATATATATATATATATATATATATATATATATATATATATATATATATATATATATATATATCTATATATATATATATATATATATATGCATCACTATTTACATATTCGTATACATAGATATATATAGGAAAGCTATATATAGGCACATACATATATATATATATATATATATATATATATATATATATATATATATATATAAAATATATATATATATATATATATATATATATATATATATATATATATAGAGAGAGAGAGAGAGAGAGAGAGAGAGAGAGAAAGAGAGGTAAAAGAGTAAGAGAGTATGTGTGTGTTTGACATGTGTGTGAAAGGATATGTGTTAATGTTCTAAAATTTAGTGATAGGTAGGTGTATGTGACATGGGATACATGATGTCAAAGGGTGTATGAATGCATGTGTGTAAAAGGTTATAGGTTAACTCAGTTTATAGAAATACATGCATACATACTTACCTTATATACATGTATACATACATATCATGTATATTACATTTACATGATACATACATATATACTTGTATTATATTATACTTACATTCACGCATATTAGATACTTGTATTTATATTAACATATTACAAATATTCATTTCAATCATGCATCTATGCATTACCTACATGTTTTATACATATGCATATATTGTATATTCATATCATTTCATACATTAACATAGAGACATATAAACATGCACACATCATATATTTTATACCTTACATTACCTTACATATCATGTTATATATTATCATTCATTCCTTTCATATATTACATTATCTTTAAGTTGAATACATCATATATAGATATAATACATTATCTTGCATGCTTGCATTCATATATTACATTCTATATTACCTATATACATGTATTTTCTCCATTCATTCATGCTTGCATCATATACTCTACATTACCACACATGTTATCATTCTATATTGCATTACAATATTTATACATTTTGTATTCATATCTATCATTACATATATATCTTGCATTCATATCTAGCATTCATTATATACTTTCATGCATACATTGTATATCATTATTTCATTCATGCATTGCTTATATCATTATATTAATTGTATTCCTACATGCTTGCATTCAACCATATATATACATTAATATAAAGAGAATATATATCATATATATATATATATATATATATATATATATATATATATATATATATATCATTTCATTCATCTAACATATCATGCATTACATACTCTATATTTATTTAATATCCATACTACACAGGCTCATAGGTTACACAAAATGCATATATCGTATAGTCACTCTTCTACATAAAACCAATACTGTACCAATTGGGCATTCACTAAATTCTAGGATTAAAGTATGTCGTAGCCCTTTATGTTAGCTCCAAAACTTTAAACGGATCGCATTTTCGTGTCCGGAAGCTCCCGAAATCGCGAAAATACCGAAACACGTTCGTCTTTCGTAAAACTGACACTCAAATAATTCTACAGAAAGTTACAGAAAGAATTTGGCTCATTAAAATATATATTGGGAAAGCTAAATTCGATACGGTTCTTTTAAAAAAATGGGAGATAAATTGGAGTTCTAAGCTAAAAGTTATGACATTTCTAAGTTGCTTTGGTTAATAAAAACGTTGATGAAAATTATGACGGATTTGACAAAAGAACACATATAGGCCAAGATACTTGCATACAAACATAGGTATCCAAATGAAACTCATTCTAACCATCCTAACAAAGATCAATCCACTCTCTAACCATTCTAAAACTGAATTTAAATATCTATTTAAACTATTATCATACATACATACACATGGGATGTCCTAATTTGGGATCTATCAAGTAGGACACAATACACATATCTAAAATCCTCAAAAGAGCTCCAAATGACCTCAAATTTGAATCTAAATGGGACACATGCATGAGGATGGATCCTACGGATTCAAAACTAATTTATATGCAAAGGAAATCGATTTAGAGGATGGGTTTTACCTATTGGGAATGGAATCCCAATAAAATCCTTTAGGACACGGCTCCGATACGAAGATCCCTCAAAGTAGACATTCCTCCTTGCACTCCTCTTCCAATCCTTGGTAGCACCCTTCCCTTGGAGAATGGGAATGATTGAGGGGAGGTTTGGTGAAGGAATGATTTGATTTGGAGATCAAATCAATGTGAAGGCTCTCTAAAATTAGGGAAGAACAAAAGGAAAATAAAAGAGGCAAGATTGTAATAAATGAAATGAATCATTCTCTCCTAAAGGTGGCTGCCATAAAGAGTCCATTAGGGCTAATGGAAAATGTCATAATTGCCCCTCTCTAGTCTCATATGGTTAAGTCTAGACTAGGTTCAAGTTTGGGGTCAAAATGATCTAGTTTTGAGTCTCTAACTTAACCATTCTAACATGATAAAAATTAGTTTAATTAACTAACTTAATGTTGGGCCTTGTGAGCCATGCTTAACTTAATATTGGGTCCCATCTAGAGTTCAAGCTACCCGGGTCACAATACAAGTCGGAACGAGACTAAACTCAAACCCGACGAAACAAATCCAATAAAAACAATATTAAAAATATAAAATTTTCCCAAAATATTAAAATATGAAAAATGACCAAAATCATAATACATCAATTTAAATATTATTAAAATAATCTAAAATTCACCAATTAATCAAAATCCTAAATAATTCAAAAGTCACAAAATGACCAAAATACCCTTGGCCTAAAAAGTTGTAAATAGTCATTCTAATCACATGGTTAGGTCCCCATGGTTAGTCTCTAAGCTTAGCAAAACTAGGGATTAACTAGTTAACCATCAAAATTATAATTCAATATTTTAAATAGTTTTAAATTAATTAAAAAAATTACCAAAATTACAACATGAGTTAAATCTTATTATCGATTAATCAAAATTATAAAAGTTCAAAATTACCCTCATTTAGAAAAGTGGGTGTTACAATCCTACCCCCTTTAGAAAAATTTCGTCCTCCAAATTAAAATATTCATACTCCTTCTAGGTCAAACCCCCACAATCAAAGTCTCAGAACTTAAACAAATCATACGATTTAAAAGGACGACATATAGGGTCATGGCATACGGTGGTAGTGAAAGTCTCATCTAGGTATAATAGTTACACTAGACCAAAACAATTATAGGGTATCAAAACTTATAAGCAATCGGGGGTGTTAAACTAAAAAAGAAACAGAAATAACAAATCATCAAGGCTTTAAGGCATAATCAAAATCAAAATTTAAAGCAAAAATGTCGAGCATTAAAGTCCAATCACAATATATATATATATATATATATATATATATATATATATATATATATATATATATATATATATATAGAGTGTTAGAAGGGGAAAATCTAGCATTATGTAAAGGTTATGTGGTTAGTGTGTGTATGGGTGTATGTGGACATGTTCATATGGTTAGATAGTATGCATGTGTGTGTGTGTGAAATATACATGAAAGTGTATAGGAGGATTTGGGTTTCAAAACAATAGCTATCAAGTTACACTACTCATGGCATATTGGTTAAACAATCTACAATGCACAACCCATTTACTCATAACGTGTATGGCTAACCATATATATACATATATCTATATGTATAGAGAGGTAGAAATTTAGTTATGTATCTATATACATTATAACATGTATGCATAAACTATATATATATCTATATAGATATATGAACATAACATAGAGAGGAAGGTTTAGGTTTACATGGCAGTGTATACTAAGTTAGGGTGTGTGTGTGTCCTTGTACAGGGTTATAGCTTTAGTATTAAAAGGTTAAACCCAGTTTTAGTTCAGCATTTACATACAAAATCTGAAAATAAGCTAATATTTAAACAAGTGTAATATTAACATAATACAGTTTCAGATTTTAGGGGTTTGAAACATCACAACCAACTCAATACTCCCAACACATCCTAACATGATAGAGATAAAACTCTAACATACTATCCATATATTTTGCTATGCATACAGTTCAATATTACATATTAAATCTGAATTTGAACTAAATATTTGAAATCAATGTGAAAAATGTTAACATGTATTCAGTTTTAGGATTTTGGAGAAATTCGAACATCAAACCAACCCAATGTTTATCACAACCTAACATGTAAAATATGAAACCTAACATTATATCCATAGATACAACAATATATATACCTCAAAATATTATATTTAAAAATAATAATTTGAACTAATATTTAAAATCCAGTATTAAGGGTTAATATGCACACAGTCTCAGATTTGAGAAGTTCAAACACAAAACTCAACCAATTTCTTTAAGAATTGAAACCTTGTGTATAAGATACATTTGCAGTGATGTAAACAAAACTAATAACATGAAATTTATATTTGAATTACGAATTTAAACTGGAAAAAGCAGAGAACCAGAAATATTGAGATTTTGACAATTTAAACATCAACAACATATTAATATGTATTTAGATAGGTTGGAATTCAAAGTGTAGCATGCATACGTGTCAGGCAAGTGTCCACTATATATATATATTCATATATTCTCATGCCCCAATAAAAAAAATTAATTCTACGTTAGGACTAACATTTAGATTCCTACCAAGATTGCAAGTAGGTGATTGGTAAAATCAAGACAGTTTTATTATTGTTATTATTTAATACAAAGATAGTAGCAAGAAGGAAATAACGATAAAATTTGTTCTCCTTATCTGTTTAAAAAAAGGAACCATTTTGAAACCCAGAGCTAAACTATCAAATCCAAGATAAGGTATAGTAAAATCATCGATTCATTGTATTAAGAAGAAATTCATAGTAAGAAGTTACACAAAGTTTATAAAAACAGCTAAAGCTACTCCTAAGTTAAATAATGAGAAACAAAACAAAACAAACAAATAACAATTCTCTCTTTTTTTTCTTTTGAAGGACTGAAATAAAAGTAGAAAAAATATGTTCAAAATATTTAAGGTACAATCTGATAATCATATGCGTCTTCGTGAAATTATGTTGTCAGAATTCTGCCACGCCAATAAGCATAGCTGCAATAAACGATAGAGTCCATAATAAGACATACACCCTATAATCATGTTATCTAGAATTCTTACCACGCTACCCGGTATGGCTGCAAGAAAATCTAGATTTCATAACTAAGATAAGTATAGCTATATCAGGCTCTACGTCCTTGTCATGCTAGCAAATATGACTGCAATAAATTCTAAATTCCATAATAAAGTAGACTTTTACCTTTCTCACTGTCCTAATAAAGTATGTTATCAGGTTATACCTTAATTCAAAAAAAATATACATATACATATAAATACAAACTCAAATTCAACAACTAACATCAATATTCAAAATTCAACAATAATCCATAAAAAATCATAAAAATACAGACTCAAATTCAACCACTAACATCAAATTCAAAATTCAACAATAATCCATCAAAATCATATAAATACAGACTCAAATTCAATCACTAACATCAAAATTAAAAAATTCAACAATAATCCATCAAAATCAAGTTCAATAACAGAAAGTAAAGGTAAATCAAATCAGGGGAAAAATAGATTTCAAATCGAAGTTAAAATAAAATTCTCAAGGGTCGTCCCAGGAATCTCTCAAGGAGGCCTAACTGTGATTGAGTACCTTCAAAAATATATCCTAATCCTACTGCAGGATGTAGTGATACTCTAGTTCGAATACCACTACATAAACTCAACCTGCATGGGTCACCACTAAAAACGTGTCACGACCCGCACCCACTGTGAGGGTACGAGAGCGTAACAACGCCCAGCCTACGCCGCAGTGTCGGCGGTAGAACGCTGTCCTAGGTATCAATGCATCTAACAATATAAGGCTAAATAGTTTATACTCCCTGAGTGGGAGTGACATAGCAGAAAGTAAACTCAATCACAACTAAGGAAGAAGAAGCACAATATGATAAAGAACTCAAAAAAATACAGATGATCAAATAGTTTAAGATAACATCTCAGCAGATATCCAGAGTACAAGGTCTCAGCTACTGAATATGAAAGAATATACAACCCTGATCTCAAGGACAGAAATAAAGTCTAACTACTAGTCTCAAGACAACATAAGTAAGATAAAGCCAAACTAAGCTAGTCTAGGCAGTAGGGTAAAGTTGTCAGCTAGAGCTGTCCTGCAGAAGGTATCCACACAGGGCCTCCTCCTCGTCCTCTGTAATATTTTCAACAGGTCCAGTCAGGACAGGAGCGAGCACAATACATCTCAACAGTTCATAGCAGGTTAGAAAATATAATCATGTAGTAAAGTAAGATATAGATACTGAAGAAATACAGTATGTAAACAGAGAGAGAGAGAGAATTGTAATAGAAATATCTACTATAAGTAAAGAACTAACAGTGGCCAGTGAGTCAGAGTATAATATAGACATGTAAATGACATAGAATGATTCTGATGCTATACTATGGAAGGATTCTGATGCTACACTACTTGGATATTATTCACATGTCTACTTCTACTCACCCGTACCCCCAATCAATACACAAGGATCCAACCAGGTTATGTTATGATTCTATGTAACGGCCTCCGAAGGGTGGTATATAGTAGTCCCATAAATAGAGATTCTGGGAAAACCAATAAATGGGATAAGGATTCAAAGAAGACTCTATGATCATAAGAGTATATGTCACAAGTGATCAAAGAACCAAAGAAGCATAGTGATACGCCATGTAAGTGAAACGCACAGAACATGTAGTACCCGATGCTTCCTGAAGGGATAACATCTCAAGAAGGGATCCATATAGTACTAATCCGTGTGACCAACGTGACAGTATCAAGTAAAGTAATTTAATGCAGAAAAATAATTCTAAACAGGATATGAAATGATCAGAGAATGTACTCGCCTGGTATCCTGAATGTCCAAAGAGAATATACTGTCCGAGGAGTGGTGTATGTCTCCTATAGAACAGTACAAGTCACAACAAGTCTTAAATAAGGAAATATACTTCTATAATACATCTACATGAATTTTGGGTCAATTTAGGCTAAAGTCAACCTTTGGTCAACTCTAGTCAACTAGACTAGTCAAACTAGGTCAACTAGGTCAAACCTAAACCAAACAAGTCAATACTAGTCTAACTAGTCTATTCTAGGCCTAATCAAGACTAAACAAGTCTAACTAAACTCTCACTAGGCAAACAGACACACCATAGGCTAAGAACCCTAGGCTATAGGCTATATCATGCCTAAGCCAAACCACAAACACATATACACATAACAAATATATATATCTAATATATTATAGTACACTCATAACATATAGGCTACCTATATGTACATCCCACATATACATATATATATATATATATATATATATATATATATATATATATATATATATATATATATATATATATATGTATATATACATATATACATATATATATATATATATATATATATATATATATATATATATATTTTTTTTTTTTTATATATGTATATATATATATTTTTTTTTTTTTTTTTTATATATGTATATATATATATATACATATATATATATATATATATATATATATATATATATATATATATATATATATATATAAAATATATATATATATATATATATATATATATATATATATATATATATATATATATATATATATATGCATCACTATTCACATATTCGTATACATAGATATATATAGAAAAGCTATATATATAGGCACATACATACATATATATATATATATATATATATATATATATATATATATATATATATATATATATATATATATATATAGAGAGAAAGAGAGGTAAAAGAATAAGTGAATATGTGTGTGTTTGGCATGTGTGTGAAAGGATATGTGTTAATGTTCTAAAATTTAGTGGTAGGTAGGTGTATGTGACATGGGATATATGATGTCAAAGGGTGTATGAATGCACGTGTGTAAAAGGTTATAGGTTAACTCAGTTTATAGAAATACATACAAACATACTTACCTTATATACATGCATACATACATATCATGTATATTACATTTACATGATACATACATGTATACTTGTATTATATTATACTTATATTCATGCATATTAGATACTTGTATTTATATTAACATATTGCAAACATTCAGTTCATTCATGCATCTATGCATTACCTACATGTTTTATACATATGCACACATTGTATATTCATATCATTTCATACATTAACATAGAGACATACAAACATGTACACATCATATATTTCATACCTTACATATCAGGTTATTTATTATCATTCATTCCTTTCAAATATTATATTATCTTTAAGTTGAATACATCATATATGGATATAATACATTATCTTGCATGCTTGCGTTCATATATTACATTCTATATTACCTATATATATGTATTTCCTCCATTCATTCATGCTTGCATCATATACTCTACATTACCATACATGTTATTATTATATATTGTATTACAATATTTATACATTATGCATTCATATCTATCATTACATATATATCTTGCATTCATTATATACTTTCATGCATACATTGTATATCATTCTTTCATTCATGCATTGCTTATATGCATTATATTAATTGCATTCCTACATGCTTGCATTCAACCATATATATACATTAATGTAAAGAGAATGTATATATATATATATATATATATATATATATATATATATATATATATATATATATATATATCATTTTATTCATCTAACATATCATGCATTACATACTCTATATTCATTTAATATCCATACTCCATAGGCTCATAGGTTACACAAAATGCATATATCGTATAGTCACTCTTCTACTTAAAACCAATACTGTACCAATTGGGCATTTACTAAATTCTAGGATTAAAGTATGTCGTAGCCCTTTGTGTTAGCTTTCCGAAACTTTAAACGTATCACATTTTCGTGTAAGGAAGCTCCCGAAATTACGAAAATACTGAAACACGTTCGTCTTTGGTACAGTTGACGCTCAAATAATTCTACAGAAAGTTACTGAAATAAATTGGCTTACTGAAATATATATTTGGAAAGCTAACTTCGATACGGTTCTTTTAAAAAAAACGGAAGATAAATCGGAGTTCTAAGCTAAAATTTATGATATTTCTAAGTTGCTTTGGTTAATAAAAACGTGGATGAAAATTATGACGGATTTGACAAAAGAACACATATAGGCCAAGATACTTGTATACAAACATAGGTATCCAAATGAAACTCATTCTAACCATCCTAACAAAGATCAATCCACTCTCTAACCATTATAAAACTGAATTTAAATATCTATTTAAACTATTATCATACATATATACACATGGGGTGTCCTAATTTAGGATCTATCAAGTAGGACACAAGACACATATCTAAAATCCTCAAGAGAGCTCCAAATGGCCTCAAATTTGAATCTAAATGGGAAACATGCATGAGGATGGATCCTACGGATTCAAAACTAATTTATACGCAAAGGAAATCGATTTAGAGGATGGGTTTTACCTATTGGGAGTGGAATCCCAATAAAATCCTTTAGGACACGGCTCCGATACGAAGATCCCTCAAAGTGGACACTCCTCCTTGCACTCCTCTTCCAATCCTTGGCAGCACCCTTCCCTTGGAGAATGGGAATGATTGAGGGAAAGTTTGGTGATGGAAAAATTTGATTTGGAGATCAAATCAATGGGAAGACTCTCTAAAATTGGAGAAGAACAAAAGAAAAATAAAAGAGGCAAGATTGTAATGAATTGAATGAATCATTCTCTCCTAAAGGTGGTTGCCATAAAGAGTCCATTAGGGCTTATGGGAAATGTCCTAATTGTCCCTCTCTAGTCTCATATGGTTAAGTCTAGACTAGGTTCAAGTTTGGGGTCAAAATGATCTAGTTTTGAGTCTCTAACTTAACCATTCTAACATGATAAAAATTAGTTTAATTAACTAACTTAATGTTGGGTCTTGTGAGCCATGCTTAAATTAATATTGGGTCCCATCTAGAGTTCAAGCTACCCGGGTCACAATACAAGTCGGAACGAGACGAAACTCAAACCCGACGAAACAAATCCAATAAAAACAATATTAAAAATATAAAATTTTTGCAAAATATTAAAATATAAAAAATGACCAAAATCATAATACATCAATTTAAATATTATTAAAATAATCTAAAATTCACCAATTAATTAAAATCCTAAATAATTCAAAGTCACAAAATGACCAAAATACCCTTAGCCTAAAAAGTTATAAATAGTCATTCTAATCACATGGTTAGGTCTCCATCGTTAGTCTCTAAGCTTAGAAAAACTAGGGATTAATTAGTTAACCATCAAATCACACAATTCAATATTTTAAATAGTTTTAAATTGATTAAAAAATTACCAAAAATCACAACATAAGTTAAATCTTATTATCGATTAATCAAAATTATAAAAGTTCAAAATTACCCTCATTTAGAAAAGCGGGTGTTACACAATCTCTCGTCTCTATCTCTCTCGATCTCTCGCTCCTGCAATGTTTTACTTTTCTTTTTCTTCTCTCTCTATCTCTCTCTCTCTCGATCTCTTATCTTTTTTTATTGTTAATTTTTGTGTATATAGATTACTGAAGTAGTGAGTTTTTGTTTACTGTTCATTTTTGTTAGTGTGAACTGTGAAGTGGTGTCTTCTTTTTTTATTCATGCAAAAAATTCATGCAATTTTTTGTTATTGTAGACTGATTACTAATTTTTTTTAGTATATACTGATTACAGGTTTATCAATGTAAATTATAAACCTGTAACAAATATATATATATATATATATATATATATATATATATATATATATATATATATATATATATATATATATATCCCGTATTCTCCTTTTTTATAATTTTGAAAAATTCTGAAATTGCCGTTTTCGTAATTTCGAAATCTTTTGAAATTTCGTCCCATCGTTTCGAAATTTCAGCCTTCCGAAATTTCGAAATGACGAATTTCTAACTTCCCATTTTCCTACCTTGCTTAACGGGACCCTTTTGTGTTTTTTGGTCCCATACATTCTGTATTTGGGACCCTTTTGTGTTTTCTGGTCCCGTACTTGTCTGTATTGCTCTTCGTGAGCCACTTTACCTTTTCAATAAATTGTCTGTGTTTAATATATATATATATATATATATATATATATATATATATATATATATATATATATATATATGCACCTCGCATCGCTCGGGTGTGCGCCTTAAGCCTTTAACAACCTTGACTATAAGATTGGTAAGAGAGCGGATACAACTCGTCTCTGATGGTACTTGCATACTACTATTAGCTCGTAAAAATTCAGACACTTATGTGCTATATTGCACATACATTAACACAACATAACAATATAATAACCAATTTTGATGTTTTCTAGTATATTTATGGACTGTCAGTGTGGGCTAATACATGCCTAACCACTACCAGAATAAGTCGTTTTAGCGACGCCTAATGACGTCGCTAAAACGACAATTTTCGTCGCTAAAAATATTTAGCGACGAAATTACCGACGTTTTGGGCTGGTCGCGGAAATGTAAGTCGCTGATCTTCTAAACGTCGCCAAACGTCGCAAGTACCGACGTTTGCCGACGTATTTATATGTCGGTATATTGCCGACGTCTACCGTCGTGTCGTCGTTGTATTAGCGACGTATTACCTCGTGTCGCTACGCATCGATACCTTTATCAACGGTTTACCGTCGAGTCGTCGGTGGTTTAGTGACATGTCCAAAGTCGCTACACGTCGGTAAATCCTGGGAATTCCTGGGATGATTATCGACGTGCACCGACATTCTCCGACATATAATGATGTCGCTAAACATCGGTACCCTGGATAATATCGCAGATTTTCTGACGTTTACCGACGCAAACGTACATCGGTGGACGTCGATAAACGTCGGTAAATGTCGCTAAATCTGCAAAAAAATAAAAATATAAAAGAAAGAATGTCCATTTCTTCCTGCAGTTTAAAAAGATAACCATTTCTCACTGTAGAATAGGATCCAAATAATCACAGAATGTCCATTTCTCACTGTATACAGGTTTCAGTCCCTATAACCACGTCTACAACAATCACAAAATGTCCAGTTCTCAAAATGTCCATTTCTTACTGTACACAGGTTTCAGTCCCTATAACCAAGTCTACAACAATCACACAACAACAAGTATCCAAATAACCAATTCTACACCAAATAACAAAGTCTACAACCAAATAACCAAAGTCTACACACAACCAACAAATAGAATAGGATCCAAACATCCAAATCTAAACCACCAACAAATATCCAAGTCACAAACAAAGAATAAAACAAACACAAAAAAACAGTCCTAACTAGGACTACTAGGAATCTGGTGTAGGAGGGGCACCGCCGCGACGAAGGGATAAGAACAACTCATACTCCTCAAGTAAAATCGATACCGATGGAGCAGGCAGTGACGTCGGTGGAGTCGGTGTCGAAGAAGAAGGCGGTGGAGGCGGCGGAGTCGACGACGATAAAGGCGCACCTGAAGGACCAGCACGCTCCAACGCTGTAAGTCGCTGGTGGTATGAATCCATGATAGATAACATTATATCACTGCTCTGGACCATCGACTCCTGTGCCAATCTCATCCTCTCGGCCATGGTCACCTGTCCTGTCTACAGCTCCGTCACCGTAAGCTCTAACCCTCCAACGGTGCGCTTTGTCCTCTCAGTCGTCTCCCTGAGGTCCATAATGTCGCAGTCGAGTGCATCCAATCGTGCTAGCTGCACAGGATCCTCCGTAGGGTGCTGAGACTGCTTCTCGATCTGTCGTAGCAGGTCTTCACGGAGAGACTCCATCATCTGGTGGACTCGGGCAGACTCCTGGGACGGCTGTGGACCATGCACACTAGCAGGAGATGTCCTAGAGGACTGGGTCGTAACTAGGGCGCCATAGGATCCCGTACCGTAGTACGTACCCCTACAGAGTCCACCAGCGGCGGCCATCTACAGCTCGTCCGCCGACGGAGATTGAGTGGGCTGCGAGGAAGTACCGGCCTCTCCAGTATCAGGTGCACTAGCAGCCGCCCGTTCTCGCAGCCTCTGATACTCGGCCTAGAAAGTACTTATTATTACTAACTTCTAATTTCTAATTAATGTACTTAATATCACTAATTTCTAATTAATGTACTTATTATTTCTAATTTCTAATTAATGTACTTATTATTACTAACTATATGAATATTTATTTGCATCATATTTACTAAGTTATATTAAAATTGACACGAAGTATTAAATTAAGATAATGTATTGTAATACTTACATAAGTCTGTTCGGCCCTCTCGTCAATAAGGTCACCATCGCGACGATGGGTGGCCAGAAAGACGGTCACCATGTCGGCGTTACCGACCTTCCTTACCTGTAATTAAATATATTATCTTAGTAATAATTTATCGGTTTTTCATTAAAATAATATATCTAAAAGAGAAAGACATACCAGACGACGGAAATGTTCCGTCATCGGAATCGACCCACCGTTCCACTTCAAGGCATGTTGCCTAGCCGCCTTGGCCTTCTCCGACTTCTCCATGTACCTTGGCTCGTCGAATCGAGCCTTCATCGTATCCCACTGATCAGGGGTGATCCAACCTTGGATCGGCTTTCCGGCACGATCACGATCCTTCTGATCATTGATAGAGTCACGGATCAGCTTGGCAGTGACGGCAGGAAACATTCCCTCGATAAGCTCGGCCCGGTGCGGTGGATAGAAAAATATATCCTAGAAGAGCGCAAACCAAATATTTATCAGTTATATATAATATGCAAAAACTATATGATTCATATTAAAAGCAAATATATTTTAACCTTGAAGCGCACAAACCAGAAGGCCTTTCTCTCGTCCGGAGCATCAGAGTAGTTAATCCAAGCACCACCATAATTATGCCTCAGCATGTGGCCTAGACGTCTCTGTACCTCTGGGGGACGATATCTATACAAACATATTATATTCATGAAAGAAGTTAATTTATGATAAAATGGAAAGAAAAAATTATAAACCAAAACACTTACTTTGTACCGTCGGCCCAGATCTCCGTCCTCCTCTCCTCCGGAGGTGCGCACGCATCATCTGCATGATGCTGGTCGGCCATCGGCGCCGCCGCCTCGGCCGTCGCCGTAGCCTCCGCCATCTGCTCATCCGTCTCCATCGTCGTATCAGCAGTAGGAACGCTAGACGGGTGAGCACTCTCAACAGGCCTGGAACTACTCATCCCAGGAGATATGCCACGTGACATCGTCCCAGCAGGCCCACCTACTATCCAATATGGAGGAGTAATCGGCGACGAAGATCCAGAGCCGGTACCAGAATGAGGTACCGAAGGAAAACTCCGTCCTCTAGCAGTACCTGTAGAAAGTACCGGAGGAGAGTGACCTCGTCGTCCCCTTCGGAATGCTCTACGACGACCTGCCATACCTGATAACAGCATATGATAATACAATAAATAATAGAGACTAGAAATATGAAAGTACAAGAAATAATAGAGACTAGAAATATGAAAATACAATAAATAATAGAGACTAGAAATATGAAAGTACAACAAAGACAAGATAATAACTAAGACAACATATGATGATACATTCTACAATAAACATCTAAGTTCAGATAATATATTCTAGAAGAAACATCTAAGTTCAGATAAGTATATCTCTCTCAATCATCTTCAGAATAATCATCTTGTTCGTCTTCCTCGACCTCATCTTCCTCTTCCTCCTCATCTTCACTTTCATCTTCGCCTTCGTCGGCTTCGACTTCCTCTTCGAATAATTCTACATCTTCTACATTATGTGTCGTGTAATGCGTAACTTCTGTGGAGTCCACATCGACAATATTGGTTACAAGAGGTAGCTCGTCCTCCTGGTAAGCTTTTTCGTCAACATCAAAAGTATCTCTGACTTTAGTCTTGCATACTGCCCACCAGTCAGACTTCGTTGCTCCCCGTCTCGGATAAGCTGTAAAGTACACGAGCTGAGCCTGAGTTGCTAGGATAAATGGTTTGTAGCCTTGATATCTACGCTTGTAGTTTATATCGAGAAGACCATGCTTGTTAATTTTCCAACCTTGATTTTCAATCGGATCGAACCATTCACACTTGAACAACACGATCTTTGCAGGTTCACTGCCATTATTATATGACAACTCCACAATCTCTCGCAAGATGCCAAAGAAATTATTTCCTGGATCGACGTCTTTGTAGTTCGAAGACTTGATACACAAACAACTATTTTTTGTGGAATCAAGATCCAGGAAGCTGTCTTTGATCGGAGCATTTGTCGACTTGAACCGAAAGCCATTGACACAGTAACTTGGCCATATTTTAACAAAAGTAATTGGTTCCTTGGCAAGAGTTCTAATTAATTCAATCTCGGGTGAAATTAGACGATCGACCTGAATATCAAAGAAGCGATAATAAGTTATTTATTGCGCAGTTGCATTAGAAGAGGCCAGTAATTACCGAGCTACTTACATATTCGCTCAACCAAGAAGGAAAATGATATCTCATTTCTTCTTCTAATGCTTCGTCTATTAGGTAGGGTCTAACCAGTCTCAACTCATCATTATATGTGCTGGAAAACAACGAAGCAACCGCCGATTAGTATAATAATATTAGCTTATACTATTACATTGAGATGACGTAAACTCATAATCCTGAGTTACTTACCCCTCTAGCTTCTCCACTTCATCCTCGTCGTAATTGAGTAATACATACAACTGAGCAGCCCTTAGCTATTCGTCATTCAAATATCTCTTCTTCATTTTCCCCGAAGGCTTTCCGGACGCATTGAATACTTTCAGTATTCCATCATTAAATTCATCATATCCGTCGTCGTTTCTCGGAGCCCTTGTTCTATTCGTAGAAACATGAGATTTGAAATAGGAGGAGCAGAAATTTGTAATCTCCTCGAGAATATAGGCTTCACAAATAGAACCCTCGACCCGAGCCTTATTTTTTACCTTTCTTTTTAGGTGATTCAAATATCGCTCGAACGGGTACATCCATCGATATTCGACGGGTCTACCAACACGTGCCTCGTAGGAAAGATGAATCGACAAATGCTCCATAGAGTCAAAGAATCCAGGAGGGAACACCTTCTCTATCTTGCACAGTGTTACTGTAATGTCCTTCTCTTGCTTTTATAGACGATCAACGAGCAATTTCTTAGAACAAAGGTCCCTGAAGAATATGCTAAGCTCCGTCAATGGATCCCAAACTGCCTGCGGTAAGAATTCCGGAAATGCAATCGGAATTAACTGCTCCATGAATACGTGACAATCATGGCTCTTCATACCTGTCAGTTTGTTCTTCTTGAGGTCGACGCATCTTCTCAAGTTCGAAACATACCCATCTGGAAATTTCAGACCTTGAATCCACCTACAAAGCCTCACTTTATCCTCCTTCTCCAGTAAGAAAATTGCCTTAGGCTGCTTCAACTTCCCATTTTCGTCCTCTATCAAACGCAATGCAGGATGTCTACATATTTCTTCCAAGTCCAATCTAGCCTTTGGATTGTCTTTCGTCGTCCCCTTTACATCCATTACAGTATTAATTATGTTGTCAAACACATTCTTCTCGTTATGCATGACATCAAGGTTATGTTTAATCTGCAGATTGGTGCTCCAATATAGAAGATCCCAGAATATACTCCTTTTCGTCCAGTTATGAGTGCGACCAAATCCGTCACACTTGTAGTCCGTAGCAGGCTGCTCAATAGCTCTTGGTAAATCTTTTACCTCTTTTCATATCGTGTATCCGGGCCACCTTGGTGGGGGATTAGCCTTCTCCACAACGCCAGCACGAAAAGCATTCCTGTTCCTCCGATATGGATGATCCTTCGGCAGGAATTGTCGATGACAATAGAAGAAGCACGGTTTGCCTCCGTGTTTCAAACGGAAAGCCTTAGTATTGTCCATGCAATACGGACATGAAAGACGACCTTGCGTGCTCCATCCAGATAATATTCCATAGGCCGAAAAGTCGTTGATGGTCCACATAAGTGCTGCCCGCATCCGGAAATTTTGTTTTCTAGATACATCGTACGTGTTGGAACCTACATCCCACAGCTGATTCAACTCATCAATCAACGGCTGTAAATACACATCGATGTTTCTTTTCAGATTGTTCAGACCTGGGATAATAACAGTGAGAAACATATACGGAGTCTTCATGCACATCCAAGGCGGTAGATTGTACGGGGTGACGATCACAGGCCAACACGAATACTGGGATCCCGAAAGTCCGAATGGGGTAAAACCGTCGGAGCAGAGACCCAATCTGACATTACGCGGATCAGAAGCAAAATCTGGATACTCTCGATCAAAGTGCTTCCATGCTTCTCTCTCAGAAGGGTGATCCAACACTCCTTCGGTATGTCCCCGCTTATGCCAACTCATGTTTTTTGCAGTTTCCTTCACCATAAATAACCGCTGCAACTGAGGCGTCAACGACAAGTAGTGCATCGAAGAGGTAGGCTTCCTGACACCGACAGACTTTCCTCTACCACATGCCTTGTAGCGATTGACACTACAAAATCTGCAGGCGTCTTCATCCTTTTCGTCTTTGTAGTACAACATGCACCCGTTGCGACAGGCATCGATTTTTTCGTATCCCATCCAGAGCGATCTAACCATCCTCTTAGATTGGTAGAAGTCTTTAGGCAACTTCGCAACCTCAGGCAATATTTCTATAAGCAACTCCATAAGACGGTTGTAGCAATCTTGCGACATGTTAAAATCGGACTTGATGCTCAATAATCTTGTAACCACCTCCAATGGTGAATGATCCTCACAACTAGGATATAATGGAGTCCTTGCATTCTCCAGCAACTCCATGAACTGTACAGCATCAGGGTTCGGTGCCTCCTCAGGTGCATCATGATCATCCGGATCGAAACTAGGCCCGGCCGCGTCGAAAACCATGTTCACCAACCCATCGTCGTAAGGAGCGCTGTTGTGGACATCCACATAAGGCTCGTACTCCGATGCTAAAGACACAAGTTCTCCGTGCTCGCTCCACTGTTAGTAATTCGGCGTGAAATCCTTCGAGTATAAATGATACGTGACATCCACTTCTGGATGATATTTCAAGTTGTGACATCTCACACACGGACACTTAATTTTGGTACCGTCCATGTACTGAGGGAACGCCTTGGCAAACTGCAGGAACTGGTGTACACCCTCTATGAATTCATCTCGCACACCGCACATGTCATCAGGATGACGGTTGTACATCCACGTACAATTCCGCAGATAGTAATTCAGCTTTATAATTTTGTAAGATAGATACATCAAGGTAGTGAATGATATGCAAGTGTCAAAGCTTTGAAATAGTAGCTCAACCGAGGGATAGAGTTAATTGAAGAAAGTTACTGGGGAAAGTCAAGGTAGTGAATGATATGCATGTATGTTTCTAATTTAATGCTTAATAAATGATAACTAGAAAGCATACAATCAACATAGGGACAGAACCACATCTAGTATGATAGTACAGGGAATGAAGGACAATGTGAAGTTAATCCATCTGATGCCAATATTCAAGGCTCTGATACTGAAGTTTTTAGGGTATCAGTCGAATGCTACCATCTAGGGTGCCTAATATAAAATGGATTAAAACATAATAAAGTTAGGATAGAGCCAAAACACTACTAAAGCAAGTTAGGACTGAACAACATCTAACCACCGATACCAAGTGTCACCATAACATCTGATACTAGCAATGGCCAAACTCAGAAAGGGATTGTTCATTAGCCTATCCATTAGTTACATACCTGAACGAAAACATAGGTAAAGAATTGACTAATGTCTAAGCTAATGGTAGAATATGCATTTCTGATACACGAGGGTATCAGTAATGTAAGCAAAATAGAGGGGGTACAGGTTGTGACTCAAGTGAGGATGCAGGACATGCATCTACTAGGCTCGGCTGAAACCTATAGCAGGATTGAGCCACTATGCACTTAGGGGGTTGTAGGCTGTGATATCTAGTCGAAATTACATATCAAATCCAACTGACTGCACAAGCTAAACAAGCAAAATAGTAAGCAACAAAGGGCATCACTATGAACCCATAAGCCCACACTCTCTACCAATATCCAACACTCACTCACACAGACACATACACACAATAACTTCCTGCTGTCACCACACTACAACAAAATAGGTTAATAACGACACTTTATCTACGACACTTTCTAAATAAGTGTCATTATTCTTTCGTCATGATGGCACTCTACGAAAACGTGTCGTCATAAATGAGTATTTATCATAATCTACGACACCTCCTTTAAAGTGTCGTAAACATAAATTTAACAACACTTATAAGGACATTTATAAATGTCGTATAATAATATATACTATATACAACACTTTTAAAATGTCATATAATATTATAAAGTAAATACAACACCTGGGAAGTGTTGTGGCAAATTTTCCTCCCCTCCCTTTTTTTCGTTTGCCGCCCGCGGCCTCCCAATTTTTTTTGCTTGGCGCCCGATTCTCTCTCAGAGCTCTTAAAAACCTTTCCCAATTTTTTCTTTTCCATCCATTCTCTCTTTTTACTTTCTCTCTCTCTCTCTCCTCCGTTCTCTCTCAGACCTACGGTGGCAAGAGGGCTGTCTTTACCGCCGTCATCGCCGTCACCGCCGTCACCGCCGTCACCACTGTCATCGCCGTCACCGCCGTCACCGCCGTCACCACTGTCATCGCCGTCACCGCCGTCACCACCGTGTTTAGGTCATCTCTCACTCCTTCATCTTCCCCCTTTCTTTTTATGAATTTTTCTTCCTTGATTTATTATATAGGGTTTCCTTTCTTATTTAGGGTTTACATGAAGAAATTAAAATCTAGGGTTCAAAATTTAGGAATTTGTTTGTGCTTCAAAACTTTAGGAAGATTAAGTTTTTTATTTGGAGTTTAATTTCTGAAACATAAGTTTATTTGGGAATATGTTATATTTAAATCAGTTCCAATTGTAATTGAACTCCATCCCCTTGATCTGTGGTAAGGATACAAGCCAATGTTTAAGAAGTTGCTCCTCGAACCTTACTAAGTTCAAGCTTCCATTGACAATCAACATGATTGATCTTTCGACAATTCGACGCTGTTCCAAATGATGATTCGATGATAGGTTCGGCAAAGCTAGCTGGTCATGATTTGCACTCAAACATCCGGGCAGCAGTCCAGTAGCAGGTTGGCTACCCCTTTTTTTTTGTCCTAACAAGAAATTCAGACCATCAATGAACGTCTTTAGAATTAGGAAGACAAGTCTCGTCTGACCCGGTCAAGGTGGAGGATCACTATATGATGAGCGTTCAGTTTAGCCGATTTCAGCCGAATCAAAATAGTCAAAAACGAAGTTCTAAAAATCTAAAACGAAACCGAACCGATAATTGATTCGGTTTGACTATTTTTATTGTTCAGTGAGAGAGACCCAAATTGAAATTATGGTTTAACTAGTAGTTATTTACGTGCGTATTTTAAATTTTAAATTTTTTACTACTTGAGAAGAGCAAAATCCGTTAACTTTTTACGTCTTGGGAAGAGCAAAAAATAATTCCTTTTAAGCCTTTTCCACACGTAATTACCTAATTACTTAGGTTAAATTTAATGAACAATTTTAATTTAGTGAAATATGAAGGTTTTTGCAGGTTAACATCAATATGGGGGCTAGTATTGGGTGTTTTGATTCACTGACTCTATAATTCAGCCTTGCAATGTTCTGTTCCTGTGTCAGTCTCATTCTCTTGTATATGGGTGTTCTGTGTCTCTTGGTAATACAACCAAGTATTGGGTTAGTGATTCCATTGTGTAGTAGACTAGAACTTTTACTGCCTATCTCATTTTATTCTTCACTAGATACTTGTTCTGTCCATAGAACCCGACCTACCTATTTCACACCCATTGTTGTCACCCCTTATTTCAATCATGCAAATACATGTCTGCCCACTTGGGTCAGTCCTTTATACACTAATGTCAACCTCCCTATTGATAAATCATTTCATTAGTTGTAACCTTGCCTAACCATTTTTTCCCTTCATCGTTCTGTCCACCTGTGCACTTGATGCACAGGCCATTGCATGCAGTGAGTGATAGAATGCAGGAAGAACCGGTAATGAAGTGTCATACATTTTGGTTTCTTACAGATATTAATATCCTGCACACATTGGTATGGTTTACTGCATTTCTAAACTACAGCACATACCCACTGATTGAAGTTTCAGACCACACTCACTTGGCTAAGTGCTTTCCCCAATACGAGTAATACCTTGTATATTGCATTATCTTGCCTTCATTCACACCCAGCCTTCACTTTAGGTTTGATGCATGTTCTGTTCATCTCTATTGAATACTGCCCTGTCCGTTTGTACCTACTAATTTCTGTACTACCATCCCCTTGGCTATGGTATCAATCTATATTTGAGGTCAGTCCTCTTGTTCGATGTTCAATCCTTCTGAATCTAATACCTTAATGGTTCAATCCATGTTTGGATTGGATACTTACAATTGATTAGCTTCCATTGACAATCAACTAGTGTTCAAGCTTCCATTGACATGCCAATTTACAAATTTAAATATGCCTTGTACAACACACATGATACATGAGCACGTGGGGATTCAAGAAAAATTAGATTTGTTTATTTGTCGACAATATCAGATAAAGTGGCCTTAGTAGCCTTGTAGATTCTGAATTACTGATACCCATAACTTGTGCATCAATATGTATTACATGGATACACAACCCACAAAAAAAGAAGATTCTCAAATCTATTTTACTCAAGTATCAACTCATGATCCTCAAGTATCTAATTTTTTATTCCTTTTGATTCCATTAAGTAGATATGATTTTTTGTTGTTGATTTTCCTGTTGCTTTTCTGTTTATGTTTTTGGTTTGTTTGCAAACAACATTGTTTTTCTTCTTTGTATTTTTAGTTAGTAGTTCGATCCAAAAAATTGGAGTTCTCCTCTAGTTTTATCTGTTGGAGGAAGGTTTAGGAAAGGAAGGTTTATGAAAGTTTACAATTTGTGTTGCAAAATAATTTTCTTCGTTTTAGTTTTATATTGTTTTATTAAAAAAAAAGAATCTGGGTTCTGGGAAGGCTGTCACGCTGATATATACACACTATTATGATTGGCAATATACGTCTCATTTATTCATCATTATGTGATGTGTTAGTTGTGTTATCCTAAGTTAGTTGATGGCTTGGGCCTTCATGATTTTAATTTAGAAAATCAAGTCTCTATCATATTCATGCACATACCAAGACTTGGGCTGAAGTAAAACCGACAGTACATTAATAGTGTTAAACCTCTCAACTATAATCACAACTTGCGTCTATTAGCCGCTAGTTGTAGTAATTAATTTACCTTCACCCTTTCATGTAGAGATGTGATCCTATTTTTGTAGGAATTTTATTTATGTTCTTTAGGTTTAATTTCTAAAAGCATACTTTCCTAAAAACCGCTAGTAACGTGTTGTTTGCTTCCATGTTTTGGAGACTTGAAAATAGGTTGTTAGAACAAGTGTCAAGATATCAATAATGTTTTGGATCGAAGATGAATCTGGCTCTCTTTCTCATTCTATCATTCTTATCTAATTTTTTCTCTTATATGTATACATGTGTACCTAAGGCGATGATTATCTGAATGAAACATTGTTTGAATTTAGACTGTTATATTTACTCAATATATAGTTTCGATACGTATACAAAACTCTAACTTTCTTTTGGTGTCCATGATAGGTTATTTTGGTTCGGAATTGTAGTTGTGGTGAGCATCCAACAAAGTCACTAAATTTGTTTGTTAAGGATGGATAAAACATGGACAAATTATCCAAGGTCCTAACTTTCTTTGATATATATTTACTTCTAAGCTATGAAATATATGAATAATTACATAAGTCATAGTTTTTTTCTTCTATTTGTAGGTCTAGTGATGAGTACTTAGACGGACGTGAAAAGATTTATAACAAATGCTAAGAACTATGCTAGGAATCCTGATAGGATCGTATGCCCATGTAAAGAATGTAAAGTTGAAAAGTCACAAAAAAATGATGTAGTATATGATCACTTGGTACGAGTTGGTTTTGATCCTTCATATCAACTTTGGGTTCTTCACGGGGAACATTCAAGTAATTTTGAACAAAATGAGACTTCTCAGTTGCCAGATGCTCACAGGATGTACCATGATGCATACATTCCTTTTGCTGGAGATTCAGAGGCTACTGAGGGTATAAATATGAATGCAGATGAGGTTTTTAGAAAAAAGTTGGAAGAGGCTGAAGCTCCTTTGTATCCAAGTTGTACCAAGTACACAAAGATATCAGCGATCACTACTCTTTACAAGCATAAGGCTACAAATGGATTGTCAGATAAAGCATTTAATGAACTTCTTGAGATTTTACAGGATATGTTACCAGAGGAAAACAACATTCCAGATTCTTTATATGCGACAAAGAAGTTTCTAAAAGAGTTTGATTTAGGATATGAGAAGATACATGCTTGTGTCAATAATTGTTGCTTGTTTAGAAAAGAGAAAGAGCACATGGAAACATGTCCTACCTGTGGTTCTTCACGATGGAAAGTAAACCCACGAACAAGCAAGATCCGAAAAGGAGTGCCTGCGAAGGTTTTGCGATACTTTCCAATAATACCAAGATTAAAAAGGATGTTTATGTCAAAAGATAAGGCAGAAGAATTGATTTGGCACTCCACCCACCACAGTCAAGATGAAAGAATGCGCCATCCAGTAGACTCGGTTGTGTGGGATTCTATTGATAAAAAATGGCCCGATTTTGCTTCGGATCCAAGAAATATCAGGCTTGGGCTATCATCAGATGGCTTTAATCCTTACAAAAATCTCAGTACCCAATACAGTATGTGGCCGGTCTTGCTATGTATATACAACCTGCCCCCCAATGTATGCATGGCACAAGAGAATTTGATGTTGACTTTACTATACCTGGCAAAGATGAACCAGGAAACGACATAGATGTATATCTTGAACCACTTATTGATGACTTGAAGGAGCTTTGGAGCCATGGCGTGGAGGCATATGATGCATTCACTAAGTCTGTATTTAATTTGAAAGCTATTTTGATGTGGACAATCAATGATTTTCCAGCTTATGGTAATTTGGCTGGTTGTACAACAAAAGGAAAACTTGCATGTCCTATATGTGGTCCTAATACATGTTCTCGATATTTAAAGAAGTCGCATAAGACTGTGTATATGTCTCATAGGCGATTTCTTCCACCTAGACACTTGTGGCGTGATAAGGCTAGCTGGTTTGATGGGACTAAGGAAAAAGGGCTCCCACCAAAACCATTGACTAACAATGAAATTTTACATGCCGTAAATGAAGTTCAAAATGTGTGGGGAAAGAGCAAGAAGAAGAAAAGAAAGCAGAACGAACCTCCTCAAATGTGGAAAAAGAAGTCAATATTTTTTCAATTACCATATTGGGAGGTAAATTATTTTTCACTACAATTCTCAGTTTTTATTTAATTTTAATATAAGAGATTAATTTTTTAGAGACTTGGTACATTTTTTTGTATAACAGGCTATACCGTTGCGTCACAACTTGGATGTGATGCATACTGAGAAGAATATTTGCCAAAGCATCTTAGGAACGCTATTGAATATTAAAGGACATACGAAGGATGGATTACAGTCTCGTGGAGATTTAGCGGACATGAATATTAGGTCCGACTTATATGCAGAACCAAGAGGACAAAGATTTTTTCTTCCTCCAGCACCTTATACACTATCAAAAGCTGAAAAGCAAATCTTTTGTAAGAGACTGTTTGATTTGAAGATACCCGATGGTTATAGTTCAAATATTAGCAATTGTGTCAAGCTGGAAGAATGCAAGATTATTGGTCTCAAGTCCCATGATTATCATGTTTTAATGCAACAATTACTGTCAGTTGCTTTAAAAGGACTTCTTCCAGATGGACCAAGGAAGGCAATCTTTCGTTTGTGTTCTTTTTTTAATGAACTATGTCAAAGAGTCATTGACAAAAATAAATTGGAAGTACTGGAAGATGAAATTGTGGAGACTGTATGCATGTTGGAAAGGTATTTTCCTCCAGCTTTTTTTGATATCATGGTCCACCTGACAATACATTTAGGACGGGAGGCTAGATTATGCGGGCCGGTGCATTATCGATGGATGTACCCTTTTGAGAGGTATGTAATTGAACCTCTTTATATTTTTGGGATTTATAGTTTATTCAACAAATTCCTAAATCAGATCATCCACTATTTGTTAATTTTTCTTCTTGTTTTACTTCCAACAGATTTATGAAGTATCTTAAGGGATTTGTTAGAAATCGTGCTCGACCGGAAGGATGCATAGCTGAATGCTATCTAGTGGATGAATGTGTGAGATTTTGTAGTGAATACATGCCACAAACAGCAGCTTTAGCACAAAGTTACATCGCAATGAAGATTTTGAGGATGATGCAATTATAGAGGGGCGTCCAATTTCAAAAGGAAAAGTAGTTACATTATCAAGTGAAATGTTGAAGGCCGCTCATCTTTATGTTCTTCTAAACAGTGCAGAAGTTGAACCATATATTCCGTGAGTATACTACCAACACATTCCAATATCAAAAGTTGCATTAAAATTTTTTATACATATATTAGTAACTATATAAACTTTGATGTCATTATTAGAGTACACATGGAGGAGTTAAAGCGTGATGATCGACGCTTATTACGGGATAATAATTTGCTGCAGAAGAGGCATTTAGAAACATTCATTTCATGGATGTCAGAGAAGGTCATATATACATACACAGACACGCCAGATACAAGTTATAGTAGTTATGATAGGTAAATTTTAATACTAGTTATGTTTTTACAGATTAGTCTTGAAAGTGCAGCGGGCATAATATCAGATACGCTTAGATGGCTTGTGCAAGGACCTAGACGTGTGGCAATCTCGTACTTGGGTTATGTGATAAATGGAAAACGCTTTCATACAACAGAAGTTGAGAGATCTACTCAAGATTATGGTGTTTATATCGAAGCTGAGACTATATGTAGATCCAGCGCCAGGGATACATCACAAGTTGTTGCAAATGTTTCTTATTATGGGGTTATAAGGGATATTTTATTATTGGACTTCAACACATTTCGAATTCCTGTCTTTCAATGTGATTGGGCCAACATAGTTAGTGGTATAAAGAAAGAGGATGGATTCACCTTAGTTAATCTTCATGAAGGACTAAGTACATTTGAAAGAGATCCATTCATTTTTGCATCACAAGCAAAGCAAGTATTTTACTCCAAAGAAAGTGAAAGATCAAATTGGCATGTAGTATTAAAGGCGCCACCAAGAGGCTTTCATGACCTAGCTACCTTTGATGAAAGTGTTTATACGTCATATGCCCCACAAGATGTTTCTGCACTTGAGATAGACCATAGGGATGGTGATGAGCTGTACAAGAGGAGGAATTGTGAAGGTCTTCTTGTGTCGCTATAGTAGTTGGGCTGAATTATAGAGAATCATTTTGATTAATTTGTGTTTTTATCTTGGACAAATGTGGCTCAAATCAGCCAACCTTTCTATTTTCTATTGTACTTATGTGGCTTAATTTGTGTTTTCATCTTGGACAAATGTGGCTTAATTTGTTTTTTATCCATGAACTAGTATTTTGTTAGAATTCCTAAAATTTTTCTATGCACATTCTCTTCTTCAAGTTATTTGGTATTTGAGTCTGCTTGTTGAATTTTCATCTCTGAAGCTCTGAAGCTCTTTGATTCTTCATTAGTACATGGATTTTTCATCTCTGAAGCTCTTTGAGTCTGCTTGTTGAATTTTCCAGTATAGCATCATCTCTGAAGCTCTGTAAGTACTGCAAACTGATATGTTTAATTTTTCAGTAAAGCATCATCTCTGAAGCATCATTTTTCAGTTTGTACTCTTCTCAATGCCTGAGACTCTTCTTAATTTGTTTACTGCAAACTGCTATGTTTACTAAAATTGCCTGAAACTGTATTATGAAATCATGGGGACATCCAATAAGCATGGGGACATCCAATAAGCATGGGGACTCCATTTGTTCTGAATAAGTTGCAATCCCCCCCCCCACCCACCCACCCACCCACTGTGGAATCATCTGCCTAAGTTTGGTATCCTTCAGCTCTCCATTCTTCGTCTGCTTGCCTTCCTCAAGAAATACTATCTGTACTTTTCAACCACTCCCAATCTTATAATTATTGTATGTTATCCAGTTATTTAGTTTGCTTTTTGACCTGGTTTCTAACTCGGTTGAGATAGATGGAATAATGGCATAGGCTGATTCTCTTTACAATATTTTCTAGGTACACTGCACTATATTTTGTTCATATGTTTGCTACTTCATCTCATATAAACTTATGTGTACACTCTCTCTATATATTCACCAGCTTGACCTCCAATATATGTACCAATCTCTCCTTTTCCCTGTTGCGGCTGATGGTGTTCTGAATTTTCATTTTTTGCATCATGATCGGGACATCTTAAATTCTTACAAGCACCATTTTCGTGTGTTTCTTCTTGCTCAAATTGCCTCGTATGTTTGTTTCCTTCAACATGTACCACACATCAGCTGTAAGAACCACTCGAGTCATCTGATATCACAGATCTAAGTTACACAATAGCTTCAGTCTGCATATCTTCCATATAACATACATCTTGCATCTATTTTAGAGTCCATAGCTATAAGCCTTTCTTTAATAAGCAGTATGTTCAAGATGAAATGTGCAGAGGCAGTGGCTCATTTTCCTGCAATCCCCTTTGAACCGGACTACACCATTCAATTGTACCTCAGGATATGGATTTCTTTAGATCACATGTTTGCATTCCTATAGGATGATATCAACTGAACTAATCATCAACTGAACTAATAATGTAAATATTCCTTACATATAATTAGCGATGAAATTGTTCTTAGCCAAATAGATTTGGCGTCTCGCATGAAAGTAACCGCACTTATGGTAAGTATTTAATACTTGGGCTTTATTACCTATGTTGTCAAATCGCGATAAGTATAGTGTATCAGTTTACAACCCATTTACGATGTATTGGGCTAAATCGAACCCATCTAAAATAAATTTTCCCAAAGCAAACCCTATTTAGACCAATTTTGACCTGCACGCAACTCGTTTAAATTGAGTTTGAGTTAAGCCAAGCCATTTAAAAAGACATCAGTCAACTCCGACTTATTTATGATGAATACAGCCAGAAGTAATTCGTTGAACTGATTTAGCCTAACCCAGTAATTTAAATCAAATGAATACAAAAGTAGTCTAGTTCTAGGTAGCTCGAGCACTCCAAAAATGTGGTCGTCCTGTCGGACACGTATCTGACACTCTATAAACATGTATCAGACACTCCAAAATAGACTAGGACACACCAAGATATGTGCCATGCTCGTATCAGTGTCCGTGCAATATAGGTCTAGTTAGCCACTTGGAATATGACCTTAAACAATACTCCTTACCTTTTATAGCTTGTAATTGGGCATTATAAGTGGGTTCTTGGTTTGTTTGTGCCTTCAATCAGAGTGGGCTACTATGTAAAGTACTGCCCTGTGCTTGGAAGTTGATGTAATAATTTTCATGGGTTCTTCAAGAAGCCATTATAAATAAAAAAATCCGGAGCATCTTTATTGTTATGTTTGATCATAAGAAATGTCAGGCTACCAAATATGAACCTTGAATATTCAGATTCTGGAGGATAATGTTCCTCGGTTCTTCAAAACTCAATAGATAATTCAAATATTTAAAATAAATCAGATGAAAAGATTTGAACTTGAAATATTCACATTCTGGATGACTCAGTTAAGAATATTGGAAGCAATTAAAAACATTGAATCTAACTGAATCTGTACCTTGAGAAGATCAAAGACTTTCTCTGCAATGTACTTCTGTTGTAAAGTTGCACCCTTCTGCTGCACCTTATCAGGATGAATACACAATGTTGCTTTTCTATATACTTTTTTCACCGCAGCACCAGTTATCAAATCAGTCAAAGATACGGGTTGCCATCCACACTCAGGCCAAAGTACCTGCCACAAATTGTAGTGTAAGCAAATTCTTAACATGACTCATGACAAAATTTGCTCCATGTTTTAACAAGTTAACAGAGAGAATTTGAACTGATAACAAAAGTTATTTTGTTCCAAACAAGTTTTATATGTAGTTAAATGACACCTCAGATAAATCACTATAAATAACTTCTTCATGCAGTGATTACTTCTAGTTCCTGGGTTAATATATTTTGGTTGGCCAAACTGTATTATGAATTATACTTTCTATTGATATTGATTTAATTCATCTTTTTATAGTGATATGGCAGGGAAATCATCACATGCCGTTTATGAAAGCCCACCTTTATCTAGGTTACCTCATGATAGTTCTGATGAGGACACTGACTTTGAGACAGAAGGAAATATTAATGCTGGTGGTAAAAAAAAGAGAACCAGAGGAAAAACAAAGGTCCCAGTTATTGCAGTTGGTGAAAAGAATCGTACAATGATTGAGTGGAATGAATATGGACAACCTGTGGGAAAAATATCAGTTAGATTCAGTACAATTGTTGGGTGTATTGTTCGAGAGAATGTTCCAATAAACATAAATACATGGCACAGCGTAGAGAAGGGAATCAAAGAGAAATTATGGACTTTGATTATGGTATGTACTTTGTTTACGTATATTATTATTGTCCCTTCTTGTAAAGTATTTAATAAAATTACTTATCCTTGATTTTACTTGTAAATGTAGCAAAAATATGTTATTGAGGATTGTTACAAGAAGTTTATCCTGCGTTTGATGGGAAAGTCATGGCGAAATTGGAAATCCTATATATCTCGAAATTTAAGGAAAGTTATAGATGCTGGTGTGGATGTATCTCGACATATTACCCTCCTCAAACCGGCCGAACCTACAGACCGTGAGTGGGATGAATTTGTAAAGGTTCGAACCTCCGATCAATTTAAGGTAAATATGATATCTAATTGTTTTTAAATCATATGCATTGTATATTTGTATTAGAGTTATAAGCTTTGTCTTAACTTATTTTGTATAGGAATTAAGTCAAATGAAGCAGGCTGCAAGGGCAAAACAAACGATGCCTTATACTTTGAGCCGTAAAGGTTATGCAAGATATGAGCATGATTGGGTATAAGTTGTACTTGTTTTTAGTTCATGTATCTTTAAAATTCTCATTGCTTGCAATAAATTTGATATGTTTCAATCATTTTGTCATTCGATTTTTGATAGAAAATTGAAAATGAGGGCAAATCTATATCGAGGGTAGACCTGTGGATCGAAGGACATAAGAAAAGGAAGGGCGATAAGAGGGGAGAGCCGATCAACGATGTTGCAGATAAGGCAATTGTATGTAACTAAAACTTATTTATTTCAAATTTGTTATTATCTTGTGTTTTTTATGATTCTCACAATATGCTAATACCATCTCTTTTTTAGTCGGATATAAAAAAGTTGAAAGAGCTTTCAGATAGTTCGACCTCCATAAATGAGGATGCAGTGAGTAAGTATTTTGGTCCAGAACGCTCAGGTTCTATTAGAGGCCTTGGATTTGGAGTTACCCCATCTAAAATAGAGGCCCACTTACAAAACAAAACATTGATGCAATCTGTCATTAATGAGTTAAATGAGGTTCGCAAAACTCAGGATCTTACGCAAAAAATTCTAAGAGAGCTTAGGCCAGACATGGTAAGTTGTGATAATTTTATCTTCAACTCATGTTTTTTTCGAAAACCTATCAATCTTAAGTTTCACAAAACTCAAGTCATAAAATTGTTTTACAGTTTCCAGGAGAGCCTAGCAACAGTGGAGGAGGGTTGCCAACTACCTCAAGTCGACAGGTATTTTTAATGGTATGTTATTGGTATTTAATGCTGAAATAGTAAACTTACTTTTAGCTCCTTGTTTCTTTGTAGTCCCGTCAAGAGAGTGTGAATGCTAGTGCTACTACAAACCTTATGGGTGCTAAGTGCGACCTGTTAAACTGGAATGCCACAGGACAGGTGGTGGCAAAGGCGGAAATTGCTTCCACGGATTCTACGTCAATGGTACATCATGTCATACTTGGGCCAGATTGCTACAAAGTTTGGGTTAAGCAAGTTTTAGTTCCAGATGTTATTTTGTTTCGAGCCTCAAGAGAATTTTTCACCCTTGATGATGCTATAGGAAGTACAATTGCTTGGCCACACAAGTATATTAGTTTAGAAGATATTCAGGTAATTAAATTATTAAGATGTATGTTTAACTTAGTTCCATTGTATTTGTAAAGAAGGATGTTGATTAGTACATTATTTCATATCGAGTATATGTACATTTGTGCTAATGGTTCAATCTTCCTTGTTTATTGTTTTAGGGGAGTACCAAAAGGTTGTCAAGTTCTTGACTGGTAAAACTTGCTTGTGTGGTAATGGTGAAGGTCAGAATTTGAAAACTGTTTAAGGTACGACAAAATTTTCTACAGTTTGGTTTGATTTGGAAACTGTTTGCATTTTAGATACGTTTCATGGATCTTCCTTACAAGAACCACAAATTTAGTCTTCCTTTGGGTTTTAGGTGGTCAATTGAGATTTTACCAATGGGAAAGTTTTATACTACTATTATTAGTTCTATGGGGAAAAAAGCTTTCCTCCTGCTCTTCCTTTTGTAATTTGTACTATGCGAATGAAACAGAGTTATAAACTAAAAGTCATGTCGCAACATAAAAAGAAGTGACAGCTAGAGCTGTCCATTTTGCTAAATAACTTCAACAACTGAGT
Source organism: Iris pallida (assembly GCA_029216955.1). Lineage (NCBI taxonomy): Eukaryota > Viridiplantae > Streptophyta > Magnoliopsida > Asparagales > Iridaceae > Iris > Iris pallida. Next base: position 35,861,931 of record JANAVB010029819.1, read on the forward strand.
GCAGCAACAATAACAATAAAAAGCCTTTATCCAAAATTTGTAATATAGGTTTCACCTAGATTTCAGCTCTGAGTTACCAGATTGTCCAATGTCCTGGCCACCAGACCATGTTGGAAACAACGAGTCTTTCACCCCATGATTTTTTTGGGTTGGTTGTATGTGTCCTTTTCCTATGTGCAGCTTTAGTGTTTCGTTCCAGGTTTATATAGGTTTCCCTTACCTGTGATAACTTCTTCCATTTATATCACACCTCTAAGGCCACGTTTGGTTCGCGGAATCTGGACCTTGGGAAAGGACATTCCTTTCCAGCAGCTTTAGTGTTTTGTTCCAGGTTTATATAGGTTCCCCTTACCTGTGACAACTTCTTACATTTAAAAATGAGAAATGAGAAATTAAAACTAAAGCTTTGAGAAGTGTTCTTAGTGTTTCGTTCCAGGTATATAGAAATCAGCAATTAAAATTTTTAATTTTTATTTCTCATTTTCGTTCCAGGTTTGGCTTCATTTCTCATGTTTCGTTCCAATGTCCTGCAGCTTTAGTGTTACCAGCTTTGGTTTGCGGAACCTGGACCTTAAGTGGAGCCTCAATTGGTTTCCTTTCCACATGTTGGAACCTTCTCATTCTTGTAGTATGGACTTATCAATTTTTAATTTTCATTTCTCATTTTCAGTTTGGCTTTGAGAAGTGTTCTTATAAGAGGCAATTCAATGCTATAAAGTCACCTCTCAGATGACTCACTCAAACTTTATATCCCTACTTTTAGGAGTATATAGATAGTTTGAACGAGTGTCAGTCTTTCCTAGGCCCATCAAATCTCATATACACACTAATGCAAAATAGATTGGCCATGCTTATGCCAACAAAGCTTCTTGTCCAAACACTATACATTGTTTAGCTGCCAACATAACTTTGGTTTGGCCTATTTATGATCCCTACATTTCTAATGATCTCATTCAAATTTGGTTGGGTATGGATATTGCTCATGTTCACACATTCAAATTTGGTTGGCCTATTTACCATCCTTAGGGCTTATTTAGTTAATCATGTCTCGATTTTAAACAATCTGAAAATGAACTTCATTTGCTTCTACAAGAAACAGTTTCACTTTGTTCCTATAGAACTCAAACAGGCAGAGCACAGATGGAGAACATATACGAAATAAGACCAAAACTTGGACAGGTGAAAATGAGGCCCAGTTGTAACATTTCTTGCTTCCAGATGTATACGTAGACAGGACAGGATTAAATCCTACTCACAGTTAACTTTTCCGATACCAAAAAATCTGATACTCCGATCTGAAACCGCCGATACTACCGATATCGCGGATACCAATACTCATAGGAATAGTCCGATACCGATTCTGTGAACCTTGTTTTACAACTCATGCCCATTATCAGTAAGTCTAAAGCAACTTGCGTGTTGCACCAGAAAAAAGTATTGTTGGATAAAACTGCAAAAGGTTATGAAACCAATTGTCCCCTCTACAGGGCCATGGTGTCCTCAAGCATATGAGATAGTCTTTAACAAACTCTTTACAGAGAAAATGACATGTAGTTAAGCAAACTGACTAAACATATCAACTGAAATAATTCAATCCAAAATGATAATCTTGTTACAGACGTCAAGCTTGAATCCTTAATAATAAGGTCTAACATGATACTATTTTGTTTCTTTTATTTTTTCATTAGTCATTATATGTTTGAAAGTTGAAATATTCATAAATTCTCATCTTTTTGTGTGTGCAGATCGATCGATGTGTTCTGAATAGATTCGAATTTGATGCTGGAAAGGGTTGGACATTAAGTAGTACTAGTAGGAATCTTATATGTCATGTAATAGACTTCGCTGTTGTTCTCAATATTATTTTTTTTATTGAGACTTTGTATGGATTTGAGATATTGCAATATGACATTGTATGGATTTGAGATATTCAAATATATTATTATTGGTATCCTAAAGTTTTATTATTTGTGGAATTGGTTTTGGTTAATTATATGAAAATAAATATACAAATGAAATTGATTTATATTTCATTTATTTTGATGCTATTATATAGGCATTTTAAAATGTGTCGTTGAAGCGAATTAGATGACACATATAAGGTGTTGTGACATGAATGATATTTATGATTTGAATGTTTAGATTGCACATAACAAATGTTGTGAAAAATATTTATAACATTAAGATGACACTAGTAGCATGTCGTAAAATAAGTATTAAACGACATTCCAGAAGTGTCGTCTTAAAATAATTACATGGCTATTTAAAATTACGACGACACTTATCAGGTGTTATTGAAACACGTTAAGATGGCACCAGCACAGTGCTGTGAAAACATGGTTAACACGACATTCAGAAAGTTTTGTCATAAAGTTATTGTATGACACTTACGAAGTGTCGTTGAAAAAAATATACTTTCTATGACACCCCCTCTAGACTACACTCAAAAAGTGCCATGAAAAGTCATTTACGACACTTTTTGAGTGTCGTTAAAACACTCTTTTGTTGTAGTGCCAGGACAGATTTCCCTCTCCCTATCTCATATACCCTTATATATATATATATTATATATATATATATATATATATATATATATTATATATATATATATATATATATATATATATAGTGAGACACATATACTCACTATTCACCCTCACATCCCTCTCACTACAACCTGCCACTTAGGACACATACAGACATGATAAGGATACTGACACTAACATAGGATATCTTAGACGATCACTTCTCACTGACACATATCTCACTCATGCCCTTCACTCTTGAGTCACACACATAAGCCTCTATTGACAGGAACTCACTCTCCTATGACACCACCCTAACATCTATGTAGCTCACTGATACAACCCTAAATCGACTATGTATGCACACACTCATTGCCCTTAACCCATATCTCCTGTACACACATTAAAACTACTCAGATACATTCACGAATGGCCTATAGGCACACCAAAATACTCTCAACACATGACACTCAAGACACTTAACACATATGCACTGTCAAGTGACAGTTCACTTTTACTAGAATAACTCACAAATTCACTCATTTGACACATGTACACTATAAATGACAGTTCATTCACTGAGCACCACACTCACAACATGGCACCCTCTACTTACTCAAGACACTCAAAATAATGGTGTACACAGGAAGATAGACCACATTAATTTAAAATAGTAACAATTTTTAGAAGAAGAGAAGGAATAATCAGAGCCAAACAGCCCCCTTCCCTCTTCATTCACTGTCACTTAATTCAAATGGAACCGAACATCTCATTCATTGTCACTTAATACAACTATACTACAAGAGTGGGGGTTAGGGTTTACCGAGACCGAAGGGGTTGATCGGGAGGGGGGTCACCGGAGGGGAGGAGAACCAGATGCGAAGGCAGAGGTAGAAGGGAGGGGAATGAGAGCCTACGGAGGGGAAGGGGGGTCACGGTGCCGGGCTGTAGGCGGAGGGGATGGGAAGGAGCGCCTGCGGAGGGGAAGGGGGGTCACGGCGCCGGGCTGTAGACGGAGGGGAGGGGAAGGAGCGCCTGCGGAGGGGTAGGGGGGTCACGGCGCCGGGCTGTATGCGGAGGGGGGCTGGAGATCGATGAGGGATTTTGAAAATTTGGGGCTCAAAATTTTGGGGTTCGATTGAGTGGAGGGAAAAGAAAGCCCGATGCCCTATATTAAAAACTTAGCGACGACAAATAGAAACGTCGCCAAACGTCGCTACTATAAAAACTATAGCGACGTTTACCGACTATTCTGTGACGTTATCTTTTATGAAATTAAAGCTGGTCGGTAGACGTCGCTGGACGTCGCAAATAGTGTCGTTTGGCGACATCTTTTTGAGGACGTCGCTAATATGAAAAATGTTGGCGACGTCTTCCTTCAACGTCGCCAATTTCGTCGCTGATTTGACTTATTTTGGTAGTGAACACAATATAGTTGGGGACACCATACCCACATGGCTGTCTGCTTATGCATAACAGTTTGCATTACAACATTTGTTTCTTGGGTATTTGGAAATCTTATTTTCTTTATATGGCACAAATTTACCTTCTTGATTACAAATAGGTTGCTAAGTTCTTGATCGGTAAAACTTTCTTCAGTAATAATGTAAAAATGAGAGTAACAAGCTGGTTCATGTACGATTTGTTTTTCTATTAGAGTTTGTGCTCTTTGAAGGAGCATGTAATTATGTTACTGTTCCAAAGTTAGATTCTACTGAGACTTAGTTGAATTTCCTACATTAGTCTTGGTTGTCAGCCTCCATTAGTCTTGGTTTTCTACTAATACTTCGTGGTATATGTCCTAGCCTATCCTTAGTCTTCCAGTCTTCAATGTTAATCTGCTATGATATTCCATGAAGGAATTAATCTTACTAGAAAAAAAAGTAATCAGTTAAAGCAACTCCAGGAATACTTCAGGAAATACCCCTCCAGATTTGGTTCCATGTCCAACCTTATATTGCATTTAAAGACGTGTATTCTTATTTATTATTCCAATGAACAAACTAGAGTTGGATAATGTCTACAATCCTCCATGAGTTGAGGGAGGGAATATAACGTATTAGATCTTTGCTTGAAGTCATGATTCTATTGGCGATATGATCATTGTCTGCTATAATTTTGTATCTTTGCTTGAAGTCATGATTCCTAATGCAACTTTTGCTGAAATCCTTGTAACTAACAAACATATGCAAGAATCACTTAGGATTTTTTCCTAAATTTATTGTGGAGCCAGATTTAGCTATCTATAGGCATCAAATGTTGTACTGTGTGTACATGTTGCTAGTTGTTCGATCTGGGATAATAGTATCTATCTAGTTTTGTAGTATGTTCTTTGGCATGTTCTTATCAAGATTAGAAGTTATTTTCGGCTTTGCTTGGCTCGAGTTGGTAAGCCACAGAAGTTTTATGCCAAAACTTCTCATTAATAGCGCTCCAAAGGGTTGGCCACACTTCCAGGATTTACTTGTAGATTTATTCAAATTCTTCGAGCCATATTTGGGGAACGCAGAGCTTGGAGAGCCAGTTCAGTTTGCTGCCTACTTTGTTATTGTTTCTTAACCTTAGAATTTTAGGTACTTATTTTTATAATGGTTTTCTGATATGTATTCAGTTCCAATTTTTGTACAGAGGCACTATGAGGGTGTTACTGGTACTACTGCATGACTTTCCTGAGTTTCTATGTGACTGTCACTTTCAGTTTTTGTGATATGATCCCTCCTAGTTGCGTCCAAATGCTAAATGTTATTCTCAATGCCTTTCTATGCAATATGAGACTTCCTGATCCACCGACTCCCAACTTAAAGGTGATTACAGATTGATTTCTTCTTTGAGCTTCAAGCTATTATGTTTTAGTTTATTGGTAAAAGATACCTGTTCAATCGTTGAAGTTTGTGTTGTATCCAACAATAGATAGATCTACTAGCTGAAGTCACCCAGCCCCTCGAATTCTATCATATGTTGATGGTGATCTGAAAGCAAAGCAGATTAAGGTTGATATCAATGCATATATGAAGGTATATTTTATCAGAACTTGTGCAGTCCTATCATCTAAGTTCTTAGTAGTCTGTCTTATAGTAATGAGGAAATTATATCTTAAGAGCTATTATCACGTTCCTGTTTAGTCTCTATTGTCCTTTGTGTGGTGGTAGTATCATTTTGTTCTCTATGATTTGTTATCTTAAAGGACCACCACCATTTGATATGTCTTACATTATTTATTTTGCTATGCTGTAGACAAAGCCAGAAGGGTCTCCTTTTCTAACTGAGCTGAAACAAAGACTGCTGTATCCTCGAAATGAAGCAAACCTAGCAGGAACTCATTACAATGTTCCTCTGCTCAATTCACTTGTTCTTTATGTGGGAATGCAGGTAATTTTCTACATTATGCCCCTTTCTTACTGGAGAATGACTTAACTGAACATCTGCAATTTGAATTGCATTTCTTCTATAATCCTTTTCTATGTTTTGCATGTATGGTATAACCAAACTCCTTGACAGTTTTGTTGAATTAGTTGTTGAATCAGAATGAGGTACTTTTTGATGCAAGTACTTTTTGATTCATATCTTTTGTGTTGTGTTATGTAATATGCTTACTCTCTTTCTAATTCCTCGCAATTTCATCTAACTACTAATAAGTTAATCTTTCTTTCTTTTTCAGGTTTCATGACAGAAATTCACTTTTGCCAATTTAGTATGGTTCTCAAGGCATGATCCTAATTCGGATGAGGACGCTAAGAAGTAGTATTAGTAGAACTCTTACATATTATGTAATATAGACTTTGTTAGTCTCAAACCAGTTGAATACTATATTGTTGTAACTTTTAATTAACATTTTGTATGGGCTGAAGTTTTTTAATATATTACATTTGGTTAATTATTTATGATCATGGTTGATTTTGGTTATATATATATATATATATATATATATATATATATATATTGATGTGTTTAGAAGGCATTTAAAATTTGCAGTTGAACTCGGTCTACATGGTACATAAAAAGTGCTATGAATAATGTGTCATTGAATGCTTGTAGATGACACTTAAAAAAGTGTCATAAAAAAGTGTCGTGTGGCTAAAACTTTTATGACACATAAAAAAGTGTCATAAAAATTTATCCATGACATTTATTAAATGTCATTGAATGCTTGTAGATGAGACTTATAAAGTGTCATAATTTGACGACACGTATTAACTGTCATTGAAGAATGTTAAGATGACACCAATAAAGTGCTGTAAAATAAGCATTACACGACATCCAAATAGTGTCGTCATAAAGTTATTATATGACACTTTTGTAGTGTCGTTGAAAGATAAAATATTTCTATGACACCCCCTCTAGACAGCACCAAAAAAGTGCTATGGAAAGTTATTAACGACACTTTTTGAGTGTCATTAAAACACTTTTTTGTTATAGTGACTACTTGATCAATCTAGTCATTATCCTAGTCAGATTCAGTATAAATCCCTGACTGTAGAAAATCAGGTATTCATGTCCTAGACATGATACAAGACGAGACATGTAGCTTGTACGGGCACAACCATCTACGGTGTCAAGATAAGATTTACTTAGCAAGCAGAGATAGTTGTCGCAACAGTATCAAGATTACATGTTAGGTTTCTTATCAAGTCAAGAGTGTATCACAATGGACCACCATCAAGAATTATTATGTCAAGTTGCTTATCAAGAGTGCACCACGATGGATCACTATCAACAGTTATCATGTAAAGTCACATTGTCATGTTGTGTTTATGTTAAGGGTACTTATAAACCAAGAACTTACTGGTCAAGAGTGCGCCACGACGGGCCACTAAAGGAGTTATCGGAGAGTGTACGTGTCATACCAAGATCGTGTTTAAAGCTCAGAGTATATGTGAAATCATAGAAAATAACATTATAGGACCAGTTAAGTAAAGATTACAAGCAAAGTCACAACTCACACTAAGGACCATGAGGACAAACATGGATAATGTAACACAGATTATCCTGGCCAGAAAGGGGGAAAAGGATCAAAGGGGGTATCATGGGTAGCATGCGCCCAAGGACAACATGCTCCAAGGAGAGCATGAGCCAAAGGAGCACACACACTGAGAATGGCATGCACCCAAGCAGGGGCATACGCCGAAGGTCATGCGCCCACGGCTATGCACCTGAGGCTATGCGCCTAGGGCATGCGCCTATGGCTAGTCGTTTCATGGAGAGTCAAGTATTTAGGGAAGGCATGCGCCATGAGCTATGCGCCCATATATATGCGCCTACATGCATGCGCCCACAGGATGGAGACAGGGTGCATTGGAAGATAAGTTTGGAGACTATCTTTCATGGCAAGTAGACGCATAAAAAAAACTATGCGCCCAAGCAGGGAACACAGGGTGCAATCGGCCGCATATAATGGCTATGCGCCTAGGCAGGGGAGTCCTTGGGCGCATATATGGGGCTATGCTCCCAATCAGGGAGCATTGGGCCTTGGGCGCATACAAATGGCTATGCGCCCAAAGGAAAGCAGCTATGGGCGCGTACAAATGCTATCCGCCCAGCACTGTTCTTCTTCTCCAATCCGAGAAGATGAGTTCATGGAACCCATGAACTTCCCAAGTTCATAAATTACTCAAAATAACTCGAAATTCGGGTTTTCAAAGGTCTATTTTGAGTAAAATCAAATTCTTTACAATATGGACCAATCAAAACTTGAAAATAATAAAATTTGGTATATCAAAACCCAAGAAAATCAAGATTTAAGAAAAACTTAGATCTACAAGATTTAATCCACCAAAGCCAAAAGTGCTTAGTACTAAAGATTCATAAAACTAAATAATGAAGACATTGGAACCATAAAACATAAGATCTTTCATGAAGCAATATTACGCTTGCCTAAGGTTGTTGGAGAGAATTAATAGAGGAAGAAGAAGAAGTTAATGAAATTAATGAGGAAAGAGAGTGGGAAGTTGATATTTATATCACCCTTTCCATCTCCAACCAAAACCAAAATAAACCAAGCCAAGCTAAGCCAAGACCAAACCAAGCCATGCTGGACAAGTCAAAATACAGGTCGAGAATCCGTACACGTATACTGGAAATACGTATAACAGAAAAACGGGAGCGACAACTCTACCCACCTTAAAAAAAATTCGTCCTTAGAATTTAATCAAGAGGGTAGAGATGTCGGGGTAAGCTATACTAATCACGAACAATCTATGACTAGCAGTCAATCAAGCAATCATTCATACAAGCAAGGAATTAAAAGCATAAGACATAAGGAAGATATTATACCTTATGAGTCAAATATGTGTGGATATCGCGATCGGATATCATCCTCACGTTTCCACGTTGACTCACCCAAAGAGTGATGACCCCAAGCAACACGGACTAGGCTAATAGTCTTATTCTTGAGTATTTTCTCTCTCCGATCCAATATGGATACGGGTCTTTCCTCATACGAATGGTTGGTACCAACAACCAATTCCGAATGATAAAGGACATGACTTAGATCCAGGATATACCGTCGCAATTGGGATACATGGAAGACATCATGTACCTCATGTAATGACGGAGGAAAAGCGAGACGATAGGACAGATTACCTACTCGCTCAAGAATATCGAACGACCCTATATACTTAGTTCTAAGCTTTCCCCGTACACCAAAAAGAATGATGCCATGGGTAGGCGAGATCCTAAGGAATACGTGGTCGCCGATAGAAAATTCAAGAGGACGTCGATGAGAATCGGTCGAATGACACTGGCGATCTTATGCAACTCGAAGATGATCTCTAACATGTCTGACCACCTCAATAGTCTACATAATCATCTCTATACCAAGCATCTGTCTCTCGCGAACCACCGAAGTCAAGCGTACAAGACCACAACATATCTTCAAGAGTCTGGATCATGCGTTCTGACTGACCATTTGCCTGCGGATGATAAGGTGAACTAAATTTGAGATGAGTCCCCAAGCTCTCTTAAAGACTCTGCCAAAAGTACGATTTATATCTTAAATCTCTGTCCGATACAATACTGACTGGCACTCCATGCAATCTGACTATCTGCCCGAGGTACATCTCTGCTAGCTGATCCGTCGACTAACCAATCCTGAAAGGAAAAAAATGAGCTACCTTGGTGTCTATCAACTATAACCCAAATAGCATCTCTCCCAGCTAGGGATTTAGGTAACCCAGTTACAAAATCTATGGTAATGTGGTCCTATTTCCATTTTAGGATCGGTAAAGGTTGAAGAAGTCCAGCTGGTCTCTGATGTTCAGCCTTGACTTGCTGACAAACCAAACAACGAGAGACGAACTGGGATATCTCCCTATTCATGCCATTCCACCAAAAATGCTGACAGATATCACGAAACATCTTCGTACAGCTGGAATGAATTGAATACTGTAAACCGTGAGCCTCTGCCATGATCTCTCGCCTGATGTCACCATTGGGTACACAAAGCTGCCTTCCATGTCGAAATGTACCATCCTTATGAATACATGACTCTGCTCTCCGTCCTGCTACACATTCTTCCCTAAGTCGCTGAAGCTTAGAATCTGTTGACTGAGCTAACTTAATCCTCTCAACTATACTGGACTAAACTTGTATACTAGCCATCAATGCTACATTGGTAGGAAGAACTACTTCAATACCCATCTTCTGATGATCTGCTAACAACTCTGGCTGTGCTGATAGAAAATAAATACTTGTCCTTCTGTTCAATGCATCTGCAACAATGTTGACCTTCCCGAGAGGATACAAAAGGTTGATGACGTAATCCACAAGTAGCTCTAGCCATCTTCTCTGACGCATGTTAAGGATCTTCTGAGTTAACACATACTTAAGTCTCTTGTGGTCGGTGAAAATCTCCACCCGATCTCCATACACATAATGCCTCCATAATTTAAGTGCAAAAACCACCGCTGCTAATTACAAGTTATGGGTTGGGTAATTCCTCTCATGATCACAAAGCTGACGTGATGTATAATATACTACATTACCATGCTGTATCAAGACGCATTCCAATCCTCTGTCGGAGGCATCACAATAAACCGAAAATCCTCTAGTCCCATCCGGAAGCGTAAGAATGGGGGCCGTTATCAATCCTTGCTTCAACTTCTTGGATAAACTCTGATACTCTACTATCTAAGCAAACTGTACATCCTTGCGGTTCAACTGCGTCAATGGTGCTAAAATTCGAGCAAGGTCTGATACAAACCGTTGGTAATAGCCGACGAATCTTAGGAAACTCCGAACTTCTGCGACGGTTCTGGGTACTGGCCATGTCTCTATTGTCACGACATGCTCCCGAATAATCAGACACGAGTCGGACACGCCCAGCCTTCGTCGTTAGACACGACGAAGTAAGCTGTACCAAATTAGAAAAATCTAACCAGATAAATATGAACAAGTATGAAATCACTGCATCTATAAATGTGTTCCAAACCAAGAGAAAAGTACAAGCCTCAGAATTTATTACATTCCAGCAGAATAAAAGATAGAGTCTACTAGTCTCAAATACATGGAAAAAATATAAAGTGCTATTGGTAAAGCTCTAGGCTTCTGCAGCCTCTAAGTCAAAAGCAGCCCCAGCTAGCTCTCCTGCATCAACTGGCTCTCGGCCATAATAAGTGTCGCACAGGGCCTCCAACTCACCTGCAACATATCCTATTCAAGAGCGGAGCAAATACAGTTCTAGGTAATGAATATGACATCATGATATAAAAGTACAAGGGAACATGGTATATAAAGTACAAAAAAGAACATGGTGTATAAGCACATGAAAGAACATGGTATCTAAGAACATGAAAGAACATGGTATGTAAGAACATGAAAGAACATGGTATCTCTGGAATCATAGGAACTAAGTACATGATATATCTCCTGAACATGTGTATACAATATTTGAAATAAAACTAAGTATGTGACCGGCTAGGGTAAGCACATGAAAGCACATGAATGTACATGAAAGCACATGAATGGTACGGCTTAGGACCCGTCTGCGCGATGCGGGGTCTAAGCTAAACACACCTGAGTTGTTTCTTGGATTTGGTCACATAAATAGTATATTTCCTCTCTCCAGGTACAAGTAATAAGAACAAGGAACATGAGAACCAGAAATACATGTCGTGTTGCAGTGTGTCAATCAAGGAAGCACAGGATATAATGAAATGTACAAAACCGTAGAGTGTACTTGCCTGGCTCCGAAAAAGTACAGGTAATCAAGGAAACTGGATATCCTCTTGTATTTAATAATGTGTACAAGTTGATTAATAATTTAAGCAAGATCTTTTAATCATTCAATTGATAGGTACTAAGGTCTAAAAACTTCATAATACCTTAGCTAAATATTCTACTAATAAGTGATCAGAAAACCACTTATAATACGGTTGCAATAATAAACTTTGAATGCTATATAGACTTCCCTCAAAAATCCTTCTGAACTAACATTCAGTCAACAACTTACTCTTATAATCATTCCTGGCTTAATCAATGACTACTCCCCTCAGCACTGTAGGAACCCAGATTAGTTATTATATAAAACAAAGTAGAACTCACATAAATTAAACTTTTCTCCTTCTCCCAACAACCACCCCAGCCTTCTGCTTCAAAATCCCCATTTGTTATTCACAAAGCTGATACACAAACCCCTACTTCCGAAAAGGAAACTCAACCAAATCATAGCAACAACACAAAGAAACAACCACCAATAGTTTGATGAAAAAAATAGAAGAAGAATCACACAAATCCCATTCAATCTTAATAAAGAACATTAAATCTCTAGGAGGTTTACAATTCAAAGAATCAAAATGGAAAATATAATACAACTATATTGTACAAATTGTTGCTATTGAACTCTTTAGTCAAGAATGCAATCCAGGGGTTCAACACTCTAAATCCGTACTGGTCCAGCCCCTATATCATACTTACACCCTCCAGTGTCGGATACGAACAACGACAAGCATGATCATGACACGAACACACCAACCCTGACACGAACAGCCCCTTCAAGACCAGTTCCACATACTCGACCACACAATAAATGATTGGTCCTGGCCAACAACCAAACTCAAGAAATTGCAGTAGAGATTTAAAAGCAACAAAAAGATAACATAGATACCTGAAGATCAGATTCAACAGCTAGAAAACACGAGGCACCAATTGACACGCCACTTCGTGTACAACAGCAATTCAATTCTCTATGATCAATCCAACCGACAGCAAACATGCACGAGAAAGGAATTTTAGAAGTTTAAACATTGTTCCTCAAGAATTCCAATGGTAAGAATTTGGTCAATTACTTATGATTCTTGCCATTCTCCATAAAACTTTCAGATCAAAATTATACTTGGATCAACCAATTGGTCTGCTTAGAAAAATAGAAGAACACAACGAAGTTGGATCCGGTAGAATGTCACAGGATTCTCAATATACTCGGCAATAGAAGAAAAATAGATCAATTGATCGAACTAATTCCTTAAGTATATCAATTATACTTACCGAATCATCAAGGATCATATAGATGAATGGATCGAGTATTGATTGTTCGTCGTGGCTGCCGACGGATGAACACAGAGGAAAATTAACTCGATCCCCTCACCAATGAAACGGCTAGCCTGGATTCGAGCAATCAGAGACAAAATAGACCAAATCAGAATCAACAGAGTCGATCTAAAATTTCTTGGACCTTAAAGAAAATTTAGGGTTCGACGAGAAACTCACCGATCGTTCCTTCCCCGACTGGAGAAGATCGAACACGCGGAGGACTCCACGTCGATGGAGTAGATCGGTTCTCCTTCTATGTCAGCCGCGAACGAAGACGTCGAAGATCCTCGCAGTCGTTATCGATCGTTGCTGCTGCTACTTCGGTCGCCGGAAGCAGAAGGTCGCTGCCTCCTAGTCGCCGGAGAGGAAAACTAGCACTGCCGCCATCGTCTTCAAGCTTCGGTGGGGTAAGGTCAGAAAAATAATTGGGAGGAGAGAACTCTGAGCTCGAATGGAGAGTCTCTCTCCAGAGCTCAATAAAAAGAAAAAGAAAACTTTGCAATAAAGTCCCTCGGCCCAGGAATTTTTCCAAAAAGCCCCTCTCCCTTTTCGGATATTACAAAACTGCTGAAAAAATCAGTTAAAACTTTTTAAAAAATGGGGGGACCACAAAGTTGGTTGTAACAACTTTTTGAAATTGAAATTGCTCCAAAATTAAATTCCCTCCAAAATAGATCATCAAAATTATTAGTAAAAAATATTAACCTTTTATTTGAAACCTAAATCAATAATTATTTTTAGAAATCAATTTTTCTCAAAAACTGGAAAGTAGAGTTACATCTATAACCACTATCTTCTGGAGGTCCACTTCCACTCCACCTCTGGTGATGATATGACCTAAGTACGAAATACGATCCAGCCAAAATTTGCAATTACTGAATTTTGCGTACAACTGGTGCTCCTTGAAAATCTGAAGAACTACACGGAGATGCTGCTCATGCTCTGACTCATTCTTGTTGTGGACTAAGATGTCGTCTATAAATACTATCACGAACTGGTCCAGATAGGACATGAAGATACGATTCATAAGGTCCATGAATACGGCTGGCGTATTGGTCGCTCCAAATGGCATAACAAGGAACTCCCAATGTCCATATCTAGATCTGAATACTGTCTTCGGGATGTCTTGCTCTCTGACTCTGATCTGATGGTACCCTGACCGCAAGTCAATCTTCGAGAATACTGCGGCTCCTCTGAGTTGATCAAATAAATCATCTATCCTTGGTAGGGAAAATCTATTCTTAATTGTTACAGAGTTCAAGTTACGATAATCAACACATAATCTTGACGTACCATCCTTCTTTTTCACAAAAAGTATCGGGGCTCCCCAAGGCGATCTACTAGCACGAATGAATTCCTTGGTTCTAAGTTCTTCAATCATCTTGTACAAGATCTCTAACTCTGAAGGTGCCATCCTGTAGATTCTCTCTGACACTGGTGCCGTCCCTAGCAAATCAATAGTAAACTTTATCTCTCTCTCTCTGGAGGCATGCCTAGAAGCTCTTCGAGAAATACATCAGAAAACTCTTCTGCTACTTTGAAAAACTGAACTGCTACTGCTATTGCCATCCGCAAGACTGGTGGAGAAGGTTCTACTCGCCTCTGGAAAATGAAAACTCTGGTTCGTCGGGAATACCAAAAATAATCCTGCCAATATGGCAGTCTATTCTTGCGTATTGATCCTTCAACTAATCCATTCCGAGGACCACATTACAGTCGGCCATCGAAAATTCTATCAATCTAGCAGAAAACTCTCTACCGCTAACTATGATTCGACATGAGTAAAAGACTCTATCTACCCCCATAAGACCGTTACCAGTAAGTATATTGAGCCTTACTGATAATGACTCGGGCTCGAGTCCTATCTGTATCACGAATCGTACAGACATAAATGAATGCGATGCACCAGAATCGAATAATACCGATACTGGAAAAGAGTTGACGAAAATGGTACCTACCACGACCTCACCTGATGCCAATCCTTCTGCCACGGTCAAAGCCATAGCCTGGCCTTGTCCACTTAGTGCTGGTCCCATATGCTAGTGACACTTCTGCCTGCTCTGAATCTGAGCTTGGGTATACTGTTGAGCCTGAGGCGGCAATCGCCTCGGAGGCTGGTACTACTGTTGCACTAGTGCTGGACCCCTAACCGTTGGACTGGTTAGGTTAGATGACGATGAACTGGCTCTATTCGGACAGCACCCTATCTTGTGATCCGGTACCCCACAAGCCAAACACAATCCCTATGCTCTGCGATACTCTGATACTACATGTCCTGTCTTCCCACAATGAGTGTAGCACATTGCGAAAGAATAGTTCTGCCACTGAGGATACGTCGGTGTCGAGTGTTGAACCGACAAAATTGTTGTCACCCTCCTAGGAGCTCCAATAGTCAAAGCCCTAGCTGTCGGGACTGGTGCTGATAACTGGAATATCTGCCCATGAGATCTCTTTCATCCTCTACTTTTATCTACAATCTCCTGCGAAGTATATTTAAGCCTCTACGCTTCTCGCAAGACGGTATCAAACGTCAGGTGCTCAAACTGATCCACTGATATAATGATCTCTAGGTAGAGTCCCTGCTGGAATTGCTGTGCTCGGTCCAATTCGGTGGCCACCAAGGTGGAAGCAAACCGACAAAGCCTAGAAAACACGGCCGTATATCCATTGACCGTCCTTTTCATCTGATTAAGATTAGTGAATCTCGTCTGCAGATCATACCGAGATACTACATCAAAATACTTAGTCTGGAACTTATTGCTGAATACCGCCCAAAAAATAGGCGTTGCTAATCCAACTGCTAGTATCGCCCACCAGCTGCGGGATAAGTCCAATAACTTTAGGCGCACAACGACCACCTTCTCTTCCTCAAGAATCCTAGCTGCCTCTAGGATAACTTTTATATCCTGAAGCCATGCATCAGCAGCGATAGCATCTTTGTTGCCATCAAAGAAGGGAGGGTTCAGACGCTTGAAGCTGTTGGCCACGTTGTTCCCTGGATAATCAACTCTGGCCATGGTATCTTGTACTGTCTGGTGCAGGGCATCACCCCGACGATCTTGTGATGCAAGCAATTCTCTGATGAGTCCCACCAGGGTTCCATTATCAGGCTCTGTAGGCTGGACTGGCTGAACTGGTGGCTCTAGGTTCCCAAAATACATGACTCAAAAAGCTACTCCAGAGTGCTGGGCTTAGTCCCCAGGTTGTTGCTGGTCCACTAGAGGTGCTAAACCTTGCTGATCGGTAGGACCAAGAGCAATGCCACTGAAGAAATGATATGGGGTACAATAAGGAAGGACCAAGATAGATCGAGGATATAAGCATGTGATCAGGTCAAGATTTTTAGAAAGATTAGAAGACACGAGTAGAGATCAAGGGAAAAAGCTGATTGAGACATATATCTGGTAAAACCCTTATGCACCATGATTTATAAGACCTGTATGGGCTACCACTTAAACCGTGTCATGCCCCAAAACCAGAATACTGGAGAGCGGGGGACAGATACAGCCAGCTACGTACATTGAAGTGGATCATACCTCGCAATACGGTCACGGCTGTCTAGATGCATGAGGGTTTTTCTACTAGCCAACAGTCTCTTATGGTCAAGAACAAGCCTAGTGTCTCAACCTCAAGCAAGCAAGTAAATGTAACAAGATGGTAGATCATCAGACATACAAGGTAAGGCATCCTAAACATTACATATTCAGATGATTATGAATCTAGTTATACAAAATACGAAGACTAGCCAATGTTTAAGTAATACATGATTAACCCTAGGATTTGTTAATCATGTTACAGCCCTTAGGCAGACATGAATGTAAGTTTTCAACACGAGCTAACACTTGCTCGATGGCTAAATGCCTCAAAAGAATAATTTATAATAGAGTGGGAGAGCAAAATAAAATCTACTAGTTGCCAGGGTTGCGTCTAGTATTCACCATCTAGTTGGAAGGCTGGAAGATGCTCGGGTGCTGTTCTAAAATCTGGCCATACAAAACCAGCTGGGTCAGACCCCCGAAAGTGCAAGTTCCATAAGGGAGGCTTTACTTAAGAACTAAAACCATCATGTTAGATCACAAGGCATAATAATGACAAAAAAACTTAGAGTTAAGAATTCAGGGATAAATGATAAGATAACTAAGAAAATACTCTGGTAACCAAGTTACAACTCGTAAACCAAACAAGAATCGGAATTGTAACCCATCACCTGAACAGAACTTAGCCTCTGACTGACTATCGATAAGGTGAACCATAAACAGTAACGTGCTGAAGTAACCATGTACTGGCCTTGTCTAGACAAGACTAGACTAGACGGGACTCCATCCATCAATCACGGCCAAGCAATGAGTATGGCTTGATACTTTAACTAACTAGGGTTATTACAAGCCTAGTTACTAACAAGATGCGTTGAGATGTTCCAACAGCCACAAGCCCTGCAGACTTAATACAGGTTATCCAGTTGTAAGTTGAGAGAGATGTATTAGGTGACTTGGGGGTGCAACACATGACAGCGTGCTAAAAATGTCCCCTACTTGACGGCAGGCTACAAGGCCAATTAAAGCCCAGATAACGGGACTTCCTGTAGCTGGGAAATCTCTTCATGAACTACTTGATCAATCTAGTCATTATCCTAGTCAGATTCAGTATGAATCCCTGACCGTAGAAAATTAGGTATTCATGTCTCAGACATGATGTAAGACGAGACATGTAGCTTGTACAGGAACAACCATCCACAGTGTCAAGATAAGATTTACTTAGCAAGCAGAGATAGCTGTCGCAACAGCATCAATATTACATGTTAGGTTACTTATCAAGTCAAGAGTACATCACAACGGACCACTATCAAGAATTATCATGTGAAGTTGCTTGTAAAGAGTGCACCACGATGGGTCACTATCAAGAGTTATCATGTAAAGTCACATTGTCAAGTCGTGTTCATGTTAAGGGTACTTGTATACCAAGAACTTACTGGTCAAGAGTGCGGTACAATGGGCCACTGAAGGAGTTATCAGAGAGTGTACGTGCCATACCAAGATCATGTTTAAAGATCAGAGTGCATGTGCAATCATGGAAAATAACATTATAGGACCAGTTAAGTAAAGAGTACAAGCAAAGTCACAACTCACACTAAGGACCATGGGGACAAACATGGATAATGTAACACAGATTATCCTGGCCAGAAAGGGGGCAAAGGATCAAAGGGGGTATCATGGGTAGCATGTGCCCAAGGCCAACATGCTCCAAGGAGAGCATGCGCCAAAGGATAGCACACACTGGGATTGGCATGCGCCTAAGGTCATGCGCCCATGGCTATGTGCCTGAGGCTATGCGCCTAGGGCATGCACCTATGGATACTCGTTTTATGGAGAGTCAAGTGTTTAGGGAAGGCATGCGCCAAGTGCTATGCGCCCATATGCATGCGTCTACATGCATGCATCCACAGGGTTGTGACAGGGTGCATTGGAAGATAAGTCTGGAGACTATCTTTCATGGCAAGTGGGCGCATAAGAAAAACTATGCGCCCAAGTAGGGAACACAGGGTACAATCGGCCGCATATAAAGGCTATGCTCCTAGGCAGGGGAGCCCTTGGGCGCATATATTGGACTATGTGCCCAATCAGGGAGCGTGGGGCCTTGGGCACATACAAATGGCTATGCGCCCAAAGGAAAGCAGTTGTGGGCTCATACAAATGCTATGCGCCCAATACTGTTCTTCTTCCCTAATCCGAAAAGATGAGTTTATGGAACCCATGTACTTCCCAAGTTCATAAATCACTCAAAATAATTCGAAATCTGGATTTTCAAATGTCCATTTAGAGTAAAATTAAATTCTCTGCAACATGGAATAATCAAAACTTGAAAATAATGCAGTTTGGTAGATCAAAATCCAAAAAAACCAAGATTTGAGAAAAACTTAGATCTACAAGATTTAATCCACCAAAACCAAAAGTGCTAAGTACTAAAGAGTCATAAAACTAAGTAATGAAGACATTGGAACTATAAAACATGTGATCTCTCATGAAGTAAGATTACACTTGCCTAAGGTGGGTGGAGAGAATTAATGCAGGAAGAAGAAGAAGTTAATGAAAGTAATGAGGAGAGAGAGTGGAAAGTTGATATTTATATCACCCTTTCCCTCTCCAACCAAAACCAAAATAAACCAAGCCAAGCTAAACCAAGACCAAACCAAGCCATGCTAGACAAGTCAAAATATGGGTCGAAAATCTGTACACGTATACTAGAAATAATATAATAGAAAAATGGGAGTGACAATCATAAAACTCCATCATGAAAACATTTCTTCAAAAATTTTAAACTATAGATTCACTGTATATAGTCTAAAATTACCTGCGTCGATTTGTTAGTTAAGGAACTACAAAACATGTTCCATCCACTCTGTACGAACTTTATTATTTTTTCGAAATTGTAGTCTTCCATTTGACTGTAGTACTATTTGTAAATAGGAAGAAAAAATAAAACTGTTACTATCATGATATATTTATATTCTAAATATACATGTCGATTAAGAAAAATATCACCTTTGGATTAAGTAAGGTTAGATCAGATGTGATCTCCTTCATAAATCTCATCACGTAGTACCCACATTCCACAGAGCCGGCTTGTTGTGGCACCTAATCATAGAAAATTAAGCAAAGTCCTTACAAACTTGTATTTATTTTTCATTTACATTTACATGAGAGAAATATATTGTACCTTAATTGTTATCCAGTTCAATTTAAACTTTTTGACTTGCTTTTCCATTTGAGCATGAAACATCCGAAGTCTACTATATGCAAATTAAAGTGGATAATATTAATAGTCATTATTGAATCATCTAATTAGTACCTTAACTGTAGTTGTGAAATTCCTAAAATATGGTACAAATATTGATGAATAACTTGTTACAATGTACTTAAGATCGTCTTGGACGTAACTCCTCAAAGAGTCCAAATAATATGCTCTCATTAGTGATAGGTCAATGACAACCAAAACCTAATAAAAATTGTAACACCATATAGCACCAAGATATATACAAGTTATCGAGTTAGTGAGAACTTGTGAAGAAAAATAAGTAAGAAAATGTATTAATTACCAATGGTTGTATGGCAAAAAAACAAGTTGACTTTCTTTTCGAGATAACAAACTGTTACAAATATGTCGTGCCCTTGCATCCCGCGTTCCAAGAGCATCTTTCAAAACAGACGAGGAGACTAGTCTCGGATTAATGAAGCAAACATCCTCGACAAGGTTTATCTCCCTTCAACGAATGTACAACAACCTATATATGCAGTTTGCAGATTATTTAGATCAACTTATTAATGTAATAACAAAATTTTGAAAAGCAAAGTATTCAATTACCTTATGTATATTTGGACGCAATTAGATGATAGGGCGCGTATTTTAATGAAATTTTTGAAATCCTCCTCGAGAAGAATTGCAACAGTTACGGTATTAAATAATTTGCCAGGAAGTGCTACCGAAATTGCAGTTTTTTCAACGATTAAGCGTTGTACCAGTTTAGCAAAGCAGTCCATTACGGGCGGATTTTTGAATGACCTTATAATTCGAGTGGAAGCCCTTGTTGGAGTTTTAACTTTAGTTGGCATGTTCTTTTGCTCGTTGGGAGCGTCCTTGTCCACCTTAGATGCCTAAAATACAACACAATTTCAGAATAAAAATGTATAAGACTTTTAATATGATATTTATAGAAGAGACTTCTAAATAAATATTGACTACCTCTCTAATTAGAGTACCATGAAGAACTAAATCGGTTGGCCAAAGTATGTGATAACCAATAGCATCCTTAATCGTAGTTAGAGGGATATCTTCAGGTAGAATAGGAAGCAACACATCCTCGTCCAATACCAGTTCGATGGACACAATAATATTGGGGGGCTTGTATTCCATATTGGTTCCTTTGGCAACAATATTATCGATGGAACCCACAGCCAATTGGCAATCTTCTACCTTTTTAAAAGAAAGCATATAGAAAATTGTATATGCTTTTATTACTTCCATTTTACTAGTATTTCAAGAATAAAGAAACCGACATGTAGTACCTTTGTTTTACTCTTCGGACTAGGTTTTATTGCATCGAAATCCATATCTTGATCAATTTGGAGAGAAGATTTTTCACTTACAACCTTTTTCAGAAAAGTAGATACTGGTATCAGAAAAGTAGATACTGATTCAAGTAGACAGAAAAGTCCAACTTTCCAGAAAAGTTCAAGTAGAAAGAAAAATGCAAGTAGATAGTGTGTGTTCAAGTAGATAGTGTTTAGAAAAGTTCAAGTAGACAGAGAAGTCCAACTTTCTAGAAATAAACAAATAGAAAGAAAAGTTAAAGTAGATAGTGTGTGTCTATTTTACACTAAAATTGATAGAGGGGATGAAATAAACCTGGTTCATGATCCTTGGCATTTGTGAACCTTCAGAGGCATAACTCGGTGCAATCACGGTAGGGATTGGAGGAATTGGAAAGTTGTAACCGGTATTGGATAATGGCGTAGCACAGAGACCTTGTGAAAGTAAGTTGTTTATCATCTTATTTTTTCTCTCAATCTCATCAAGCAACTTCTTTTTCTCCTCCTCCCAACCAGTCGGAGTTTTAGGAGTGTTGAAAAAAGATCTTGGGGTGACATATTTCTCCTTTGCCGTAACACGACCACTGTGCTCGGGCCTCTCCATTGCATATCCAAAAGCATCTATATTTTGAGAAAACAACTCTCCATAACTTATTTTCTTTTTTACTTCATCCTATGAAAAGAATGAATTTTTGTTAGCATCTTAATATGAAGTTGTGCAAGAAAAAGGAAAATGAAATACAGTTAAGACTTGCTTACAATTTTATCCACCATTGCTTGTGTGACTGGATCATAAACTATCGATGGATCATCACCTTCATCAGCATCTTCATTATCACCCCCTAGTATTCTTTTTGTTGAACTGTTGCCTACATCCCGCTTTTGCTTCTTTTGAGCTAGCTTCTAAAATAGACAACGGTCTACTTGGTCCTCAGTATATGTACCGTCTTTCTTCTGTTATTTAGAAAAAGTAATTATATAAAACTCATAATACTGACTTCAAATTCAAAATGAGATCATTTATAATTTCTTCTCTTAAACTGGCATAGCCTTTTTGGCTTAGCCTATGGTTATATACCTGCTTCATTATCCGGCTTTGTTGTTTTTTGCGCCAGGACTGAAATAATTAATAATGTAATTTGTTTACAGTAAGTAAGAATTTTTGAAGTTGTAAAGTTAAAACATATTTAACACTACGATACCTGAAAGTCGTTAGAAAGATGAGTTGTCACAAACTTGGACCATTCATTTTGATTGATAAAACCATAGTTTGGAGGGGGATTTCTAAGAACTGCAAGTTTGTCCATATTGGCAAGAACATAAGCTGTCAATGTATGTCGAAATGATTTTGATGCGACACCCATTTTTCATTAATTTTTTTAGCTCTTGAATGAACGAGAAAAGATTGTTGCATATGAAGATTACTACAGTTTGGAACCAATAAGTACTAATAAATGAACTCAAAATAATCATCAGTTGCCTTCTTCTATCTTGATGTTCCACAAGTTGGACAATCCGATAAATCACTATATTCCTTTCTATAAAGTATGCAATCATTGGGACATGCATGTATCTTCTCATATTCTAAACTAAGAGCTTTCATCATCATCTTAGCCTCGTATATTGATGAAGGTATTTTATTTTGTGTTGGGAACATGTCATGAAGAGTTTTCAGCAACTCTAAAAAGCTACTGTTAGACCACCCAAATCTTCCTTTAATGTTATACAATCTGATCAATCCTGATAGTTTGTATACTTTGAACAACCAGGATACAGAGGCTTTTTAGCATCTTCGAGTAGAGCAATAAATGACTTGCGGTCACCAGAAATATGTTCATATGCAGCATTAACCATTTCTACAACATCTGCAGCATCATCAAAGGAGTCATCTTCATAGTCGTGTGTTTCTTCAACATACGTTGCAAAGCTTGACGATCCTATCTTCTTGTGTTTCTCACCATGCAAAACCCATACCATATCGATCTATGCCCCTCCTAAACAAATCTTTTCTTACGTCTCCTAACGTTTGAAATGTCAGATTTCCATATTTTTCGTATGGACATATAATAGAATTAGGATTACTTGAATGGAGTCTTGTAAACTCAAGAAACTCTTCTACTCCTTCCTCATATTCCCTACAAATTGTATCCTTTGACATCCACGTTTATCCATTTTGGGTTGGATTAGAATAGAAGTGCCTACACAGGTTAATATAACATGTTAGCTATGATTTAGACATGTAACTCTACTTAGCAAGATACAAAGTACAAAATAGAGGATACAAATAAAGTGTTAGAGGACAACATGAAAGTTTTGGAGTAAAAAAGAGGATACAAATACAGTATATAATGTTGTAACAGACTGTATACCTGAGCTTTAACTTTTGATGACCTTAGTCCACTCCTTAAGGTCTTTGTTTCATCATTTCCTGCAACCAAAATGTGGCAGAGCTATTTTTTAAGCTACAACAATATTTTTTAAGAAGGGCAATGAAACATGTACAATGCAAGACTGAGAAAAAACTATCTAAGAATGTGCAATGCAAATGCAAAGGGTATCTAAAACTAGTAGAAGACAATGCCTGCAAGTATTTAAATCCTTCACATTGAAGAACCATTTATTCTACAAATAAAGAAACGAACAATTCTCAGTTGCATACCCTAATTCTGACTGAATTCTAAGTTACAAACAACAAAGGAGTCCACTTGTAGCTGCCATAAAAACTTATCAAGTAAAGGTTATTTTTCAATAAATATCGACCAAACTCCATTCATGAACATGCAAATGCTTTAACCCAAAAGAAATGTTTTTTTATAGTTGAAGGTGCTAGATAAATACAATTACAATATCTTCATACATTAGGAAAAGAATATCGTCCATTAACTTCAAGGATTATAAATTTCCACTAAACAACAAAGATTAATTTGATATTACATATTAGCAAACTAATGCAACATTGAAGTAGGGAGAAACTAAGAGTTTATGCATTTCAAATAAAAAATTGAGATACATCTAGAAATTAGGGACCAACGATACACTAAAAGTTGAGATACATCTAAAAGTTGAAATATATCGAAAATCAGTGTATACTGATACACCTACTGATACGCACCCAAAAACCCAAAATCAAATTTTCCATATGCCAACAAGGATACATATCATTTTCGAAAGGCTAGTCCCAAAAACAAAAGGAAGAAAAGAGACAGAAGAAACCAAAACTGTGAAAATAGGAAACAACACAATTTACTGCCCTATTCCAGAAGGAAAATAATCATTTATTTATCAAATCCATCAAAACCAAGAATTTCATAAATAAACGTCCTTAAAATTCAAATTTTCTAAACTAAATCGGAATCTCCCAACTAACCCTTACACAAACACCTACATGAAGATGACAATTTCACAAAACCATTATACATTCATAACACAAACACCAACTACAAGGTCCGAAAAAAAGAAAAAGAAATTTATGCAAAGAAAATAGGAGAAGATGGCAATTTCACAAAACCTACAGGATCAAAATCATCCCCATCGAATCAAATTTTGTAAACCTTACAAATTTTGAAGTTCAAAAGAACTTGAACTCCCCTAAGTGCCATTCATCAACAAAAAACTAACAAACCCATTTCAGTTCCTACATTGAAGTCGGACAGCATAGCATCCAAAAACCCACAAGGAATGCCAAAGTCTTGTCATAGTGAAAACAAACCCACTCCAGTTCCTTAACCACGAACCACATTGAACATATCTTAGCATCCAAATACCACAAGCCATACAGAAATGATGTGTATTTTGTAGTGTCTGCGTCGTATCCAACGTGTATTCTCAAGTGTTTGTGCCGTGTCCGATACGTGTTTGTGACATTCACAATATCAATACCATCCAAAAGACCATTAGCATGCAAAAAAAAAACTCATCTTGGCTAGAAATAAAGCAAGCCCACTCCATTACTTGTTCAACTACAAAAACCACATTGAATGTATGAATACAGAGCACAACATCCAAAAATCCAGTGGTAGAAGGACATATTTGGCAACAACGAAACGAACCCACTTCTCTATTTCTTCGACTATAATCAAACCCACATTAAATGTATCAACACAAAACATAGCATCCAAAATTCCATTGGTTCGCCGTTAGAAGTCCTTCAGAAAAAAAGGGGACTCATTTTGGCCCATCATAATGAAAAGAAACAAACAAAGGCCACCTGAAGCTCTCTTCCACTACAAACCCCCTACATTAAAGAAAGCTGAACCAACAGCAGATAACAATGAGAATACAAACACATCCAAAAAGGGTTTGTAGCGAGAGAAAAATCCTAAGTGAACTTAGTTGCAATGCACAGAGAAAAACCCTAAGTTGCTGAACGAAGTTACCACCAAAAAAATCCTATCGTGAGGAACGAACGAAGTTGGCACAAAAAAGACATAGGCATAAAATTGAATTTCAGGGAGAGAAAATTAAATGCATTATACCGTACTGTGAAGATTGAAGTTGTCGCATTGTGAAGATCGAAGTAATGAAATTAAGGACCAACGATACACTAAAAATTGTGATACATCTAAAAATTGAGATACATCCAAAATTAGTGTACACTGATACACCTACTGATACGCACAAAAAAAACCCAAAATCAAATTTTTCATATGCCAACAAGGATACATATCCTTTTCGAAAGGCTAGTCCCAAAAACAAAAGGAAGAAAGGAGACAGAAGAAACCCAAACTGTGTACAATAGAAAACAGTACAATTTAGTGCCTATTCCAGAAGAAAAATAATCATCTCTGTATCAAATCTATCAAAACCAAGAATTTCACAAATAAAAGTCCTAAAAATTCAAATTTACCAAACTAAATCGGAATCTCCCAACTAACCCTTACACAAACACCTACAGGAAGATGGAAATTTTACAAAACCCTTACACATTCATAACACAAACACCAACTACAAGGCCCGGAAAAAGAAGAAGAAATTTATACATAGAAAATAGGAGAAGATGGCAATTTTACAAAATCTACAGGAACAAAATCATCTCCATCGAATCAAATTATGCAACTAAACAATAAACCTTACCAATTTTGAAGTTCGAAAGTACTTGAACTCCCCTAAGTGAACCCTAGCCATTCATCCAACAAAAAAAAATAACAAACCCATTTCAGTTCCTACATTGAAGGCAGACAACATAGCATCCAAAAACCCACAAGGAATGCCAAAGTCTTGTCATAATGAAAACAAACCCACTCCAGTTCCTTAACCACGAACCACATTGAACATATCTTAGCATCCAAACACCACAAGCCAAACAGAAATGCTGTGTATTTTGTAGTATCTGCGTCGTATCCAACGTATATTCTCGAGTGTTTTTGCCGTGTCCAATGCGTGTTTGTGACATTCACAATATCAATACCATCCAAAAAACCATTAGCATGCAAAAAAAAGAACTCATCTTAGCTAGAAATAAAGCAAGCCCACTCCATTACTTGTTCAACTACAAAAATCACATTGAATGTATGAATACAGAGCACAACATCCAAAAACCCAGTGGTGGAAGGACATATTTTGCAACAACGAAACAAACCCACTTCTCTATTTCTTCGACTATAGTCAAACCCACATTAAATGTATCAACACAAAACATAGCATCCAAAATTCCGTTGGTTCGCCGTTAGAAGTCCTTCAGAAAAAAAAGGGACTCATTTTGGCCCATCATAATGAAAAGAAACAAACAAAAGCCACCTGAAGCTCTCTTCCACTACAAACCCCCCACATTAAAGAAAGCTTAACCAACAGTAGATAACAATGACAATACAAACACATCCAAAAAGGGTTTGTAGCGAGAGAAAAATCCTAAGTTAACTTAGTTGCAATGCACAGAGAAAAACCCTAAGTTGCCGAACGAAGTTACCACCAAAAAAATCCTATCGTGAGGAACGAACGAAGTTGGCACAAAAAAACATAGGCATAAAATTGAATTTCAGAGAGAGAAAATTAAATGCATTATACCGTACTGTGAAGATTGAAGTTGTCACATTGTGAAGATCGAAGTAATGAAATTAAGGACCAACGATACACTAAAAATTGAGATACATCTAAAAATTGAGATACATCCAAAATCAGTGTATACTGATACACCTACTGATACGCACCAAAAAAAACCCAAAATCAAATTTTTCATATGCCAACAAGGATACATATCCTTTTCGAAAGGCTAGTCCCAAAAACAAAAGGAAGAAAGGAGACAGAAGAAACCCAAACTGTGTACAATAGAAAACAGTACAATTTAGTGCCTATTCCAGAAGAAAAATAATTATCTCTGTATCAAATCCATCAAAACCAAGAATTTCACAAATAAAAGTCCTAAAAATTCAAATTTACCAAACTAAATCGGAATCTCCCAACTAACCCTTACACAAACACCTACAGGAAGATGGAAATTTCACAAAACCCTTACACATTCATAACACAAACACCAACTATAAGGCCCGAAAAAAGAAGAAGAAATTTATACATAGAAAATAGAAGAAGATGGCAATTTTACAAAATCTACAGGAACAAAATCATCTCCATCGAATCAAATTCTGCAAATAAACAATAAACCTTACCAATTTTGAAGTTCGAATGTACTTGAGCAAGGCAGACAACATAGCATCCAAAAACCCACAAGGAAAGTCAAAGTCTTGCCATAATGAAAACAAACCCACTCCAGTTCCTTAACCACGAACCATATTAAATATATTTTAGCATCCAAACACCACAAGCCATATAGAAATGCTACGTATTTTATAGTGTCTGCGTCATATCCAACGTGTATTCTCGAGTGTTTGTGCCGCGTCCAATACGTGTTTGTGACATTCACAATATCAATACCATCCAAAAGACCATTAACATGCAAAAAAAGAACTCATCTTGCTAGAAATATAACAAGCCCACTACATTACTTGTTCAACTACAAAAACTACATTGAATGTATGAATACAGAGCACAACATCCAAAAACCCAGTGGTAGAAGAACTTATTTTGCCACAACGAAACAAACCCACTTCTCTATTTCTTCGACTATAATTAAACCCACATTGAATGTATCAATATAGAACGTAGCATCCAAAAACCTATTGGTTTGCCGTTAGAAGTCCTTAAGAAAAAAAAATGGACTCATTTTGGCCCATCATAATGAAAAGAAACAAACAAAAGCCACCTGAAGCTCTCTTCCACTAAAAACCCCCCACATTGAAGAAAGCAGAACCAACAACAGATAACAAAGAGAATACAAACACATCCAAAAAAAAGTTTGTAGTGAGAGAAAAATCCTAAGTGAACCCTTAGTTGCAATGCATAGAGAAAAACCCTATGTTAATGAACAAAGTTGTCACCAAAAAAACCCTAACTTGAAGAACGAAAAAGTTGGCACAAAAAAAATATAGGCATAAAATAGAATTTCAGAGAGAAAAAATTAAAGGCATTATACCGCACGGTGAAGATCGAAGTGCCGTATTGTGAAGAACGGTTAGGGTTTTCTCCAGTACGATGTTGTTGAAGACTCCAGAGCGGTTTCAAAGTGGAGGGGTTTTCTCCAGAGCGGTTTCAAAAAGGGGGGAGAGAGGGGTTTCTGAGAGGGGAAGAGAGGAGGGGTTTCTGAGAAGGGGAGAGACGAGGGTTTCTGAGAGGGGGAAAGATGAGGGTTTCTGAGAGAGCGGGGGAGAGAAGTCGAGAGTTTCGAAGAGAGCGGGGGAAAGAAGTCGAGAGTTTCGTTCTTATGGGCCTCAAAATTCTTTGAGGCAGGTCGTCATTAATTTTAAGACTTTAAAATAATTTACCATAATGGCAGACAAAAAAATTACGGTAACTTTCCCGCATATACAATAGTTAACGGTTATTATCAAATGTCAATATTAAAGATGCTCTTCTTGATAGATCCTTCGAAACCGTCAACATACATGCTATAAAATTGTTAAAGTAACAAAAAAATGACATCTCTTGACGTAAGCCTAAAAACGTCATGATAACCCCTATTGTTGACGGTTTTCGACGACCGTCAACTTGTAATCCGTCAAGATTCGTCATTTTTTTGTAGTGATCCAAGAATGGTGCTATTACCACCCGCTTCCGCTTTTCGATAAACGAGTATGTGGGCAAGTCCAGCTTAATATCTTTTCTGCTCATTCACAATAATTATTTAATATTACAATCCAATAATACAACCGAATTATATTTAGGAACAACCCGCTAAACATTAAATTCAAAAACTGTCTATAATAACTAGAATCTATGGTTGGCCTCCAAGATACCTCTAACTCCACCCAAAGGAACCCAAAGCAAGATAGCAAGTCATCATGGATCGGTCAACTAAAAAAAAAAATATCATGTCAGGATGGGAGCAAGTAAAAGTCTAAAACAACATGATACAAGTACAATAAAAAGCAATATAACACTAAACATGGAAAGCAATTATCAATGGAAATATGAACAATATGAAGAAGAAGAAAACATGCAATGAAAAAACTAATAAAAGAAGTAGCAAGCATGAAAAAGATAATGAAACTCATATAAACAATACTAGTGTACATGTCATGAGAAGCACAATGTTCATACACATGACGACTTGGGTGAACGATGAGATTATAAAAGGCCCGCCCCCATAAATGGAAGAGTTGCCAACAATACAATCGGACTTTGTCCACATGCCTAGTAATTGTACCCCACTAATATCCATACCACACAATCATGTAAACACGGTCATGATAACAATCATGATAACAATAAAAAAATATGAACAATAGTCAATCACTCAACTCTCGTATACGTAAACAGTCAAGATACGAGAATATCATGCATAAGTTAAATATAACAATAAAAAGCAAATGCACATGAAGCGTCAACAAGTACTTTCCTCGGTTTGATTGGAGTTAACTGGAGCAATATGATCATATCGTCACAGTTAGTCTCAAATGTCAAATTGCACAATATAGTCTCAGATGATGGGATAGGCCATACCATTGAGTCTGGAATAGTCAAATTAGCTAGGGATGATATAAAGAAGTCTGAAATTTGCAAGAATATAGTAAAGGTACGATTGGTCATGGATAAAATTAGATAATCGAAGAAAATTTTATATAAATAAATAAATATAACTATTTTTATAAAATACTTATTATTTGGAAACTATATTTTGAAATTAATGATAATTAAAAACTATGTTATTTTTTTATTCAAATTATTGTAAATAAATACTTGAAAATCTAGAAATATAATTTAGGTAAAAAAAACTAATATAATTTTTAAACTATAAAGCCATAACTGATATAATATAATATAACACTAGTTTAGGGCTTATAAACCCAAAATGAAAATAATGTGGGGCTTAGCCTAATATAATATTTTGTAACCAAAATATTTAGAAATATTACTATATTTTTATTTAACAAAACAACATAATAATAATAACAAAACTTATAACAATACATGTATATACATAGTATAATAATAATATACTAATACATACATATAACTAATACTAATATATAATACTGCTGACAGCATTCTAATAGAAACCATCTAATAAAGATAACTAAAAAAAAGTAAAATAAGAACACAATCCTTATTTCTCCCCTTTCTTAGTTGTTAAGAGAGAGAGGAAGAGAGAGAGAGAGAGAGAGAGAGAGAGAGAGAAGACTTTAAGAAGCATTTTCTTCTCCTATGCTTCATATTGATTATAGTTTATTGCAGTCGTTCACTTTTTTCCATGCTTCTCTTTCACCGCATAGTAAAAAGAGAGAGAGAGAGAGAGAGAGAGAGAGAGAGAGAGAGAGAGAGAGAGAGAGAGAGAGAGCAGTTAGGGGCTGTTTGCATAGATGTAACTCTGTGAAAGTGTGAAAGTGTACTTACGTCATGATGAGTTACAATTGAAAGTGTAAATGTGGCACTTTCCAAAATGTGTTTGGATGTAGTACTTTTTGTCTCCTCCAAGTGGAAGAAAAATAGGTTTGGTGTTTGGATGGTTGTTAAAAGTGAAGAAAAAACGAGTTCGATTGTTTGGATGGTGGTTGAAAGTGGGTGTTGGAATTAGATATGGTAACAAATAATTAAATTAATTACCATAATAATAATAATAATAATAATAATAATAATAATAATAATTATTATTATTATTATTATTATAATAAAAATAAAAATAATAATAATAATAATAACAATAATTATTATTATTATTGTTATTATTATCTCTCTTTTTTTCCTTTTTCTTTTTGAATGCCCTTCCTCTCTGTCACAGTTCCTTTCTTCCATCCGAATCCATTCTAGATTCTTCTTATATAATTTTTTCCCTCTCTCTCACTCGTTTTCTCTATATTCTTTTTTTTTCTTCTTCTTCTTCTTCTTCTTCTTCTTCTTCATTTTCTTAAGCTTCTCATTCTTCTTCTTCTTTTTTCCCTCAAACTCGGGTCCATGTCCCAACACTTGTGCATCATCAACTTCTGCTCCAGTCCAGCGTCGCCTTCGTCTGGTCTGCTGGAGCCGCGTTTAGATCGGGTCGGAGCCTCTGGACTGGAGCTACCTCCTACGCCGCGCTCCGTCGCTGCCATTTTTCTGGCGCCCGACTCCACAGTCTCCTATCGTGGTCGCTTCGGGCTTTGATCACCACAGTGAGCACTGCTTCCGAGGAACCGGGCGGAGGAGAGCGACGGTGGCATCTTCCTCGGAGAGTCGGTTGGGGTGACTGTAGCTCCCCTCCTTCCTAGCAGTTTTACCCCCTCACTTCCTAGGAGTTTCCTCCTTTTTTACTCGGATGTCAAAAGTGATAGAAAAATGGGGGACAAGAACTGCAGCTGAGTCTTATCATCCAAAAGTTACACTTTCATATAACACAACCAAACACATGAACTCCTTCAACTTCAGCTAGTTTCACAAAAAACAAGTAAATCCAGCTGAGTTATATTGAACCAAACAGGCCCTTACTAAAGAGGGAAAAGTTTTGAGAGAATAGCAGGGGAAAGAAAGGGAGAGCGGAAAAGAGAGATCAAGTCTTTCGAGAGTGGGAGAGAACGATGGAGAGTGTGTGAGGGGTGTGCTCGCGGAGGAAATGGCGGTGGCGACTCTCGAAGGAGGCGGTTCTCGGTGAGACATCAGCGGTGCTGATCTACGAGCGCGACGCACAGACGTAGGGCCGACGTTCAGATATGTCGTCGGAGAGGGAAGACGAGGGGAGAGACGGTTGCGGAGGACGGTTCGGCAAACAAGGCTAGATGATCGAGACGACATCTAAGCGCGATGGTGGGTGTTGTAGGCGAAGACCATGGTGGAGGAGGTCAGTGAGCGCTGGGGTGGCAGTGGGATTGGGTGGCCGGCGACAGGTAAGCCCTTTTATTTTTAAATTTTTGGCGGTGGTGTTGGTGTTTCTGCTGGTGATGGTGGCGGTCGTGTATTGGGACTTTCGACGGAGTTGGTCAAGTGGCAACGGACTGGGGAGGAGCATGGGTGATTGTGTGGGGGTGCACAGGTTTTGGTCTCGATTGGTTGTGGTGGTCTGGCTGAGCGAGGTAGTGGCGGAGGGTTCGGGTGATGGTGATGAACCGGAGAGGGGACGGGCTGTGATGGGCTGAGGGGAGGACGACGATGGTGGTGTAGACGCTGGGTCAAGGACAAGGCAGCAGGCCGAAGATGACAGGGTGCCGGTTGTCCCGACAACCACGGGTGGCGGGTTGTGCCCCGACATAGGCAGCCACAGGGAGAGGTTTTGGTTTATGGTTAGGGTTAGGGTTAGGTTTGGGGATTATGTGTCCTGCGAGACACATGATTGGGTTGACGAGTACGGGGTTGTCGAACACGAAAAAGAGAAATTGTAAGTGTAATAAAAATAGTGGAAGAAGAAAGATGACACGAACACGGTGCACGGCACGACGGGATGATGACGGTTGTTGGTTCGGTATAATTGTGGAGAAATTGTGTTGGTTTTTGGAGAACGAAAGGAGGACTCCCCATTTATATAAGGGTTTAAGTTTTCTAATTAGAGAGGTATGAAGATTCAATGAATCAATCCTTCCATAAATTTGAATATATCAAAATTAGATTTATATAAGTTTAAATTAAAATTAGTTTAAGCAATCAAATATTGGTCACAATAGGAATAATATGAATCTTATCAAGTAATTTGAAAATATGTTTTCAAACATAAAATTATTTAAATAATATATCTATATATTTAATTGGTCAAGAGAATAATTAATATATTAAAACTGAACCAAATATAATCTAGTATTTAATATAATAATTCAAACTATTATTTAATTATCAAAATAATTCAAAATATTTTCATAATCCAAAATCTACTTTTAGAAAACATAATTTGGTAAAATTCTTTTTGTAGCCAAAGAATATTCAAAATTTCCTTCGTAGAAATTCAAATAAAAATATGTTGTTTTAACAAAATAAACAAATAAAATTTTAAAAATTCGAAAACGAGGGTTACAGGTGCACCAAGTGTTTGTCATTTAAATTAGTAGATCTAAATAGACTTGTATGATTTGTGTGTGGCTAGATACATGTCACAAATGGATACAAGTAGGTCGTGTCATGATATTCTAGGACACAGGGCCAATTTGGGGGTTTCTCCTCCGACACGTATGACACACATGCCACATTTCATATGACATATTGAATTAGCTAGACAGTACTCTAATTAAGCTTTAATTATCATTTTAGACATGCTCATGTGATTTTAAGAGAGTCGAACAATGTTTGGTATAGGTATCTTGGACGTATCATGAGAGTATCGGTACGATACTAGCGTGGTGCAAACCAAGTGTTTGACTATTTGCATATGTGTATGTGTGTGTGTCATAGGAATCTATATTTTTTTATTTTTTTATTTGTGTCATAGGAATCTATATTTGTGTGTGTCTTATGGATACATGTGTGTGTGTCATAGGAACCTAAATATGTGTATATGGATATCATGGTAGGGTATAGGTGTGTGTATGTGGATACACACATGTTGTTGTGTGTGTTTCTCCTAGGTATCTATATGTGTATGTGCATATAAATATTGTGTAAGTCGGTATAGGTATTATGATATGGTTTTGTATGAGTATGGGTTCCTAGGGGCTATATGTGTGTGTACATTGTATATATGTGTGTGTATCATTGTATATGTGTGTGTGTGTATACATAGGTGTTCGCATATATTGCCTACATGTGTATTAGTGTGTGTATGTATGAGATGAATTGGGTAGGAGCGGAAGGCATAACAACAATTTTCCTATTGTTTGATCACCTACAACAGTGTGTGGTGAGGAGGGGGTTATATTGAAACTATTGTTAGTAGCTGGGGTGATGAGGTGTGTGACAGAGTAAAGGGGAGAGGGTATGTGAGACCCAACAACAGCAACAAGCATTTGCTTGCTGCAGAGAAATGTAGCAGCATTCCTGCCACAGCATGGTACCTATTGTGGGGGGGGGGACTAGCACCAGGTCAGTGGCAACATGTTGTAAGCATACCTGCACATAGCAGGTAACTGTTTGTTGTGTACGACAAGAAGAGGGAAAGCAGCAGTGAACTAATGCTTATTAGTGTACTAGACAACAAGTGCACACTAATAGCAACAACAAGCCTTGCTTTGCACTGCACAGGGGTAGCAAGCAAGACTGCAGTACCTATGTGAACTAGTGTGAGTATGTGTGCGTTAATGAACATGTGTGCTAGTGAGTAAACGAGTGAGAGTGTGAGTGGGTAAGGGTAGCAAAGTGAGGGTGATTTAGGATGGTAAGATATGGTATGGCATAATGAGGAAAATATTTAGGTAAGAAATTGTAAATGTGTAACTAGGTAATACATGGATGCTAGTGTAGGAAGTGTCATAGGTAAGGTAAATGGGTGTATATGGACGCATAGGGCTATCCATATTATGGTATATGCATGTATATATTTATGTGGAAAATAGCATAGGTAGGTAATGAATATATAAGCAATGATTAAGAGATGGGTATACATGTAGGTAAGGATATAGGTATATGTTAAGGTACTGTATACAGGTATTGCTATAGGGTAAGGTAAAGGGTAAATGTTAAGGTGTTGGACCATATGAGTCCATATGCTTGTATAGACCTAGTATCCCTATTTCTATGTAGTATGGACCTAGAAACCTAGGTATGATCTAGTTTTGACTAGTGTTGACTAGTTTGATCCTAAACGTCAACCTTTTAGGTAATTTGACCTGGTTTGACCATAGAAGCGAGGAATTGACCTATTTTGATATCACGCCCCAGAACCAGAATACTGGATGGAGGCGTACACAGCTAGCTACGCAATTCCAAAGTAAGCTAATACTCTGAAATCACGTATAAGCTGTTAAGACATGGGGGTTACTCTACAAGCCATCAGTCGATACTATGGTTTAACAATCCTAGGTATCTCAATCACAGGCAATTATACAAGAGCAAAGAGTACGATCATCATACATACAATAGTAAGGCGTCCAGAACCATATATACATGGATGATCATGAAGCCAGAACCACAGAACTGATGACTAGCTAGAGTATTAGTCGTACAGGATAAGGACTAGCTATAATATAGAATACACATATCATGTTTATGCCCGTAGGCTACAATATCAAGGAAAATACCAAAACACGAGCTAAACACGTGCTCGGGGCTAAACGTTACAAGAGGAGAATTTACATATCAGTAGGAGAATGAAGAAGGAACCCACTGAGGCACTCTGGTGCTCCGGCTGGTCACCGTCGAGTAGATGGTGCGGTAGATCCTTCGGCCTCTTCTATCAGAACCTGGCCATGCAAAACCAGTGGGGTCAGACCCCAAATAACAAGTACCACAAAGGAGGCCGAACTATGAACTTAAAACCAGCAATCGTAGGCAATCAACAGGGAAGGAAAGCAATAAGTAAAGGAGGATCGAGATTCGTGCAGTACCAATGCACTCATCCCGATCATAGAAAGACAATAAGTAAATCATCATTTGACATAAAGAAAACTAGGGCACATGTTAAATAAATAGAGATAGGCAATATACGCAGAGAGGACGAAGGTACTGTTCCGGAAGCCAGGTTACAACCCTTAAACCAAACAAGGACCGGGATTGTAACCTTTCGCCTGAACATAACTTGGTCTCTGATCATTTATTGCTGGAGATGACAATCATTAAGTGATAGTAAGAGAGTGACAATACAGAGTACAATACATTAGAGTGACAATCCTTGCAACTATTATCCTGGAATAATTAGGAACTGGATCTGGAAAGGTGATATACGATGGGATAACCATGTGACTATTCAGATAACCAGGTTACAACCCGTAAACCAAACAAGGACCGGGGTTGTAACCCTTCGTCTGAACAGAACTTGGTTTCTCCCACCATTTATCGGCAAGATAAAATAAGAAATTAGGACATGTATCAATCATGTACAAGATCAAGACAAGACTAGACAGACTGAACTACGTCCAACATTCATGGCCAAGCAATAAGTACGGCTTGATACTTTAACTAACTAGGGTTATCACAAGCCTAGTTACTAACAATATGCAATGAGATTTCCAAGTCCAGTTACCTGCCTGCTGCTACCTGAGTGACCCTAGCAAAATAAAAAAACAAGTATAGCAGACACACTGTAGTGAGATACATGTGTCCTAAAGAGGCGTCCCACTCGACGGCGGGCTGGAAATGTGCTCATCATGACAGATAGCTCCAAGTCCCATGTATATATATTATATAAGGCCGGGGTCAAAGGGGCAACAGGTAATTGGGAAAGTCTCTTCATGAACTACTGAATTATTCTAGTTATTAGCCTTAGCCATTTACAGTAGGTACCCCTGACCGTGGTACTATGGGGTCCCTGTGCAAGACATGATGCAAGACAAAACATGTTCATTTATACAAGCACAATCATCTACGGTATCCGGGTCATTCAATTTGTCATGTCAGGTTAGCCGTCGCAACATCATTTCGAGAAATATCATGTCAGGTTTATCATGTCAAGAGTGCGCCACGGCGAGCCACTATCAAGAATTATCATGTCAAGAGTGCACCACCACGGGTCACTATCATGTCATGTTACTTGTTTCTAGTTACTGCTTACAGGTTAGAGTGCACCATGACAGGTCACCATCGTGTCAAGCAATTTCATTCATTAAAGAAAAAGCAAGCTAATAAGTGGGGTCGTCGCAATTTAGGCCAAGAATAGAAAATGTACAGTACAACCAGGAGTTCCATATCAAAATAAAAGAAACTTGCACAAAAAAAATATATATATAAATATATATATATATATATATATATATATATATATATATATATATATATATATATATATATATATATATATATATATTCTTGAAGCCAAGAAAAAACTCTACAACTTTCATGTTGGGAGTGGGAAGAAATTCTGACCACAATTCAGGCAAATAAAATATTTAAACAATCAAAGTGGACCCCATACGGCCCAAAAGTGGGAGAACATACATGCGGCCAAAGAGAGTGGGAGGCTACCCATGCGGCCAGCCAAAGCTTATGCAGCCAGAAAATAACTGAAGGGGGCCATGCGACCAGCAAGAAATATTTATGCAACCAGAAAAGACAAGGAGAGTGGGACCCGCAATAAATGCAAGTATCCACTCAAGCAAAAAAAAAGGGCACGTGGCCGCTTAAGTACTTGGGCCATGTGGCCTAAAATTACATGGATACAAATCTTGTGGGACCCTACTACAATTAATGCTAGTATGCCATGTGGCCAAGAATAATAAATAGGCCATGTGGCCAAGAGTGGATGAGGTGGGGGCCATAAGGCAATTACTCAATATATAAGCCATGCGGCTACAGTGTTTCCTTATGCGGCCAAGAATGATAATCCATGCGGCCATGAATTGCTAAGCATGCAAATACATGCAAGTTAAATATATAAAAATATTTGCAACATGCAAGCATTTAATACTAGCAAGGCCATATGCGGCCAATAATTACAAATGGCCATGCAGCCATATATGCTAGGCCATATGCGGCTGAGATTAATATTTTTAA
The DNA here is from genome assembly GCA_029216955.1 of Iris pallida. NCBI lineage: Eukaryota > Viridiplantae > Streptophyta > Magnoliopsida > Asparagales > Iridaceae > Iris > Iris pallida. Next base: position 35,900,086 of record JANAVB010029819.1, read on the forward strand.
GCATGCAAGCTGCCATTAAATTTACGTGGCCATGCGGCTACGAATTAATCAATGCATGGCCAACTACTTATAGCAGCTCCATGCGGCTATGAATTAAAGCAATGCATGGCCAACTACTTAAACATGCAAGTAATGCATGTAAGCTTAATTAAGAGCCATATATAAATAAGCATGGGAGTTAATGCAAGTTAATACAATTATAATCATGCACCTACGCATGCAGATCCATGTATACACAAGAATGGGAGTTAATGCAAGTTAATGCAATTATTATAAGCATGCACTAACGCATGCAAAGCCATATATATATAAGCATGCATATGCATGAAAGCTAGAATGGAAAGGCTTACTAATGCATGTGATGATACATGCAAGCTATAATGGAAAGGCCATGCAAATATTATTAAATACATGCAAGCTAGTATTTAGCAAGGGCCATGCAGCTATCTGCAATGTATGCGGCCAAGCACACTTTTGTGCATGCGGCCAAGCTAATTAATTAATGCATGCATGCAAAAGCATGTCCATGCGGCCATGCATTCACTATGGGCCTATGCGGCCAGAAAATTCTCTAATGGCGATATGCGACCAAGCAATTCTCTCAAATAAATAATAATAATAATAATAATAAAAAGCCATGCGGCCAGGAATTGAACAAAGGCCATATGCGGCTACAAACAATTGACCATGCAATTAATGCTACTACATGCAAGCGAAATAAAAGGCCTTGTAATTAATGCAAGCAAGCACATGCTTGTAAATGCATGCAAATAGTGGAAGCAAGGAAATGCTCATGCGGCTAAGAGTGCAATTAATGGCTCCCACAGAGAATATGTCCATGAAAATTCTATGGCCTCCATGCTCCACCAAACAACAATAGGAACCCATATCCAAACTTTAATGGGTCAATTTTGGGTAAAATAAAATTCTCTACAACATGGAACCATCAACTAACAAAAATATGCAAGTCTAACAGATCAAAACCCATGAAAACCGAAAATACCACAAGGCTAGATCTACCACAATCTACCAGGTAAAATCAAAAACTCCAAGTTCTAAACATGCTTAGAATTTAACAATAAAAAGAATGGAACAAACGAAATTGAAATCGTCCAACATTCGGCAAGGTGTACTTGCCTCTCTCTAATGGCTAGGGTTTGGTGGAAAAGAAATGAATGAGGGTGAATGAGGAGGGAGAGAAAAAAAGTGGCTTATTTAACAAGCTCAAGTGATCTCCACCATTCATTTCTCTCCACTCAATCTAAACCATACACCTCATCTCATAAAGAACCAAACTAAACCAAACCAAGTCAAAGTGGAACCAAACCAAATAAAACCAAATCCAAGTTAAACCAAGTCATGAAATCCTACACTTAGGAAAATTTAAAATATCACGCAAATCGATAAATATGAAATACGGCTCAAATAAACACGTATCCGTATAGAATACCGATTCAGTGAGACGGGTCTCACAACTCTCCACACCTAAGAAAAATTCCGTCCTTGGAATTTCCTGAGGCTAGTCGAGCAAGATAACAAAACAAAAGCTCCAGGAAAGTCAACAATCTCAATAAATCAAGCATGGCATATAGGTAAAGTAAAATAATCAGTAATGTAAATAAATGCGTAAGCGGTAAATAAATACAGAAGAACAAATACAATCATGATCAAGAAGGGCTGGAGGCATATGGATCAATATGTCTCCTGAGACAGTTGTGTAGAAACCAATGTCCTCACTGGCCTAAACTGATTCCAAAAAATGGATAAAAGTCCAGCCTCAAGGTAAGTCGGTACCAATGACTTAGTTCAAGACATGACTCTACCCCGGACGTATCATCGTAGTTGAAACAGATGCATGAACTTTATAACCTGTCTCAAGATACGAAGACAGAAGCGACTGGCTGATCGGAATGGTCTGACATCTCTGCCTGCATGCTGAGACTGATCCTCCATAACTGGCATGGCTGAAGAATGCTGAGTTGCCCTCGGCAAAACACGAACAAGATAATTAGAAGGGTCAAGAATAGTGCCCTTGAAAGTTGAAGGACACAAGATCAAATCATGGGAACATGAATGATCAATGACCAAAACAGATATCAAGTCAAGTATCAGAGGTAGAGAATAATCCAAAAGAGATCAATAAGGATAATCATGATTGAGATATCTAAACATGGTAACCCCTACAAATCTGAAAATCGAGACCTGCATAGGCCACCACTAAAACCATGTCACGCCCAAAACCAGAATACTGGATGGAGGCGTACATAGCCAGCTACGCAATCCCAAAGTACATTAATACTCTGAAATCACGTATAAGCTGTCAAGACATGGGGGTTACTCTATAAGCCATCAGTCGACACTATGGTTTAACAATCCTAGGTATCTCAATCACAGGCAATTATACAAGAGCAAATAGTACGATCATCATACATACAATAGTAAGGCATCCCAAACCATATATACATGGATGATCATGAAGCCAGTACCACAGAACTGATGACTAGCTAGAGTATTAGTCGTACATGATAAGGACTAGCTATAGTCTAGAATACACATATCATGTTTATGCCCGTAGGCTACAATATCAAGGAAAATACCAAAATACCAGCTAAACACGTGCTCGGGGCTAAACGTTACAAGAGGGGAATTTACATATCAGTGGGAGGATGAAGAAGAAATCCACCGAGGCACTCTAGTACTCCGGCTGGTCACCGTCGAGTAGATGGTACGGTAGATCCTTCGGGCTCTTCTATCAGAACCTGGCCATGAAAACCAGTAGGGTCAGACCCCAAATAACAAGTACCACAAAGGAGGCCGAACTATGAACTTAAAACCAGCAATCATAGGTAATCACAGGGAAGGAAAACAATAAGTAAAGGAGGATCGAGATTCGTGCAATACCAATACACTCATCCCGATCATAGAAAGACAGTAAGTAAATCATCATTTGACATAAAGAAAACTAGGGCACATGTTAAATAAATAGAGCTAGGCAATATACGTAGAGAGGACGAAGGTACTGTTCCGGAAGCCAGGTTATAACCCTTAAACCAAACAAGGACCAGGATTGTAACCTTTTGCCTGAACAGAACTTGGTCTCTGATTATTTATTGCTAGAGGTGACAATCATTAAGTGACAGTGAGAGAGTGACAACACAGAGAACAATACATTAGAGTGACAATCCTTGCAACCATTATCCTGGAATAATTAGGAACTGGATCTGGGAAGGTGATATACGATGGGATAACCATGGGACTATTCAGATAACCAGGTTACAACCCGTAAACCAAACAAGGACCGGGGTTGTAACCCTTCGTCTGAACAGAACTTGGTTTCGCCCACCATTTATCGGCAAGATAAAATAAGAAATCACGACATGTATCAATCATGTACAAGATCAAGACAAAACTAGACAGACTGAACTCCATCCAACATTCACGGCCAAGCAATAAGTACGGCTTGATACTTTAACTAACTAGGGTTATCACAAGCCTAGTTACTAACAATATGCAATGAGATTTCCAAGTCCAGTTACCTGCCTGCTGCTACCTGAGTGACCCTAGCAAAAGAAAAAAATAAGTATAGTAGACACACCGTAGTGAGATACATGTGTCCTAAAGAGGTGCCCCACTCGACGGCGGGCTGGAAATGTGCTCATCATGACAGATAGCTCCAAGTCCCATATATATATATTATATAAGGCCGGGGTCAAAGGGGCAACAGGTAACTGGGAAAGTCTCTTCATGAACTACTGTATTATTCTAGTTATTAGCCTTAGCCATTTACAGTAGGTACCCCTGACCGTGGTACTCTGGGGTCCATATCCTAGACATGATGTAAGACAAGATGGGTTCATTTGTACAAGCACAATCGTCCACGGTGTCCGGGTCATTCAATTTGTCATGTCAGGTTAGCCGTCGCAACAGTATTTCAAGAAATATTATGTCAGGTTTATCATGTCAAGAGTGCACCACGGCGGGCCACTATCAAGAATTATCATGTCAAGAGTGCACCACCATGGGTCACTATCATGTCATGTTACTTGTTTCTGGTTACTGGTTACAGGTTAGAGTGCACCATGACAGGTCACCATCGTGTCAAGCAATTTCATTCATTAAAGAAATAGCAACTATTAAGTGGGGCCGTCGTAATTTAGGCCATGAATAGAAAATATACAGTACAACCAGGAGTTCATTATCAAAATGAAAGAAACTTGCACAGTTAATTAATATTATATATATATATTCTTGAAGCCAAGGAAAAACTCTACAACTTTCATGTTGGGAGTGGAAAAAATTCTGACCACAATTTAGGCAAATAAAACATTTAAACAATCAAAGTGGACCCCATGCGGCCAAAAAGTGGGAGAACATACATGCGGCCAAAGAGAGTGGGAGGCCACCCATGCGGCCAGCCAAAGCTTATACGGCAAGAAAATAACTGAAGGGGGCAATGCGGCCAGCAAGAAATATTCATACAACCAGAAAAGACAAGGAGAGTGGGACCCGCAAAAAATACAAGCATCCACTCAAGCAAAAGAAAAGGGCACGTGGCCACTTAAGTACTGGGGCCATGTGGCCTAAAATTACATTGATACAAACCTTGTGGGACCCTACTATAATTAATGCTAGTATGCCATGTGGCCAAGAATAATAAATAGGCCATGTGGCCAAGAGTGGATGAGGTAGGGGCCATAAGGCAAATACTCAATATATAAGCCATGCGGCTACAGTGTTTCCTTATACGGCCAAGAATGATAATCCATGCGGCCATGAATTGCTAAGCATGCAAATAAACGCAAGTTAAATATATAAAAATGTTTGCAACATGCAAGCATTTAATACTAGCAAGGCCATATGCGGCCAATAATTACAAATGGCCATGCAGCCATATATGCTAGGCCATATGCGGCCGAGATTAATATTTTTAAGCATACAAGCTGCCATTAAAATTACGTGGCCATGCGGCTACGAATTAATCAATGCATGGCCAACTACTTAAAGAAGCTCCATGCGGCTATGAATTAAAGCAATGCATGGCCAACTACTTAAAGCAGTTCCATACGGCTATGAATTAAAGCAATGCTGGCCAACTACTTAAACATGCAAGTAATGCATGTAAGCTTAATTAAGAGCCATATATAAATAAGCATGGGAGTTAATACAAGTTAATACAATTATAATCATGCACCTACGCATGCAGATCCATTTATATACAAGCATGGGAGTTAGTACAAGTTAATGCAATTATTATAAGCATGCACTAACGCATGCAAAGCCATATATATATAAGCATGCATATGCATGCAAGCTAGAATGGAAAGGATTGCTAATGCATGTGCTGATACATGCAAGCTAAAATGGAAAGGCCATACAAATATTATTAAATGCATGCAAGCTAGTATTTAGCAAGGGCCATACGGCTATCTGCAATGTATGCGGCCAAGCACACTTTTGTGCATACGGCCAAGCTAATTAATTAATGCATGCATGCAAAAGCATGTCCATGCGGCCAAGCATTCACTATGGGCCTATGCGGCCCGAAAATTCTCTAATGGCCATATGCGACCATGCAATTCTCTCAAATAAATAATAATAATAATAATAATAAAAAGCCATGCGGCCAGGTATTAAACAAAGGCCATATGCGGCTACAAACAATTGACCATACAATTAATGCTACTACATGCAAGCGAAATAAAAGGCCTTATAATTAATGCAAGCAAGCACATACTTGCAAATGCATGCAATTAGTGGAAGCAAGGAAATGCTCATACGACTAAGAGTACAATTAATGGCTCCCACAGAGAACATGTTCCTGAAAATACCATGGCCTCCATGCTCCACCAAACAACAATATGAACCCAAATCTAAACTTTCATAGGTCAATTTTGGGTAAAATAAAATTCTCTACAACATGGAACCATCAACTAACAAAAATATGCAAGTCTAACAGATCAAAACCCATGAAAATCAAAAATACCACAAGGCTAGATCTACCACAATCCACCCGTAAAATCAAAAACTCCAAGTTCTAAACATGCTTAGAATTTAACAATAAAGAGAATGGAACAAACGAAATTGAAATCGTCCAACATTCGGCAGGATGTACTTGCCTCTCTCTAATGGCTAGGGTTTGGTGGAAAAGAAATGAATGAGGGTGAATGAGGAGGGAGAGAGAAAAAGTGGCTTATATAACAAGCTCAAGTGGTCTCCACCTTTCATTCCTCTCCACTCAATCTAAACCATACACCTTATCTCCTAAAGAACCAAACTAAACCAAACCAAGTCAAAGTGGAACCGAACCAAATAAAACCAAATCCAAGTTAAACCAAGTCATGAAATCCTACACTTAGGAGAATTTAAAATATTACACAAATCGATAAATACGAAATACGGCTCAAATAAACACGTATCCGTATAAAATACTGATTCAGTGAGACGGGTCTCACATTTGACCTCTAAGACCTAGAAATTATATTTTAATTTAGATATCAATGTTTAGTATACCAAAACACCAATTGACATTGATATTTAATAACTAGGTTGCTGTGACTCCACTTTGGACAGATCCACACCCGTTGTTCAAGACCACATGCGGGTATATTTTCTGACAGTTTTTGTTATCCTGACAACTTCTATAATATTATTCTGTAGTGTTATACTAGATTCCTGACACGAGGGTACACGGGTTAGTATATCTTGGATCCCGTCATGAGATATTATTTCATGGAGGACAATGTATATGTCTTATGTTTCTTATACATGTATAAACACCGATTTAGGAGTGGGCTGACCCCATGCTCCATGAATCCTGTATCATAGCGTGACATGGTTGGATCTACTATACTAGTTGGGGATGTGGAGATATTAGTAGATTATGTGATCATACCCCCAAATACTTGTGCATAGCTCACCCTCACCTCACGTAAGATGTGGCCTGATCTTACTTGTACTTGTGCATAGCTTTCCATATATGACAGGCTGATCTATTACATGTACTTGTGCATAGCTAGTCATCTGGAATAGCCTAATCTTGTCTAAAGTTGATCACATAATAAACTAATATCTCAAGGCAAATTATAGTATTACATGCTCTATTCTAGTTATTACCTGCTGATACATTCATACTCGTGATTACTTACAGTTTATATTTGCCCATGATATGATAACCTATATTTTTTTTTCTTTTTACTGTTCAGTATTATATATCCATCATGTATTTTCGCTACTTACTATTTTATAGTTTTTGTCAATTTAACGGAACTACTGTTAGTTTATGTACTTCACTCCAATCTTGACTGGATAACATTTTTCAGAGGATCTAGATGACTTCTTTCCTACTTATTACAACCCCGGAGTAGATGAGTATTATGCCCATGAGCTTTCTTTGGAGCAAATGCCCGTTGAGGAGGCACCACCAGTAATACCTTAGCTAGTAGCTAGTATGATGAAGTTGTCTTTAGTTTATGAGACCTGAAATGTTATATTTATTTGAGGCATGTAATTATGTTAAGATATTAGACTCTTAGACTCAGTTATGGACTTGAGTTTTATTTGCTACTAGACTCTCTTGTTTATCATTTCATATCTTTATATCATTATCGTGCCATATCTTCCTTATAGTTATTTATGATTGGTATGGATTTTAGATATTATATTGTCCTCCTTTTGGAGATGTGATATCATTGACTGGTTATGACTTATAAATTCACTAGATATGTTGGTTAGTAGTGCTGACATAGACAGCGTTCTACCGTCGGTGATGTACCGTAGACTGGACGTACCCATGTACTTGTGCCCCTATATTGTGTGAGGGTCGTGACACCATATTCTGAACATCAATCACAATATAGCATACTATGGCATCGAATCATTGTTGGGCCATTAGTGTCCAAACAAACAACAATCTTATTCATGAGCATCATAATGTATTTAGACTTGTTATATAGAACTTCCATTGAGCAACCAAGAGGGTTAACGAATTTTTAGACACAAATTAACTTTGAATGATCGGAGAAGAAACTTGGAATAATATCAGAAGGAATCCTCGATTAAATTACGGAAGAAACATTGAGTAATCACGAAAGCAAGTTTGGTTAATCGTAGATGCAAATTTTATTTGAAATGAATCAAATGAGAGTCTAAGGACGTAAAGTCGTTCTCTGATACAAATTTTTCATGCCCCGATTGTGTAGAGTCATTTGTCCTTGCATTTATCTTAGAAACCGATCATCCTAGGTAGGACGTGATGTCATACAAGTCAAAACTTCACTTCTACAAGGCCAATACTATACATAATTGATAATCTACAAATATGAACACATCACAGCGGCAGAAACAAATAAATTAAAGATATTAAGGACACATCTCTTTATTGAAAAAGATCACCTTATTGATTCATAGCAACAGAAACATGCAGATAACTTGAAGTCACAATAAGGCATGTAGAAATATAATCTCTTTATTGATAATTGAAATAAAGTACAAGAGTTGTAGTGGAATGCAAAGCTTACAACAAAACTCACATTATATTGATAGCCAATTGAAACACCTACCACTTAGGATTACATTTGATACTTGATACATTGACTTACAACTGGATATGCCAATTTGGCTTACAACTCACTAGTGTAATAAGATAACAATATTCCATACATTATGTCCTTTATAAAAAGGAATCATCATCTTGTATAAGGAGAGCTCCTGTATGCCAAATAAATCTTCGATATCTCGGGACTGATCAATGCCAATCGTAGTGTATAACGTCCCAGTCCCAAAATACTTAGGACCAAGTACGCAACATGCCAGCTGCACATATACGAAAAATACTCCAAGATATAAAATCCTTGTATATGTACATAAGCTGTATATATATAATAAAATCACAGGCCAGAACATAAGTATCTAATCTCATCACAGCTCAATACAGAAGAAACGAGAGTCCAATAAATAATGCATCAAAAGATAGCCGGGTGGACATACCCACTCCAAACAGCTATATAAAATAGTCACAAAGATCGGAGTCCAACCTTCGTAAAATAGAAAGTAAATGAAAGAACATAAGATATCCACTATATAGTCTTCATAATCCTCAAAGATAAGAATAGAGCGAAATGTCAAAGGAAAATGCCTCGTCGCCCACAAAAAATGGATCCAATGCCGCTCCGTACTCCTGTGGGAAATCTTCTAATCCTGGAGAGATAACCAGGTCCTCAGAGGGACGTAACAAGATACAAGAAAATACCATGCCATATAAACTGTGATTTATAATAGAAAATAAGGGATGCATGCAATAGGGTACCTAACCGTACTATAGTGAATATGCAATAAAGAACAATCCTTCACATATGGGCACTCGGGCTGTATAGAAGTGGTATCGTCCCTATCATCGAGAATCAGTACAATCTGTCCATAACGTTTGGCAAATGTCAGAGGGAATCAGTAAGAAAATGTCCATAACGTTCCATGAACGTTAGAGGGAATCAGTACAATAGGGTGAACCTACGTCTCCAACGGAGCTTCAGGTACAATAGCAGTATGTAGATGTGGCCCATACATCAAAGAACTGTTCTTCCCTTCCAATGTCTAATGGAGTCACATCCATGACTCATATGACCATCTATTAACTGCCAAGTCCACTAGCATGCAATTCTATTGGCAGTTACTCTTAACCGTCGTACGCCTCATACGTATCGGTGGCCGGCCGACTACACGAGTACATGTTCTATATGTGACTCACAATACATGCTAAAGTAAGTGTCAAGGCCGTATGAGATATACCAATACCTCATCAACAATGGATGGTCACTAGGCTAAGTCGATGCAAGAGAGATAAATAAAAGGCAGAAAATGACCGATAGAGTCGCTTGTACCCAAGTGTGACTTGGACGCACAGTTTTATAATAACAAATATGAAATGCTGAAAATAACAATTGAAAATAAGAATATGTAAATCACAGAGTAAGGTGGCAAGGTATCTTGCCTGATGGTGCAAAGTAACAAGTCCAGGAAATCACAATATCAGCCAAGAAATGTCATAATCTTCAAACAACTCCGGACACTAAAACAAACATCAAAAATGCACTCAGTGTAAAAGATATACCTAGGAAACGCTTTTCCAAAAGTCTAATTCTAGAACAGGGGCAAAATTATAATTTCGGGTCAAAAAGATGTCCGTCGTTGGACCCGCTTTACACCGAAATGCGTGCCAAAGTCTGATCTCTAAATTCGTCAAACTACATATCTACAAATTCAGTTTGAGGAGACGAACTCAACGGTATGTCCAGTTTTGGATTCCGATGAGTACAAAATTGCCCATTTGAGTGGGTCGCGGGCCCGCCAAAAAGGGGTTCCGGACGACCTTTTTCAGAATTAAACCAAACTTGTCACACAGGACCAAAATTTTGATTCGGACCTGTTGGCACAAGTTTTGTCTCGATTTGACGACTGTACATGAAGTTAGGGCGAAGTTTGTAAATTGGCGATATGGGGGTATCTCGACGGATACTGACTGATTTCGTCGCGCATACACGACGAAACTGAGTTCCGTCAGTTCCCACACATCGGCAACTTCCATACGCGGCTTTCGATACGTATAGTACGTGACCATGTCATCCTGTTCGTCGGGACGCACGTCGTATCGAGAAAAATTTCAGAATTTTATATAAGTTAACACAGTTTTTCCTCCAACTTCAACATCGATTTACTTTTTACACGTTAATCGAAACGACGATCCAAAAGATGCGTTACGATCTTGGTTAGGTTATCTTTTACTATTTTCAATTAGTTTCTACAAATCTTTAATGCACAGCAAAAAAATTGGCCGACAAGTTGTCGTTTAGAATTGAATTTAACAGTCCAGAAAAATAGATTTTTTTTCTAACTTTGATTCAATTTTTCGAACCAGTTAGATGGTTATGTCGAAATCCATCTAGAGGATATCAAAAAGGGTCAAGTCTACTTTCCAGAAAAACTTACGGATCGAAAATTGGTGCTACGAATAAAAAGTTACGTCATCGGGTAGTAGGGTACCTTTAGTAGGAAAACCGCTCCGTAGATGACGAGGGGCTAACTTTCGATGCTCCGTTCGTCGTGCACACAACTCTGTCGCTGGTGAAACGAACTCGTAGGCGAAAAGGGTATGATCTGCCGTAATTTTCGTTTTGGAAGTCTAGGGTTTTGAGGTCTGTGGAGGAAGTTATATATGTAGCAAGTGGGGCAAAAAACCTAATACTACTACTATTACTAATAAGCCAATGGCCTACGGGTTGCTATGGGTTACTCATGGAAATTTGCTGCTACAGCAGCTATGTAGGGAGGGGGGGGCCCGCCCACTTAAGTTGGTGGTGCTGTTGTTTTTTTTTTCTCTTTTTCTTTTCCTTTTTTCTTTCTTTATTCTTTTCCTTTTTCATTTCTTTTTCTTTTCTTTTCTTATTCTTTCTCATTTCTTTTTCTTTTTCATTTCTTTTTATTTTAGAAATTCTTTTTTTAAACTAATTTCTATTTTTCTATTATTACTCTATTTAAATAACTAAATTATATTTTATTTATTATTTCTAATTAAAAACTCTCTTTTTTATTTCAATAATTTAGATATATTTATATACACATATATTCCCACATATATGTATATATAAATATATACACCTTAATAAATCAACACATACACATATACATATATACTGATAAATATATCATGTAAACTTATACCCATACTATGCAGTACTTAAGTATTTGCTATTACTATTATTTCACACTCCTAATATTATGCATACATGTATTTTAGTACAAATTTCTACACAAAACTAAATTTAAATATTTTAATGAATTAGGGGGTTTACATCCTACCCAACTTAAAGAAATTTTGTCCTCGAAATTAAAACTACGGTAAGGGGGTCGAATGCAAATGCAAAATTTTAAGGGGCTACGCATGAAGTTCGTCCCTTGGTTTTCAAACAAATGAAGGTAGTTGTACAAGGAACCCTATTGGCTTAATTTCTGTAGGGTAAGTGTTCTTGGTTCAAGGCTCTACTCCACTTATAGAAGTTGGCTATCGGTGATAAAGTCGTTACGAGCCTTCTGAGAGGGCTAAAAGGTGCAGGGCTTTCATATTGAATGAATCCATCTCGAATTTAAACTATATTGGTGGGGCAATATCTCGTAAGATCAACTTATACCATCTCTGCTAGGCTATGGTAGTCTAAAACAAGTTATAACTCGAGAGGTTGGGATAGTTCCGAATCGGATTGGTTAGAAAGGTGCTGTAAATAAAAAATATGCCTTCCCTGGCTTTTGTGTACAAGTGGCAGATAGGGTCTCAATTGATTATCACCCTAGGGCAGGTGCATATTAGGCTTCGAGTAGATCACAACCATATATCGGGTCGAAAGTTTTGGGTTGAGTTTGGTTCTCAAATTGAAACAGAAAGGTTCGTCGGTATTACGGTAAGGTTTATATTTGGCCCTTTTTGCTCAAAAATTGTATCATGAAAATAGAGTACAAGGGGACGTATTTTAGTGGGACATGATATGTCTACATGAAGGTGGACTCGTATAGGTCTTGCAGATGAAATTTGTTGGAAGGTAGTAGCTGGTCTTGTGCTCCGAATCTAAATGCCACGGTCGAGAACCCAAAAATATTCTAAATAAAAAGTGGGAGTTCATGAGGCACTAATTATCGTTCTAACAGAAACCAATTATTCTAATCAATAGGCAATCCTAGTACATTCTAAATTCTGCTGGAGCTCTACGATCTATATCCTACAGTAATTCATTTCTAGAAGTTTAACAAATACACCGCTCTATGGTTTGGTGGAGTTAGAAAGGTTCGAGTCGGAAGGTCATACCTCAATTTGTGAAAGAATATTACACGATGTACTAGGATACGAGATGTGATAGATATGAGTCAAGCTTTAAAGACCCACTACAAGAATAAGGGCTTTTCTTGACGGGGATTCCCCGTCAAGAAATGGGTATCTTGACGGTTGCAGATCCGTCAACTAGGCCGGAGTCAAGAAAAGAACCCCCCTTTTCTTGACGGTCGCTGGCATGGCTTTTCTTGACGGTTTTTTACCGTCATATAAAGTAATATTTTTTATTGTTTTTAGCCGTCAAGATAGTAGTTTGGAGAAACCGTCAACGTAGGCGAAAACTTTTCTTGACTCCGCCTAGATGACGGCTATTAGCCGTCAAGAAAAGCAATCTTGCAGCAGGATTGAGTTAATTGTTGACGTTTTATAACCGTCAAGAGAAGCTAAAATTTGTATAGCAAAAATTCTATTTATAATTATATAATATAAATCGAACAAACACATAATATCAATAATCCAGAAGATATACAAACATTAAATAACTACAAAATCCAATTTTTATATTAATAAATAGTATATTGTTCATACATCACAAACTTCCAATACATCCAACACATCCAACCACAAACATCTAACACTTGTCCAACCACAAACATATCCAACCAAAGTATGTAGTTTTCATACATCTTAAGCATCCAAAGCTGAAAATTATACAAATAAAACCAAGATATGTAGCAAACCCGGTCGGTGCACATCCCTCCCATATTCATAGCACCTTTATTTTTCATGTGGTTCCTGAGAGAAGAAGAGAACAAGAGCACAAGTTACCAATTTATGTTAATGAGCTTGTTGGCCAATAAGTAAACAAGAGAACAATATTGTCCTTACAAACCTATTATGGATGTAGACATGAACTTAACAAATGCACCAAATACATACATATATGCATACTCATCTACAGGAACTAGATCAGTTTTGAAGTTTTATCTTTTTCATATATAGACACTTACCACACAAGTCCATATCAAACTATCCACTGAATGGAGTAACCAGTTAGGGGTTTATGAAATCAACAATGCAGTAAAGAGAGGGCTTGGCTCGGGCTCTATCATGAGGGAAAGTTGAACCTGGGATTCAAGTCAGGACATCAACCGCTCTGGAATGAGAATTAGTTATATGGGGGTCATTTGGGACAGCAAGGATATTGCATCAGTCCACTTGGGGACTCGATTTGGATTCAAACCAGAGTCTAATGAAGGATCCTGGACAAACGCAATCATAAAACTGGGAATTTGAGAGAAGGTCAGGTAAGTATGGAAATAAAGAGGGGATTTAGAAAGGAGGGATGTTTTTAGGTACAGTAGCAAATGCATCTCTTTGAATAGTTTGGGGATTCACTAAGATATCTTTGGCATGGGGGTTTAAGATAAAGAGGGGGTGCAGCCATGTGTTCAACTGTGAGGGAAACATAGATTAAGAACCAGTGGAGGTAGGCAGGGTACTTGATACCTGGGAATAACCATTACCATGTTGATCTGATCCCCGGAAGCACCAACATGGTAATGGTTATTCTTATCAAGGGACAACAATATCTCATAATCACTCCTACAATTTGAAGGGAAATAGGTTGTTATTTCAAAGTCTAGCATGGTTTATTATCCTCTTTCTTGAACTAAAATCCTTTACATTCCAACAAATTCTCCATTTTGAACTCAAGTGACATGCCCTACATGTGCTTTATCCCCATTTTTATTGAAGATTAGTTATAATGAATGTGATTATATCATGACAGTGGTTACGACGAAGGAGCACTGAAATTTCTACCCAGTTTCAACAAACCAATTAGGTTAAACCACCAAGGTGGTATCAGAAATCAAACTCTACAATAATATCAGAAGTTGATGCATCTTATTTGAAATTTTATACAAAGAAAAAAAGGACTATAAATAAGTATGCTTGCTTACTCATTGAAGTCGCGATGAGTATGAAGAACATTTTCAGAAAATAAGTCATTGCTGTTGCCAAATGTAGCTTCCAATGCTTCCAACAAGTTATGCCTCTGAACATCAGAAAAGTATGCATATAAGGTTCTCCCGAGAAATAATATGAAAATATGGAACCACACAATGATATACTCTCCAAACTCTATTGCATCTTGGTTCCAGCTATTCTATCAATATACGTTTACATAAACCAAGCTAATGTATATCTAAAATCCTTTAAGGTCATGTGCAAAGCAAGTGAGAAAACATTTAAGATGAAGATGTTTATTAATAAGTTATTACAGTAAGGGGGTGGAATGAGGAAGTAAAACATTAGATGTTTAAAAGAACTTGCATATATATATATATATATATATATATATATATATATATATATATATATAAAAAAATATATATATATATATATATATATATATATATATATATATATATATATATTAAAATATATATATATATATATATATATATATATATATATGTAATAAAAATTTGCATTTTATCTTGAAACTGCATATAATAATTTGTTCATTCCTTTCGGAAATAGATGATCAATATATCAATTGTAGAAATTGCAAAGATGGTTATAAGCAAAACAAATTAAATAGGCGCTCTACAATGACAAATATAAATGCTATCCATATTTAGAAGGATAGGGACGCAGATGACCTTTTTCCGCATATTATGTAACATGTGTGTAGGCATGTTATACTATGAGAAAAGAAAATGACAAGCAAACACTATGAGAAAAGAATTAGAACTTGCAACAAGAAGATCCTTACATTCCAAGTTCAGTAGATACAATGAATTGGCTTGCATACAGTTGACAGTACTCTCTCTATCTCTTTCTTTCTCTCTCTCTCTCTCTCTACTCACCTAAATGTTACAACAACCAAACACCTGGTGCTATGCATGTCATCAAATATCGAAGAAAATAGGTCTAATGTTTCCAGATTTTAATGAGCTCATCGATAGAGTATCAAATTTAGAACCAACCATGTTCAATAGATCAATGGTAAGCCCACATAGAAGAAAAATTCCAACAACAAATATACTAACCTGCATGTGGAATCGAGAAGTAAAGCCCTAATGTAATTTGTATGCCCTCTTAACTTCATGTTCTTTGAGCCAGTTCGTGGATCCCAAACACGTACAACCTACAATGAAGCATAAAAATAACCTCGATTATAATAGGTTCTTATGTGTTTATTGAGTAGCAGGGAGCAGTTGCTTTAATTAAGCAGTTAACAGCTGTGACACATGCTAATTTCCAATAGTAAACACTTAATTTTTTTTACTTGTATCAACCTTATGTTATAGTTTATTAATGTTCACACCCTTCTCCATTACCTGATACCAGTTTAAACACCTGCATGTTTAATGAATGGGATTGGGTCACTGGATAATGTAAAAAATCATTTTTTTTATTGCATGTATAAGGGTCAATCAATTAGAAGAAGAAAAAAAGTAATGTACAACCAATCATCAAGATTTTGTGGTACTGACTTTGTGAGGACATGTTGACAAACATAATTAAGTTTCTTTTAGCCTTTATGCTTAGCTTGTGACTTATTTACATAAAGTCCGCACGTTCTATCAGAACAAATAAAGCAATATAGTGGCCTAATGGATCCAAAGCAACACCCTGAACATAATGAAAGTGTGCATCCAAAATTTGATAAACTTTTTCGGGTTTTATGGACTTTTTCTGCAATTTTCAGTATGTTTTTTGTATTTTATTTATTTATTTTTGAACCGCCTAGATCTAGACGACCGCTTAGGCACGCTAGGCGCTAGGCGGCGAGTGCCCGCCCGACTAGCGCCTAGCGCTTTTCACAACCTTGGTCCTTAATGAAGACTACGTTATGGATACCCAAACACCATAGTTCTATTTGAAGTGTCGCTTTCTTAAAATTTACATTTAGCAGTATATTCTTGAAGGGAGCTACCCAAAAACAAATTCCAAGGGTAAGCATATCAAGTCTAGCATATCCTCCCTAAATTTTTCAGAAGTATGAAATATCATAATCTACATGTAAAGTTTCTTCATGTCGAGCCAAGTGCTAAAGGCATATACATCTTCCTACAGTATAAGAGGAAACTACGACCAAGGACTGGCATAGTGCCAATGGTATTACACATAATCCTCGAGCACAGAATACAAACTCCAAATCTTAGGGAAAATGATACAGCCAGGTAATCAAATTATTATAGCAATGCTTAGTACAGAATGTTTGTAGACATAGAAAAGTAAACTAAGCTAGAACTTAGAAGCGTTTGGTTCAATCGAATCTTCTAATTTCAGTCTATGCCACCTAGAGCCATTTACATCTTTATTTATTCTCTAGAGACTTGATAGATACTTATGTAGGTTGTTTAGATTTGTATAAGTTTCCTCATCAGGTAGGAAGCATGTACTTATTAGAATAGCATGAAGCAATAGCTGCTATGAGAGATAAGCATGCCTAGTAGAGTACAGTATAGTCCTTAAAACTAGAAATTACTTGTTGACAACCAAGACTGTTCTTGAAAATGATTTACTGTTTGAAATCCTATTTAGCTAATGATGTTGCTATGGAAAGTTTCAGTTTTAAGATAGATTAGATTATGGAAGTCAGGAAGTTATTACAGATGCATTACTTTGTCAAGGACTCAAAAGGGTTCCGAACCTACACATTACTCTGATTTACGATCTTAAGGATAGTCACAGTTGCTAAAGGAATAAAACATGGATTAGTTTATAGAATCAAAATTACCATCGTTCAAATAACTTCATCATGATTTCAGACGCACATTATTGATTTTGATTCTAAAACCACGTAATATTCAAATCTGTCTAATATTAATCCAATGCCAGTCATCAAAAATTTGTTGTGATGTGACAACAAATACAATCACAATGTAAGGTAATACTTCTAGCAATACTATGAAACACTGACAACTCATAATATATAAACACTATAATAGATCAATCATCCTACAAGTAAGCATGGTAAAATTTCAAGTACATAGACAAGGGATCTTAACAAAATTTCAAAACAGAGGAGTTCAAAGTAACGAGCAATAATGTTTATTTCACAATCCTACCAGAAAATATCATCTTCAACATAGTTCAAAATGCTTGAAGGTTTGATGGAGTACTCTTTCGTTCATCAAATTTATTCTTTCAGACAGGAAATAATGATAAGTGGCATCAGATAATAGGAGCATGACAACAGTGTTGGTACTGGGGATTAAATGAGCAACCATAATGACAACCCAACCTTTCTAGTAGGCGTGGTGCCTAGTCAGTAGTCAGACAATAACGATAACAGAAAAGGGTGGTGAGTTGTAGCTGTGTGGCATCTTGAAGTTGATGGTTGGAGATAAATCAAGCTTAACCGTAACTATAGTAATCATAATGATATTGCTTCCAGTTCTAGTGATAGCATGGGAAACCAAAAAAAGTCCATAAACTAGTTCTGGTACAACTGCCAATTCATATAAGCCAAGAGATAACAAAACCAAGTGGCAAAAAATTGAAGAAAACTTCAACATGTTGGCTGCAAACAGAAAATTGAAGAAATTGAACATATACACATACCTTTCCTCGTCGTAACCCAAAAATAAAGAAGATCGAACATGTTGGCTACAAACAGAAAAATTGAAGGAAAAAACCAAAATAATAGAGGAGGTTTGTGATGTACCAGAGATAAGAGGGAGGAGATGGAGATAGGGTGGCATGTGGCGAGCGGCGACCGTCGGGATGCCGATTTGGCAGAGCCGGAAGGCCGACTTGGCAGAGCCGGAAGGCCGACTTGGCGGAGCCGCGGCTGTAGGCTCTGTAGTGTACAGGGCCAACTTGGCGGAGCCGGACGGCGACGACGCGGGAGCTGTCCGGGCGGCAGCCGACCCCGGTCCAGTTCCTCTCCAGGGGCTAGGTCGAAGAACTAGGGTTAGGGTTAGGGTTAGGGTTTCTCTATTTTTTCCTGGCCCACCATAGAGCATCCAAATTTGTGAAGAAAACTAGGGTTAGGGTTTCTATCTTAGGGTGGTAAAAAGGAGAGGAGTGGGGGCTCTTTAGAGGATAGGAGTGGGGGGCTCTCTCTCTAAAGGAGGAAAAAGTTAGGGAGAGAGGAGGAAAGGAAGGGGATGATCGGGAGAAAGTTTGCTTGGTTCATCCATTAAAAGGAACCACAACTGTCAACACATATAAAAATTTTGAAAAATTTACTAAAATGGCAGTTGAAAAAATTCTGCTAAGTTTTTGGCACATACATTACTTGACGATTATCACCAAAACCGTCAATAAATAAATTGCTCTTTCTTGACGGATCCTCCAAAACCGTCAACATACATGGTATAAAATTGCTAATTTAAAAAATAAAAGGGCCTCTCTTGACGTACGCCTAAATACGTCAAGAAAACCACTATTGTTGACGGCTTTTGACGACCATCAACTTATTAACCGTCAAGAATCGTCTTTTTTCTTGTAGTAACCGTACTTTGATTCCAGCAGATGGCAATGATTGTATGAATGTATGTTTCCTGTCTATAGATGGTATAGTGAACTGAGAAGGATATTACGGGTCTATCTTCCCTCAATACGAGCATCTGACTTTCCAAAATCCATAAAGGCGAAAACAATAAGTGAATATGGGATTCCAGATGAGTTTCAAATAGAGTTGTCAAGGCAGTTGCGGATGAGATCCTAGAGCCATCTATATCTCAATCCACGTAGGATAAGCAAATAAAAGTGAACCAACTATACGAAGGTTGATCAGACCATCATACACTGATTCTGATTAGACAATATGTTAGTGGTTGTCCCTAATATACACTTGTCGTGAACAAGATCGATAAGGATAAGCTTGCAAAATCTAGGCTATAATAGCGGTGTTTAGTCAGACTAGTCCAAATATTAGAACGCAGAATTTATGATTGAATGAAAATACGAGTAGTTCGAGGTTTAAGAATCTAAGCCGTGTCCAGTGCTCGTGCTTATGCAATCGTCCTACTGTCTGATTTTCTCTGGCCTTGGCTAACGTATGATGAATGGATATGATAACAGGGAATATGAAAATAAAAATCATACCTGCTACGACTTCTCCTTCTGTTTCTACATTCTCCACTGCTAACGAGAAGGCAGGTCCGTAATTCTGGTCGGGGTCCTGAACTCTAGTTCTATCGTACTGCACTGGCTGGGGTGGTAAAGGTGGACGAGGAGCTCCTACTGTTGGTGTTATAAACCCAGACACCTGTTGTCCTAGTCGGGGTACTGGAAGTGTAGGAGTTGTCGGCCTCGGGGTCTGTCGAGCATATATTATCGCCTGCTGCTCTGGACAATCCTTGACCGTATGCTGGCTGGATCCACACCTCAAGCACCATCCATGACGGATCCGACAGTTTCTCTGGACATGTCCTACCTTCCCACAGTAATGGAAAATAGGCTTCTGATATGGTGTAGGCCTCTGCTGGTACTGTCCTGTGGGCCTCCTAATAAGTCCATCATATGTAGCTCTAGCAGGTGCGACTTCTAGTATATGGCGTCTCGATGCCTGTTGCTGCTCCTTGCGAAGAATCTCCTGGACACGAGCTTCTTCCAAGACAGCTGAATGGCAGACTCGAGACTGGGTAGTCGTATAAGACTTGAGCTCTGGTGCAAGCCCAGATGGAATCTCCTCGCTTTCTCTAACTCTGTCGGGATCAGTCCCGCACCAAATCTACTCAGGCGATTGAACTCTGAGTCGTACTCATCAACTGACATGTTTCATTGCTTTAAATGAAGGAACTGATCGTAGAGACCGTCTCGAACATGAATAAAGAATAATCTTTCATAGAAAAGATCGTAGAACTGCTTCCAGGTAATCCCAGTGCCTAATCGCCTTTCTTCCGCCTTCCACCAGTGGTGAGCATTATCTTCTAAAAGTAGGTCCACTGTTGTCATCCAATCACGTGTTGGCAACTGGGATTCCTTCAGTAGCTTTTCCATGCTAATAAGCCATGCTGACACCTCTAGTGGCTTCTCAGTACCTCTGAAGAACTTTGGGTTCATATCTGTAAAGTTCTTGATAGAGCCTTCATAAGGATGTAGAGCCGGTATTGGCGCCGGTGGAGGAGGTGGAGGTGGGGGCCTAGTCAGTGCCGTCATCATGCTCTGTCTCATCAACTCAGTTTGTTGCCACTGAGCCTGCATCATGGCGTACATGAACTGAGTGGTAGGGCTCTCCTCAGTCGGTGGTGGAGGCATCTAAGGGCCCGACTGTGGCTGAAACTACTGAGGGTAAGGTAGTGGTGGCAGGGGCACATTCCCTCCTGGTGGTACGGTAGTGCTTGTGTCTCATGGGGTACCGTCGTCGGAGTCGTAGTAGGCTGCGACTGTCCTGGCTGGTACGAGGTTACCGGGGTCATCGGAGGATTCTGTTCCTCTTGGGTAGCCGCATCACCAGAGGTGATGGCCAAGGTGGAAGTGCTTCTGCTTCTTAGATTCATACTGTTGGTACGAGGAAAAATATGACGATATTAGGAGAAGTTAGATATGAGGTAATTCAAGTAATCAAAAGAATTTGAAAAGATTGGAAGTCAAGGAAGTAGTAGTTCTGGATGAGATACTATTCCTATTCCTATATACAGGCTTGCTGGGCACAGTCATGTAACCCAACAATATTTTCTGACCTGCATGGGCCACCACAAAAACATGTAACGTCCCAGTCCCAAAATACTTAGGACCAAGTACGCAACATGCCAGCTGCACATATACGAAGAATACTCCAAGATATAAAATTCTCGTATATATACATAAGCTGTATATATATAATAAAATCACAGGCCAGAACATAAGTATCTAATCTCATCACAGCTTAATACAGAAGAAACGAGAGTCCATAAATAATGCATCAAAAGATAGCCGGGTGGAAATACCCACTCCAAACAGCCATGTAAAATAGTCACAAAGATCGGAGTCCAACCTCCATAAAATAGAAAGTAAATGAAAGAACATAAGATGTCCACTATATAGTCTCCATAATCCTCAAAGATAAGAATAAAGCTAAATGTCAAAGGGAAATGCCTCGTCGCCCACAAAAGATGGATTCAATGCCGCTTTGTACTCCTGTGAGAAATCGTCTAATCTTGGAGAGATAACCAGGTCCTCAGAGGGACGTAACAAGATACAAGAAAATACCATGCCATATAAACTGTGATATATAATAGAAAATAAGGGATGCATGCAATAGGGTACCTAACCGTACTATAGTGAATATGCAATAAAGAACAATCCTTCACATATGGGCACTCGGGCTGTATAGCAGTGGTATCGTCCCTCTCATCGGGAATCAGTACAA
The DNA here is from genome assembly GCA_029216955.1 of Iris pallida. Taxonomy (NCBI): domain Eukaryota; kingdom Viridiplantae; phylum Streptophyta; class Magnoliopsida; order Asparagales; family Iridaceae; genus Iris; species Iris pallida. The sequence continues at coordinate 35,922,219 of JANAVB010029819.1, forward strand.
TCCGTCCATAACGTTCGACGAATGTAAGAAGGAATCAGTAAGAAAACATCCATAATATTCTATGAACGTCAGAGGGAATCAGTACAATAGGGTGAACCTGCGTCTCCAACGGAGCTTCAGGTACAATAGCAGTATGTAAATGTGGCCCATACATCAAAGAACTGTTCTTCCCTCCCAATGCCTAATGGAGTCACATCCATGACTCATATGACCATCTAGTAACTGCCAAGTTCACTAGCATGCAATTCTATTGGCCGTTACTCCTAACCGTTGCACGCCTTATACGTATCGGTGGCCGACCGACTACGCGAGTACGTGTCCTATATGTGACTCACAACACGTGGTAAAGTAAATGTCAAGGCCGTATGAGATATACCAATACCTCATCAATAATGGGTGGTCACTAGGCTAAGTCGATGCAAGAGAGATAAATAAAAGGTAGAAAATGACCGATAGAGTCGCTTGCACCCAAGTGTGACTTGGATGCACAGTTTTATAATAACAAATAAGAAATGCTGAAAATAACAACTGAAAATAAGAATATGTAAATCACAGAGTAAGGTGGCAAGGTTTCTTGCCTGATGGTGCAAAGTGGCAAGCCCAGGAAATCACAATGTCTGCCAAGAAACGTCATAATCTCCAAATAACTTCGGACGCTTAAACAAACATCAAAAACGTACTCGGTGTAAAAGATATACCTAGGAAATGCCTGTCCAAAAGTATAATTTTGGAATAGGGGCAAAATCATAATTTTGGGTCAAAATGATATCCGCCGTTGGACCCGCTTTGCACCAAAACGCGTGCCAAAGTCTATGGTCTATAAAGTCGTCAAACTACATATCTACGAATTCAGTTTGAGGAGACGAACTCAACGGTATGTCCAGTTTTGGATTTCGATAAGCCGCGTACAAAATCGCCCATTTGAGTGGGTCGCAGGCCCGCCAAAAAAGGGTTCTGGTCGACCTTTCTCAGAATCGAACCAAACTTGACACACAGAACCAGAATTTCGATTCAGACCTGTTGGCGCAAGTTTCGTCTCGATTCGACGACTGTACACGAAGTTAGGGCGAACTTTACAAATTGGGGATACGGGGGTATCTCGACGGATACTGACTGATTTCGTCACGCACACACGATGAAAATGATTTCCGTCAGTTCCCACACGTCGGCAACGTCTGTACGCGCCTTTTGATGCGTATAGTGTGCGACCACGTCGTCCGGTTCGTCGGGGCGCATGTCGTATCGAGAAAAATTTCAAAATTTTATATAAGTTAACACAGTTTTTCCTCCAACTTCAACATCGATTTACTTTTTACACGTTAACCAAAATGACGATCAAGAGATGCGTTACGATCTTGGTTAGGTTGTCTTTTACTGTTTTCAATTAATTTCTACAAATCTTTAATGCACAGCAAGAAAATTGGCCGACAAGTTGCCGTTTAGAATTGAATTTAACAGTCCAAAAAATAGATTTTTTTTGCTAACTTCGGTTCGATTTTTCGAACCAGTTAGATGGTTATGTCAAAATCCATCTCGAGGATCTCGAAGAGAGTTAAGTCTACTTTCCAGAAAAACTTACGGATCAAAAATCGGTGCTACGAGTAAAAAGTTATGTCGTCGGGAAGTAGGGTACCTTGAGTAGGAAAACTGCTCCGTGGATGACGAGGGGCTGACTTTCGATGCTCTGTTCGTCGCGCACACAACTCCATACCTGGTGAAATGAACTCGTAGGCGAAGAGGGTATGTTCTGCCGTAATTTTCATTTTAGAAGTTTAAGGTTTTGAGGTCTGTGGAGGAAGTTATATATATAGCAAGTGGGGCAAAAATTATAATACTACTACTATTACTAAAAAGCCAATGGCCTACGGGTTGCTATGGGTTACTCACGAAAATTTGCTGCTACAGCAGCTATGTAGGGAGGGGAGGGGCCCACTTAAGTGGGTGGTGCTGTTGTTGTTTTTTTCCTTTTCTTTTATTTTTCTTTTCCTTTCTTTATTCTTTTCCTTTTTCATTTCTTTTTCTTTTCTTTTCTTATTCTTTCTCATTTCTTTTTCTTTTTCATTTTTTTTTATTTTAGAAATTCTTTTTTAAAAAAACTAATTTCTATTTTTCTATTATTACTCTATTTAAATAACTAAATTCTATTTTATTTATTATTTCTAATTAAAAACTCTTTTTTTCAATAATTTAGATATATTTATATACACATATATTCCCACATATATGTATATATAAATATATACACCTTAACAAATCAACACATACTTTTTTTTTATACTTATAAATATATCATGTAAACTTACACCCATACTATGCATTACTTAAGTATTTGCTATTACTATTATTTCACACTCCTAATATTATGCATGCATGTATTTTAGCACAAATTTCTACACAAAACTAAATTTAATATTTTAATGAATTAGGGGGTTTACATAGTGTACTAAATTTTCCAAGCACGAGCACTTAGAAAGAGTGCCCGCAACGTGGGTCGGTACATTACCGTATACTGGCGAGCAGAACCAGCCCACTCACCTAAACCAATACTAAGTAGTCATGTGAGTAAACATTTGTAACATGATCTTTATATTTGGGACCTAGCATCAGTTTACAGTTTATGTACAGTATCATAGTGAAGCATGTAAACACATCATAGCATTGTTCATGTAAGGCACATTGTCGCATACTTGGTGTTAACATGTTAAACAGTCAAGTTGAATTAACATGTAAATAAATATATCATGTTTAAGTGATTTCTTACTGATAGCTAACTCCCTCGTACCTGTATAAAATACATGTTATATGATATACTTACTCTGCATGATGCATTCGACTAGTGGTTTTTGGTGAAACTATACCATAAACGACTTTCCAACCGGTATTATGATGCACCATTCCAGATTAGGTTGCAAGACTAGTCGAATGTTCCGCAATACCTCATGCTACCATAGCACGACCAATGTTTTTCCTCGGGTCGAATTGGTCCCAGTGCTCCAGGTACTATTCGAGGAAACTTACTCAGACTTGAGCACAAGTACGTCCATGACCATGCGATTGCATGTCCGACTCGATAAACACAAGTGTATGTTAAAACAACTGAAAGTAAGAAAAAACAATAGTTCAACATCTCATTCAAATTCAATCCGTATTCAATGACTAATCATTTCCATCATTCACATTATTTCCACACTTGGTGATCACCATGATCCCAAGCCTCATTATTTCACATTCTAATTTCATCACATCGTAACGTTTCTCATATCATTCCTTACATTAAGTAATCAACAACATTTTATTTCTTCTATGGATATTCCTCATTCATTTTATTGTATTTACAGCATTGCTAGTTCATTTCTCATGTAACATTCACAAAAGCATCTCATTATCCAAGTGTTTTATTTGTTTCAGCAGCATTAGACATGAGCAACATTATCAATTCATTTCTACTATGTGATTCACAGTGACAGGTTCATGGTCATATGTTAACCATGTCAACATTAGCTAACATAAGTATCTCTATTAATCAGTAACTAAAGCATGGGACATTTAAGTACATGGCATAGAAACATAATACTCTATTTTATTAAACATAAAGGAGTAGGAGAGAAAGGACAGTCCCACTCACTTTCACAAAATGGTCTTCCTGTTCCGATCATATATATGCTCAACGGGTCCTCCAGAGATAGTTTGACACAAAGCACCATATTTCCTACTTGACACAACCACACCATTGAGCCATGTTTCATAACTCATCCCATCCGACCAACTAAGAAGACTGCATCAATCTCAATCTCTTGATTTCCAATACATCATAGTCCAATATTCTGATCGCATCCGCCAAGCCAACCAAATGCATCGTGCGGAACGGGGCATTACATATAAAAGGGTTGGGGCCTACTTCTAAATATTGAATATCTTCTTACAAACTAGAAAGGATAGGTTGTTAATCATACTGTATATGAGATTTGGTAACTTATAGAAGAATGACATAGTGATTAAGGATTGATTTTGGGAATCCTAACTCCTATGGTTAGACTTAACTAAGGACTTGAGAGTAAAACTATAAATCTTACCTTAAGTAGATTAATAAATCACAATATATTAAACCCATCATACAGGTTAGTTAGATATTTCAAAGGACTTGTAGTTAGAACAATTATGTTAGAGTAAGGTACACATAGAAAAATAAAGAGAAAAGAAACATAGGAGCAGTACTATGTATAGGTTGAAGAACTATAAAGGGTCATGGATGGCTAGGACCTAGCAGACCATATTTTTAGTGTGTGACACCATATTGCTAGAAACAACGATTGAAGAAAGCCCAGGCCACAGAAGTGGGTAAACTAGCTGGAGTCGAGATATATGACCTTTAAGGTAGTATAAGTTAGGTCATGATTTTAAAGATTACCTAGTCTCATTCTTAAGTACTCTTGATAGCTAGCTTATACTTTATCATGAGTCGGTGTTCGTCATCTTCAGACTGATTGATCATTTAACGTTCAAGATCGTTCTAGTTGCTCGAGTTATATCTTGCCATCGACCTATTTGACCGGCTAATCGGAGCAAATGTACTTCTCTAAGATTGACTTGAGATTAGGATACCATCAGGTGAATGTGCGGATAGAGGATATTCCAAGGACCACATTCGAAACTTGATATGGCCACTATAAGTGTTTGGTAATGCCATTTGGATTGACGAATGAACCTGCTGTATATATGAAATTAAGTGATGAATAAGGTGTTCCACCAGTACCGAAAACAGTTGTGGTAGTTTTGATTATATTTGGTCATAGGACAGAAGCTATAGAAGTAGCATATTTTATAAAAGGGTAATTATCTAAGGTAGGTATGAGTAGGATAAAACATATCGACCAGAAAGGCCGACTAGAATAGAGTGTCATTTTATTTTTTTAGTCTTTTTGGTAGAAAATACCTCTTAATTAGTGGGTAGATATTCCTACCCCTGCCAAAACAAATAGGGTGAAATAGAAGTTTTACCTATCATAGAGATTGTTAGGAGCATACGATAGGATTGAGAGATTATACAGTTGAACTTTAGTATTAGCTATAGTTTCCCAAGCAAACAATAGGATCACCCTTGTGGTAGACTTTAAAAGGTATGACTAGAGACTTTTGTTATGGGTATTGATAATTCTTTTACTTAAGGCTGGACCTAAGTCTGTATAGAACCATTATCTTATAAATTTTATATAAAGAATATAGGAATCCATGCTTTACAAGACTAGATAATTAACTAAGGTGGGTAGAATAGATACTCTCCCAAGGTGTAAATCAGAATAAAGTAAAGTATAGGGCCTAAAGGCCTAACCCTAATAAGAGATCTTGAAATCATTAGACTAAACCCTGCTACCTTTTGACTGAGATAGGCCTGGAATAGAAGTACTAGAAAAGATTATTATGAAAAGATAATATCGGGCTGATATTTGACCTAAGAGTATTGGACAAAGTAGGAAAATCTGAGTTAGAATAGATGATCACCACTATACATGGTAAGACTAGCCATGAAATGACCTACAGAAGGCTAGGATTAGAAGATTAACCAATAGGTTTATGTATTTGTCTAGCTTAGCCTCGACCTTTACCAGCAGGTAGGTATCAAATGGTTAGGTACACTTGCAAGAATTATATAGATTTCTTATATGTAGAAGGGATGGATCGCTGACTGAACCACTAAAGAAGTTTGTTATATAACTTATAGGAGTATAGTATAGAGTTAAGGATGGACATAGCTCACAGAGTAATTATGAGTTTACTAACTCTGTGCTTAGTCATATATAAAGACTTGAGAGCCAAGTTAGAAGCCTTACCTTAACTAGACTAGTAACCCTCCATCGATGCAATTTAGTTAGAAATTTTAGAAAAATTGTAACTAGAATAATTTTGTTTGGATTAAGGTGTACCTATATTTAAGAAAAATTAGGCGCTATAATTGAGGAACTAGAGGGGAGAAGGTAGGATATAAGACTTTTAACAATGTATAAGTTAGATTATGGCTTTTACGGTTAGTTAATCGTATTTTTAAGAATCAACGTCATCAAATTTAGATTGATTGGCCGGTTATAATCCTGATTGACAGTGAATTGTCCTTTCTGTTAGTAGCCGAGGGTCGAGGACTACCATGGTTCATGGTCCACCCCTTGTCCTTGTAGGGTCGGGCTATTGTGCTATGAAAGCTTATGAACTGAAGTGGCGACACAAAGATCCTTTAGCTTGATCATGGCTATAGAATGTATTTCTTGGTGTAATATGACACCTATTGTCCTTGTTCGATATAGTGGTGTCACCTTGCCTCGATGATAGGATATATGCTTGTGATTATGACTCTAGGTGTAGTCTCGGTTTAGACCATACCGCTATCCTTTCATTTTGTGATTCACGAGTGATTTCCTTATCCCTTTATGGGGTAGATATGTACGCTACATTATCTATTATTTTTGTTGTTATATGTAACGCTCCAGTCCCAAAATACGTAGGACCAAGTACGTAGACATGCCAGCTGTATACATACAAAATATATGGACCTCGTATGTATACATAAGCTGTAAAATACAGTAATCCAAGACAAACTAAATCTCATCCACAACGAAAAGAATAATAATATAAATATCAACTCGAATATTTATGATACAATTTTTGGGCGGAGAAAAAGTCCACTACCAACTATCTCAATGAAAGAAATGTACATGAATCGAAAAATGGCAAGACGAACCAAGCGCAATTATCTTCGAAGGAATGGAGAAGACCACGGCCTTGGCTAGGATACCTGCAGAAAATAGGAACACACACCTTGGGAAAAACCAGGTCCTCAGACGGACGTAGCAAGATACAGGAAGAACAAGCTAATATGAACTGTCAGAAAAATAATATATAAACTAGACATAAATATGCAAAGGATATTCTAACCACCTAATGTGCAATTTAGAGGACAACTTTCATGCACATGGGTGGGATTTTAGGCTATGTGTACGTAACTGGCATCCAGTCATCTGTATTCGTCCGTAACGTCTAAAACGTCAGAGGGTATCTACAAATATATCGCCACAGTTCCATCCGGAGACTGTGGTTTACCTGTTTGGCTTCCCATACGCACTAGCGACTGTCCTTCCCCCAATATATCCTACACTGTTTAAGTCATGTCCATGGCTCGTCCAGTTTTGTAACTGCTTGAGTCTCTAAAACCCTAGTCATAGAAGTTACGATTATCTACCGTCACACGACTTTAGAGATAGCTAGTCAATAAGTCGTGCCCCTAATAAAATGCCTCAAACCGTGTAGTGTGAGTGTCACAACCAAAGGAGATATAAGGATACCTTCAACAAGAAGGTAGTCCGCTAACACTAAGTCATCATGTATAAAATAAAGCAACGACTAATAAAGTCGCTTGCACCCAAGTGTGGCTTGGACGCGCAATTTATATCAAAGAAAAACTAACAATATGAAACAAAGTAAATAATACAGAAAATAAATAATTAGACAGTTAATTAGCAAGGTATACTTGCCTGTTTTGACGCCTGGTGAGCTGTCTGGTGTGGTGCGATAAAGGTGGCACAAGATCGACTTCGATGTTACATCTATGCAAGTGAGCCTCTGATGGTGGCACGGACGGTTCCATTGGGTCCAGAAGGGTCGAATTAGTTAGGGTGGACATAAAGGTGTACATGATTGGCGATGGTATAGGAATTGTGGGACTAGCCACGAACCAGGGGATAGTCGAAGGAAAATAGATAATTAACGTATATACGATTTTAGAAATCTATTTTTAAAAACTTGCAAAATAGAGTTTTATTTAGTTAAAATAATTTAATTAAACACTTGAAAATCCAAAAATCCTCTTTAGAAAAAAAAAACTCCAAGTTTTGTCAAAATAATATTTTAGGCTAAAACCTATATTTTCATAAATCAAGGATATTTTAAGTGAAACAAAATTTATTTCTAGAAAATTATTTTAAGGTTAAAACGAATATTTATAAAACTATATCTTGTCAAAAACATTTACTTTAAATAGATGGAAATTTTACAGTAATATATTATAGCCTATAATATTCGGTTACAAAAATAAAGAAAATTTCTAATGAAAATTTCTATTTTATTTAATAAAGTGATTAGAATAAATAATTGGTATTAGTAGTACATCAATAATAAAGATAATATTACTTAAAGTTTTTATCAAATTACTATTTCATACTGTATAACATGGATATTAATAATATTAATAAAAACTCAGAAATAATCACACCTAAAATAACAACAACAACAGCAACCATAATAATAATAATAATCATCCAATCATACCAGAAGAATAATAATAAATACTCTTAATAATAATAATAATAATAATAACAATAATAATAATAATAATAATAATAATAATAATAATAATAATAATGTTAGTAAAATAACAGATAATAATAACAAAACACAAAACAATTAAAAATATAAAAAAACCCAAAGAAAATAACTTAAACAAAAAAAAAGAAAAAAAAAGAGATGACAATAATTAAAAAATACATAGGAGAAGCTGTTCTCTCGAGAACAGTACTCGATAGCTTGTTAAGAAACCAAAAGAAAAAAAAAGAAGTGAGAGAAAGGAAAAAAGGAAAGGAAAACAGAGGAGAGAGATGAGGAGTGAGGGGAAGAAGCAGCTCTTCTCCTTAAGAACGGAAGGGGGAGAGAGGGGTTCAGTTAGGGTTTCGGCTCAGGCGGTTGGGCGAATCCGAGGCGGCGGAAGTGAGGCACGGTGGTGGCTCGGGATCTCGGCTGGGCGGATGGGAAGTGAGGGGGCGAGCGCGGAGATCCGTGGCGGAGGTGGAGGGCTACGGCGGAGAAAGTGGGGGCGGCGAGAGGAGGAGGTCGAAACGGAGAGGCGGTCGGTCGGGGTCGACAAGGTGGGGCGGACGGGGAGGGAAGAAGTCGGGAGCGGAAGACGGCCGAGCTCGGGGCGGTGGCGCACCGGCGCCAGCGCATCGGCCAGGATGAGCGAGCGCGCGGAGCTCGTCGGCGGAAAAAAGGGGTTCCGGCCGGGGCTGTTTGTCGCGCGGCGGCGGAAAGATGCGGTGGGGGGATTTCAGTCGTCGGGAGGGGCGGTCCAGACTGGATCTCGCGACGGAGATCCTCGTCGTCCACGAGGGCGGCGGCGGAAGATTAGGCGGTTGCCGGAACTCCGGCCGGCGGCGTCAGGTAAGGGATGGTGATGGTGGTGTTGTTTTTATTTATATTTTTTTTCCTCTGGTTGGGGTGGTCGAGATGAATTTGTGGCGTAGGTTTGGGTGCGGAGATGCCGAGATCGGGTTCTGGTGGTGACGAAGGGGGTTGTGTGTAGGTGGTACGGGTGGCTTGGCGGGACTACTGTCGGAGGTCAGGGGATCGGACTTGTGGGAGTGGTGATGACAGTGGGTCGATGCGAAGTCTGTGGTCGTGAGATGGAGTGATGGTGACGTCCAATGGAAAAGAAATTTGGATCTCGCTGGGTTAGGTCGGCAAGGCCGGGGTGGCCAGAATTAGGCTGGAGTGTTGGTGAGTGTAGTTGTGGTTTGCCATCGGAAACTGGCTGCGGGTTTGGTGGTTGGTTTGGACAGAAGAGGACTGGGGGTTGGGTCGTTCTTTTGGGGCTGTACCGTGTCGGGGGGTGTCCGACACGTGGGGACGGGATACTGGATTTGTGTCCGGGTTTATGGAGTCAGAAAAAAAAATTGTAATTGTAATATGAGATATAGTGGAAGAATAAGGCAACACGGACACGATGCACGATACCTTTGTGGAGGAACTTTTGTGGATGTGAATTATGGAGAATTTCATTAAAAAGTTGGAGGAGTACCTGCCTATTTATAGGATGTGGGAATTTTCAATTAGATAAGAATTAGGAATAGATTTAAAACCAAAAATAGATAATTCCTAATTTAATTTAAAATCAAATCCAATCTAAATACAATCCAATTTAAATCAAAACCCAATTAAATCTAATTTAACTCCCTCAGTTTAAAATCAAGTCAATAAATCAAATTTCAATTATTTAACTATTTTAAATAGATCCAAAAATTTAATCAAGATTTAAATGGCCACAATATCTTCCAAATATATTTTTCAAAATACCAATAATAATAATTTCAAAAATAATAAATATTTTTAGATATCTTTTTGAATAATGAATATTAATATTAATAAATCTCAAAAATAATATTTTTATTTAAAATAGACCAATAAATAATTACGAAATATATGTATGAAAAATTATTCTTTACATAATTATGTCTTTCTAGTATACAAAAATATTATTTTATATTTAATAACTTTAGAAATGACGTAAGACCAAGAAGCTTAGAAATGATAGCAAAATTAATTATTATATTATTTGAAACTATAAAAATAGAGCAAAATATTTTTCTAAAATATGTACGCTCGTACATATTCGCACTCGTCGAGCAAAGAATAAAATTTTGTACGCGACGTAAAATACGACTACGCGACGTACAATACAAAATTTTAAATCAGTACTAAATTTAATAAAAAAAATAAAAAAATAGTAGAAATTTAGGGGTTTTACATCCTACCCAACTTAAAAGAATTTCGTCCTCGAAATTAAGAATTAGTAGGGGGGTGAGAGGACACAAGGGGCTATCAATAGGGATACAACGATGACAAGGTTTTCAGAAAATCATACCGTAAGAAATCACGATCTAGATCGTAGAAAAATAATACGATATGGTCACGGGTAATGAATGGGGGTCATGATTAAGAGAACGAAATAGATTCGCTTTATTTAAACGATTGAAGGGTCTTGATAGGGTCGAGTAGCTTAGAATGAAGATATAGCAACATCGAGTGAGAATGGTCATAGCCGATAGGAAGGCTAGAGGAAGTTCTAGTATAACGCATTCGTCCTCCTAAAATAGGTGAAGGCGAAAGCAATAGGGAGTTCAAAAGACGATATTATCGAATGCAATTCGTGGTACAAAGACGACCGAATAATTTCAAAAGAATTGTCAAGGCAGTCGTGGATGGGATTCTAAAGGCCAAGTTTAATTATGTCCCATCCACGTAGAATAATAGACAAAAGTGAACCAAAGTGCACTTGGTTGATCAGACCATTATGTACCGGTTCTGATTAGACAATATGCTAGTGAGCGCTCAATAGCATATGTCATGAACAAACTCGATAAATAATAAGCTTGCAAAAACTAGGCTACATTAGCATTATTAGTCAAAACGGTAAATACATAGGTACGAGAGATTAAGATTTAAAGAAGGTAGAATGATTCTAAGTCATATAGTCGTCCTATAGTCTTCTTGTCCAAGTCCTTGGTTGGCTAGACGGGTTAGGTCCTCTAGATTCTAGGATCTTAAATAAACTTGCTAATATAGGTCACTAGGTCAAAGGGGTGGCTAGTTCATAAGGCTAGTTCATAAGGTATTCTACCCAACTTAAAGAATTAAACTAATGGTGTTTCGGGACAACTAACTTGTAGGGTCAATCTCTAGCAAGCACGAAGGGAAAATAAGAATAGGGATGGAAGGAAGCAAGCAAGATGCAATTGATGAGTCAAACGGTAGATAAAATTAAGAAAAGAGGTCAAGTATGTGGATAAGATCCTAGACTTCTAATCCTATCCGCAGGCTTGCTTGGTATGGTAAAGTAACCAAACAATTTATCTTGACCTGCATGGGCCACCACAAAAACATGTAACGTCCCAGTTCCAAAATACGTAGGACCAAGTACGTAGACATGCCAGCTGTATACATACGAAATACATGGACCTCGTATGTATACATAAGCTGCAAAATACAGTAATCCAAGACAAACTAAATCTCATCCACAACGAAAAGAATAATAATATAAATATCAACTCGAATATTTATGATACAATCGTTGGGCGGAGACAAAGTCCACTACCAACTATCTCAATGAATACATGAATCAAAAAATGGCAAGATGAACCAAGCGTAATTGTCTTCGAAGAAATGGAGAAGACCACGGCCTTGGCTAGGATACCTGCAGAAAATATGAACACACACCTAGGGAAAAACCAGGTCCTCAAACGGACGTAGCAAGATATAGGAAGAACAAGTTAATATGAACTTTCAGAAAAATAATATATAAACTAGACATAAATATGCAAAGGATATTCTAACCACCTAATGTGCAATTTAGAGGACAACTTTCATGCACATGGATAGGATTTTAGGCTATGTGTACGTAACTGGCATCCAGTCATCTGTATCCGTCCGTAACATCTAAAATGTCAGAGGGTATCTGCAAATATATCGCCACAGTTCCATCCGGAGACTGTGGTTTACTTGTTTGGCTTCCCATACGCACTAGCGACTGTCCTCCCCCCAATATATCCCACACTGTTCAAGTCATGTCCATGGCTCGTCCAGTTTTGTAACTGCTTGAGTCTCTAAAACCCTAGTTATAGCAGTTATGATCATCTACCGTCACACGACTTTAGAGATAGCTAGTCAATAAGTCATGCCCCTAATAAAATGCCTCAAACCGTGTAGTGTGAGTGTCACAGCCAAAGGAGATATAAGGATACCTCCAACAAGAAGGTAGTCCGCTAACACTAAGTCATCATGCATAAAATAAAGCAACGACTAATAAAGTCGCTTGCACCCAAGTGTGGCTTGGACGCGCAATTTAAATAATGCAGAAAATAAATAATTAGACAGTTAATTAGCAAGGTATACTTGCCTGTTGTGACGCCTGGTGAGCTGCCTGGTGTGGTGCGATAAAGGTGGCACAAGATCGACTTCGATGTTACATCTATGCAAGGGAGCCTCTGATGGTGGCACGGACGATTCCATTGGGTCCAGAAGGGTCGAATTAGTTAGGGTGGACATAAAGGTGTACAGGATTGGCGATGGTATAGGAATTGTGGAACTAGCCACGAACCAGAGGATAGTCGAAGGAAAATAGATAATTAACGTATATACGATTTTAGAAATCTATTTTTAAAAACTTGCAAAATAGAGTTTTATTTAGTTAAAATAATTTAATTAAACACTTGAAAATCCAAATATCCTCTTTAGAAAAAAAAAACTCCAAGTTTTGTCAAAATAATATTTTAGGCTAAAACCAATATTTTCATAAATCAAGGATATTTTAAGTGAAACAAAATTTATTTCTAGAAAATTATTTTAAGGTTAAAACGAATATTTTATAAAACTATATCTTGTCAAAAAAATTTATTTTAAATAGATAGAAATTTTACAGTAATATATTATAGCCTATAATATTCGGTTACAAAAATAAAGAAAATTTCTAATGAAAATTTCTATTTTATTTAATAAAGTAATTAGAATAAATAATTGGTATTAGTAGTACATCAATAATAAAGATAATATTACTTAAAGTTTTTATCAAATTACTATTTCATACTGTATAACAAGGATATTAATAATATTAATAAAAACTCAGAAATAATCACACCTAAAATAACAACAACAACAGCAACCATAATAATAATAATAATCATCCTATCATACCAAAAGAATAATAATAAATACTTTTAATAATAATGATAATATTAATAACAATAATAATAATAATAATAATAATAATAATAATAATAATAATAATAATAATAATAATAATAATAATAATGTTAGTAAAATAACAGATAATAATAACAAAACACAAAACAATTAAAAATATAAAAAAAACCCAAAGAAAATAACTTAAATAAAAAAAAAGATGACAATAAATAAAAAAATATATAGGAGAAGCTGTTCTCTCGAGAACAGTACTCGATAGCTTGTTAAGAAACCAAAAGAAAAAAAAAGAAGTGAGAGAAAGGAAAAAGGAAAGGGAAACAGAGGAGAGAGATGAAGAGTGAGGGAAAGAAGCAGCTCTTCTCCTTAAGAACGGAAGGGGGAGAGAGGGGTTCAGTTAGGGTTTCGGCTCAGGCGGTTGGACGAATCCGAGGCGGCGGAAGTGAGACACGGCGGTGGCTCGGGATCTCGGCTGGGCGGATGGAAAGTGAGGGGGCGAGCGCGGAGATCCGTGGCGGAGGTGGAGGGCTACGGCGGAGAAAGTGGGGGCAGCGAGAGGAGGAGGTCAGAACGGAGAGGCGGTCGGTCGGGGTCGACAAGGTGGGGCGGACGCGGAGGGAAGAAGTCGGGAGCGGGAGACGTCCGAGCTCGGGGCGGTGGCGTGCCGGCGCCGGCGCAGCGGCCAGGATGAGCGAGCGCGCGGAGCTCGCCGGCAGAAAAAGGAGTTCCGGCCAGGGCTGTTCGCCGCGCGACGGCGGAAAGACGCGGTGGGGGGATTTCAGTCGTCGGGAGGGGCAGTCCCGACTGGATCTCGCGGCGGAGATCCTCGTTGTCCACGAGGGCAGCGGCGGAAGATTAGGCGGTTGCCGGAACTCCGGCCGGCTGCGTCAGGTAAGGGATGGTGATGGTGGTGTTGTTTTTATTTATATTTTTTTTCTTCTGGTTGGGGTGGTCAAGATGAATTTGTGGCGTGGGTTTGGGTGCGGAGATGCCGAGATCAGGTTCTGGTGGTGACGAAGGAGGTTGTGTGTAGGTGGTACGGGTGGCTTGGCGGGACAACTGCCAGAGGTCAGGGGATCGGACTTGTAGGAGTGGTGATGACAGTGGGTCGATGCGGAGTCTGTGGTCGTGAGATGGAGTGATGGTGACGTCCAATGGGAAATAAATTTGGATCTCGCTGGGTTCGGTCGGCAAGGCCAGGGTGGCCGGAATTAGGCTGGAGTGTTGGTGAGTGTAGTTGTGGTTTGCCATCGGAAACTGGCTGCGGGTTTGGTGGTTGGTTTGGACAGAAGAGGACTGGGGGTTGGGTCGTTCTTTTGGGGCTGTACCGTGTCGGAGGGTGTCCGACACGTGGGGACGGGATACTGGATTTGTGTCCGGGTTTATGGAGTTGGAAAAAAAAATTGTAATTATAATATGAGATATAGTGGAAGAATAAGGCAACACGGACACGATGCACGATACCTTTGTGGAGGAACTTTTGTGGATGTGAATCATGGAGAATTTCATTAAAAAGTTAGAGGAGTACCTGCCTATTTATAGGATGTGGGAATTTCCAATTAGATAAGAATTAGGAATAGATTTAAAACCAAAAATAGATAATTCCTAATTTAATTTAAAATCAAATCCAATCTAAATACAATCCAATTTAAATCAAAACCCAATTAAATCTAATTTAACTCCCTTAGTTTAAAATCAAGTCAATAAATTAAATTTCAATTATTTAACTATTTTAAATAGATCCAAAAATCAAATCAAGATTTAAATGGCCACAATATCTTCCAAATATATTATTCAAAATACCAATAATAATAATTTCAAAAATAATAAATATTTTTAGATATCTTTTTGAATAATGAATATTAATATTAATAAATCTCAAAAATTATATTTTTATTTAAAATAGACCAATAAATAATTACGAAATATATGTATGAAAAATTATTCTTTACATAATTATGCCTTTCTAGTATACAAAAATATTATTTTATATTTAATAACTTTTAGAAATGACGTAAGAACAAGAAGCTTAGAAATGATAGCAAAATAAATTATTATATTATTTGAAACTATAAAAATAGAACAAAATATTTTTCTAAAATATGTACGCTCGCACATATTCGCACTCGTCGAGCAAAGAATAAAATTTTGTACGCGACGTAAAATACGACTACGCGACGTACAATACAAAATTTTAAATCAGTACTAAATTTAATAAAAAATAAAAAAAGATAGTAGAAATTTAGGGTTTTTACATTATATTATGGTGTTTAATTTTGAAGACAATATTTTCTGAGGTAGGTAAATTATAAGCCCTCTAAATTATAGGGATTTATTTTTGATATTTAATAGGATCAATTATAATTAAATAAAATTTTCACTTTCAATTATGACCATTATGTACCCTTTAGCGTAGCTTGGATTTTAGGAGCACAACAAGTCGATTTCGCCAAACAAATTTCATATACATGATCAAGACCTGTCCACTTTCATTTCAGCCAATCATGTCCCACTCAAACTGTCATGCCCCATTGCCAAACTACATAGGAACCTAAGACATGAACATGTTGTTGGCCCATTACTAAATGGTCACACCCGATTTTGATAAATCAACAATGACTTAAGTCAATACACAAAATATAAAAACTACTGCTAACATTTCAGGTCAAGTAAAATCAATATCCAAAGTGTATTACAAGATTTGCAAGCATGTCAATCATCATTTCTAAGCGTTCATGTATTAGAATCGGTCTAAGTCATTTTATAATTTATTATGTATTTTTATCTTTATTGAGTCTAGGATACAAATTGTAAAATCGACTGGGTATTGCTGGTTTAGGTTATCCACAGTCCACCTATCTAAAAAGCCTGCATATCCACCAAATTTCCTTATACCAAAAATATTACATATCCTATGCAAGCATAATTGGACCAAACATTCTTCTAAGTACTGGATGAACTTAGACAGAACTATGGCCGAGTTTGGATCGAGTTCGGACTGAGTTCAGTCAGTTCAAATTCAAATGTTTGTTGCATCCAAATCTGCATGCAATATTCGTTTGCAAAATCGTTGCATCCGAACTTTGTCCGAACTCTGTCCGAGTTTGGTCCTCAAAAATACCTATAAATAGAAGAGAATTTCTCATTTCAAATCACTCATTAATTCATCTTCTTCTCTCTATTTATATCCAATAGTGTTTTCATTGATCTAAAGCTTTTACACTCCACTTATACATCTCTTAGCCAAAGACAGTAACATCTATTTGATTTAGAGTCTTTGGTTGTTAGAGTTGTAAAGAGGTCGTTCAAGTTCAGAAAACATCTCTATTTTTGGAGCCAGTCGTGCGCTCGTCGCCAAGCATGGTGTTGTGAAGTCGGTCGTGCATTTGTCACCAAGTACGGTGTTGTAAAGAGACTGCAAGCTCTCAATTAGCTTGTGAATAGTAGATTAACAGCAGGCACGAGTACCTGCGACTAGATTAGTCCTCCAAGAGGGAAACCAGTATATATTACGGTGTCCACTAAGTTTGATTCTCTGATCTCTATAATTATTTACTGCCTCTTTATTCACTGCCATAGTTATCTGATTTTAATTTTTAATTGGTGATTATTTTTCGCTGCACTCGCACTCACTCTATCCACCTCCCTCTAGAGTGCTCAACAGTCCTACAATTGCTATCAGAGCCGGTTATATTCTAATATAACAACCTCAGAGAGTATATATGGCAATCGTAAAATTAATATTCAACGGTGAAGGGCAATCCACAAATAGACTTCCACTATTTGATGGAACAAACTATACTTACTGGAAAACACGAATGACATTCTTTTTAAAGTCTCTTGACTTTGATCTTTGGTCTATAATTATTGACGGTTATAAGAAACCGACACCTACAGTAGTTGATGGCATACTTACAGACAAGCCTCATGATAAATATATAGAGGCAGAAAAACCAAAGGCTAGTCTAGATGCACGTACCATCAATGCACTATTTTGTGCAATTGACAAGATGGAGTTCAATCGAGTTTCAACCTGTAAGACATCTCATGATATTTGGAAACTTTTTGAGGTAACTCATGAAGGTACTTCCCAAGTGAAGGAATCCAAAATCAGTAAACTAACACAGGAATATAAATTTTTCAAGATGAAACCCGACGAGTCAATTACACAAATGTTCACTCATTTTCTTGATATTACTAATCCTTTGTAATCTCTTGGTAAGGATTACAGTAATTATGAGAAGATCATAAAAGTGCTACGGGCTCTAACCAAGAACTGGAACCCAAAAGAAACATCAATTGTTGAAGGAAACGATCTCACTACCATGACTCTAGAAATACTTATGGGCAAGCTAATGACCCATGAGCTGGATCTGGAATAGTTTAAAGAAGCTACTCCGAAAGAGAGATCAATCGCCTTCAAAGCTCAAGCCAGAAGATCAATATACAAAGATTCTGATGAAGAATCATCCAGTGGTGATGAACAAGCCCTGCTAGTAAAGAATTTCAGAAAATTCTTAAAGTTTGAGAAATCAAACAGAAACAAGAAAGATGTCCATGAAAGCAATGTAGAAGAAATAATCTGCTTTGAATACAAGAAGTTAGGGCATATGAAGAAGGACTGCCCAACTCTAAAGAAAAGCAGTCCATATGATAGATCAAGATCAAGCCAAAGAACAACAACTGGTCAAAAGTATACAAATATAAGTATCTGGCATGAAAGTGATGCTAGTGAATCAGAGGAAGAAGATAGACCCTGCAGCACTGCAAATGTCTGTCTTATGGCTTTTGATAAGGTATCCTCAAATTCTTTATTTGATGATTTTACTTTCGATGAGTTAGAAAATGCCTTCAGCGAACTACTTGAAGAACACAGAAATGTGCTTGACAAGTATAAGCAATCTCGAAAAGAGGTTAAGGCTTGCACAACCGAAGTAGCTAGACTGTCAAGACTCATTAAAGACATTAAAGAGACATCTACTACTGGTAACACGGAAGAGATAGCTAAGCTTAAAGTAGACTATCATGAGGCTATCCTCAAAATTTATAAGAAAAAAAGAGACTATGTCAAGATACAAGAGTTATATGACATAGAGAAGAAGAACCACTTAGTCACAGAGAAAAGACTCATTGATATGACCGCTAAATATGATGAGTTTTATGCGATTTCTAAAAAATTAGAAATCAAGTTAGGCAAACAGGTTATACCTGTGACACAGCCTAAATTTAGTCCTAATGCTAAGAATACACCTAAGAGGACTAAAACACAAAAAGCACGCAAGAAACACCAATATCTCCATGCTTTCATATATAGGTTTTCAAAGAAACCATATATGCATGTCAACACAAAATCAACTAACACGTTTTCAAAACTTACTTACACATACTGTGGTGCTCATGGGCACATGTCACAGTATTGTCTAGCAAGAAAGCTCGTTGACAATCATACACTGATTTGGAGACCTAAGACTAATTAATATGGACCCTTCAGTAAATGGGTACCAAAGGATTCATCTGCATATTTTATAGGTGGACCCTCAACCCTCTCATGCTAAAAGCAAGTGGATCCTCAATAGCGGACGTTCGGAGCACATGACTGGTGATGCATCTTTGTTCGCCACGCTATCGATGAAAAAAGAAGGATATGTCTCATTCGGAAAAAACCTGAGAGGTGATATCATTGGAAATGACATTGTTGGCATATCTCCTTATCCTGTAATAAAAGTTGTTTGTCTAGTTATAGAATTAAAACATAACCTACTGAGCATAAGTCACTTGGTAGATAATGGTTATGACATCAATTTTGTAAAAGATAAATGTGCAATATATGATGTCATCTGATAATCCCATATATGAAGGGATTGGAGAAGACAATATTTATGTTTTCTTTCTAGAGAGTACTAATAATGTAGGAAGATGCCTAGTCGCAAACTTAGATAAAAGCTGGCTGTGGCATATGAGGCTAGGACATGCTAATATGGACACTATCTCTTGGCTAAGCACTAAAAAGTTTGTAAAAGGACTCCCTGAGATATCATTCAAGAGAGACATGGTATGTGTGTGAAAATAACAAAGCATAAAGATTTATATTTAAATCCATCAATGTTGTAAGTACTTCTAGACCTTTGCAGTTGATACATATAGATTTATTTGGTCCTAGTAGAGTCGCTAGTCTTGGAGGTAACCTCTACGCCTTTGTTATTGTTGATGATTTCTTTCATTTTACTTTGGTTTACTTTTTACCAAACAAAAGTGATATAATTTTTGAATTTCAAATATTTTGTAAAAAGGTATAAAACGAAAAAGGCTTCATGATTACTCGTATCCGAAGTGATCATGGTGGCGAATTCATAAATACTGATTTCAAAAAGTTTTGTGATGATAGTAGATATTACCACAAGTTTTCCTGTTCTAGAACTCCTAAACAGAATGGTGTTGTGGAGCAGAAGAACCGTACTCTAAGCGAGATGGCTAGTGTCATGATGAATCAACACAATCTTTTAAAATATTTTTGGATATAAGCTGTAAGTACAGCCTGTCATGTTTTAAATAGGGTGTTAATTCGATCTATCTCGAAGAAAACACCTTATGAACTTTGGTTTGGAAGAATTCCAAATATTTCATATTTTAAAGTTTTTGGATGTCGTTATTTTATCCTCAACACCAAGGATAACTTAGCAAAGTTTGACTCTAAAGCAGAGGAAGGAATATTTCTCGGATATGCTGCTAAGAGTAAGGGATATAGAATTTTCAATAAAAGATCTATGAATGTTGAAGAATCCATTAACGTTACTTTTAATAAGCTCAATAGTCACAGATCTAGCGACAGTGATGATGAAAATGTACAAGCCAAAACAGATAAAAGTCCTATAGAAGATCTGACTCATATATTTGAATCATTGAAGTTCTTGCCAGATCATCCAGAAATGCTTATTATAGGTGATATATCAAAAGGTGTAAGTACACGCTCTCCTTATAGAGATACCGAAATAGCACCTAATGTAGCTTTTATTTCACAAGAAAACCTAAGAATGTAGGAGATGCTTTTAATGATGATTTTTGGATTGATGCCATACAAGAGAAACTTAATCAAATTGAGAGAAACCAAGTCTGGGAACTCATTCATAAACCTATTGGTCAATCGATAATTGGTACTAAATGGGTATTCTAAAATAAATCAAGTAAAGATGGACAAGTTCTACGCAACAAAGCCCGTCTAGCGGCACAAGGTTATAATCAAGAAGAATGTATTGATTATGATGAGACGTATGCTCCTGTTGCTAGACTAGAAGCTATCTGCATGTTTTGTGCATATGCACGTTTTAATGATTTTAATTTGTTTCAAATGGACGTGAAAAGTGCATTTTTAAATAGATTTTTTAAAGAATAAGTTTTTGTGAAACAAATCCCTGGTTTTGAAGATTTTCAAAAACTTGATCACGCCTTCAAACTTAAGAAAGCACTCGACTCAAATAGGCGCCTCGTGCTTGGTATGAACGCCTAAGTGCCTTCTTACTTGAAAATGTTTTTTCAAAAGGTAGAGTTGATACTAATTTATTTAACAAGTCTTTAGATGATGATATTTTTCTTGTGCAAATATATGTTGATGACATCATATTCGGATCTACTAATGAAAAACTTTGTCAAGAGTTTGCTAAGTGTATGCAGAGTGAATTTGAGATGAGTATGATGGGAGAGCTGAACTTCTTCCGGTCCTAGGACTTCAGATCAAACAACACTCAAAAGGAATATTCATCAATCAAGCTAAATATACAAAGGACATACTGAAAAAGTACAACTTCGACAATGTAAAGCCAATCAGAACTCCAATGGCTACATCAACAAAGCTTGACACTGATGAAAGTGGTAAACCTGTTGACCAGCATATGTATCGAGGTATGATTGGTAGTTTATTGTATTTAACTGCTAGTCGTCCTGATATTATGTTTATTGTTTGCATTTGTGCACGATATCAGGCAAATCCTAAGGAATCACACTTATGTGCCATTAAGCATATCTTCTGATACCTTAAGGGAACTTCAACAGTCGACTTATGGTATCCTAACACCAAATCCTTTAACCTGATAGGTTACTCAGATGCAAATTTTACAGGATGCAAAGTAAACCGTAAAAGTACCAACAGTACGTGTTATTTCCTAGGAAAAGCCTTAGTCTCATGGTTCAGCAAGAAACAAAATTCTGTAGCACTATCAACTACTGAGGCTGAGTATATCGCTGCAGGACGATGTTGTGCTCAAATTTTGTGGATAAAACAAACCTAAGAAGACTACAATCTACACTATACTAAGATTCATATTTATTGTGACAACACTAGCACTATTAACCTGACTAAGAATCCTATATGTCATTCATGCAAAAAGTACATAGAGATTTGTCATCACTTTTTACGTCATCACCAACAACACATAGATATTTACTTAGAATTTGTTGACACAGATCATCAACTAGCAGACATTTTCACAAAACCACTAGCTGAAGACCGCTTTAACAATCTGCGTCGAGAGTTCGACATACTTGAATTTTCAGATTCATAATGTAGTCTGATTAGTAAACCAATTTATAACTCAAAACTTTGAACTTTATTAATGGACGTTATTTTGGGTACAAGCCAAAAGGGTCCTTCTGTCATACTGGCATAAATAGCCTGAAGCGATACGGTGTACTAGTCTTCGGACTACAACTAGCTGGGATCCAGCCCCTACAGCTAACCCAAAATAATAGAAATTATTAAATTAAAAAGTGTGAAGGTTATACATTAAAATTTATCAATTATACAACATTAATGACATTCGAAATACAAGTAGCCGAACTCGGACCAAATTTGGACTGAGATCGGATGGAGCCGGTACAAATTTCAAAAACACCAACAGCCGGCCCTAGCATATATATATATATATATATTTCTTTTTACCCATCTCTTTTCACCATCCTTCAATCCAAGAAACTCTTCAAAGTCACTTTTACTACTTCCTAGTCATCCTCCTCCCTACTTCGCGGATCTTCGAAGCTCGGAAGCAGTCTCCTTCCTCCTCTCTTAATCTTTTAGAGGTATCTACTCTCTTTTTCTATTATATTCCTATGGCACCCAAACTTCACCACAAAAGAAAGAAATTATCTTCCAAGAGTGGTTCTCGTGCTGGATCCTCCTCCACTAAGTATGAACCAGTTAGCATATTTAGTCTCGCTCGTCCTACCGACGACGATGACTATGATACTGGACTTTTCCCATCTGCAGACTTTTCTATTGCCTGGTTTGACAACTTTTCTTATAGAGATATTTGTCCCGGTCGTTATGTCAACTTCACTATATTCCCTGAGTATGTCACTACATTTGAAAATCTATCTCTTCGTGACTTTTTCGAGACCGCTGATAATATATATGATAATGTTGTTCGCATGTTTTACTATAACTTACAAGTTGTAGAGAGCAGTATTTATTCATGTGTTGGAGGTAGAGAAATTGAATTCAACTCTACAGATGTTAGTGAATTTTTTCACATGCCCGACGTAGGTGAAGCCCTATTGACATCAATCATGTCCAACTTACTGAGGATATGACTCTTGATTCTTTCAAGGTCGCCATGTGTCATCCTCGTCCTGTTCCTAGAAATGGCAGGGTGTAATTACGGTACCTTAATCAAAAAATTTATGAGTTACATCGTTTCTTGTTCTCCGCTTTGCTTTCTAAGACGGGATCTTCAAACGAGGTCACATTTTTTGAGATGCCTGCTATGTATCAACTGTACTATGGTGTCTGTAGAAGCATGGAAAATATTAGAATAATGATCCATGCGGCTCTGAGTAAGAAGCTTATGCGGCCCACACAGGAGCGGCCCTATGCGGTTCAAAGAAGACTCTCAATCGCATGTGGCTCGGGAGCGTATGCGGTTCAGCAAGGCATATGCGGCTCGATGGACGCCATGTGTGATCCTTCCCTACAGCTGGTCGTTTGAAGAGTGGGCTCATTTATTGCTCCAGCACGATTCACTGTGGCGGCCCTGACATAAAGTTTCATAATTGCCTTGCCATAATGACTGACTCCTCGGGAAAAGAAGAAAATCTCTGACCAAATCCGTTAGAAGTCCCAGATTGCCATGTGGCAATCAGTCATATACGGCTCCCTGAGAACCCATTCCATGCGGTTCGATACAACGCTAGCTCATGCGGCTCCCTGGGAATACATTCCCTGCGGCCCAATACAACACCAGCTCATGCGGCTCACAAAGATTACGCATATGCGGCTCGATGAAGCATCGTCCTATGCGGCTTACAAAGAGTATCTCTCTGCGGTTCGAGGATCGTCAATCCTATGCGGCTCTGACAGGACTCACAATTAAGACACGTGGCATGGGATCAATAAGAGATTTAACCGAATCTCAACAAATATATTTGACATCATCGTCATAAATACTGAGATCAGGGCATATCATTTATCATCAAGCTAATGGGACACGTGGCGAGCAATCAGACATTGGCATAATCAATCACGAGGATTTAAAGCAGCTAGCATTAATTGCTCATGAGATACGATGCTATCCGCGTTAATGGCCGAGATTCACTGTAATCAGGATCAAGGGTTCAGATAGAATGAAGGAGCGCCGATATTCCAAACAGATAATCATTAGCAAACCCTAATGATCACCCCCCACTCTTATAAATAGCCAGCATCATTCCCTTGAAAAAAAAGAGGAGAGGTCGGCAACAAAAGAATAAAAAAAAATAAGAAGAGAGAGATCTACACAAAGAGAGCTCCCCCTTTCTTCTTGATAATCACAGAGAGAGAGAAGCCAGGAGAGCAATCCGAGGAGAGCAAGAAGAGCGTTTCTTCATCAACGTCGAGCAGATCTTCCCCGAGCCAAGGCTGCATATTGATCGTCCAAGGAGTAAGGCAGAGCGGCCGTCGCTTTCCCGACCCTCTATCGTCACCCCCCAGAATCAAAAATAAACAATTATACTTAGTCTGCTGTACCTAGGTTTTCGTCCCTAGGCTTTTTTTGTACGAGCGAGTTTGTATTGTGAGTCTAAGTTCAGTCCTTCGATAATTGTTCTGTTCTTTTACAATCAATGGCAAACACGATGGCGACTCTGTTGGGGACTAACTTCTCCACGGCTGAGGAGTTGGTGACGCAATCAGATGCAGCCAAACTTGGCTCCTCACAAAAGAAGATGGTCGTCCGCTTCGACCAACAGGCGTTCGAAGAGATGCTCTCTGAAGGCAGCGCTGGCCCGGCCCAGAAGTGCACCCGCACCACGAAGGCTCGCAAAGAATGGAGACCGAAGTCATTTGCTCCTCCTCAAGCCCTCGATGGGATACCCTCTGCTGCTCAAGACGGCGATAAGGATTCTCCTGCGGTCCCACTTCAGATCGTAGACAACTCGGCTGTCCCCAAGTCCGGCAGAAGAAAACATTATGATGCTGGACTTGCAGGGACAAAGAGGGACTCTACGCGGACCGAACCGCAGAAGAGTATTAGCCGCAAGGAGAAAGCCCATGCGGCTACATCCGCCAACCGCATGAAGAAAACTCATGCGGCTACTTCTGTCAGCCGCATAACTTATGCGACTACAGTTCCCGACAGCATGGATGAGACTCATGCGGCCAGTAAAGTCAATCGTTTGCAGAAAACCCATGCGGCCACAGATGCCAACCGCATGCAGCCAGCCTGCACGGTCGTGACCCCTAGCCGCATAAGAACTCGTCCGACGACAGGAGACAACCGCATGCAGACAGCCTGCACGGTTTCTGCTCCCAGCCGCATAGCATCTGCTCCATGCTCCTCTCAATCAGTTTTCGACCGTCTCTCGTATGGTCCGAACCCTGATGACTCTCTGGATGATAAGCCAGACTCTGTGATGTTCAACTTGGACTCTTCCTATTATGCACCCACAAGTGCTAGAAAGAAGAAGTCTAGGGCAGTACGGGCTCATCAAGCCCAGACAGCTGCCCCAACTTCTGACTATCAAGGCATCCCGCTGATTATCACACGGGCATCTGATGGGAAGTTGTACAGAACCGCTCAAGTCCAATCCCCGGCGGCGAACGGACAGAGTGGTCCCTCTGACCTGCGTGAGGCGATCCTCCACAAGCGCAAGGAAAAAGAAGGGGCCTCGGCGTGCAAAGAATCCTCACATGGATGTCACTGCACCCAGATCATCGTCAACTGCTGCTGCAACAACGCGGCAGTGACGGAAGATCGTCCGTCCGTCTTCCACAGACTACAGCACCCGAACTCAGAAGATGAGGCACCTCCTGTTGTATCCTGCAATTCCGCTCAGAAGGTCCCCGCCGAGGGGAGAGGGAAGAAGACAAGCATCTCCAGTCCAAAGATATCAGCCACTACAGCTAAGAAGTTGTCGGCTAAACGGTTACCCTCCACCGGAGTATACCAACACACCCGTTCGAAGATGAAATCTACTGCAACAGGAGGCTCATCGTCCCCGACCCTGGGGGTCGTAGGAGCTGGGGGTAGTACTCCTCCGAACGTCCACAATAATCCAATGTTTCAAGGAGACGAACCCCGAGAAACAACCCTCCCATCGGGTACAACAGATGCTGATGTCCCGAGGACATCCATGATTCTCTAGACGAAGCAAGCTCCGAAGCTGGGGGTAGTGTTCCTTCCGAGTCCGAACCTGAAGAGAACATCCCCACATATCCAGATGATTTCTCGACGCATGGGTACGACTCGGAGGGTACATCCTCCACCACTCCCTCCGTCACTCCTCATGTGAAGACGGTATTCATGACAGACAACAATCAAGGCGGTTCCAGCGATCGCCAGCACATCGATACTTTGGAGGCCATATTACATGCCTTGGTCAAGTCTGTAGACGAGATCAAAGTGGCACTTCCTACTCTGCAGGGAGTGACACCTGGCCAGACAAGCACGGGTCCCGCAATCAACGTAGATTCAAATTCAGCGGTGCCAAACCAGGGCAATAATCCTCCTGAGATAACGGCCCCTACCGTGACAGATGAGGCCCGAGAAGTAAGAAGAGAGGTTCAGGAGCTTCGAGCAATGTTCCACGCCCGAGAAAACTCTCAAGACCTCAGAATACGGCAACCATATCCTGCTGAATGGAGGGATGTTCCCTTTCCGCCAAGATATAAGCCGTTCAATATCAACCCATATGATGGCAAGACATCAGCAAGTCGATACATCACTTACTTTGAGGTCACTACCGACTATCTGCCCCATGATGACGCTATCCTCACGCGGTTATTCATTGGGGCATTGGAAGGAGTCACCTTCGATTGGTACCGCAACCTGCCAGACAATTGCATCCACTCCTTCGCTGGCTTCAAACGCTTGTTCTTGGAGAGGTTCTATGAGGTAGGACAGGACGTTACGATGTCTACCCTCATGGATGTCGTTCAAGGAGAGAAAGAACTGACGAGAAATTACATTGAGCAGTTTCGTCAAACCGTAATGAAGTTACCATCTGGCAACCCAGACTCTTCTTTGATTGAAATTTGCCAAAAGAGACTACTTCCAACAATTAGTCCCTGGATGGGCAAAAGTCAGTTCAAGGATTGGAAGGCTTTTATCATCAGTGCTACAAGTGCTGAAAAACGATTGAAGAAGGCTCGCCAACTGGGGTTACATATCTCGGAGGGAGAGAACAAGAGCAAGCGTCCCAACACCAGCAACGACAATGGGGGTAGCCCCTCCAACAACCGGGACAACAAAGGCAAGCAGGCTATGGTGACCGATACAGCCCAGAAGCCCGAGCCACAGCCAGCAGACAAACAATGGCCTCAAATCACTTATTCCTTTGAAGACGGTCACGTCAAGCCTATCTTGGACATGCTTATACAAGGAGATAGGATTCAGCTTCCTCCACCAAGACGGGAGCCTCGGTCGGCTGATCTGGAGAACCCAAAGTTCTGCCATTACCATCGCTACGTCCACCATGCTACACACGACTGCTACCAACTGAAACGGTATATCCAAAACCTCATCGATTCGAACGCCCTGGCCATCGATTTCGAAGAGGTAACCGTGGCAGCCAACATGGTGTCCGTACAATTCGGCAGCTTTCCTCCAACAGAGACTCAGGATGGGGTTATACCCATCCCTCTGGCAACAATAGAAATTGCTAATCTGCCGCCTGCTCGCGATCAAGCCGCTGGTCTAGTACCCCTCACCACATCACGAGGGGAAATCATGTGGGTCCATCCGGACCTAGTCCACGAGGTAACTCAGCCCTCTCCACCTTCTAAAAGGAAAAGTGAAAAAGTCAGATCCTGCCGTACTGCCTCGGCGGAAGAAGAGGAAGTCTCGGCCGTCACTACTCGATCTGGAACACAAGACCAACCGGTGACCGAAAGCGCGACTGATGATCATCCGCCCACTACCAATGATGCTCCGGGACCGGCTCAGCCTTCGACGACCGACAAGCCTAGGTCGAAGGAGACTCGCTTCGACAAGTCCCTCCGGAAAGAGACACCTCAGGGGCTGGAGAGGCCCTACAACTTCGACATCTTAGCGCAATTAGCTAATACCCCAGCCAAATTGTCTTTATATGAACTCCTCAGGCTCTCAAAGGATGTCCGTACGGCTTTAAGTGAGGCGCTCCAAAATGCCGACGCATACTTGGCTCAGGTCAACCTTACGGAAGATAACCAACCTGCAGAGCTCCAAGATAGTGCGTGTACGGGAGCAATGCCCAATATCGTCTTCTCTCCGCAAGATATGCTCATCAAAACTAACCTGCATGATCGCCCGCTATACTACACTGGATACATCGGCGATGTAAAGGTGGACCGAATGTACATTGATCCTGGGTCCTCTATAAGCATCAATCCGAAGGGTCTGCTACATCATCTTCGTATTTCGATGCATCGCCTGACACCTACAAGCACCGCCATTAGCGGTTTCAATTCGGGCAGGAGCTACCCAATAGGGAAGATTCGTTTGAAGTGTCAGATCGACGATCTCCAATCAGAAGTCACCTGTTATGTCATAGATGCCGACACTTCTTACAATATCCTTCTGGGGCGGCCTTGGATACACGATTACATGATCGTGCCTTCCATGCTACACCAGTGCTTCAAATATGTCGATAAGTACGACTTCGTGAGGACAGAGTTTGCCGATATCGACCCCTTCAAGGGGGTCGAATCTTATTACTCAGACTTCTGTCTGTACGAAAAATCGAAGAAGCATCTGGTCGAAGAAGATGTGCAAGCTCACAACAAGACGGCTACAGGATCAGAAGAACCTCTAACGATCCACCTTCAGGCTCGCAAACCGGGCAATTCCGCACCCCTTACGGCCACTCTGCGTAAGGACGCAATCAGTCTCTCCGCATAAGAAGAACAGATGAGAATCCGGCTGCCAAGGTCCGGCCAGGTGCCGAGACCCACAACGGGGCCACTTACCATCAGACTGCCAAGAGTCGCTCAACCCCAAACGGAGAAACTCAATCCCTCCGATAGGCCACTGACAATACGCCTTCCCAAGAAAGGTCATCATCCCGATACAAGGTCTGAACTTCTAGCGAACCAGCCACTCCTCGCTCCACATCGATTACCAGACTGGGGTTTGCTAGTCTACCGACAACCCCACGCTCTGCTCCGTCAGTTGAACCTCTGAAGATCAAGCTGACCAGGACGTCCTCTCAATCTTCATTCACACAGGGGGTAGCTGAAGAGGAACCAGAGCTAGCCAAGTATGTGGCTGCCCACACTGATGTTCCCTCCACAGATGATGTAATCCCTCTAGAAAAGATACCTTACTTCATCAATAAAGGGTTATCTTTGAACTACACCGAGCTCAATAAGCTATGTACAATGTATGCTATGGAACATGGTATAGGCACTCACCTACATACACAGGTGACAAACGTGTACACCGCCATCCGACTTACTCCAGTAGAAGACACTTACCGAATAGTCGAGGGAGGGGACCACCCGATCATCTTTGGCAGGACGAATAACCCACATCCCCTCGCTATGGAAGAAGTCGACTTCGGGTCAGATGCTGGAAGACTGCCTCTGTATCTCTATAGCCCGCAATCCAAATATCTCATGCAGAAACAGAGGTATGATCTAGAGACAACACCAGGACTGAACTACGGAACTGGACGACGATTACCGTTGAAGTCGCCAGCCCCGGCAGGCAAACCACGAAACTACTATAACAAAACCCGATGCGGTTTAGGGTGTGTAACGCCTACTACGACCCCTGAAAGCTCAGATGAAGAATGCGACTGACAGTCACATTCAACCGGATCACCGACTTTCGACTCAGATACCAGCATCGGAGATGTGTTCAGACAAGTCATGTCAGTCAACATGGCGTTCGCTGACGCTTACGAGGAAGACGAAGACATCCCCAAAATCCTTGAGCTAGAACCGTGGGCCCAGCAATTATAAGCGCAATGGGAAAAGCAGTTCGAACTGAGAGAACCTCCTACTGAAGATGAGGTCATACAAGTGGATCTCGGCAGCGAATCTTCTCCAAAACCGATCTTTATCAGTAAAAGCCTGACAAACGAAGAACGAGAATCGCTGCTGAAACTTGTCAGAGAATATATCGACGTGTTCGCGTGGAGTTACGAGGACATGCCGGGGCTAGACCCCGATATCGCTCTTCACAAACTCAACATACGACCAGATGCAAAGCCAGTCAAGCAGCAACAACGACGCTTCCGCCCAGGCGTCATGGACGCAATTGAAGCCGAAGTCAACAAGCTAATAGCCAGCGGCTTCATTCGTGAAGAGCAACATCCTGACTTGGTCGCCAACATAGTGTCGGTCCTTAAAAAAAATGGGAAGATCCGAATCTGTATCGACTTCCGTAATCTGAATGAGGCATGTCCAAAGGACGAGTTTCCCCTCCCCATCACAGACATCATGATCGACAACACATGCGGCTTTGAACGTATGTCATTCATGGATGGATTCTCGGGGTATAATCAAATCAAGATGTCTCCCGACGACGAAAAGCACACATCATTCCGAACGCCGATTGGTACATACTGCTACACAGTTATGCCATTCGGTCTGAAGAATGCTGGCGCTACATATCAGCGGGCCATGAGTATCATTTTTTGAGAACATTTACGCAAAACAGTAGAATGCTATGTCGACGACATCGCCGTCAAGAGTCGCCATAAGGAAGATCATCTGCAAGACCTGAGAACGGTATTCGACCTGATGAGAGCCCACAACCTGAAGATGAACCCTACAAAATCATTCTTGGGCGTATCCAGCGGGAAATTCTTAGGCTTCATCATCACGGCATGGGGCATCCATGTAGACCCTGAGAAGACGAAGGCAATCATGGAGATGGGTCCCCCGAAAAATCTCCGCGAACTCAGAGGCCTTCAAAGGAGGCTAGCTTACATCAGGAGGTTCATTTCCAACCTCTCCGGGCGATGCCGACCGTTCACACACCTCATGAAGAAGGGAGTCTCATTCGTATGGGACGAGGAATGCCAGCGTGCTTTCGACGACATCAAAGAATATTTATCGAATCCCCCAGTCCTGGTGGCCCCAGTCCCCGGAAAACCATTCCTGCTCTACGTACGAGCAATAGAACACGCCTTGGTGCCCTGCTAGCACAAAATAACGATGCAGGCCACGAGCAGGCCATATATTATCTCAGCCGAATGATGATCGGGCCAGAACATCGATACACCGCCGTAGAGAAGGAGTGTCTCGCCCTGGTATTCGCTATTCAAAAGACGCAGCACTATGTCACAGGACAAACCATTCATGTGATCTTCGTCCCACAAAAGGCTGTTAAGGGTCAAGCCCTAGCAGACTTTTTGGCAGCCCACCCAGGATCGGAGTCATCCAGAATCTATGAAGAGATCCCAGACGAGGTCGCCGATTCGAATACAGCCACCCACGATAACATATGGCGAATGTTCTTCGATGGCGCCTCAAGGACCGGACCCAAGGGAAACATCATCGTCGGGGTCGGAGTGGTATTAATTTCTCCTACTGGGCTGGTGATCAATCGCGCCTACTCCCTCACGGAACCCTGCTCCAACAATGTGGCCGAATATAACGCTCTGGTCATTGGCCTCCAACTTGCAAAAGAGCTGGGGGTAGAATACCTTGAAGCATACGGCGACTCCCAATAAATTGTCAATCAGATCAGGGGCTCATACGAGGTTCGCCATGAAGACATGATCCCCTACCATCAAATTGCGATCAACATTATCTCATTATTCGAGGGATTCTTCATCGAGCACGTCCCCAGACTCCAAAATATTGAGGCCGATGCCCTAGTAGGCCTTGCCGCTTCCTTAGCAGTGCCGAACCAAGCTCATCATTCGGTTGACGTAATAGGTCACGAACCGGTCTGTCCCAAGAACAACATTCAAGCCATGGCAAGTTATTCCGCCCAGACGGTCGACGACACACCAGACTGGAGGCAGCCGTTCATCGACTTCGTCGTATACGACATCCTCCCAAGAATCCAAAGGAAGCTACCTCTATCAGATGGCGTTCTCTCAGATTCTTCTACGATACGGAGACGAAAATGTTGTATCGTTGCTCCTACGACGGATTATTGCTCCGGTGCTTGTCGAACGCGGAAGCTACAGAAGCTGTACGAGAAGCTCACGACGGTGTCTGTGGGGCCCATCAACCCGGCCCTAAGCTACAGGACCGCCTTCGCCGGATGGGCTACTACTGGCCCACGATGGTGGCAGATGCGATAGATTATGCCAAAAAATGCAAGGCCTGCCAAGTCCATACGGATTTCATTCACCAACCATCCGAGTTTCTGCATCCAACGGTGGCATCCTGGCCATTCGAAGCATGGGGAATGGATATCATTGGTCCAATCACCCCACCTTCCTCCCGAGGATATCGCTTCATACTTGCGATCACTGATTATTTCTCCAAATGGGCGAAAGCTGTCCCACTCGCAGAAGTTAAAACTTCAAACGTGATCAGCTTCCTTAAGCATCACGTTATCTACCGCTTCGGACTACCACGAAGAATTATCCATGATAATGGTCCACAGTTTATAAGCCATGCATTCTACCGATTCTGCGATAAGCACCGCATTCAGAATGTCGCTTCGACACCATACAACCCGGCAGCAAACGGGTTGGCAGAGGCATTCAACAAAACAATCATCAAGCTCCTCAAGAAGTTCATCTCCTCCAACAAACGCGACTGGAACGAGAAGCTCGGCGAGTGCTTGTGGGCTTATCGTACCACGGTTCGAACAGCCACCGGGAATACACCATTCTCTCTAGTGTACGGGAGCGAGGCAGTCCTCCCTTTGGAGACTCAGATCCCCTCACTCCGCGTCGCCCTCACTTATCAATTGACGACGGATGATAACTACCGACGACGGCTACAAGAGTTGGAGGCTTTGGATGAAAAGTGCCTCCTAGCTCAGCAAAGGATCGAGCTATACCAAGCACGCATCTCAGGAGCCTTCAACAAAAAAGTTAAAATCAGAACATTCCAAGTGGGTGATCTTATTCTGGCAGTCCGGAGGCCGATGGTCATGACTCACAAGACCACCGGTAAGTTCCAGCCAAAATGGGAAGGTCCATTTGTCATCGAGACCGTGTTCTCCAATGGCGCCTACCGCCTCGCTAAGCAGAACGGAGATTTGCTCATGTTGTCTGTCAACGGCAAGTTCCTGAAGAAATACTCTCATCCATCATTCTCCAGATTACCGAGTCATGTACCCCTTTAGTACCACTGAACTCTCATCCATCATTCTCCAGATTATCGAGTCATGTACCCCTTTAGTACCACTAAACTCTCATCCACCCTATTTCAGATTATCGAGCCATGCACCCGCTGGTGCCGCTGAACTCCCACTCCCTCAATAGTCCAAATTACCAAGTTATGTACCAGCTGGTGCCTCTGAACTTACATTCCGGTCACTCTTTCAGATAGTAAGTCAAGTATGATTATACCTCTGAACTTTCTTCCTGGCAGAGATCCTCCCTCAGGATTCACTACCCGTACTCCCAGTACACAAAAAGGGTAGTCGATCCACCAATTTCCGAGACGACCATGTCCTCATTACCTCTGAGTCGTCTTCACTTCCACCAAAAACAAACCGCCCCCTCGAATAGAACTTCCACGTTCTCCTACCTCTGAGTCGTTCTATGTACCCAATCTTTATTGAGCCCACTCCTGCCATGTCCTCACTACCTCTGAGTGGGAAGACTCCGTCGAAGAAATCGTCATATTTTCCATGTCTACATTACCTCTGAGCAAGTATGTTGGTCCTCTTTTAACCTATTATCTGTACCCACAACTGGAGTACGACAAGGATAATAGGTCCACAAATGTCCCATGTTGACCACAAATGTCCTCTGTTGACCACAAATGTCCTCTGTTGACCACAAATGTCCTCTGTTGACCACAAATAGCTTCCGTAAAGTCTCTCCTGCCATGTTCTCATTACCGCTGAGCAGGAAGATTTTACGATAAAACCTTCATGTTTGCCATGTCATCATAACCTCTGAGCAAATGTGATCGGTTCCCTTTCACCCCATTATCCGCATCCTTTACTAGGGTACGCCAAGGGTAATAGGTCCACAAATATTCATTCGCTAAGCTTCTTAGCATAAATCTACCATCTTACCATGCCCCGGGAGCCTAGCTGCTCTACGGCATTCCTTCCCCCAGTACCGAGAACATCCATGACCATTTTGTCGTGGCTGTCCCGGACATCCTATCTAAACTGTTATCCGTACCTAAAACCAAGGTACGCCTAGGATAACAGGTCCACAAATAAATCCCCCAGCAAGTCCAAATTCCATAAACACCCAAGTGCAAGAAAGAAAAGATGAGTTGAAACATGCTCATTTATTCAAAAATCAAAGGGCTACATCAGTAGGGATCACACCCCCTTGCAAAAATAAAAAAAAAGAGAGAAAGAGAGAAGAAGAAGAAGACAGAAAGCCGATCACTGCTCTGGAACACATAACGCCGTAAGACGGTCCTTTATCAAGGCAACCTACCGCTCAAGCTTCTGTCTGGCTCGGCGCTCCGCTTTCTGATTCAACACCGCCGCATCCTCCAGATGAGCATGGGCTCGCCAGTTGTCCTCAAACTTCTTGAAGGCCCGCTCCAGGTTGACAGAGGATAGGGAAATCCTTTCGGCCTCTCGAGCAATCAACTCTTGTTCTGCACGAGCAGCCTCCCGCTCTGACTCTAAGAAGGCCAACTCCTTCTGGAGTGCGAGAATCCGCTCCTTCGTATCAGCTACTCCACGAGAAGCAGATTCTTCCCGGGTTCTACAAGCCTGACTCCGACGACCCAGTCGGTCATAAGAGACGGAGAACTTGTCAAGGTCCTCCTGCACAGCCGGTCCGGCAGTTTCTCGAGCGAGCTTAATCCTGTCCCTAGCAGCGACCAGGAAGCTCCGCTCCCGTTCAGTCACGGCGGGCAAGCCAGCCTGCCGTACTGCCAGCAGTTGGGTCACAAGCTGATCAGCCTCTGTCAACTTAGGCCCCAGAAGCGCTGCTAACCCCAGCCCGCCAGGAAGACCCTTCAGAGTGTCAATTTGGCCCCGAGCTCCCCGTAGAGACAGAGAAAAAGGGACCCCCCGTTCCACGGTAGCATTTACACCCCTCCCTAAGTGGCGATAGAAGCTGTCGACCACATCCTGCGTCACCTCGTTCAGAGCCTCCGAGGAAATCAGTGTCAACGGGAGTGTGGCTGGTAGCACGGAAGAAGACGCGACGGAATCTGCCGCTCCTGCCACAAGAGAAACCAACTCCGCACGGAAGGACGCTTGAACATCGGTCAATTCCTCTTCAGCGGCCCGCAGAATTTGGATGCTCGGCAGGGTCGAGAAGTCAATCTCCGGAGCCGTATAAGCAGCCGAAGACGAGGCCGGGGCCAGCACCAACTCTATCCCCATCTGCCCAGAGCTGGCAGGATGTCCCTCAACATGCGATGACGAAGGGGAGGAAACGCTCCTTTTCCCTGATCACGGTAGACCGGGCCTTCCCCAAGAACATCAGCGGCAGGAGATAAAGGGTCAGGACCTGCACGGCCAAGGCAACCATGAATCGACTTGACTCGAAGGATATGTTGATAGAGCAAATAAGCCCCCTCGGTGGTCAATACGTGGCTCAGCTTACCAGTGGAGGAATGTGGAGGCTGAGGTTCGCCTACAGCCATCACAACCTCTTCACCAACAGCCTCCGAGTCAGGAATAAAAGACTCATCCGGCCTTGCATCCTCGGAAGGGGATGTACCGAGGATGGCGTCATCTCGCTGAAGTTCGAAAATCTCGGAGACGGGCCCAAGGAAACTTTCGTCACCCCGGGCTGGAGCCTCAGCAGCTTGGGAGTCCTTAGTCGTCGCGGAGAGAGCCCCCGCAGAGAGGACCGCGACACACATGTTGCTAATCAAAGCGGCAAGGGCCGGATCAACTACTGAGGCAGCAGATGGTTCAGGAGAGCCTGGTTCGTCAGACGCCTACAAAGAAAAATGATCAAGTTATATCCCCGAAAGGAAAGAAAGCTACAACAAAGATATAACTCCGACTTGGACTTACCTCCGGAACATCGTCTACACCCTCACCCTTCTCTGTAATAAGCAGCCTACGGGGACCGACAGCCACTCTCTTTACAGAAAAAGTTACCCCTCCGCCGGTAGGCTCATGCCTGCCTCGCTTACGCGAAGGACCAGGCATGGCGGACGATAGATCTACCCGTACCTCCTCCGACGCAGACGGTAACGGGCCCACTGCTTCGTCAAATACGGCCGACGGTTGTTCCGTCGCCATCTCAGCCGCCATAACGGGAGGCTGACCCGCCATTATCCCATCACCCGAAGAAAAGGAGTCTTCGCCGTCCCGCTCATTATCTTCCTCAATTGTGTCGAAGGATTCGGAATCGGGCGAAGGAACCCTATTCGTCCCTTTCTTCTTTGCTCTCGACGTCATAGCCTTCTCCGCTAGGCGAGTGCCCACAATGAAGCTAGTCCTCAAGTCAAAATTGAGGGGAGGAGGATTCGTCGTGACATGATACAGGGCTGCCATATGCAGGATTTCATCCATCACATTTGCGGCAGGGACCAAGAAGCTAGTCCGAGTATGACAGGTGTCATAGTAGCTCCATGCTCTGATACCATCAAGAATGCTGCCTTCAAATCCCAGGTGAGAACTGGGGCGCCCGAGGAATAGCTGACTTTACCCAAATTGACGGGCAAACCTACTAGGCAAGTAGGGCTCCAAATACACAGTGTTGTGATTCCGGTAAACTAGATGCGCCGGGCGAATATTGCGCAGCCAGAAATGCATCTTTTCAGGCAAGAAATGAGGAGGTCCGACCCCATCAACATGAACACTCCTTACCTCTTGATCAGTGAAACGAGGAACGGATACGAAGAAATTGTACCCATCCACCCTCGCCAGCATCCTCCGACACGCCGGCATGGTACTACATTCCCAAGGCTGGTGGTGATACTTGAAAAGAAATGCGTCATCACCTGTAACGCCATCTCCCGTCCCGGGTCTCATCAAGGATTGATAATGCAGCAATAGCCATCCCAGCAAGTAATGGTAAGGCAATTCTACACGTTCAAAATCCATTGCCACGTCACGAGCAATGACCTTGGACGAGAAGGCGCGAAGACCATGTTGAATACTGCACACCATGGCAGGAAGGAGGGCCAGCCTGACCCCAAAGGACAACTTCACGGCAGGAAGAATGAAGTGGCGACTGATCCTCTCAATAGAGCCTGCCCCTCCTGAGACCACCCAGTTGCGCAGCCACACCATTAGAAATCCGGCCAAGAGTACCTTCTCTGACAACCGCCGAGTACCATAACAAAAGTATCTAAAGGAGTCAATCTGGCTCCCGACCCTGTCATTTTGAGACTTCGACCTCCTGGCAGTCGACATCAAGACCTCCACTTCTTTAGGAGTTAAACGATCTCGGGAAGTAACCCGGCCAACCGCGCTAAATTTAAAAAGGTATGCAACCCAAGATTTAGTATGGGGAGAGTCCCCCTCCGAGCTGTCATTTTTCTGGATAGTCGTCCGGTGACAGGTGCTATGATGGCATAATAATTCTTGATACACGGTGACGAAACCGGGGAATCGCTGATCCAAATCTTGGAGCTCCTCATTCGTCGGCGTATACACTTCGAAGGGTTCATCCCCCTAGGGGAGCTTGGAGACAGCATACATCTCGTGAAGAGCGAGCCCTAATTCTCCAACAGGAGTAAAAAGGGTCCATGTTCGATGATTGTACATCTCCAAAAGGGCCATGAACAGTGGCTTATTAACGGGTAACCCGTGGCTGGTACCCTGTATAGCTTCATAAAGGTTGACTCCCCGCAAAAACTCTTCATACTTTCGTAGGATCCATGAGGACAGATTAGCCCACGGAGGAATGGGGTATAACCTGCTCGGCAGGACCAACCTACCAATAGGATAGGACCCTTTACGAGCAAGCTGACTCAGGAAGGTATCAGCCTGGAAGAATGAAAAGTTAGGACCAGGGGTGTTGATGAAGGTACCTGGAACTAACCCCATTACGGACCGACTGGCTGGATCTTTGACTGCGCGCACTGACCCAGTGGCTCTGTTATAACGGATATTACCAACAAATATCCCCGGTCTGGTTGGAGTGAGGGTGTCCGGCATCTGCCTATCCAGAACGATCATATTGAACCACTCAAAAGGGAAATGGCGCTTCATAATAGGGTTGTGAATCGACATCCCGTCCAGGTCAAAATCCCAACTCTCCGAAACATCCAACATTCGGGAGTTTTCTACAACCAACGCATCCCCAAAGAGGAAGACCGGTTTTAGATACTTCCCGTCAGACTGCCCAGAGCTTATCATATCAACAAGGAACTGAAAGGATTGAACCCTGATAGCATTTAGTCGCTCCAAAGGTTCATAAACAAGTAGCTGTTCGGACACTTGACGAACTAAGTCATCCCGATGAACGCCCGAGGCAAACTGACGCGAGCCTACCATAAGTTCTCCAGCAGGATTCACGGGCAGAGTCACTGAAGAAAGGCAAAAGAAACAAGGTCAAAATG
Organism: Iris pallida; assembly: GCA_029216955.1. Classification (NCBI taxonomy): domain Eukaryota; kingdom Viridiplantae; phylum Streptophyta; class Magnoliopsida; order Asparagales; family Iridaceae; genus Iris; species Iris pallida. Next base: position 35,960,758 of record JANAVB010029819.1, read on the forward strand.
ATAGCTGAAACGCAAAAACACATGATGCTTATGCGCCTCAGCATAGGTGCGGCTCGGTTTATACAGGTCAGTTCAAATGAGCCTATGCGGCTCAGTTTGAAAGAGCCCATGCGGTCCAGTACGAATAAACTCATGCGGTTCCGTTCGAAGGGAACTCATGCGACTCAGTACGGAGGAACTTATGCGGTCCGAAAGGAGTATGTTCGGCTCAAAAACGTTTATGCGGCCCTATAAGGATGAGCTTATGCAGTCCAGCGAGGATGAGCTTATGCGGCCCTGTTAAAGAAGTAGTTACGCAACCACTTTCATGCGGCTCAAACCTGGGTCATACCCCATGCGGCCCAAGCATGAGTCGGACACACAGTGTGCTTTGGAATATAGGCTCGCACATAAAATATGCGACGTAGCCATGGCAGTTCATATTAAGGGACCCTTACCAGCGATAGGCGGGTGGACGTCGGGGTAAAAAGCGGGTACGTCAGTCAACGGAGAAGCCGCCATATTCGCTGTCGCAGTCGATGAAGACGCGGCTTTCTTGTCCTTCGCTGCCGCAGAAGATGAGGCGGCCTTCGATGCTGCTGCCTTCTTGGGAGCCATTGTCGGTTGCTAAAAGACGAAGAGCAAAGACAGCAAATAGAGATTCTGAGCAAAGAGAGAAGGTAAAGAAAAGTCCCAAGAGACTAGAAGACTCCTATTTATAGGCAAAAGAGACCCACGAAACGAACGGACGTCTCGGAGTTTGCCTCGGATTACGTACCGCCCCCAAAGAATAAAGGCAAAACGCTTCGGTCAAGGCAAAACCGACTCTTGGGATCCTCCCCCAAAAGGCGGCGTTAAATCAAATCAAAGGCACTTAATGAAGATTTTCACACGTGATCAGGACACGTGGCAATAAGTTTATGCGGCCAGATGAATTTATGCGGCTAAGGCACTTATGCGGCTAGGAAGCTCAGGCAGACAGAAAAATCCTATGCGGCATGAACGGGGCCATGCTTCTTGTTCAAAGTATTCCAATTTTTATAAATTGAAAACTTTGAAGGGGGTCCTGTAGAAGCATGGAAAATATTAGAATAATGATCCATGCGGCTCTGAGTAAGAAGCTTATGCGGCCCACACAGGAGAGGCCCTATGCGGTTCAAAGAAGATTCTCAATCGCATACGGCTCGGGTGCGTATGCGGTTCAGCAAGGCATATGCGGCTCGATGGACGCCATGTGTGATCCTTCCCTACAGCTGGTCGTTTGAGGAGTGGCCTCATTTATTGCTCCAGCACGATTCACTGTGGCGGCCCTGACATAAAGTTTCATAATGGCCTTGCCATAATGACTGACTCCTCGGGAAAAGAAGAAAATCTCTGACCAAATCCGTCAGAAGTCCTAGATTGCCACGTGGCAATCAGTCATATACGGCTCCCTGAGAACCCGTTCCATGCGGTTCGATACAACGCTAGCTCATGCGGCTCCCTGGGAACACATTCTCTGCGGCCTAATACAACACCAGCTCATGCGGCTCACAAAGATTACGCATATGCGGCTCAATGAAGCATCGTCCTATGCGTCTTACAAAGAGTATCTCTCTGCGGTTCGAGGATCGTCAATCCTATGCGGCTCTGACAGGACTCACAATTAAGACACGTGGCATGGGATCAATAAGAGATTTAACCGAATCTCAATAAATATATTTGACATCATCGTCATAAATACTGAGATCAGGGCATATCATTTATCATCAAGCTAATGGGACACGTGGCGAGCAATCAGACATTGGCATAATCAATCACGAGGATTTAAAGCAGCTAGCATTAATTGCTCATGAGATACGATGCTATCCGCGTTAATGGCCGAGATTCACTGTAATCAGGATCAAGGGTTCAGATAGAATGAAGGAGCACTAACATTCCAAACAGATAATCATTAGCAAACCCTAATGATCACCCCCCACTCTTATAAATAGCCAGCATCATTCCCTTGAAAAAAAAAGAGGAGAGGTCGGCAACAAAAGAATAAAAAAAAATAAGATGAGAGAGATCTACACAGAGAGAGCTCCCCCTTTTTTCTTGTTAATCAGAGAGAGAGAAGCCAGGAGAGCAATTCGAGGATAGCAAGAAGAGCGTTTCTTCATCAACGTCGAGCAGATCTTCCCCGAGCCAAGGCTGCATACTGATCGTCCAAGGAGTAAGGCAGAGCGGCCGTCGCTTTCTCGAGCCTCTATCGTCACCCCCCAGAATCAAAAATAAACTATCGTACTTAGTCTGCTGTACCTAGGTTTTCGTCCGTAAGCTTTCTTTGTACGAGCGAGTTTGTATTGTGAGTCTAAGTTTAGTTCTCCGATAATTATTCTGTTCTTTTACAATCAATGGCAAACAGTATCACTTTCTCTATTTCCAAGACTTTCATTGCTTGGATAATTATCGGTAGGAGGATGGGGTGCAACCTTTTGTACCCTATGCACTTGGCTAAGATCTTTAGACGTCTTGGAGTTGATCTATCTCAGTGTCCTTTCTTCTACTGCTTCTGAGCTAAGTAGATCCAGGACATACCCCAACCCACCTCCTCCACCTGGTGATGAACCTGCTGTTCCGGTTCACGCTGATGATCCTCAGGCTCTTGCCCCTGCTGTTCCAGCTGCTGCTCCTAATTTTGACCCAGGTTTGTATCAGCGATTTGATGAGTTTGTTGCCCTCTCAACGCAACATCATCAGTGCTTTGATGAATTTGTTGCACTTTCTGTGCAACGTTATCAAAGCTATATCGACTCTGAGTTCTACCACATCTCTCAGGCTCAGGTGGTGCGGAACAGCCTTGCTGATATCCACTGGAGCTTATCTCATGATCCCGCTTATCTGATTTAGATGACTCGTCACCCTGGGTTTACTGGACCAACGTTAGATGATGAGGCTACTTTCACTCTCTTCGATCCTACCACGGCCTACTATCCACTGAATGCTCCTAGAGGTGACGACACACCGCTGTGGTGTAGGACTTTAGTTGGTTTTCATGGATGTTGCTGCTAGTTGATGATCATCGTAGTATTTTTTATGTACTGGTCTAAACAGATGAGTTAGACTTTTAGACTTGTTTTAGACAGTCATTTACTGTTGAGTTATGACTGATGATGATTATGTTAGTTGCACTTCAGTTGATTTTCTTATATTAGATTTTAGTTGTGTTACTGCTTCTCTTAGTTCATTTTTTTCATGAGATTTGTTATCTATGGAATTACTCTGTCTCTGTCTTTGTTAAATGTTGAACATTATTGGCTTCACATTACGGGGGAGCCAAAATATTTTGAACATGACAAAGGAGGAGAAAGAGCAATACCAAAATTTGTTTCAAAATTTCACAGAACAAATCAGGTAATTTATTTCAATCAAATATTTTAGATATATTTTAGTATAGAGTCAAGTTTGTCATTTATCAAAATGGGGGAGATTATTGGCCCATTACTAAATGGTCACACCCGATTTTAATAAATCAACAATGACTTAAGTCAATACACAAAAAATACAAACTGCTGCTAATATTTTAGGTCAAGTAAAATCAATATCCAAAGTGTACTACAATATTTGCAAGCATGTCAATCATCATTTCTAAGCATTCATGTATTGGAATCGGTCTGAGTCATTTTATAATTTATTATGTATTTTTATCTTTATTGAGTCTATGATACAAATTGTAAAATTGACTGGGTATTGCTGGCTTAGGTTATCCACAGTCCACCTATACAAAAAGTCTGTCTATCCACCAAAATTCTTTACACCAAAAATATTACATATCCTATGCAAACAGAATTGGACCAAACATTCTTCTAAGTACTGGATGAACTTAGACAGAACTCTGGCCGAGTTTGGTCTGTTCAAATTCAAATATTTGTTGCCTCCAAATCTTTATCCAATATTCGTTTGCGAAATTCTTGCATCCGAACTCTGCCCGAACTCTGTCCGAGTTTGATCCTCGAAAACACCTATAAAGAGAAGAGAATTTCTCATTTCAAATCACTCATCAATTCATCTTCTTCTCTCTATTTATATCCGATAGTGTTTTTATTGATCTAAAGCTTTCACACTCTACCTATACATCTCTTAGCCAAAGCCAGTAACACCTATTTGATTTAGAGTCTTTGGTTATTAGAGTTGTAAAGAGGTCGTTCGAGTTCTGAAAACATCTCTATTTTCGGAGCCAATCGTACGCTCGTCGCCAAGTACGGTGTTGTAAAGTCGGTCGTGTACTTGTCACCAAGCACGGTGTTGTAAAGTGACTGCAAGCTCTTAATTAGCTTGTGAATAGTAGATTAACAGCAGACAAGAGTACCTACGTCAGGATTAGTCCTCCAAGAGGGAAACTAGTATATATAGCGATGTCGACTGAGTTTGATTCTCTGATCTCTATATTTATTTACTGTCTTTTTATTCACTGCCATAGTTATCTTCTTTTAATTTTTAATTGGTGATTATTTTTTGCTGCACTTGCACTCACTTTATTCACCCCCTAGAGGTGCTCAATGGTCCTACACATGTCAGCTGAATTAACTTAAATAAACTCCTAATTTAATGAATTTACTCCAGTAGTACGTTGTAAAATATCTAAGTACAATAGTCACATGTAACTATATATCCATAACACTATAATCTCATCCACAGAACAACAATATCAACACAGAGAAAGAAATATATAAAGACGCCTAAATGAAATAGAAATAAGTAATATCCAATACAAAAGATATGTCTGAAAATAGTCAAATAGTCTAGTGAAAATATGTCCACAAAAAAGAAACTACAATGCTGGAAATAATAATAAAATACTGGAATAAAGTACTAGCCAGGACATAGGCTAACTAGATAATATGTCCAAGACTCTAAGAGATCTCCATACCCCTGGACCAAGGAAACTCCTTTGGCAAAACCTGTAAGTCCTCAGCAAGATAACCTGTATCCATCCTTGGTCCGTAGATAGTAGGATACAAGTTCTCGTCTGAATTTGGAAAAAACTTGGTCCTCGAAGGGACGCAACAAGATACAAAAAAAATGTCGTATGTGAAATGAATAAATAAATAAGTAAATAACAGGGCGCTAACGATCTATGTGTATACAAGTCGAAGATGACTTTAGTGTTGACCCAAACTGGATCACAGTCAACCTAATTTTGAGTATTGACAAAAATGATATATGTTATGATCAAATATGACACATCTAGCTCAAAGACAGAACATCATCACATATCGATTTGAGACAAGACGTCATCAACATATGAAGCTATTACTTATATTTTGTGTCTGTAATTTTTATATTTCTTTGAGTCTAGGATTATGTACGCTGAGTAACACTGAGTGTCTTAAACCTAGAATCACTTATCCAAAGCTCCACCAAACAATCACCAAACCAAACCAAGCCTATTTGAACATCCTAGCCCAATTGAACATTCTGGCCCAAGAAAGTAGAATTCGGGCCGAACTCTGGTCGAAATCTGGTTCCTTAATTTAAGGATCCTAATTTCTAGGGTTTGCTGGTTGCTAGTTGTCCAACGGCCAAAAATTTAAATTTTGGGACAGAGTTCTGGCCGAACTCTGCCTCCCTGGACTAGTATATATATGGCATGGTTTCTTTCATTTTTATTCATCTCTTCATCTCATCTCCTCATCTTCTATGTGCTTATACATTATAAGCCTACTCTTTCCATCTACTAGCCACACAACTTCCTAAGCCCCAAGGTGCTCAGTGCAATTCAGCTAGAAGTTCTATACAACAGTTTGAAAGTAGTCGCTTGGATAATTCCAAGTTTTGCCTCAGCGAAAGTGTAAGAAGTTGACGTGCTCTTCTGAGTAAAGGCACGTAGTGTACCTCTATTTCACAAATAGTCGATTTCAATCCTGAGCAAGAGTTCTAAGGCCTGGATTAGTCCTCCACGAGAGAAACCAGGTTAAAACTGTTGCATTTGCGTATGCTTTTCTGATCTCTTTTATTTTCACATTAATACTCTGAATAATTATTCTGTTGGTGAAAGAGTTAATTTTTATTTGATTATTATCGAAACAAACTCTATTTACCCCCCTCTAGAGTTGCCTACACGTACTTCAATTGGTATCAGATCTCTGTTCTCTTATATCGGATTAACATCCTAGAGGTGATCCATGGCAACCACACAACCTATCTTTACCAACTATGGTGAGGGACAGTCCACAGATAGGCCACCCTCATTTGATGGAACCAACTACATCTATTGGAAGACTAGAATGAGTTTTTATCTCAAGTTATGAGACTTTGATCTTTGGACCATCGTCACTGATGGTTACATGAAGCCTACTAGAATTGCTGTCGAGGGGACTCTCACTGACAAACCCTACGACAAATATACCGACCAGAAAAAGAAACATGCTAGTCTATATGCTAGGGCTATTAATGCTCTCTTTTGTGCCATAGACAATACTGAATTCAACTGGGTCTCTACATGCTCCACCTTACATGAAGTATGAAAGCTTCTAGAGGTGACCCATGAAGGAACCACACAGGTTAAAGAATCAATGATCAGTCGTCTTGTAACACCCACTTTTCTAAAATGAGGGTAATTTTGAACTTCTATAAAAGTTTATTATTTAATAATAGGATTTATGATTTATGAGAATTTTTAATTAATTTAATACTATTTAAAATTGGTGAATTATAATTTTGACGTGTTAGCTAGTGAACCCTAGAACTGTTGAGCCTAGAGACTAACCATGACCATGGGGACCTAACTATGTGATTAGAATGACTATTTACAACTTTTTAGGCTAAGGGTATTTTGGTCGTTTTGTGACTTTTGAATTATTTAGGATTTTAATTAATTGGTAAATTTTAGATCATTTTAATAATATTTAAATTGATATATTATGATTTTGGTCATTTTTCATATTTTAATATTTTGGGAAAATTTTATATTTTTAATATTGTTTTTATTGGATTTGTTTAGTCGGGTTTGAGTTTTGTCTCGTTCCGACTTATATTGTGACCCGGGTAGCTTAAACGCTAGATGGAATCCAATATTAAGTTAAGCATAGCCCACAAAACCCAACATTCAAGTTAGTTAGTTAGACTAATTTTTATCATGCTAGAATGGTTAAGTTAGAGACTCAAAACTAGATCCTTTTGACCCCAAACTTGATCTCGACTAAACCATATGAGACTAGAGAGAGGTAATTAGGACATTTCCCATTAGCCCTAATGGACTCTTTATGGCAGCCACCTTTAGGGGAGAATGATTCATTTCATTCATTACAATTTTGCATCTTTTATTTTTCTTTTGTTCTTCCCTAATTTTAGAGAGGCTTCCCTTTGATTTGATCTCCAAATCAAATCATTCCTTCACCAAATCTTCCCTCAATCATTCCCATTCTCCAAGGGAAGGGTGCTACCAAGGATTGTAAGAGAAGTGCAAGGAGGAGGGTCCACTTTGAGGGATCTTCATATCGGAGCCGTGTCCTAAAGGATTTTATTGGGATTCCACTCCCAATAGGTAAAACCCATCCTCTAAATCGATTTCCTTTGCATATAAATTAGTTTTGAATCCGTAGGATCCATCCTCATGCATGTGTCCCCTTTAGATTCAAATTTGAGACCATTTGGAGCTCTCTTGAGGATTTTAGATATGTGTCTTGTGTCCTACTTGATAGATCCCAAATTAGGACACCCTATGTATATGTATGTATGATAATAGTTTAAATAAATATTTAAATTCAGTTTTAGAATGGTTAGAGAGTAGATTGATCTTAGTTAGGATGGTTAGAATGAGTTTTATTTGGATACCTATGTTGGTATCCAAGTATCTTGGCCTACATGTGTTTCTTTTGTCCAAAATAACTCAAATTCGTCATAATATTCATCCACATTTTTATTAACAAAAGTAACTTAGAAATGTCAATTTTAGCTTAGAACTCCCTTTAATCTTCCATTTTTTTAAAAGAACCGTATTGAAGTTAGCTTTCCAAATATATATTTTAATAAGCCAAAATCGTTCTAAAACTTTTTGTAAAATTATTTGAGTGTCAGCTGTCCGAAAGACAAACGCGTTTCGGTGTTTTCGTGATTCAAGGAGCTTCCGGACAGGAAAATGCGATATGTTTGAAGTTTCGGAAAGGTAACACGAAGGACTACGACATACTTTAATCCTAGAATTTGGTAAAGGCCCAATTGGTACATTATTGATTTTAAGTAGAAGAGTGACTATACGACATAGACATTTTGTGTAACCTATGAGTATATGTAGTATGGATATTTAATGAATGTAGAGTATGTAATGCATGATATATTAGATGAATGATATAATATATATATATGATATGTATCCTCTTTACATTAATGTATATATGTGGCTGAATGCAAGCATGTAGGAATACAATCAATGTAGTGTATGTAAGCAATGCATAAATGCATGAATGAAAGAATGATATACAATGTATGCATGAAAGTATATAATGAATGCTAGATATGAATGAAAGGTATACATGTAATGATAGATATGAATGCATAATGTATACATAATGTAATACAATATATAATGATAGAATGTATGGTAATATAGAATATATGATGCAATCATGTATATGTCCACTGTTTTCCCTTTTTCTTACATTTTTCCTTCCCTTCCCTTTCCATTTCAATTTTTTCCCCTTTTTCCCTCTTCTATTTTTACATCTTGTATACAATGTATATCATGTATAGATGCATGTAAGTATGTAATATGCATGAATGACATGTATGTAATAAAAATAAGTATATGTATGCAACTTAATGATATGTGAATGGATATAATGCCTGAACTGAAGTATGCATGCATATGTGATATGAATGAATGATATATATATAGGTGTTAAGGTAATGTAATGTATGTATTCACATATATTTTATGTTAAATATATGAGTTTGTATGCATATATTATATGTATGCATGTATGCAGGAATGAATGTAATATAATGTAGAGTATGCATATATGAATATAATGTATGCAAGTATATAATGTATTCAAATATGTATGTATGCATCTATATATGTATGTATAGGTGCATGAATGAATGCAAGTATGAATATATGATATGTATGTTGGCATGTATGTAATGTATGTATGTATACATGATATGTATGTATGCTTGTATGCAATATAAGCATGTATGAATGTATACATGTATGTTGTGTATCCATGTATGTATGTATGGATACATGAATCAAGTATGTATATAGCAATAACATGAATGAATGAATGTATAAATGCATGAATGAATGTCATATATGAATGAATGAATCAAAGGTATAAGTAAAATATAATGCATTGTAATGAATGTTAACATATATATTGTATAAAGTATGTATGTAAATGTGCATGAATGTATATATCTGTGTAACTATGTAAATATGTATGATGTAACATATGCCTATATATATAAATATGTATGTAATGTGGATATGCATGTATGTATGAAGGTATGTATTTATATATAGTATCTATTTTATATTATGCATTGTTGTGGTTCACATTGCCTTGTGATTGTGTGAGTGCTAGCCTAGGCTTGGTTAGGCCTAGTGAGACTTGTTGGACTTGTTTGGGCTAGGACTTGACCTAGTAGACCTAGTTTGACTAGTATGGTTGACTAGAGTTGACCAAGTGTTGACTTTAGCTTAGTTTGATCTAGACAGCATGTAGATGCATTGTAGCAGTCTATTTTACTATTTTGGACATATAGTGACTTGTACTGTACTATAGGAGCCAGACACCACTCCTCAGACAGTATATTCTCTTCAGATATTCAGGATACCAGGCGAGTACATTTTATGATCATTTTATATCTTGTTTATGATTTTATTTTTTGCTTTAGATTACTTTACTTGATGCTGACACGTTGGTAACATGGATTAGTACTATATGGATCCCTTCATGAGATGTTATCCCCCTCGAGAGCATCAGATACTCATGTCTCGTGTGTTTCACTTACATCATGTATCTCATGCTTCTATTATTATAAATCTTCATGTATCAGCTTGTGATTCCTGTACTCTCATGAATCACAGAGCCTTCACGAATCTATTCATAATTCACTCTTGAATCACCCTTTATGGGCCAGTAGTATAGTCATGAATCTTAACGTAACTTGACTGGATCCTTGTGTATTGATTGGGGATGGAGGAGTAGAAACTGAATATGTGAATAATTCCAAAGTAGAATAGTCATGAATCACCTCTTTAGTATAGTCATGAATCACCCTCCAGCTGTTCACATGTTCATCTTGTACTCTGAATCACTAGCACTGATTAGTTTTCTTATATATTGTAGCTATTTACTTACAGTCTCTCTTTTATATCATGGTGTTCTTCAGTTTCATGTATCTTACTCTCTAGCATTTTATATTTTCTAACCTGTTATGATTTGTTGAGATGTATTGTGCTCGCTCCTGTCCTGACTGGACCTGTTGAAATATTACAGAGGATGAGGACGAGGCGCTCTATACCACATATTACGGGACTACCCTAAAGGACTGCTGTGACCTAGACCAGCAGCAGGACCCCTTAGCAGTGGATGACACACCTTTAGTCTAGGATGTCTTTTCATTGTATTTACTCTATGGATTACTATATTGAGATTTGAGATGTTATCTGGATTTGTGATATCTTAGACACTTAGACTTCTATCTGGTTGTATCTCTGTGGATTTTATTTCATTTCATATCTATCTATTTATCTTATCATATTCTACCTTAGATGTGATTTAAAACTGTATTCTGGTATGTTACCTCCATTCGAAGTGTATATACTGTACAGGTACCTTATATTGTTAGATGATTGACCTGGGACAGCGTTCTACTGCCGACACTGCGGCATAGTCTGGACGTACCCACTTCTCGTGCCTTTACTCTTGGGTGCGGGTCGTGACACTCGTATTCAAGATGAAGCCAAATGAGACAATCACTCAAATGTTCACAAGGTTCCTCGACATCGTCAAACCGCTATCTTTCCTTGGCAAAGAGTACTCCAAACATGAGAAGATCCGTAAGCTGCTTAGGGAGATACCAAAAATCTGGAACCCCAAGGTGATGGCAATCATCAAAGGCAATGATCTCACCAACATGTCAATAGAAACTCTGATGGGCAAGCTAATGACTCATGAGCTCGATCTCAAAGACTTCGACGAACCTACTCCAAAGCAAAAGGAAATCACGCTTTGAGCTCATCGCCGAAGAACCATTACAGAGGAGACACACGATAATTCTGATGGTGATGATCAAGCACCCTTGGTACGCAACTTCAAGAAGTTTCTACGCTTCAACCAAAGGAAGAATGAACAAAAGGAAGACGATGAAGATGACACTCCCCAAGACTCGGCTAACGTCGGCCAAATGGCAACATATGATAAGGTAACTCGTAATCCTCTTGATGATTTCACTTTTGATGAAATTGGTGATGCCTTTAGTGATCTGCTTGAAGACCACAAAAAGGTTATTAGCAAGTATAAACATGCTAAGGATAAAATCACGACTCATGAAGTTGAGATCCATAGACTTTCATGCTTACTATATAATGTTAAAGACATACCTCCCACATAGGACACCAACGTGGTATCCAAGCTTAAATTAAGCTTACACGATGCCGAATCTATCATTGAGAAATAAACACGTGATATTTCAGCACACAATAAAGAGCTTGTTGAAGAGAAAAAGAAATACAAGGTTGCTAATGCTAGAATTAATGGTCTTTCTGCTAAATATGATGAAGTGTATGTTGCCTCTAAGAAATTAGAGATCAGGCTAGGTAAACAGGTTGCTCAATCTCAAACTCTGTCTCACAGTCGCAGCACATACACTAAACATCAACACAATAGAACACGTCATCAGAATAACATGCATCCACATACTACACGTAAACATGCTTTTATGTACACCTACTCCCATGCAATACGTAAAACACCCACATGTAGTTATTATCATCATCCAGCCACTACACATAGTCACTATCATCATCCTGTACCCACATATAGATATCACTATCATCATGTACCAAATACAAATATGCATGCTACATGTACATACTGTGGTTTACATAGACACATATCACCACAGTGTAGAATTAGAAAATTAATTGATAAGAATCTATATGAATGGGTACCAAAAACTAACCGTTCAGGACCCTCAAAGATATGGGTACGAAAGGTTACATCTACTTGTGGTGTAGCTAGACCTTCCTTTACCAACTAGAAGCAAATAGATTCTCGATAGTGGGTGTGTAGAAGCATGGAAAAAAGATCTATGCGGCTCAGAAAACTCACGCGGCTCAGGGAGTCATGCGGCATAAGGAGATATGCGGCCCGAGGCATTCCATGCAGCTCAGAAGACAAGTGGCCTAACAGTGCTCTCCTCCGACCCATGCTGCATTAATTGCTTTGACGGCTGACCCCTCTGAAAAGTTGACAGCCCTGACACAAAAGCAGGTAATTATGGCTCTGTCATAATGATGAATCTCTAGGGAAGAGAAAAGAGATCTCTGGCACAAATCCCCCAAGAGCCATAAAAATGCCACGTGGCCTTGCCACGTGGGCGTTCATATGCGGCTCACTTCTCATGCGGTTCGGAATGAATCCTATACGGCTCAGGTCAAGGAAGCATCATGCGGCTCGAGCAAAGAACTTCTCATGTGGTTCAGAGTGAATCTGTCCTATGCGGCTCAGGCCAAGAAAGCCTTATGCGGCTCGAGCAAAGAACTTCTCATGCGGTTCAGAGTGAATCTGTCCTATGCGGCTCAGGCCAAGAAAGCCTCATGCGGCTCGAGCAAAGAACTTCTCATGCGGTTCAGTGTGAATCTGTCTTATGCGGCTCAGGTCAAGAAAGCCTCATGCGGCTCGAACGAGGACTTCTCATGCGGTTCAAGAGGATCATGTCCATGCGGCTCAGGCGGATATGTACCTATGCGGCCCACAAGGATTATTCCCTTGTGGTTCGAGGGCTCAAGTGAGGGCCACTGCCCAGGCAGCCCTAACACGTGGGCTTAACCATATGCGGCTCAAATTCATATGCGGCTCACTCGTCATGCGGTCCAGACCCCCCCAGCAGCTCCTAGGACACGTGTCCTAAACCGATTAATTCCTCAGATTTGCTGCCATTAAAGATTGGATCAAATCCCAATAATCTGGGACACGTGGCAGGAGAATAAATTTAATTGTCAGAAGATCATTATAAGGAAGATTTATTCCAATCAGTATTAATTGCTAATGGGATTTGGTGTAGTCTACACTCGATGGTTCGGATTCGTCACAATCAAAACTGAACGGCCAGGATTGACCAATCTACAGGTCGCCGCCATCTCCAAGAGCTAATCATTGGCAACCCTAATGATCACATCCCACTATTATAAATAGCAAGGTGCCATTCCCTTGTAAAAGATATATACAACAACAGAGAGAAATACGTCTATACAGAGAGACTCCCCCCCATAGTCAGAGAAAGAATACACAGAGAGAGAGAGAGAGAAGCCAGAAGAGCAACAGAGGAGCAAGAAGAGCATTTCTTCATCAACGTCAACCATCTTTTCACAGGAGCCAAGGCTGCATACCGATCGTCCAAGGAGTAAGGCAGGGCTGCCGTCGCCTTCCCGAGCCTCTATCGTCACCCCCAGAATCTAAAATAAACAATTGTACTTAGACTGCTGTACCTAGGTTTTCGTCCCTAGGCTTTCTTTGTACAAGCGAGTTTGTAACGTGAAGTAAAAGTTCGGTCCTCCGATAATTGTTCTGTTCTTTTATATTTTATGGCAAACACGATAGCGACTCTGCTGGGGACTAACTTCTCCACGGCTGAGGAGTTGGAGACGCAATCGGATGCAGCCAAGCTTGGCTCCACGCAACAAAAGATGGTCGTCCGCTTCGACCAACAGGCGTTTGAAGAGATGCTCTCCGAAGGAAGCGCTGGCCCGGTCCAGAAACGCACCCGCAGCACGATGGCTCGCAAAGAGTGGAGGCCAAAATCATTTGCTCCTCTCCAAGCCCTCGATGGGATATCCTCTGTTGCTCAAGACGGCGAGAAGGACTCTCCTGCGGCCCCACTTCAGACTGTAGACAACTCTGCTGTCCCCAAGTCCGGCAGAAGAAAATACTATAATGCTGGACTTGCAGGGGCAAAGAGGAACTCTATGAGATCCGAGCCGCATAAGGGGATTAGCCGCAGGGAGAAAGCTCATGCGGCTACATCCGCCAGCCGCATGGAGAAAACTCATACGGCCAAATCTGTCAGCCGCATAGGTTATGCGGCTACAGTTGCCGACCACATGGATGAAACTCAGGCGGCTAAGAAAGTCAATCGCTTGCAGAAAACCCATGCGGCCATAATTGCCAACCGCATGCGGCCAGCCTGCACGGTCATGACTCCTAGCCGCATAAAAACAACTCATCCAACGGCAGAAGACAACCGCATGCAGACAGCCTGTACGGTACCCAATTCGAGCCGCATAGCGTACGTTCCATGCTTCTCTCGATCAGTCTTTGACCGTCTCTCATGCGGTCCTGACTCTGATGGTTCTCTGGATGATAAGCCAGACTCTGTGATATTCAACTTGGACTCCTCCTATTACGCACTCGCAAGTGCTAAAAGGAGGAAGTCTAGGGCAGCGCGGGCTTACCAAGCCCAGTCAGCTGTCCCAACCTCTAACTATCGGGGCGTCCCGTTGATTATTACATGGGCCTCTGATGGAAAGTTGTATACAACCGCTCGAGTCCAGCCCCCGGCGGCAAAAGGACAAAGCGGTTCCTCTGACCTGCGTGAGGCGATCCTCCACAAGCTCAAGGAAAGAGAAGGAGCCTCGGCGTGCAAAGAGTCCTCGCTTGGACATCACTGCACCCAAATCATCGTCAACTGCTGTTGCAACAGCGCGGCAGCGACGGAGGATCGGCCGTCCGTCTTCCAAAGGCTACAGCATCCGAACTCAGAAGATGAGGCACCTCCTGTTGTCTCCTGCAATTCTGCTCAAAAGATCCCCGCCGAAGGGAGAGGGAAAAAGACAAGTATCTCCAGTCCCAAGATATCAACCACTATAGCTAAGAAACTATCATCTAAACAGTTGTCCTCTACCGGTGTATTCCAACACACCCATTCAAAGACGAAACCTGCCACGATGGGAAATTCATCATCCACATCGCTGGGGGTTGTGGGAACTGGGGGTAGCACTCCTCCGAACATCCGCAACAATCCGTTGTTTCAAGGAGCCGAGCCCGGTCAAACAACTCTCCCAACAACTACAACAGACGCTGATGTCCCCGAGGACATCCGTAACTCTCAAGACGAAGCAAGCTCTGAAGCTGGGGATACCGTTCCCTCCGAGTCCGAGCCCGAAGAGAACATTCCCACTTACCCCGATGACTTCTCGGTGCATGGGTATGACTCGGAGGGCACGTCCTCCACCGTTCCTTCCATCACTCCTCATGTAAGGACGGTATTCATGACGGACAGTAACCAAGGTGGTTCCAGCGATCGCCAACGCATCGACACTTTGGAGGCTATACTACAGGCCTTGGTCAAGTCTGTAGATGAAATCAAAGCCGCTCTTCCAACTCTGCAAGAAGGAACACCTGGTCAAACAAGCACGGGCCCCGCGGTCAATATAGATTCGAACTCAACGGCACCAAACCTGGGCAATAATCCTTCCGAAATAACAGCCCCTACCGCGACAGATGAGACCCGAGAAGTAAGAAGAGAGGTCCAGGAGCTCTGAGCCATGTTCCATGCCTGAGAAAATGCTCAAGATCTCAGAATACGGCAACCATACCCTGCTGAATAGAGGGACGTTCCATTCCCACCAAGATATAAGCCGTTCAATATCAACCCGTATGATGGCAAAACCTCAGCAAGTCGGTACATCACTTACTTCGAGGTCACCACCGACCATCTGCCCCATGATGATGCTATCCTCACACGGTTATTCATTGGGGCGTTGGAAGGAGTCGCCTTCGATTGGTACCGCAATCTGCCGGACAACTGCATCCACTCCTTCACCGGCTTCAAGCGCCTGTTCTTGGAGCGATTCTATGAAGTAGGACAGGACGTCACTATGTCCACTCTCATGGACGTCGTCCAAGGGGAGAAGGAGTTGACAAGAAACTACATCGAGCGGTTCCACAAGACCGCCATGAAGCTGCCTTCCGAAAATCCAGATTCCTCTTTGATTGAAATTTGTCAAAAGAGACTGCTTCCAACGATCAATCTCTGGATGGGCGAAAGTCAATTCAAAGATTGGAAGGCGTTCATCATCAGCGCCACAAGCGCCGAAGAACGACTGAAGAAGGCTCGCCAACTGGGATTGCATATCTCAGAAGGAGAAAACAAGGGCAAGCGTCCCAACAAAGATAATGGGGGTAACCCCTCCAACAATCGGGACAACAAGGAAAAATAGGCTATGGTGGCCGACACGGCCCAGAAGCCCGAGTCACAACCAGCCGACAAACAATGGCCTCAAATCACTTACTCTTTCGAAGACGGCCACGTCAAGCCTATCTTGGACATGCTCATACAAGGAGATAGAATTCAGCTTCCTCCACCAAGACGATAGCCTCGACAGGCTGATCTGGAGAACCCGAAGTTCTGCCATTACCACCGTTATGTACACCATGCTACATACGACTGCTACCAACTAAAATGGTACATCCAAAGCCTCATCGATTCGAACGCTCTGGCCATCGACTTCGAAGAGGTAACCGTAGCAGCCAATATGGTATCCGTACAATTCGGCAACTTCCCTCCGACGGAGACTCAAGACGGGATAATACCCGTCCCTCTGGCGACGATGGAGATTACCAATCTTCCACCTCCCCGTGAACAGGCTGCTAGTCTAGTACCTCTCACCACCTTACGAGGAGAGGTCATGTGGGTCCATCCAGACTTGGTGTCAGAAGTAACTCGGCCCACACCATCTCCTACAAACAGAAAGAAGAGTAGAAAAATTAGGACCTGCCATACAATCTCAGCAGACAACGAGGAAGCTACAGCCGTCGTCATGCGGTTCGGAGCACAATCCCAACCTGTGGTTGACAATCCAGCTGAAAATCATCAACCCACTACAACTGATGCTCCGGGACCGGCTCAGCCTTCGACGACCGACAAGCCTAGGTCGAAGGAGACTCGCTTCGACAAATCCCTCCGAAAAGAAGCAGCCCAAGGGCTAGAGAGGCCCTACAACTTTGACATCTTAGCACAATTGGCTAACACACCGGCCAAGTTGTCACTATACGAACTCCTAAGGCTCTCCAAGGACGTTCGTATTGTATTGAGCGAAGCACTCCAAAATGTCGATGCTTATCTGGCTCAATCCAACCTCACCGGGGAGGACTCACCCATGGATCTCCAAGACAGTGCCTGCACGGGGGCAATGCCCAATATCGTCTTCACTCCGCAGGACATGCTCATCAAAACCAACCTACATGATCGCCCGCTATACTACACGGGATACACGGCGACGTGAAGGTGGATCGGATGCACATAGATCCTGG
The DNA here is from genome assembly GCA_029216955.1 of Iris pallida. Classification (NCBI taxonomy): domain Eukaryota; kingdom Viridiplantae; phylum Streptophyta; class Magnoliopsida; order Asparagales; family Iridaceae; genus Iris; species Iris pallida. Next base: position 35,978,241 of record JANAVB010029819.1, read on the forward strand.
CTCTTCCATAAGCATCATCCCAAAGGGCCTGCTACATCATCTCCGCATCCCAATGCATCGCCTGACGCCTACAAGCACCGCCATCAGCGGTTTCAATTCGGGCAGGAGCTACCCTATTGGGAAGATTCGTCTGAAGTGTCAAATTGGCGACCTCCAATCCGAAGTCACCTGCTACATCATAGATGCAGACACTTCTTATAACATCCTCTTAGGGCGCCCATGGATACACGATTACATGATCGTGCCTTCCACGCTACACCAGTGCTTTAAATATGTCGACAAACACGGCATTGTGAAGACAGAATTTGCTGATATCGATCCCTTCAAAGGGGTCGAATACTACTACTCAGACTCCTGCCTATACGAAAAGTCGAAGAGGCACCTTGATGAAGGAGATGCACAACGATCCACCTCCAAGCTCGCAAACCGGGCAAGTCTGCACCCCTTACTGCCACTTTGCGGAAGGACGCAATCAGCCTCTCGGCGCAAGAGGAGCAGATGATAATTCGGCTACCAAGGTCCGGCCAAGTGCCGAGACCCACAACGGGGCCACTAACAATCAGACTGCCGAGAGTCAGTCAACCCCAAACAGGGAAGCTCAATCCCTCCGACAAGCCGCTGACGATACGCCTTCCCAGGAAGGGTCGTCACCCCGATGTAAGGTCTGACACTTCTAGCAAACCAGCCACTCCTCGTCCCACATCAAATGCCAAACTGGGGGTCGTTAGTCTGCCAACAACTCCATGCTCTGCTCCATCAACTGAACCACTGACAATCAAGCTTCCCAGGTCATCCTCTCAGTCTTCGTTCACACAGGGAGTAGCCAAAGAGGAACCGGAGCTAGCCAAGTATGTGGCTGCCCACACTGATGTCCCCTCCACTGATGATGTAATCCCCCTAGAAAAGATACCTTACTTCATCAATAAAGGGTTATCTTTGAACTACACCGAGCTCAATAAGCTATGTACAATGTATGCTATGGAACACGGTATAGGCACTCACCTACACACACAGGTGACAAATGTGTACATCGCGATCCAGCTTACTCCAGTAGAAGACGCTTACCGAATATTCGAGGGAGGAGATCATCCGATCATCTTCGGCCGGACGAACAACCCGCATCCCCTCACCATAGAAGAAGTCGACCTCGGGTCAGATGCCGGAAGACTGCCTCTGTATCTCTATAGCCCTCAATCCAAATATCTCATGCAGAAACAGGGGTATGATCTGGAGACGACGCCAGGTTTAAACTACGGCACTGGGCGACGATTACCTTTGAAGCCACCAGTCCCGACGGGCAAACCACGAGACTACTATAGCAAAACTCGATACGAGTTGGGGTATGTAATGCCTACTACAACCCCTGAGAGTTCAGATGAAGAATGCGACTGGCAGTCACATTCAACCGGGTCACCAACTTCGGACTCGGATACCAGCATCGGAGATGTGTTCAGGCAAGTTATGACAGTCAACATGGCATTCGCCGACGCTTACGAAGAAGACGAAGACATCCCCGAAATCCTCGAGCTAGAGCCGTGGGCCCAATAATTGGACGCACAATGGGAAAAGCGGTTCGAACTGAGAGAACCTCCTACTGAAGATGAGGTTATATAAGTTGACCTCGACAGCGAATCTTCTCAAAAACCGATTTTCGTCAGTAAAAGCCTAACAGACGAAGAACGGGAGTCGCTGCTAGAACTTGTCAGGGAATACATTGATGTGTTCGCCTGGAGCTATGAAGACATGCCAGGGTTAAATCCCAACATTGCTCTTCACAAACTCAACATTCGGCCAGATGCAAAGCCAGTCAAATAACAACAGCGACGCTTCCATCCAGGCATCATGGACGCGATCGAAGCCGAAGTCAACAAACTGATAGCCAGCGACTTTATTCGTGAGGAGCAACATCCCGATTGGGTCGCCAATATAGTACCCGTCCTCAAGAAGAATGGGAAGATTTGAATTTGCATCGACTTTTGCAACCTGAACGAGGCGTGCCCCAAAGATGAATTCCCCCTTCCTATCACAGACATCATGATCGACAATACCTGCGGCTTCGAACGTATGTCATTCATGGATGGCTTCTCGGGGTACAACCAAATCAAAATGTCTCCTGATGACGAAAAGCATACATCATTCCGAACACCGATTGGCACGTACTGCTACACAGTCATGCCTTTCGGTTTAAAGAATGCTGGCGCCACATATCAAAGAGCCATGAGCATTATCTTCAGAGACCACTTACGCAAGACGGTGGAGTGCTATGTTAACGATATAGCCGTTAAGAGCCGTAGCAAAGGAGACCATCTGCAGGATCTAAGGACGGTGTTCGACCTAATGCGAGCACACAATTTAAAAATGAACCCTACGAAGTCCTTTCTGGGCGTATCCAGCGGGAAGTTCTTGGGCTTCATTATTACTGCACAGGGTATCCATGTAGACCATGAAAAGACGAAAGCAATCATGGAGATGGGTCCTCCAAGAAATCTCTGCGAACTCAGAGGCCTTCAAGGGAGGCTAGCTTACATCAGAAGGTTCATTTCCAACCTCTCCGGGCGATGTCGGCCGTTCACACACCTCATGAAGAAAGGAGTCTCATTCATATGGGATGAGGAATGCCAGCGTGCTTTCGACAGCATCAAGGAATATTTGTCAAATCCTCTAGTTTTGGTGGCCCCGGTTCCTGGAAAACTATTCCTGCTCTACGTACGAGCAATAGAACACTCCCTCGGGGCTTTGCTGGCACAGAACAACGACGCAGGCCACGAGCAGGCCATAAATTACCTCAGCCGAATGATGATTGGGCCAGAGCACCGATACACCACTGTGGAGAAGGAATGCCTCGCCCTGGTGTTCGCCATTCAGAAAATACGACACTATGTCACCGGACAAATGATACATATGATCTCACGAGTCAACCCTCTCAGGGTCCTCATGACTAAACCAGGGGCACTCAGCTCTCGACTCGCTACATGGGCAATATTGCTGTCCCCTTATCATATGATCTTTGTCCCCCAAAAGGCAGTCAAAGGTCAAGCCCTGGCAGACTTTTTAGCAGCCCACCCAGGCTCGGAGTCCTCCAGAATATATGAAGAGATCCCAGACGAGGTCGTCGACTCGCATGCAACCTCTCATGAGGCTATATGGTGAATGTTCTTTGACGGGGCTTCAAGGACCGGACCTAAAGGCAATATAGTCGTCGGAGTCGGGGTAGTGCTGATCTCCCTTTCCAGATTGGTGATTAACCGCGCTTATTCCCTCACCGAGCCCTGCTCTAACAATGTGGCCGAGTACAACGCTCTGGTCATTGGTCTCCAACTTGCAAGAGAGCTGGGGGTAGAATACCTTGAAGCATACGACGATTTCCAACTAATCGTCAATCAGATCCGGGGCTCGTACGAAGTCCGCCACGAAGACATGATTCCTTACCACCAAATAGCGATCGATATCATCTCGTTATTTGAGGGGTTCTTCATCGAGCACGTCCCCAGACTCCGAAATATTGAAGCCGATGCCCTAGCCGGTCTGGCCGCTTCCCTAGCAGTCCCGAATTATGATCGCCAATCAGTGGATGTGATAGGCCACGAACTAGTCTGTCCCAAGAACAATGTGCAATTCATGGCGAGTTATTCCGCCCAGACGATCGATGATGCCCCAGACTGGAGACAACCATTCATCGACTTCGTCGTCTATGACATCCTGCCCGAGAACCCAAAGGAAGCCACTTCCATCAGACGACGTTCTCTCAGATTCTTCTACGATACAGAGACAAAAATGCTGTATCGCCGCTCCTACGATGGATTACTGCTTCGGTGTCTATCAAATGCAGAAGCCAAAGAAGCCGTACGAAAAGCTCACGATGGTATCTGCGGGGCCCACCAGCCCGGCCCAAAACTACAAGATCGCCTTCGTCGAATGGGCTACTATTGGCCCACGATGGTGGCAGATGCGATAGATTATGCTAGAAAATGCAAAGCCTGCCAAGTCCACGCGGACTTCATTCACCAACCATCCGAATTTCTACATCCGACGGTGGCGTCCTAGCCATTCGAAGCATGGGGAATGGATATCATTGGTCCAATCACCCCACCTTCCTCCAGAGGATATCGCTTTATACTTGCGATCACTGATTACTTCTCCAAATGGGCGAAAGCTGTCCCATTCGCAGAAGTCAAGACTTCAAACGTGATCAGCTTCCTTAAGCATCACGTCATCTACCGTTTTGGACTGCCCTGAAGGATCATCCATGATAATGGTCTGCCGTTTGCAAGCCACGCATTCTATCGATTTTGCGATAAATACCGTATTCAGAATATCGCTTCGACGCCGTATAACCCGGCAGCAAACGGGTTAGCAGAGGCATTCAACAAAACAATCATCAAACTCCTTAAGAAGTTTGTCTCCTCCAACAAATGCGACTGGAACGAGAAACTCGGCGAATGCTTATGGGCTTATCGTACCATAGTTCGAACAGCCATTGGGAATACGCCATTCTCCCTAGTGTACGGGAGTGAGGCAGTTCTCCCATTGGAGACTCAAATACCCTCACTCTGCGTCGCCCTCACTTATCAATTAACGACGAATGACAACTACCGACGTCGACTGCAAGAGTTAGATGCCTTAGATGAAAAGCGCCTCCTAGCTCAGCAAAGGATCGAGCTGTACCAAGCACGCATCTCAGGAGCCTTAAACAAGAAGGTCAAAATCAGAATATTCCAAGTGGGCGATCTTGTTCTGGCAGTCCGGAGACCAATGGTCATGACTCATAAGACCGCCGACAAGTTCCAGCCAAAATAGGAAGGCCCATTTATCATAGAGACAGTATTCTCCAACGGTGCTTACCGCCTCGCTAAGCAAAACAGAGACTTGCTCATGTTGCCCGTCAACGGCAAGTTCCTGAAGAAATATTATGTCTAAACGACATTCTCCAGATTTTTGAGTCACGTACCCGCTGGTACCGCTGAACTCACCATCACAATTCTCCAGATTTTCGAGTCACGTACCCGCTGGTACCGCTAAACTCATCCTCATAATTCTCCAGATTTTTGAGTCACGTACCCGCTGGTACCGCTGAACTCACACTCACCATCACAACATTCTAGATTTTTGAGTCACGTACCCGCTGGCACCACTGAACTCACCCCATAAAATCCCAGATTATCGAGTCACGTACCCGCTGGTACCACTGAACTCACCCCATAAAATCCCAGATTATCGAGTCACGTACCCACTGGTACCGCTGAACTCACCCCATAAATTTCCAGATTTTTGAGTCATGTATCCGCTGATACCACTGAACTCACCCTCATAGTTTGTCAGATTTTTGAGTCACGTACCCGCTGGTACCGCTGAACTCACATCCTCCATATCCCCGATCATCGAGTCATGTACCCGCTGGTGCCACTGAACTCACACATCTACAATATTCTAAATTATCGAGTCATGTACCCGCTGGTGCCTCTGAACTCACATTCCGGTCACTCTTTCAGATAGAAAGTTATGTATGATCATACCTCTGAACTTTCTTCTTGAAGGAGATCCTCCCTCATGATCTAACACCCGCACTCCCAGTGCACAAAAAGGGTAATCGATCCACAAATTTCCAAAACGGCCATGTCCTCATTACCTCTAAGCCGTTCCACTTCCGCCAAAAACAAATCACCCCTTACATAGAACTTCCATGTCCTCATTACCTCTGAGTCGGTCTATGTGTCCTCCTTCATTGAGCCCACTCCCGTCATGTCCTCATTACCTCTGAATGGGAAGGCTCCGTCGAAGAAACCTTTATACTTACCATGTCATTATTACCTCTGAGTAAGTATGATGATCCCCTTTCGACCTATTATCTGTACCCACAACCGGAGTACGCCAAGGGTAATAGGTCCACAAATGTCCTCTGTTGACCACAAATGTCCTCTGTTGACCATCAATATCCTCCGTCGAGTTCGCTCCTACCATGTTCTTATTACCTCTGAGTAGGAAGACTCTACGTTTAAAAAACTTTCCTACTTGCCATGTCTTCATTACCTCTGAGCAAGTATGTCGGTTCCCCTTCATCCTATTATCCGTATCCTAAACCAGGATACGCCAAGGATAATAGGCCCACAAATATCCTCAGCTAAGTTTCTTAGCACAAACCTACCATCTCATCATGCCCCAGGAGCCCAGCTGCTCTACGGCATTCCTTTTCCTAATACCAAGAGCACCCATGACCACTTTGCTATGGCTGCTTCAGGTATCCTGACCAAAACTTGTTATCTGTACCTAAAACCAAGGTATGCCATGGGTAATAGGTCCACAAATATATCCCCTATACGGGGGAGAACATCACCGCAATATCACAGGTACAGCAAGTAATACAAATGAATGGCAGAATTGAAAACACTCTTTATTTAAAGGAAGAAAAAAGTATTACATATTTCGGGATCATGTCCCTTTCAGAAAGAGAGAAAATAGAAACAAAACAAGAAGAAAAAGCCGACTACAGTTCTGTATTGCACAACTCCAAGAGACAGTTTTTCACCAAAGCAGTCCCCCGATCAAGCCTCTGCTTAGCTCGACGCTCGGCTTCTTGGGATAACTGTTCTGCGTCATTCAGAAGAGTATATGCCTGCCAGTTGTCCTGTATCTTCTTGAGGGCAAGCTCTAGATTAGCAGAAGCCCTACTGTACTTATCAGCCTCCTGGATAGCAGTCTCTTTCTTAAAATGAGCGGTCTCAAGCTCTGACTCCAGGAAAGCCAGTTTTCTCTGGAGTTCAAGGATATATTCCCAGGTATCGGCTACCCCGCGGGAAGCATCCGCTTCTCGAGTTGTGCAATCTTCAGTCTGACGGCTCCACTGGTCGTGCAATCGAGTCAGATCCCGACGGTCCTTCAATATAGCCGGTTTGAGCGATTCCCGGGCAGCCATCACCTTCTCCACCACAGTAATGAGAAAGTTGCGCTCTTGATTTATGGTCGCAGGTAAATCAGTCTGTTGCAATAAGCGAAACTGGGCCACGAGACGATCAGCTTCTAATAGCTTCGGCTCCAAAAGCGCAACCAATTCCCCCCCTCCAAGGAGTGTCTTAAGGATGGTAATCTGGCCTCCGGTACATCGACGGGCCAGAGTAAAGGGAGTCCCCCTTTCCACTGCTGCCTCGACCCCTCTCTTCAAATGACGATGGAAACCGGCGACTACATCCTGTAATGCGTCATCCAAGACCTCCGTAGAGGACGGCGTCAGAGGGAGAGTGGCAGACGATACTGGAGGAGCAGCTTCAGAAGTTACTGCACCCACCACCAAGGAAGCAAATTCCGTACGGAAAGATGCTTGGATGGCGGCTAACTCCTCTTCCGCCGCCCGAAAAGCCTGGATGCTCGGCAGGGAGGAGAGGTTAACCCCCGAAACTACATTCGCAGAGGAGGACACAGGGGGCATCGTCTCTTGTCCCAGTTGCACTGCTACCCGGGACCCCGAGCTCGACCCAGACGAAGGTCCCTCGATACAGAGAGGTTCTGTCAGGCCCTCTCCGGTAGGGCACGATCCAGCAACATCGATCACTGGCAACGAAGGGTTGAGATCTGAACATCCAAAGCAACCATCAGTCGACATAATCTGAAAGAAAAGATGACAAGAACACATAGGCTTATTCACGTGCTATGGTTCGATTGGTATTACCAGGATAAGAGCGCGGGGACGACGGCTCGTTCACAGCCGGCGTAGGTTCCCCACCCACAGAGTCATCATGTTGGGGTTCGGATATCTCAGGGACGGGCACGGTAAAGCCCCCGTCCCCCTGGGTTGAGGTCCCAGCAAGGTGGGAATCCTCGGCCGCAACCGGAAGCACCCCAGCAGCAATGATAACGGTGCACACACCACTGACTAAATGAGATAGGACCGGATCAGCCTCGGTAATCGGGTCCTGAGGAGCGAGCTCATCCGACGCCTATAAAGGACAAAAGAAACAATAATTAGGCCATCACATAGAAGAAGAAGAAAGGAAACAGCTAAAGCCCAAATCACCTCAGGAACAACGTCCACATCATCAATAAACAGCCGGCGACGTCTTACCGCAGCGTGCTTCGTAGAATAAGGTCGGTCATCAACGGTAGTCACGCGCCTGCTTCGCTTACACGAAGGGCCAGGTACCGCAGATGGTTGATCCTCCACCACTTCGTCAGACAGAGTAGACGATTGACCTACGGCCCTTTCAGCCGGCACGGCAGGGGGTTGATTCCCAACCTCCTCACCCGAAGAATGAGATAAGTCATCAGTATCTTGTTCGTCGTCTACCTCATCCGCCCAAGTAGACTCTGAGTCCGACATAGGAACCCTGTTTGCCCCCCTCTTTCTCTTCTTGGACCCTTCTGGATTCTCAGCCAAACCGGTGCCAACAATGAAGCTAGTATTCATATCAAAACCAACAGGAGGTTTGCTCGCTGCAACATGATAAAGGGCCGCTATATACAAGATATCTCCCTCCATCTTGGCATCAGGGAGTAAGAAGCTGGCTCGGGTATGGGTCGCATTATAATAATGCCAAGCCCGGATGCCGTCGAGCACATTGCCCTCGAAGCTCAAGCAAGTGCTAGTGCGATCCAGGAACAATTGACTATACCCGAATTGACGGGAAAATCTACTGGGCAGATAAGGCTCCAGGTATACTCTATTCCGGTAACGATACACCAGGTGCGCGGGACGGATGTTGCGTAACCAAAGAAGCATCTTCTCAGATAAAAGTTGGGGGGGATCAACGCCGTCAACATATACCCTTCTCACTTCGCCGGAGGTGAACTCAGGGAGAGATACGAAGAATTCGGGCCCATCAATTCTTGCCAACGCCCTCCTACAGGCCGGCATGGTATCATGTTCCTAAGGCTGATTACGATACCGGAAAAGGAAGGCGTCATCAACAGAAATGTTTTCATCAGGTCCCGGCCTCATCAACGACCGATAGTGCATCAATAACCACCCCATGAGGTAGTGGTATGGTAGTTCTATCCGTTTAAAGTCCATCGACACATCGCGAGCAATAACTTTGGATGAAAAGGCGCGAAGGCCGTGGTGTATGCTACACACCATGGCCGGGAGGAGCGCCAGTCTTACCTTGAAGACCAATTTTACAGCAGGAAAAATGAAATGGCGGCTGATCCTTTCTATAGAACCCGCGTCGCCCGAGACTACACAGTTGCGTAGCCACACCATCAAGAACCCAGCTAAGATCGCTTTATCGGACATCTCCCAGGTACCATAGTGGAAATAACTGAGGGAGTCAGTGCTACTCCCAAACCGGTCACGGGTAGACTTCGACTTCTTGACCTTCGACATCATATCCTTCACCTCCTCCAGGATTCGAGGAGTTCGAGACGAAACTTGACCAGAAGAACGCAACTTGAAAAGATACAAAATCCAGGCCTTGGTGTGAGGGGCGTTCCCTTCTGAACTATTTACTTTCTTGATAGCCATTTGATGGCAGGCGCTATGATGACACAACAGTTCTTGGTACACGGCGACGAAACCAGAAAACCGTCGATCCAGCTCTTCGAGTTCTTCGTTCGTCGGTGTATATACTTCAAAAGCTTCACCTCCCCACGGCAATCTAGACACAGTATTCATTTCGTGAAGAGCAAGCCCCAGTTCTCCTCCGGGGGCGAAGAAAGTCCCTGTACGCCGATTATACAGCTCCAATAGAGCCATAAACAAGGGCTTGTTAATGGGCAACCCGTAGCAGGTACCCCTGACGGCGTAATACAGATCAATTTCCTGAAGGAAGTCCCCATACTGCCTCAAAATCCATTAGGTGAGATTAGTCCAGGTGGGAATAGGGTTGATCTAGTTCAGCAGCGACAACCTGCCTATGGGATAAGACCCCTTGTGAGCGAGCTGATTCAGAAAAGTATCAGCTAGGGTGAAGGTAAAATTAGGGCCAGTTGTGTTTACAAAAGTGCCCGGGAGCAGCCCCATCACAGTCCGACTCACGGATTCCTTACCCGCACATACTAAACCCGTGCGTCTGTTGTAGTAAATTTTGCTCACAAATATTCCTTGTTGGATGGAAGTCAGGGAGCCCACCATAATCCTGCCCTGCAGTACCATGTTAAACCATGAGAGAGGATAATGCCGCTCCATCTCAGGGATATGAATCTCTATCCCGTCTACAGAAAAATCCCAGTGCTCTGAGACATCCAGTAATCGGGAGTTCTTTATAGAAAAGGCGTCCCCAAAGAGAAAAGCCGATTTTAGAAATTCTCCATCCAACTTCCCCGAATTCATCATCGAACAAAGAAAGAGGAAAGGTTGTTTATTAATAGCAGCCACTCTCTCCCTAGGCTCATTAGTGGGAAGCTGATCCCCTATACGACGGATTAACTCATCAAGCTGCACGTCTACGGCATACTGAGCTGAACCCACAAGGAGCTCTCCTGCTGGATTGGTTGGGAGGTTCACTGAAAAGAAAAAAAAAGAGAAAGAAGAAGCAGGATTAAAAGATGGCTAAAACAAAAAAAAATTACTGAAGCTCTCACAAGCCTATGCGGTCCAGGTCAATAATGTCTTATGCGGCTCCAGTCCAGTTGGGTTTCAAGAAATACAGTTTCGAGGAAGCCTATGCGGTTCGAGTCAATACAGTCTCATGCGGCCCAATCAGATGGGAGATCCATATGACTCTAGCTCGATAGCTTATGCGGATTGGACGAATGTACAAAGTTCTAACAGAAGAACTCATGCGGCACAAAACGCTATGCGGTTCAGCCTGCTAAAAACATATACGGCTCCGTTCAGAGGAGACTTTATGTGTTTAAATCCTTCTTCTGCGGTTCAAACATGGGGCATGGTCTATGCGGTTCGGGCATGAAAAGTCATGCGGCCCATACAGCATATGCGGCTCTGCCATCAACTTTGGAGGAGGCTTGTGCATAAATACGCAGCAGAGCCATGGGTACTCAAGATCCAAATGCAACCCTTACCCTTAAAGGCAGGACGAACGTCAGAGGGCACTTCGGGCGCTTTAGGCTCGACGGCTGACGAGGACGTCACCCTCTTGCCCTTCGCGGCGGCAGAAATAACTTTAGAAGACTTAGGAGCCATTGCTTCGACGAGAAACAAGGAAGATCAGAAAGCGAAGACAGGAAAAAGAGTGAACGAAAGAGAAGGTAAAGAAGTCCCTTCGGCTAAAGTCACCCGTATTTATAAACAAAGACGGAGCATTTCGATCCCCGTGCATACACGTAAACCGACTCTTCGGTTATCAAAATAAGCCGCCGAAAATGAAGGCCAAGCTCCTCGGATCCCGCACCAAAAAGCGGCCTTTAAAAAATCAACAACATTTAAGTGATAAAGATTGCCATACGTGGCAAATAATGACATGGCAAGAAGCTATGCGGCTGAACAGTCTCCTGCGGCTGAGTCACCTATACGGCTGAACAATCCATGCGGCCAGGACTTCTACGCGGTCAGGATTTCATATGCGGCTAGAAGAATACGGCCATGCTTCTTATTCAAAGTATTTCAATTTTACAAATTGAAAACTTTGAAGGGGGTCTTGTAGAAGCATGGAAAAAAGATCCATGCGGCTCAGAAACTCATGCGGCTCAGGGAGTCATGCGGCATAAGGAGATATGCGGCCCAAGGCATTCCATGCAGCTCAGAAGACACGTGGCCTAACAGTGCTCCCCACCGACCCATGCTACATTAATAGCTTTGACGGCTGACCCCTCTGAAAAGTTGACAGCCCTGACACAAAAGCAGGTAATTATGGCTCTGTCATAATGATGAATCTCTAGGGAAGAGAAAAGAGATCTCTGGCACAAATCCCCCAAGAGCCATAAAAATGCCACGTGGCCTTGCCACGTGGGCGTTCGTATGCGGCTCACTTCTCATGCGGTTCGGAATGAATCCTATGCGGCTCAGGTCAAGGAAGCCTCATGCGGCTCGAGCAAAGAACTTCTCATGCGGTTCAGAGTGAATCTGTCCTATGCAGCTCAGGCCAAGAAAGCCTCATGCGGCTCGAGCAAAGAACTTCTCATACGGTTCAGAGTGAATCTGTCCTATGCGGCTCAGGCCAAGAAAGCCTCATGTGGCTCGAGCAAAGAACTTCTCATACGGTTCAGAGTGAATCTGTCTTATGCGGCTCAGGTCAAGAAAGCCTCATGCGGCTCGAGCGAGGACTTCTCATGCGGTTCAAGAGGATCATGTCCATGCGGCTCAGAGAAGATAATAGAATCATCTGGAGACATCGCTTTTGAAGGGATAAGAGAAGATAATATATACATTTTCTATTTGTCTAGAGATACTAACAGTGCAGGAAGATGCCTCTACGCTCACAAAGATGAAAGGCTATTACGGCATCAGCGTCTTGGTCATGCCAACATGGACACCATATCTAAACTATCTACCAAGAAGCTAGTAAGACGAATTCTTGACATCACATTCAAAAAGGACACGGTATGTGCCGAATGTGAAAGAATAAGGAATAAGGCTACCAAATCTTCTTTTAAATCCATCAATACTGTGAGTACCACTCGACCTTTGCAACTGCTTCACATGGACTTATTTGGACCTAGTAGAGTAGCCAGTCTTGGCGGAAAACTCTATGCTTTTGTTATTGTTGATGATTTTTCTAGATTTACTTGGGTTTTCTTCCTTACAAACAAAAGTGACATTATTTCCATTTTCAAAGTATTTTCTCTAAAGGTTCAAAATGAAAAATGCCACAAAATTATTCAAATCCGAAGTGATCATGGTGGCAAATTTGAAAATTTTGATTTTAAAAAGTTTTGTGTTTCAAATGGTTTTGATCATGAATTTTCTTGTTCTAGAACTCCTCAACAAAATGGTGTTGTGGAGTGGAAGAATACAACTCTTGGTGATATGGCCAGAGTCATGTTGAATCAATTTTCTCTTCTGAAATATTTTTGGGCAGAAGCTGTCAGTACAGTATGCCATGATTTGAATAGGGTGTTGATTCGACCTATTTAAAAAAAATGCCCTATGAACTTTGGTTTGGTAGGACACCTACTATTTCTTATTTTCGAGTGTTTGGTTGTCGCTGCTGTATCCTAAATACCAAAGACAACGCAAGTTTGATGCCAAAGCTGACGAAGGTATTTTTCTTGGATATGCTGCCAAGAGCAAAGGATATAAGAGTGTTCAACAAATGCTCTATGATTGTCGAAGAGTCTACTAATGTCATATTTGATGAAAGTAATAGTATAGCTGCTATCCCCGATGACGACGTTAACGCTCACATTGAACCATCAACCTCTACACCTATGTATACAACACCTGGAACCAGTTATCTAGAAGGCTTACGAGAGAAATTCCAATTCACACCTTCACATCCAAAAAACTTGGTAATAGTGAGGTATCAAGAGGGGTAACTACTCGATCTTCTTTTAGAGAATCTATAGCTAGCACTGCATTTATTTCTCAGATATAACCCAAAAAAAAAATTTAGAAGCTTTTAACGATAAATTTTGGATATTTTCGATGCATGAAGAGCTCAACCAATTCGAAAGGAGTCAGGTTTGGGAACTTGTTCCTAAACCTGCTAACCATTCGATCATTGGTACTAAATGGGTTTTTCATAACAAAGTTAATGAGGACGGTTCAGTCACTCGCAATAAGGCTCGTCGCGTAGCTTAAGGATACAACCAAGAGGAAGGTATCGACTGCGATGAGATGTTTGCTCCTGTTGCACGACTTGAACCTATTCGGATGTTTTGAGCATTTTTAAATTTCCAAAACTTCAAACTTTTTCAAATTGATGTGAAAAGTACTTTTCTAAATGGCTTTATTAAATAATAGGTTTTTGTAAAACAAACGCCTGGTTTTAAAAATCATAAATTTTTCGACCATGTTTTCAAACTTAAGAAAGTGCTCTATGGCCTCAAGCAAACACCCAAACCTAGTATGAACACCTTAGCACCTTCTTACTAGATAAAAGTTTTTCAAAAGAAAAAATTGGCATGACACTTTTCATAAAATCTCTTGATAACACCATTCTTTTAGTTCAAATTTATGTAGATGATATCATATTTGGGTCTACTAATGAGGGTCAATGGAAAGAATTTGCCAAGTGTATGCAGAACGAGTTTTAGATGAGCATGATGGGGGAGCTCCACTACTTCCTTGGACTGCAAGTCAAATAATACTCACAAGGCGTCTTCATCAGTCAATCGAGGTATACAAAGGACGTGCTGAAAAAGTTTGAGCTTGACAACATCAAACCTATCAGTACTTCTATGGCTACTACAATAAAGTTGGAACCTGATGAAAGCGGCAAACCTGTTGATCAATGTCACGACCCGCACCCAGTATAGGGCACGAGAAGTGGGTATGCCCAGCCTACGCCACAATATCGGCGGTAGAACGCTGTTCTAGGTCACAATTAAAACTAAATACAATATGATATACTCTCCGTACGGAGGACAATTACAGCAGGATACAACTCAATCACTAAAACTAGAAGTAGCACGATAAGATAACTATGAATCCACAAGAGAAGTACAACAGAAAGAAATAAATCTCGGTGTTATCAACACCGACTCAAACAAGCATAAAATAAATACAACTCAAGACAATTAAAAATAAAATAAGAAAAACTCTAGCCATCTACTCCAACCTCTATTGTGTCTCCTCTAGGCTAGCAGGTAACCTCCAAGCTATCTGTAAAATTTTCAACAGGTCCAGTCAGGACAGGAACGAGCATAGTACATCTTACGCAGTTCATATCATGACAAGAATATAAAGCATGCAATAGAGTAAGATACATGAATCGCTGAAAAAAAGGACATGAAATAAAGAGATGACTGTAATGGAAATATCTACTATAAGTAAAGAACTAACAGTGAACTAGTGATTTAGAGTACAAGATAGACATGTGAACGACTTAATAATAAACATGAGAGTTTGTACATGGCTAAACTACTTTGGAAATATTCACATGACCATTTCTACTCCCCCATCCCTAATCAATACACAAGGATCCGTTCAAGTTATGTTATTGTACATGATATCACATGGAGGCCCATAAATGGGTGCACATGAATGTAAACATGGGGGCTCCGTGTACATGAATCACGAGAGTGCACATGAATGGTAAAAGTACAGGAATACATGATGAAAGTGAAACGCACATGAACTAATGTATCCGATGCTTCCGAGGGGGATAATATCGCATAAAAAGATCCATATAGTACTAATCTGTGTTACCATCGTGACAGCATCAAGTAAAGTAATCTAGAGAAAGAATATAAGTCCTAGCAATTATGAAACAGTCAGAGAATGTACTCACCTGATACCCTGAACAGTTGATATAAAAAGATGGCCAACTGGAGTCAGAGTCCTAGTTATAGCAACACAGGTTATAAAGAGTTCAATTTATATGGTAATTGAAATTATAATACAATCTACATGAGTCTAAGTCAATCTAGGTCAAAGTCAACTCTTGGTCAACTCTGGACAACTATAAAGTCAAACTAGGTCAACTCTAGTCAACTGTGGTCAAACTAGCTAGGATTGGGTCACAATGGTCAACTAGTCTAGGTTAGTCAATTCTAGGTCTAAATGAACTAAGTCTATGCAAATCAAGTATCCAAGATAGCTACTAACTCATAGCCTAAGTCATTTGCTAAACCAAGCACAAAACTAAAACATAAGCTAACAAGGCACACAAACTTAGTCATATAATGTGTATATATTGTTCACATTCACATATTCATATACATAGATATATATAGGAAAGCTATATATATAGGCATATATATATATATATATATATATATATATATATATATATATATATATATATAGAAAGAGAGGTAAAAGAGTAAGTGAGTATGTGTGTGTTAGGCATGTGTATGAAAGGATATGTGTTAATGCTCTCAGATTTAGTGATAGGTAGGTGTATGTGACTTAGGATACATGGTGTCGAAGGCTGTATGAATGCTTGTGTGTAAAAG
Organism: Iris pallida; assembly: GCA_029216955.1. Taxonomy (NCBI): domain Eukaryota; kingdom Viridiplantae; phylum Streptophyta; class Magnoliopsida; order Asparagales; family Iridaceae; genus Iris; species Iris pallida. Next base: position 35,994,183 of record JANAVB010029819.1, read on the forward strand.
GTTATTGGTTAACTCAGTTTATAGAAATACATATATACATACATACATACATACTTACATTGCATACATGCATACATACATATCATGTATACATACATACATTGTATACATGCCTACATAGATATCATATATGTATACTTGCATTCATTCATGCACCTATACATACATACATAGATGCATACATACATAGTTGAATACATTATATACTTACATACATTATATTCATATATGCATACTCTATATTATATTACATTCATTCATGCATACATGCATACATATAATATATGCATACAAACTCATATATTTAACTCAAAATATATGTGATTACATACATTACATTACCTTAACACATATATATATCATTCATTCATATCTCATATACATGTATACTTCAGTTCATACAATATATTCATTCAAATATCATTAAGTTCCATGCATATACTTATTTTTATTAAATACATGTCATTCATGCATATTACATACTTACATGCATCTATACATTATATACATTTATTACAACATGTAAAAATAGAAGAGAAAAAAAGAAGGAAAAATTAAAATGGAAAGGGAAGGAAGGAAAAATGTAAGAAAAAGGGAAAACAGTGGATATATACATGCTTGCATCATATATTCTACTTTATCATACATGCTATCATTATATATTCTATTACATTATTTATACATTATACATTCATATCTATCATTATATGTATATCTTGCATTCATATCTAGCATTCATTATATACTTTTATGCATACATTGTATATCATTCTTTGATTCATGAATTTATGCATTGCTTACATACATTACATTGATTGCATTCCTACATACTTGCATTCAACCATACATATACATATTTGTAAAGAGGATATATATCATATATATATCATTTCATTCATCTGACATATCATACATTACATACTCTACATTCATTTAATATCCATACTACATAGGCTCATAGGTTACACAAAATGCCTATGTCATATAGTCACTCTTCTACTTAAAATCAATACTGTACCAATTGGGCCTCCACTAAATTCTAGGATTAAATTATGTTGTAGTCCTTCATGTTAGCTTTCTGAAACTTCAAACGGATCGCATTTTCGTGTCCGGAAGCTCCCAAAATCGCAAAAATACCTAAACGCATTCATCTTTCATACAGCTGACACTCAAATAATTCTACAGAAAGTTCCAGAAAGAATTTGGCTTATTAAAATATATATTTGGAAAGCTAACTTCGATACGGTTCTTTTGAAAAAATGGAAGATTAATCGAAGTTCTAAGCTAAAAGTTATGATATTTTTATGTTGCTTTAGTTAATAAAAACGTGGGTAAACATTATGACGAATTTGAGTTGTTTTGGACAAAAGAAACACAGGTAGGCCAAGATACTTGGATACCAACATAGGTATCCAAAGGAAACTCATTCTAACCATCCTAACTAAGATAAATCCACTCTCTAACCATTCTAAAATTGAATTTTAATATCTATATAAACTATTATCATTCATACATACATACATATGGGGCGGCCTAATTTTGGATCTATCAAGTTGGACACAAGACACATATCTAAAATCCTTAAGAGAGCTCCAAATGGCCTCATATTTAAATCTAAATGGGGTACGTGCATGGGGGTGGATCTTATGGGTTCAAAACTAACTAATATGCATAGAAAATTAATTTAGAGGATTGGTTTTACCTATTAGGAGTGAAATCCCAATGATACTCCCAAGGACACGGCTCCGACACGAAAATCTTCCAAAAAGGACACTCTTTTTTGCACTTTGCTCTAAATGTTTGCTAGCACCCTCCCTTGGTAGCATGAGAAGGTTGAATAGAAGTTTTGGTGGAAGGATATAAGGATTTGGAGATCAAATCAAAGAGGCAAGCTCTCTAATTTGGGAAAGAACACTTTGTGAAGGAAAAGAGGAAAGATGGAATGAAATGAAAGGAAGGGAGGCTAACCTACCTATAGTGGCTGCCATTAGACGGATTAGGGTTAGGTTTTAGATGTAGATGAGTGGCTAGGGCTTGTCCACCCAATTCTAAGCCTTCATATTGGTTCAACTAGTCATATGGCTTTCTTTTTCACAATATCCTAAGAGTAAATATTCTTCCTAGAAATATCTAGATATTATTAATCTTGTCCTTACTAGGTTAACCTAATCAAGACTCTAAGCTCAAGGCTAATTTAGATTAGGCTAAGATTCTAGGTCAAGTCTCAACCTAATAATTAGCACATATTTAATTAATATAATTTACAATTTCATAAAATTGTCAAAATGACCAAAATATCCTTAGGCTAAAAGTAGTAATATGACATTCTAATCACATGACTAGGCTCCCATGGTCATGGTTAGTCTCTAGGCTTAGCAATTCTAGGGTTACACTAGTTAGCCATCAAAATCATATTTCAATATTTAAAGAGTTTTAAATTAATTAAAAATCACTAAAAATCATAACATGGATTAAATCTTATTACTGATTAACCAAATTATAAAAGTTCAAAATTACCCTCATTTTAGAAAAGTGGGTGTTACAAGTCTACCCTCCTTAGAAGAATTTCGTCCTCGAAATTAAGATGGTCGTACTTCTTCTAGAGTCTCGTCCCCAACAATCATGGTCTTAGAACTTACCCAAATCATACAATTTAAAAGAATGGCATACAGGGTCATGGCATACAGTGGAAGTTGAAAGTATCATCTAGGTATACTAGTCATGCTAAACCAAAACGGTCATAGGTTATCAAAACATACAAGCAATCTGGGGTGCTAAACTGGAAAAGTTATAGAAACAACAAATCATCAAGGCTGTAAGGCAGTCTACCATCCTATATAAAAATTTGTAATTATAAAAAATAAAATAAAGATAACTAGTAATTATCTATAAAGGGGTACTATTCAAAGAAAAATAAAAATCAAAAGTCTAAAGAACGTAAGTCAATAGCATTGAAATCCAATCCCAATATATATTAAGAAAATTTAGTCTCGATACGATCTAAGTTGATCAATTCTGGGTAATCAAGATTTGGACAATATGGAGGACAAGGTCATCGAAGTCTGAGCACGAACATACAAGGATGGAGATTCAGATCACAATTAAATTTAATTCAATTGAGTACGACCCAAGATATTAATATGATAAGAAAAGATGATCAAAGTCGATTGGTCGTGATTAAGGGAGCTAGGATTCAATGATATTGAAAACTTTTAAAGTGTGATTCAAAGATATGTAATAAGTCAAATTTCTCCTTTTAAAGGGAAAATAAGAGAAAAGATTTCATAGGAAAGTCAAGTTAATCATCTCTTTATGATACTATCAAGTTTATCATTTGCCAATCATATTTTTATCTCACAAGTCCCAATATAAAAATCAACCTTTGTATGACTACCATCAAAATTATATCCTTTCGTCATAAATATTTGACCTTGCCATGATTACCATAGGCTAAATTTTTAAGTTCCGAAACATTATTCATGAAGCATACCCTTCTTACTAGGAATCAAAACTAACCACTTAATCATCATAAATCTAAATTCTTCCACCTTGTCCTGAATTGGATCCGAAGCCTCTAAATCAAGTTTTATGTAATCTTTGAATTTTTTCAATTTACTCTCCTTGTATTATTTAAATCTAAACCCACTAGGCCTTACAAAACTTATTCTTCATTATAAATTCAACCTTCATATTTCCTTCAACGTACACCTTCAATATTATTCTCCTAAAATTTAAAATTTTCACAAAATCTCTGTATTTTATATAACTCAAAATCCTTGCGTTCTTTTTGTTTCTAGCCATTTCTTACAATATATTATTCAATTTCGTATCATCATTGCATATAGTTCAAATCTTTTCTACATTACTAAATTCCTAAATTTAACATCATAGCCTTAAAGTGTAACGTCTCAAGAATCAATAACCAAAATTTATCCAAGTTCTCGAAACTAAGTTGACCTCGAATATCCTCATCAGTTATGAAATACATCTATGAATTATTCATACCCAAAAGATTTCTCTTAGTATGATTGTTCCTAAATTGATAATATAACTCTCTTGATTTCATCCTCAAATTCAGTCGCATCTCTATCCCAAACATAAATCAAGGTCCATCATATTATACCCCTAGCAAGATTATCACAAGATAACAAATTAAGTCTTTTCTGAGTTAGATGATTTACGTTACTTCCTCGACCTTTCGAAGGTGAAAAGATATGGAGATTCAAGGGTTTCAAAGTATAGCTGACAGAATTAGATACGGGATAGATGATTGATGTAATCAGGACATTTTTATTTTATTTTAAAAAATGATAATACAATAAATAATGGCAAGAAATAAATAATGATAAAAGCTTTTCTTCATCAACTGTTAAAAAGAAATGAACCCATTTAAGATAAAATCTGATACCATACACGTCTTCCTGAAATTATGTTGTCAGAATTTTGCCACACCAGTAAGCATAGCTACAATAAATAATAGATTCCATAACGAAGTTATACACCCTATAGTCTAGAATTTTTACCACGCTACCCGGTATGGCTGCAAAAAAATCTAGATTTCATAACTAGGATAAGTATATCTAAATCAGGCTCTACGTCCTTGTCATTCTAGCAAATATACCTGTGATAAATTCTAAACTCCATAAATAAAGTAGACTTTTACCTTTCTCAATGTCCTTATCAAGTATGTTATAATGTTATAACTTAATTCCAACAAGATGTATATATATATATATATATATATATATATATATATATATTATATATATATATAAACTCAAATTCAACAACTAACATCAAGATTCAAAATTCAACAATAATCCAACAAAAATTAAATTCAATAACAGGAAGTAAGGGTGAATCAAATCAAGGGAAAAGAGATTTTAAATCGAAGTTAAAATAAGATTCTCAAGGGTCGTCCCTGGAATCTCTCAAGAAATTCTAACAGTGATTGAGTATCCTCTCATTCTAACATATATTCCTTATCTCTAATCGCAGGTGCGCAGTAGTACAACTTATTGTCATACTACAAGACTTCGCACAAATGCGAATCTTGACCTGCATGGGCCACCACTGAAAACATGTCACGACCCGCACCCAGTGTAGGGCACGAGAAGTGGGTACGTCCAGCCTATGCCGTAATGTCGACGGTGGAACGATGTTCTAGGTCACAATTAAAACTAAATATAATATGATATACTCTCCGTACGGAAGACAATCATAGCAGGATACAACTCAATCACAAAACTAGAAGTAGCACGATAAGATAACTATGAATCCACAAGAGAAGTACAACAGAGAGAAATAAAATTCAGTGTTATCAACACCTGTAAAACCCCTAAATTTCTACTATATTTTATATATATATTAGATTTGTTACTGATTTGAAATTTTTGTATTGTACGTCGCATAGTCGTATTGTACGTCGCGCACAAAATTTTATTTTTCGTAGTTGCTCGTCAAGTGCGAATATGTGCGAGCGTACATATTTTAGAAAAATATTTTTTCTATTTTATTATTCACTTTCAAAATATTATATAATTATTATTCTTGCTATATAAAGCCTTTTTATTTTTAGCAGTTATTAATCATAAATAATATTTTATTGTATACTAGGAAAAGCATAATCATGTATGCATTATTCGTGCATACATATATTTCGTAATTATTTATTAGTCTATTTTAAATAAAAATGTAATTTTTGAGATTTATTAATAAATATTTTATTATTTAAAAAGATATTTAAAAATATTTATTATTTTCAAAATTATTGTTATTGGTATTTTGAAAAATATATTTGGAAGTTATGGTGGCCATTTAAATCTTGATTTGATTTTTGGATTTATTTAAATAGTTAAATATTCGAAATTTATTTATCCCATTTAATTTTGAGCTAAAAAATTAAATAGATTTAAATTGGATTTAATTGATTTGATTTTAAACTAAGAGAATTTGATTTGATTTGATTTAAATTAGATTTGGATTGGATTTGGATTTGGATTTGATTGCTTTTAAATTAAATTAGGAAATATCTAAATTGGGTTTAAAGGAATCCTAATTCTTATCTAATTGGAAATTCTCACATCCTATAAATAGGCAGGTACTCCTCCATATTATTTTCACCACAAATCATCTTTCAAACCATCCTTGTCAAAATTTCTCTCTTTTTTCGTCATAAATTCAGCCTCAATTTTCAAAGGTTGTAGCAACTTCGAATGACCATAACTCCCAACTCCGGACTCCTTTTGACCTCCAGTTTTTTTTATTGGAATCGTATTGAGGTATATTTTCTGAATGTAAATTTCATTTTCATAAATTCAGAACTTCATTTTCTGGAAAATTTGTGGAGTGTCAGTGGTCCGAAATCTGACACGTTTTAGTGTTTTTGAGATTCTGGGAGAACCAGAAATCTGAATCACGAACTGACAGAAAAATACATATCATATATTTTTCCCAAAATTTTTCTAGAATATTTTATTTTTGGTTTTTATTTTAGAAGTTTGTCACATCGTCTGAGTTATCTTGTGTAGTCCTGTGACTATTCTGTACCCAACGAGATTGTCGGTTTCACCAGCAAGGACCTCAGGCAAGACACCTTGGCATTCGCTGTTTAATTATTTTAGCTCATATTTTATGCATTATTTATTTTCTTTATGCAAAATAAACTGTGATACATGGCATAACTGTTAGAACTTACTGTTCATTTATATTTCCTGCTGTGTATTATTTTCTTACAAATTAAACCTAGATTTAAGGGACCACCATGTGTGTTGCATTCATTGGCCTTGACACGTTGTAACACGAAGTTGTGTGTCGCATGTAGAACACGGAAGTGCGTGATTGGCTGGCCACCAGTACGTACAAGCTGTACGATAGGAATAACCGCTAATAGAGGTTGCATGCTAGTTTGACTTAGCGGTTATAGAGGTTACTATTATGGATACAACAAAGTAGGCATTAGAAGGGGAGAACAATTTCTTAGCGTATGGGCTTCGATGCACTTTCCTTATGACCCGGACTCTCCGTTGGAGATACGGGATTGATGACCCATGATTACTGACGGCCACTGACGATTCTGCAGAACGTCATGCTCTTACTGATGGGGCCTTTGGTGCCCAAATGGGGACTATGTTGATCCTATTCAGCCAGGGTCCATGCGTAGGAAGGATTATTCTTAACTACATTTCACTTAGAACGGTAGGCACCTTTATCCGTTAGGTACGAGTACTTTTGGTTTGGGTACTTGTATCTGACCGTGGCTTGGAACAATAACTTGTCACAAATTAGTTCGTCACATCTTGTCCTTGTTTGGTTGTAGGTGTGACTTACTACTTCGATGAGAAGGTATTGAACCTTGTTGGGGTCCGGATACCATATTGGATTCATAGCATGGGAAGATACGTTACCGTAAATTAGTTTACCATCTCCTGTCCTTATTTGGTTGGAGGGATGGTACGCTCGTTCAGTAGGTACGTATTGGACCATGTTATAATTCGATTTACTTATTTATTTGAGCGATATTTATTCAGTTTTTATGGCATGATATTATGTGTCTTGTTACGTCCCTCTGAGGACCTGGTTATCTTTCCAGGTGTGTGTTCTTGTCTTTCGCAGGTGTTTTAGCTCTAGCCGTGATCCGCTCTATTTCTTCGAGGATGATTGCTTTTTTGGTCGTCTTCGCTCGCCAAATTCATTTCTTTACTCATGTATTTTCCTTTTACTTGTTGGTAGTGGATTTGTCTCCGCCCAACATATTGTATCAAGACAATTCATTATCACTATATGATTCATTTATTTTGCGTAGATGAGATTAGTTATGGTTCTACTGCATTTTACAACTTATGTATTCATACGAGGTTCCATATATTGGAGTATACTTTGTATGAATACAGTTGGCATGTCTACGTTCCTAGTCCTACGTATTTTGGGACTGGGGCGTTACAACACCAACTCAAACAAGCATAAAATAAATACAACTCAAGACAACTGAAAATAAAATAAGAAAAACTCTGGCCATCTACTCCAACCTCTACTGTGTCTCCTCCAGGCTAGCAGATAACCTCCAAGCTATCTGCAAAATTTTTAACGGGTCCAGTCAGGACAAGAGCGAGCACAGTACATCTCACGCAGTTCATATCATGACAGGAATATAAAGCATGCAATAGTGTAAGATACATGAATCGTTGAAAGAAAGGACATGAAATAAAGAGAAGACTGTAATAGAAATATCTACTATAAGTAAAGAACTAACAATGAACTAGTGATTTAGAGTACAAGATAGACATGTGAACGACTTGATAATAAATATGAGAGTTTGTACATAGCTACACTACATTAGAAATATTTACATGACCATTTCTACTCCCCCATCTCCAATCAATACACAATGATCCGTTCAAGTTATGTTATTGTACATGATATCACTTGGGAGCCCATAAATGGGTGCACATGAATATAAACATGGAGGCTCTGTGAACGTGAGAGTAGATGAATCATGAGAGTGCACATGAATGGTGAAAGCACATGAATACATTATGAAAGTGAAACGCACTTGACATGATGTATCCGATGCTCCCGAGGGAGATAACATCGCATGAAAAGATCCATATAGTACAAATTCGTGTTACCATCATGACAGTATCAAGTAAAGTAATCTAAAGCAAGAATATAAGTCCTAGGAAGTATAAAACGGTCAGAGAATGTACTCGCCTGATACCCTGAACAGCTGATATAAAAGATGGCCAACTGGAGTTACAGAGTCCTAGTTAGAGCTACACATGTTATAAAGGGTTCAATTTATATGGTAATTGAAATTATAATGCAATCTACATGAGTCTAAGTCAATCTAGGTCAAAGTTAACTCTTGGTCAACTCTGGTCAACTATAAAGTCAAACTAGGTCAACTCTAGTCAACTGTGGTCAAACTAGCTAGGATTGGGTCAACGATGGTCAACTAGTCCAGGTTAGTCAATTCTAGGTCTAAACAAACTAAGTCTATGCAAATCAAGTATCCAAGATAGCTACTAACTCATAGCCTAAGTCACTTGCTAAACCAAGCACAAAATTAAACCATAAGCTAACAAGGCACACAAACTTAGTCATATAATGTATATATATTGTTCACATTCACATATTCATATACATAGATATATATAGGAAAGCTATATATATAGGCACATATATATATATAGAGAGAAAGAGAGGTAAAAGAGTAAGTGAGTATGTGTGTGTTTGGCATGTGTGTGAAAGGATGTGTTAATGTTCTCAGATTTAGTGATGGATAGGTGTATGTGATATGGAATACATGGTGTCAAAGGGTGTATGAATGCTTGTGTGTAAAAGGTTACAGGTTAACTCAGTTTATAGAAATGCATACATACATACTTATATTACATACATGTATACATACATATCATGTATACATACATACATTGTATACATGCCTACATACATATAATATATACATACTTGCATTCATTCATGCACCTATATATACATACATACATAGACGCATACATACATATTTCAATACATTATATACTTGCATACATTATATTCATATATACATACTCTAAATTATATTACATTCATTTTTGCATACATGCATACATATAATATAAGCATACAAACTCATATATTTAACTAAAAATATATGTGAATACATACATTACATTACCTTAACACATATATATATAATTCATTCATATCCCATATACATTCATACTTCAGTTCATGCATTATATCCATTCACATATCATTAAGTTGAATGCATATACTTATTTTTATTACATACATGTCATTCATGCATATTACATACTTACATGCATCTATACGTTATATATATTTTATACAACATGTAAAAATAGAAGAGGGAAAAAGGGGAAAAATTGAAATAGAAAGGGAATGAAAGAAAAATTTAAGGAAAAGAAAAAACAGTGGACATATACATGCTTGCATCATATATTCTACATTACCATACATGCTATCATTATATATTGCATTACATTATTTATACATTATGCATTCATATCTATCATTATATGAATATTTTGTATTCATATCTAGCATTCATTATATACTTTTATGCATACATTGTATATCATTCTTTCATTCATACATTTATGCATTGCTTACATACATTATATTGATTGTATTCCTACATACTTGCATTCAACCATACATATACATATTTGTAAAGATGATATATATCATATATATATCATTTCATTCATCTGACATATCATGCATTACAAACTCTACATTCATTTAATATCCATACTACATAGGCTCATAGGTTATACAAAATGCCTATGTTGTATAGTCACTCTTCTACTTAAAACCAATACTGTACCAATTGTGCCTTCACTAAATTCTAGGATTAAATTATGTTATAGTCCTTCGTGTTAGCTTTTCAAAACTTCAAACGGATTGCATTTTCGTGTCCGGAAGCTCCCAGAATCGCAAAAATATCGAAACGCTTTCGTCTTTCGTACAGCTGACACTCAAATAATTCTACAGAAAGTTTTAAAAAAAATTTGGCTTATTAAAATATATATTTGGAAAGTTAACTTCGATACGGTTCTTTCAAAAAAATGGGAGATTAATCGGAGTTCTAAGCTAAAAGTTATATTTCTAAGTTGCTTTGGTTAATAAAAATGTGGATGAATATTATGACGAATTTGAGTTGTTTTGGACAAAAGAAACACATGTAGGCCAAGATACTTGTATACCAACATAGGTATCCAAATAAAACTCATTCTAACCATCCTAACTAAGATAAATCTACTCACTAACCATTCTAAAACTAAATTTAATATATAAACTATTATCATACATACATACACATAGGGTGTCCTAATTTGGGATGTATCAAGTAGGACACAAGACACATCTAAAACCCTCAAGAGAGCTCCAAATGGCCTCAAATTTGAATCTAAATGAGGTACATGCATGGGGGTAGATCCTATGGGTTCAAAACTAACTAATATGCATAGAAAATCAATTTAGAGGGTTGATTTTACCTATTAGGATTGGAATCCCAATGGTACTCCTAAGGACATGGCTTCGACACGAAGATCTTCCAAAAAGCACACACCTCCTTGCACTTTGCTCGAAATATTTGCTAGCACCCTCCCTTGGTAGTATGAGAAGGTTGAATGGATGTTTTGGTGGAGGGATGTAAGGAATTTGAGATCAAATCAAAGAGGGAAGCTCTCTAATATGGGGAAGAACACTTTGTGAAGGAAAAGAGGCAAGATGGAATAAAATGAAAGGAAGGAAGGCTAACCTACCTATAGTGGCTGTCATTAGATGGATTAGGATTAGGTTTTAGATGTAGATGAGTGGCTAGGGCTTGTCCACCCAATTCTAAGCCTTTCTATTAGTTCAACTAATCATAAGGCTTTCTTTTTCACAATATCTTAAGAGTAAATATCCTTCCTAGAAATATCTAGATATTATTAATCTTGTCCGTACTAGGTTACCCTAATCAAGACTCTAAGCTCAAGGCTAATCTAGATTAGGCTAAGATTCTAGTTCAAGTCTCAACCTAACAATTAGCACATATTTAATTAATACAATTTACAATTTCACAAAATTATAAAAATGACCAAAATATCCTTAGGCTAAAAGTAGTAATATGACATTCTAATCACATGACTAGGCTCCCATAATCATGGTTTGTCTCTAGGCTTAGCAATTCTAGGGTTACACTATTTAACCACCAAAATCATATTTCAATATTTAAATAGTTTTAAATTAATTAAAAATTACTAAAAATCATAACATAAGTTAAATCTTATTATTGATTAATCAAAATTATAAAAGTTCAAAATTACCCTCATTTTAGAAAATTTGGTGTTACAATCAACGTAAGTATCGAGGTATGATTGGTAGTCTATTGTATTTAACAGCTGGTCGTCCCGATATCATGTTTAGTGTTTGCCTATGTGCTGGATATCAAGCTAACTCTAAAGAATCACACATGACCGTGGTTAAGTGTATCTTTAGATATCTTAAAGGAACTATTACGGTGGGCTTGTGGTATCCCAAAACTACTACCTTTGACTTAATCGAATATTTTAATACAGATTTTGCGAGATGCAAAGTCGACCGTAAGAGCACCAGCGGCATGTGTCATTTGTTAGGAAAGGCTTTAGTCTCGTGGTTTAGCAAGAAACAGAATTCACTAGCACTATCCACAACAGAAGCTAAATATATCGCAGCTGGTTGTTGTTGTGCTCAGATTTTGTGGATGAAGTAAACTCTTGAAGACTATAACTTACTATTTAAGCACATACCAATTTTCTGTGATAACACTAGTACAATCAATTTAACCAAAAACCAAGTATGTCACTCACGAACAAAGCATATAGAGATTAGAGATCAATTTTTGCGTAATAATCAACTGCATGGCACCATTAACTTAGAATTCATTGACACTGAACATCAGCTAGCACATTTTTTCATAAAACCACTAGCGAAGGGTGCTTCAATTTTCTTCATCGAGAGTTAGGAATTTTGGATGAAATTATCGTACAATAAGTTGTACCTGCATAAATAATGGTTATAACATATATCCTTCATGGTGATATTGTTTTGGGTACAAGCCGAAAGGGTCCTTCTGACAACAAGGCAGAAAAGCCTAAGCGATACAGTGCACTAGTCTTCGGACTATCGCTAGCTGGGATCCGGCCCCTACAGATGACCTGAGGCAGTTCAACTATGTTGATAAGTATTTTAACAATAGTTTACTGCCTGGTTTAAATTATTGTATGCCTAATAGCTTTCAAGATTACTAAGTAAAGACAAATCCTATCAAATCTTTCTTCAAAAGCTATCTTTTTGAACTTTTTGAGTTCTAGAACCAAGCTCACAGAGCTCGGGCAAAATTCTGCATGTGGCAGTTTTCGGGCCGAACTCTGTCTGCTGGGCTCCAGAACATCCAACAGCTATTAGCCATCCATTCTTTTGATCCAAGGGCCACAATTTAATGCGATCAGCCGGCCCTACCCTTCTAAAACACGAATTTCCTCTCTCTCTTTATTCCCACCTTCTTCAACCTCTTTTAAAACCCTTTCTCTCCAAACCCAAACCCTAGAACTCTTAATTTTTAAGGATTTCTCTCTCTAAACTCAAGAATCAAGGGTTTGTAGTAATTCTCTTCCATCTCCAAAAATTTATTTGAGGTAAAAATTACTTTTCACCATCTACTTTCCATTATCTCTTTGTTTTTGCTTGTCAATGGCTCCTAGATTGCTTCATCGGGGAAGAGACCTAGAATTTAAGGTGCTTCTTCATCTAATCCTCCTCTTCCTCCACAAAATGTTTAATCTATCCATCCTTTATTTAATCCTCTACCTCCACCCAATGCTAACACCTTTGATAAATAAATATTTGTCTTATTAGATGTTCTAATGAGTGGTTTTCGGATTTTAAATCAAGGAGTGTTGAGCCGGGACATCCGATAAACTTTAACATTTTCTCCGACTTTGATCCCAACTTTAAGGATCTTTGTTTAGATGAACTTGTATCCACCCAATCTGTCATCTATCTAAATGTCATCCAAATGTTTTACTGTAATATGACACATGATGATACTAGAATTTATCCCCGTACCGCCGATATTGGTATCTCTTTCGACAACGTTGATCTTGCCGAGTATCTCGAACTTCCCGATCCTAACTCTTGGGAGAAAATCAGTGATGCTCGTGATTTCCAATTCATTTGAGACATCACCCTTGATGGTTTCAAGGATATGATGTGTGAACCTAACACATGCCCTCGTAAACTTAAGGCAAAGTATCTCAATAATTACTTTATAAAACTTCATCGGATAATCTTTTTATATATCTTGCCCAAAGTAGGATTCACCGAAGAAGTAACTTATCATGAGATTACAGCCCTTTACCACCTTCACTTCACTATTCTCTTCAACTTTTCTTGCATGATGATGGACTGGATGATTGTACAAGGAAGAAACCTAAATCGCTTGTCTACGCGATGTATCTACCCTTGATCTTCCGTGCTTTTCACGTCCCTTTGGACTAATGTCAGATCTTACCTACTCCTGCATTCCTATCCAAGGCCCGCAGGACTACTACGGCCGTTGCTCCTCTTCTGAGCCAGTTGAGGAGGTACCATCTGATCCTGACGCACCCGAGCCTGAGCCTTTAGCCACCTTTGACGCTATCCGTGACATGCTGTACGATCGCTTCTGTTTGGAAGATGAGTGCCATCAGCAACATACTGTACGACATCCAGTACAACATGGCTCGACATCCCACTATTCTATTTCCTATGAGGCGGGACCCATCTCGTGAAGGTCACTGGATCGACGACCCCTGGTCCATGCGGTATCTGGATCCGGACGCAGCGTTTATCGATGATCGTCACTTTGCCAGCGACCCTTCGGACACTGTTGGACCATCCCGTGCTCCATGATGGTTGTGGTTCTGTTCCTGCTGTTGCTGCTGATGATGACTTAGTTATGTTTTAGTTATGAATTATAGTTTCCTACTTTTAGCAGTATGCTTTGTAGTTTTTCTTCTTCATTATATGACTGTAAGTTGGCTTAGTTTGTATTTTTTTCTAAACTACTAGTTCTATTTTTCATGGTTGTTGATTGCAATTCTTCTCTTTGTTACTCATTAATCTGTTTATGGTGGAGTACTTCGATATTTATTTGTCATAAATGACAATAGGTGAGAAATATTTGATTATATATGATCATGTTGTGCTTGGATAAGAATTTTGTCTCATGACATATCCATTTACAAGGGAGCCGACATATCCATCTACGGAAGAGCTATTCATTCCATGTCTTTCACTTGCTTTTACTCCCTACAACATGTGTCCAGGTATAAACATTAGCGCATACAAATATCATTTTGTCAATTATCAAAATGGAGGAGATTGTTGACCCAAACTGGAGCACAGTCAACCTAATTTTGAGTATTGACAAAAATGATATCTGTTATGATCCAATATGACACATCTAGCTCAAAGACAGAACATCATCACAAATCGATTTGGGACAAGACGTCATCAACATATGAAGCTATTACTTGTATTCTGTTTATGTAATTTTTACATTTATTTGAGTGTAGGGTTATGTACGCTGAGTAGCACTGAGTGTCTTAAACCTAGAATCACCTATCCAAAGCTCCACCAAACAATCACCAAACCAAACCAAGCCTATTTGAACATCCTATCCCAATTGAACATTCAGGCCCATAAAAGTAGAATTCCGGCAGAACTCTGTCCTAGGCAGGGTTCGGGCCGAACTCTGGTTCCTTAATTTAAGGATCCTAATTTCTAAGGATTGTTGGTTTCTAGTTGTTCAACGGCCAAAAATTTGAATTTTGGGACAGAGTTATGGCCGAACTCTGCCTCCCTAGACTAATATATATAGGGCATGATTTCTTTTATTTTCATTCATCTCTTCATCTCATCTTCTCATCTTCTATAGCCTTATACATTCTAAGACTACTCATCCCATCTACTAGCCACACAACTTCCTAAGCCCCAAGGTGCTCAGTACAATTCAACTAGAAGTTCTGTGCAAGAGTTTAAAAGTAGTCGCTTGGACAATTCCAAGTTTTGCCTCAGCGAAACTATAAAAAGTTGGCGTACTCTTTTGAGTAAAGGAATGTGGTGTACATATATTTCACAAATAGTGGATTTCAATCATAAACAAGAGTTCTCAGGCCTAGACTAGTCATCCACGAGGGAAACCAGGTTAAAACTGCTGTGTTTGCGTATCCTTTTCTGATCTCCTTTATTTTTGTATTAATATTCTGATTAATTATTTTGTTGGTGAAAGAGTTAATTTTTATTTGGTTATTATCGACACAAACTCTATTCACCCTCCTCTATAGTTGCATTCACCCCCCTCTATAGTTGCCTACACGTACTCCATTTGGTACGTATGAGTAGGTAATGGAGTAAAGTATGGCATCCAATAGAGGCTTATGTATATACTAGCATACCTCTAGACCATATCTGACAAGCAGTCAGGGTCACTGTCGGATATAACCACTAGTAATAAACCTATAACTGGGAAACTATAAACCCATAACTGTGCAATCATAAGTCTAATGAATGAATGTCTCATACGCCTGCTAATAGTCTTCCCCATCCATGAATTGCACTAGTCATATCCACGACTCGAATGTCACGACCCGCTCGTGCTTTTCGAGATACGAGTACGTAGCCAGGTCCAACCTATGCTGCAGCATCGACAGTAGTACGCTGTCTAGATCTCAATGCCAATCTCAAATACAACAAAATCATATATAATTATTCATTTACAATAATTATTCAAATTACAAATCCAATAATTCATCAAAATGACATTCGAAACAAACTTGCTAAAAATAAAAGAACTATCTAATCTAGAATCTAAGGTAGGCCTCCAAGGTCTCTATCTCCCCTGTATAGTCCTTAGCGCAAAAGTATAAAGCATGCCAAGTCACCTGTAATGATCCAGTCAGAAAAGGAGCAAAGTACAATCTTATTGTAATAATGTAACTTAAAACAAAATAAGCTAGACAAGTAGAGATGCAGTAGAGAATAAAAAAATAGTCATATGAAGTGGAAACAAAAAACATGTGCAACAAATCACTAGAAAGAACATATATGAATGAGACAACTAGCAAACAAATAGTATGTTTGAAATACTTCTCGACATGTGAACGGCTTGGGTTAATACGACATATCATAGATGGCTATCCACATTTAAAAGGTACAAATAACCCATATGTGAGGTGTATGAATTAGCTATCCACATTAACATTCATTGGGATTTGTTTACATAGCTACTGCATATTTTTTCTTCCGACTCACTAAACAATCAATAAATGAGCAATGATACAATCAAGCCTATCGTTTTACAATCATGTTTCAACTGGATACTCAATAAAATACAATAGAGAACAGTATTATTATGTAATAAGAACATAAAGCAATAATATACTTGCCTCAAGTTTAGTTTCAGTTGACGTATGTGACACAATCTCGATTTGTTTGAAAGTTGTTGTGATTATGGCTAACTGCTACTAATTCAATAAATCACAGGCCATCTATGGGTTCTACAAGTTAAACAAAATATTAAACTATTTTATTAATTTTTGGAAAATTAGTATACTATAGATCTATGTGTTAGCTTTCCAAAACATCAAACAGTTTACAAAACAGAGTTCTAGGTCTCCCAAAATCTCGAAAACAGCGAGATATGTCAATTTTTTGGACAACTGGCACTCAAATAATTTTTCAGAAATTTACATTCATAATTACAGAAAATAAATTATAGATATGGAAAGCTAACCTCAATACGGTTCTAACAAAAAAATTGGAGGTAAAACAGAGTCCGTAGTTGGTTGCAACGGTCTCGCGAAGTTGCTTTAGCTTCCAAAAAACGAGACTGAATTTATGACAAATTTTAACCTATTTTGGACGAAAAAGAGAGAAATTTTGGAAAAGAAAATATGGGACATGACATAGGTTCAATAAGTATATATAAAGGATAGACATTACTTAATTTGGATTAGATTAGAAGGGTTTTGGTTTTGGGAGAAGAATAAGGACTCCTTAAATAGATGGAGATTGACTTATAATTTCCTAATTTAGAAGGGTCAAGAATCTAATGAATAAATCTTTCCATTAAATT
This sequence comes from Iris pallida, assembly GCA_029216955.1. Lineage (NCBI taxonomy): Eukaryota > Viridiplantae > Streptophyta > Magnoliopsida > Asparagales > Iridaceae > Iris > Iris pallida. The sequence continues at coordinate 36,011,851 of JANAVB010029819.1, forward strand.
CAAATCAAATCAATCTCAAAACTATATGGACCAAATCTCAATCCATAATTGATCATAATAATAATTTAAAATAATATCTAATATTATCAAATAAAATTTAAAGTATATTTGCATAAATCCAAATTTTTAAAAAATAATTTAGCCAAAATTTTATTGGTCAAATATAATAGTCATTAATTTCAAATCTAAAAATAATATTTGATTACAATAATAATTCAAAATAGTATTTAATATTATCAAATAATACTTAAAACATGTTTTATAAACTCAAATCTTAAAATATTGATAATAATAAATTAAAAAAATTTAAAAGTATATTTTCATAAATAAAAAAGTAAATTTAAAATGACAAATCCTTCATCAATAAAAATACATTTTATAAAAATAAAATAAAATTTATTTTTTAACTAGAAAATATTTAAAATCAAAATGATAAATAAATAAATTTAAAATTTGGGAAATGGGCTTACAAATCTACCCACCTTAGAAAAATTTGCCCTCAAAATTTTAAATAATACGATTAGGCACGATTAAGAATATAAAAAAATACAATTAACGTTAAAATAGGTCAGGCATCATTGCGGATAGAATTGAAACCTAAGATGTGATTGACACGATCAACTTATAGTCAAATAGTCTAGTCAACGACCAAAATATTTAAGAACGATCAAAATCAAATTGTTTGGCACGATCATTAACCAAAATCATTTAGGCATGATTATAGAATGAAAATCTCGAAAAAGATGTGAACTTACCCGATCAAAATATGATCAAAGTAGTCTAGTCGTGATTAAAGTCGTTTAAGAATGATCAAATCAAAATCGTTTCAACCTAATCCGTAACTAAACCAAAATCATTTAGACACGATCACAGATTCAAAATCTAAGTATGATTATGAATCTAGTGGAGTAGAATCAAATATGGTAATTGGTTCTAAATGTATATGTCACTCCCCATACCCAAAATACGTAAAATTTTTGCTTTTTCTTCTATATGGTATCTGGCACCTATATCTTGATTGCATGTATCATGTATTTGTAACTGGCCATGTCATGGAACAATACATCGTCGAGGATTAGTGTGCCAACCCTTGTCCTTGTCTGGTTGAAGGCGTGGCTCACTACTTCGATGATAAGATTTCTGGACCGTGTTGGTGTTAGGATTTATTTGATTAATTTGATTAGTTGTATCATGTAGCATATTGTAGAAGCATAGAAAAGAATAAAGAAGGATCCATGCGGCCAGAGAGCCCCCTGCGGCTCAGACAGTTCATGCGGCTCAAGTATCTATGCGGCTCGAGCGTCTATGCGGCTCAAACAAGTCCTACGCGGCTCAAAGAGGAGCCACGTGGCCTACAAACAGTTCTTTCGTTTTTGTATTAAATACCTTGACGGCTGACAGCTTTGACGAGGTGACAGTTCTGACACGAAGATATCATTATGACTTCCTCATAATGACGGATTCCTTGGGAAGCGACGAAAATCTCTGACACAATCTCCCAAGATTCAAAAACTGTCATGCGGCTTTGACACGTGGACAGTTGTATGCGGCCCATGTGGAGACTTTCCCATGCGGCCCATGTGGAGACTTTCCCAGGTGGCCCATGAAGACCAGCCCCATGCGGCTCACAAAGACTAGCCCCATGCGGCTCATAAAGACTGGCTCCATGTGGCTCATGAAGGACAGCTCCATGCGGCCCACGAAGACCATCCCCATGCGGCCCACAAAGGCCATCTCCATGCGGTTCACTCATACTCATACGGCTCAAATCATTACCATGCGGTCCAAATGTTTTGGGGTGGCCACTCTTAGGCAGCCTGGACACGTGGCCAGCTTTATGCAGCCCAACTTTCCTGCGGCTCAGACACGTGGCATGATAGCAGGGCACGAGGCATCAGATTGATCGAAATCTCCCAGCAAATCCCAATAAAATATGGGATCAAATCAGATGATTTACAAATAAGCCAATTAAAGACACGTGTCGAGGAATCCGAGGTTGGCATAACAAATCAGGAGGATTTATGTCAATCCGCATTAATTATCCATAAAAGATTTGATGCAATCATATTTATTGTTCAAATCTCGATGAACGACCCAGATTTAATGATCCTTAGCCGTCGACTTTCAAGAATGGGCAATCATTGTAAACCCTAATGAGGCCTCCCACTCTTATAAATAGCAGGGTGCCATTCCCTTGCAAATATATACGGAGAGACACATATACACAGATACAGATACAGAGAGGGATACAGAGACAGACGCGCATAGAGAGCCAGAGAGCCTGAAGAGAGAGAGCATTTCTTCATCAACGCCCGTCAGTTCTTCTATAGAGTCCAAAAGTTGTACCCGATCGTCCAAGGAGTAAGGCAGAGCGGCCGTCGCTTTCCCGAGCCTCCATCGTTACCCCACAGAATCAAAAATAAACAATTGTACTTAGACTGCTGTACCTAGGTTTTCGTCCCTAGACTTTTTTTGTACAAGCGAGTTTGTATTGTGAAGTAAAAGTCCAGTCCTTCGATAATTGTTTTGTCCTTTTATATTTCATGGCAAACACGATGGCGACTCTGCTGGAGACAAACTTCTCCAAGGCTGAGGAGTTGGTGATGCAGTCGGATGCAGCCAAGCTTGCCTCCATGCAACAGAAGATGGTCGTCCGCTTCGACCAACAGGCGTTTGAAGAAATGCACTCTGAAGGAAGTGCTGGCCCGGTCCAGAAGCGAACCCGCACAAATAAAGCTCGCTGCGAGTGGAGGCCAAAATCATTTGTTCCTCCACAAGCTCTGGACGGGGTATTATCTGCTATCCAAGACGGCGAAGACGACTCTCATACGGCTCCACTTCGAGCCGTAGAGCACTCTGCTGTCCCCAAGCCCGGCAGAGGAAAGCACTACGATGCTGGACTTGCAGGGGCAAAGAGCGACTCTATGTGCCCCAAGAAGAAGTCGAACACTCCTATGGTCAAATCTGCCAACCACATGCAGGAGGCTCATGCGGGTGAATCTGCCAGCCGCATAAAGAAAGTCTATGCGGCCAGATCATCCAGCCGCAGAAAGAAATCTCATGCGGCTAAGACTCCCAGCCGCATGAAGAACGCCTATGCGGCTACGTCTGCCAGCCGCATGAAGATTGTTGATGATAGCCGCATAACACCTACCCCGCGCAGCTCTGTCTTCGACCGCCTATCTTATGGTCCTGATCTCCTGTGCTCCCAAGAAGATATGTCTGACTCTCTCCAGCATCACATAGACTCTTTCTACTATGTGGCATTACGCACTAGAGCGAAGAAGTCTAGGACAGCGCGAGCTGGGCATGCTCGGTCCGCTGATCCTGTCTCTGACCATCCGAGCATCCCACATACCGTTATACGGGCCTCAGATGGGAGGTTGTACCGAACCACTCGAGTCCAGCCCCCGACGGGAAACAGACAGAGAGGTTCGCAAAAGTCTCCCAAAATCCAGGAAGCAAACATGGTCGATCCAGACCCGTCTGACTTGCGTGAGGCTATCCTCCACAAACGCAAGGAAAGAGAAGACACATCGGGGTGCAAAGAGTCCTCCCACGGACGCTACTGCACCCAAGTCATCGTCAACCGCTGCTGCAATAACGCGACGGTACGAGAAGACCGGCAGTCCGTCTTTCAAAGACTGCAACAGCCGTCTTCAGAAGACGAGGGAGAGGGAAGAAGACAAATGTTCCCAGCAACTCTGCTCAGAAAGTCCCCACCGATGGGAGAGGGAAGAAGACAAATGTTCCCAGCCTGAAAGTTTCAACCACTTTGACCAAAAGACTGTCGTCTAAGCGGGTGCCCACCACCGAAGTTTTTTAAGGCACCCGTTCTAAGACAAAATCTGCTACAGTGGGAGATTCGTCATCCACAATACTAGGGATTGCTGAGACTGGGGGTAGCACTCCTCCGACCCTCAATGATAATTCGATGTTCCAAGAAGACGAGTCAGGGGAGACAACTCTCCCATTAGATGCAGCAAACCCCGACGTCCTCGAGGACGTCCATAACTCCCAAGACAAGGCAAACTCGGAGAATGGGGGTACTGTTCCTTCTTATTCCGAACCAGAGGAGAACATTCCTACATATCCAGATGACTTCTCGCTACAGGGGTATGACTCGGAGGGCGCTTCCTCCACCGCTCCGTCTATCTCTCCTCATGTAAAGATGGTGTTCATAACAGACAACAGCCAAGGTGGTTCCAGTGATCGCCAATGCATCGACACTCTCGAAGCCATATTGCTTGTCTTGGTCAAGTCTGTGGACGAGATCAAAGCGACCCTTCCAACTCTGCAAGGAGGGACGCCTGGCCAAACAAGTGTAGGTCCCACGGTCAATACGGACTCGAATTCAACGGCACCAAATACGGGCAACAATCCTCCTGAAGTGACGGCCCCCACCGCCGTGGATGAGGCCCAAGAAGTAAGAAGAGAGGTCCAGGAGCTCCGAGCCATGTTTCACGCTCGAGAAAACTCTCAAGACCTCAGAATACGGCAACCGTACCCTGCTGCCTGGAGGGATGTTCCATTCCCGCCAAGATATAAGCTATTTAATATCAATCCTTATGATAGCAAGACCTCAGCAAGTCGGTACATCACTTACTTCGAGGTCACCACCGACCATCTGCCCTATGACGATGCCATTCTTACACGATTATTCATCGGGGCATTGGAAGGGGTCGCCTTCGACTGGTACCATAACCTGCCAGACAACTGCATCCACACCTTCGCCGGCTTCAAGCGCATGTTTTTGGAGAGATTCTACGAAGTAGGGCAGGACATCACAATGTCCACCCTTATGGACGTCGTCCAAGGGGAGAAAGAACTTACAAGGAACTATATCGAACGGTTTTGCCAAACGGCAATGAAGCTGCCATCTGGAAATCCGGATTTCTCTTTGATTGAAATTTGCCAAAAGAGATTGCTCCCAACAATCAGTCTCTGGATGGGCAAAAGTCAATTCAAGGACTGGAAGATGTTCATCATCAGTGCCACAAGCGTCGAAGAACGATTGAAGAAGGCTCACCAATTGGGATTGTATACCTCGGACGGAGAGAACAAGGGCAAGCGTCCTAATACCAACAACGACAATGGGGGTAGCCCCTCCTGTTTGCCATTGATTGTAAAAGTACAGAACAGTTTTATGGGAGGACTGAACTTAGACTCACAATACAAACTCGTTTGTACAAAGAAAGCCTAGGGACGAAAGCCTAGGTACAGCAGACTAAGTACAATTATTTATTTTAGATTCTGGAAGGTGACGATAGAGGCTCGGAAAGGCGACGGCAGCCCTGCCTTACTCCTTGGACGATCGGTATGCAGCCTTGGCTCCAGAAGATTTGCTCGGCGTTGAAGAAATGCTCTCTTTGATCCCTTTCTGCTTTTTCTACCAAGTCTTCTGATCTCGAAAAGGGGCCTCTCTGGTCACACTCTCTCCGTTGTGTATATTGCCAGGGAATGTATATATTATAAGGGAATGGCACCTTGTTATTTATAGGAATGGGGTGTGACCATTAGGGTTGCCAATGATTGCTTCCTGGGGATGGCGGCGGCCTGTGGATTGGTCAATCTAGGCCATTCATTTTGATTGTGATAAATCTGGACCATTGAGTGTAGATTAAACCAAATCTCATCAGCAATTAATGCTGATTGGAATAAATCTTCCTCATAATGATCTTCTGATGTCTGCGAATAAATTTGATTTATTCTCCTGCCACGTGTACCAGATTATTAGGATTTGACCCAATCTTTGATTACAATAAATCTGAGAAATTGATCGACTTAGGACACGTGTCCTAGAAGCCACTGGGGGGATCTGAACCGCATGAAGATTGAGCCGCATAAGATTTGGGCCGTATTTGGTTTTGGGCCACGTGTTAGGGCTGCCTGGGTAGTGGTCCTCCCTCGAACCTTTGAACCGCATGGAGGTGATCATTACGAGCCGCATAGGGATACATCCGCCTGAGCCGCATGGAAATGGTCCGCTTGAGCCGCATGGGAAGGCCTCCGTTTGAGCCGCATGAGACTGTTTCGGCCTGAGCCGCATAGGACGGCTTCATTCTGAACTGCATGAGAAGTCTTTGCTCGAGTCGCATACGAACGCCCACGTGGCAAGGCCATGTGGCATTTTTATGGATCTCGGGGGATTGTGTCAGAGATCTCTTTCTCTTCCCTAGGGGTCTGTCATTATGACAGAGTCATAATTGCCTCTCTTGTGTCAGGGCTGTCACCATTTTCATAGTTGTCAGCCGTCAAAGTAATTAATGCAGTATAGGTCGGAGGGGAACACTTTTAGGCTACGTGTTTTCTGAGCCGCATGGGATGTCTTGGGCCGCATAGTCCCTTATGCCGCATGACTCTCTGAGCCGCATGGGCTTTCTGAGCCGCATGAGATTTCCTAGTCGCATGGATCATTTTCTATGCTTCTACAAGACCCCCTTCAAAGTTTTCAATTTGCAAAATTGAAATACTTTGAATAAGAAGCATGGCCGTATATTCTTCTTGGCCGCATAGATGTCTTGGCCGCATAGATTTGTTTCAGCCGTATGAACTTTTGAGCCACAGAGTTATTTCAGCCGCATGGTTCCTTGCCACGTTATTATGTCATGCATGCAAACCTTTTTGGGATAGGATCCCAAGAGTTTCTGATCTTTAATTAGCTAGTATGTATCGATAGCCGAAGAGTCGACTACTTTGTACGAGGCGTCGGTCTTGGTCCTCCTTTCTCTATAAATAGAAGGGTATTTAGAGGCATTTCTCTCTTAGACTCTTCCTGATTAAGATTTCTGTCTTGCTTTCTTCTTCTGACTGAGAGACAACGATGGCACCTAGGGCTTCCAAGGCAGTAAAGAAGGCTGTGGCGAAGAGTAGGAAGTCGGCTTCGTCTTCAACTGCCGTACCCCCCGTTCGTCTTGACGTTCATGTTGTCGGCGAAGGTAAGGACTGTGTGGAAGATTGGGTGCTCTGAAACCCTAATAGATGCTGCTCTGCTGTATTGCTTCGTGCATAATCATTTTGATGCGAGCTTTTCAAATTACATGGTCCGTATACACGTCCCATGAGCCGCATGGAATATATTCCATGCCCGAGCCGCATAAGAGTTGTCTTTAAATGGGCCGCATGAACACCTCTGAATATCTTTTGACTGTTTTCATCATTCATCATCACTTTTTTTTGTCTTTTGGTTCTTGTAGTGTCTCCACCAAATGCTGAGATTGCAGTGGCAGAGGAGCCGCCGCTCCGTGGCATCAATCAGGGGCCTCCCTCTGTTAAGGAGGAGGCGATGAAAGAAGAATCGGCGCCTGAGAGGGACGACATCCTCCCCACTATCGAGGCTGCTGAGGGTGGCAGCGCTGAAAATTCTGATTCTCCCATTCTGGACGAGGATCTTCCTCAATTGCATCCTTCATATGTAAGGTAGTTGAAGGAGTTGTATACGCACTTCTGTAACTAGGGTTTTGAGGTTTCTCGTAAATGTCTATCTCTAGTCTTTGCTTTGTTTTGCCTTTCTTCTTGTCTGCATGAAGAACTTTCCTGTAACCGCGTGGATGTAACCGATTTCTGAATGAATAGAATATATTTGCTTCACTCTTTTGCTGTATAATAATTATTTTATTGGGACATTTTGCATGGACCCATTGCCCCTAACGTACCCTGGTTTTGGATATGGGCAACAAGTTAACGGGAACGAACATACTTACTCAGAGGTACTAAGGACATGGTGAGTATGAGAGTTTCTTCTACGGAGCCTTCCCACTCAGAGGTAATGAGGACATGGCAGGAGTGTGCTCAATGAAGAGGGGGTACATAGAACGACTCAGAGGTAATGAGGACATGGAAGTTCTATGTAGGGGGTGATTTGTTTTTGGTGGAAGTGAAATGACTCAGAGGTAATGAGGACATGGCCATTTTAGAAATTTGTGGATCACTTACCCTTTTTGTGCACTGGAAGTGCGGGTATTGGATCATGAGGGAGGATCTCTTCCAGGAAGAAAGTTCAGAGGTATGATCATACATGACTTACTATCTGAAAGAGTGACCGGGATGTGAGTTCAGAGGCACCAGCGGGTACATGACTCGATATTTGTGAAAATGTGAGTTCAGTGGCACCAGTGGGCACATGACTCGATAATCTGGGATGTTGTGGATGTGAGTTCAGCGGCACGAGAGGGTACATGACTCGGGAATCTAGAGAATGGTGAGTGTGAGTTCAGCGGTACCAACTGGTACGTGACTCAATGATCTGAGAAAATTGTAAGGGTGAGTTTAGCGGTACCAGCGGACACATGACTCAATGATCTGGGAAAATTGTAAGGGTGAGTTCAGCGGTACCAGCGGGCACATGACTCAATGATCTGGAGAATGTCGTTTAGACATAATATTTCTTCAGGAACTTGCCGTTGACGGAAAACATGAGCAAATCCCTATTCTGTTTTGCGAGGCGGTAGGCCCCGTTGGAGAATACGGCCTCAATAACAAATAGGCCTTCCTATTTTGGCTGGAATTTGTCGGTGGTCTTGTGAGTCATGACCATCGGTCTTCGAACTGCCAAAACAAGATCGCCCACCTGGAATGTTCTGATCTTGACCTTTTTGTTGAAGGCTCCGGAGATGCGTGCCTGGTATAGTTCGATCCTTTGCTGAGCTAGGAGGCATTTTTCATCTAAGGCCTCCAACTCTTGTAGTCGTCGTCGGTAGTTATCATCCGTCGTCAATTGATAAGTGAGGGCTATGCAGAGTTAGGGTATTTGAGTCTCTAATGGGAGAACTTCCTCACTCCCGTACACCAGGGAGAATGGTGTGTTTTCGGTAGCTGTTCGGACTGTAGTACGGTACGCCCATAAACATTTACGGAGCTTCTCGTTTCAGTCGCATTTATTGGAAGAGACAAATTTCTTAAGGATTTTGATGATAGTTTTGTTGAATGCCTCTGCCAACCCGTTTGCTGCTGTGTTGTATGGTGTCGAAGCAAAATTCTGGATGCGGTGCTTATTACAGAACCGGTAGAAGACGTGGCTTGCAAACTGCGGACCATTATCGTGGATGATCCTTCGGGGCAGTCCAAAGCGATAGATGACGTGATGCTTGAGGAAGCTGATCACGTTCGAAGTTTTGACTTCTGCAAGTGGAACAGCTTCTGCCCATTTGGAGAAGTAATCCGTGATCGTAAGTATGAAGCGATGTCCACGGGAGAAAGGTGGAGTAATTGGACCAATGTTATCCATTCCCCATGCTTCGAAGGGCCAGGATGCCACTGTCGGATGTAGAAATTCGGATGGCTCGTGAACGAAATCCGCGTGGACTTGGCAGGCTTTGCACCTTTTTGCATACTCTATCGCATCCGCTACCATCGTGGGCCAGTAGGAGCCCATTCGGCGAAGACGGTCTTACAATTTAGGAACAGGCTGATGGGCCCCGCAGATACCGTCATGTGCTTCTCGTACGGCTTCTTTGGCTTCTGCGTTTGACAGACACCGAAGCAATAATCCACCGTAGGATTGCCGATACAGCATTTTCGTCTCTGTATCGTAGAAGAATCTAAGGAAATGCCGTCTAATGGAGGTGGCATCCTTTGGGTTATTGGGGAGGATGTCGTAGACGACGAAGTCGATGAATGGTTGTCTCCAATCTGGGGCATCATCAATCGCCTGAGCGGAATAACTTGCCACGAATTGAATATTGTTCTTGGGGCAGACCAGCTCGTGGCCTATCACGTCTAACGATTGATGGGCATGATTCGACACTGCTAGGGAAGCGGCCAGGCCTGCTAAGGCATCGGCTTCGATATTTCGGAGTCTGGGGACGTGTTCGATGAAGAACCCCTCGAACGACGAGATGATGTCGATCGCTATTTGGTGATAGGGGATCATGTCTTCGTGGCGAACTTCGTATGAGCCCCAGATTTGATTGACGATTAATTGAGAATTGTCGTATGCTTCGAGATATTCTACCCCCAGCTCCCTTGCAAGTTGGAGGCCAATGACCAGAGCGTTGTACTCGGCCATATTGTTAGAGCAGGGTTCCGTGAGGGAGTAAGTGCGGTTAATCCCCAATCCGGAAGGAGAAACCAGCACCATCCCGACTCCGACAATGATGTTGCCCTTGGGTCCTGTTCTTGAAGCACCGTCGAAGAACATCCGCCATATGTTATCATGAGAGGCTGAATTCGAGTCGGCAACCTCATCTGGGATTTCTTCATATATCCTGGACGACTCTGAGCCCGGGTGGGCTGCCAAAAAGTATGCCAGGGCTTGACCCTTGACAGCCTTTTGTGGGATGAAGATCATATGATAAGGAGACAGCAGTATTGCCCATGTAGCGAGGCGAGAGCTGAGTGCCCCAGGTTTAGTCATGAGGACCCTGAGAGGGTTGACTCGTGAGATCACATGTATTGTTTATCCAGTGACATAGTGCCGCATCTTCTGAATGGCGAACACAAGGGCGAGGCATTCCTTCTCCACAGTGGTGTATCGGTGCTCTGGCCCAATCATCATTCGACTGAGGTAATATATGGCTTGCTCATGGACTGCATCGTTGTTTTGTGCCAGCAGAGCTCCGAGGGAATGCTCCATTGCTCGTACGTAGAGCAGGAATAGTTTTCCAGCAATCGGAGCCACCAGGACTGGAGGATTTGACAAATATTCTTTGATGCTGTCAAAGGCACGCTGGCATTCTTTATCCCACACGAACGAGACACCTTTCTTCATGAGGTGGGTGAATGGTCGACATCGCCCGGAGAGGTTAGAGATGAATCTTCTGATGTAAGCTAGCCTTCCTTGAAGGCCTCTGAGTTCGCAGAGATTTTTCGAGGGACCCATCTCCATAATTGCCTTCGTCTTCTCAGGGTCTACATGAATACCCTGGGTGGGGATGATGAAACCTAAGAACTTTCCGTTGGATATGCCCAAGAAAGATTTTGTAGGGTTCATTTTCAAATTGTGCGCTCGCATCAGATCGAATACCGTCCTCAGATCCTGTAGATGGTCTTCCTTGCGGCGACTCTTGACGACGATGTCATCAACATAGCATTCCACCGTCTTGCGCAAGTGTTCTCTGAAGATGATACTCATGGCTCGTTGATATGTGGTGCCAGCATTCTTTAAACCGAAAGGCATGACTTTGTAACAGTATATGCCAATTGGTGTTCAAAATGATGTATACTTTTCGTCGTCAGAAGATATCTTGATTTGGTTGTACCCCGAGAATCCATCCATAAATGACATGCGTTCGAAGATGCAGGTGTTGTCAATTATGATGTCTCTGATAGGGAGGGAGAATTCATCTTTGGGATACGCCTCGTTCAGATTACGAAAGTCGATGCAGATTCGGATCTTCCCGCTCTTCTTGAGGACCGGTACTATATTGGCGACCCAGTCGGGATGTTGCTCTTCACGTATGAAGCCGCTGGCTATCAGTTTGTTGACTTTGGCTTCGATCGCATCCATGATGCCTGGGCGGAAGTGTCGTTGTTATTGCTTGACTAGCTTTGCGTCTGGCCAAATGTTGAGCTTGTGAAGAGCAATATCGGGTTTTAACCCCGGCATGTCTTCATAGCTCCATGCGAACACATCAATGTACTCTTTGACAAGTTCCAGCATTGATTCTCGCTCCTTGTCTGTTAAGCTTTTACTGACGAAGATTAGTTTTGGGGAAGATTCGCTGCCGAGGTCGACCTGGATAACCTCATCTTCAGTAGGAGGGTCCCTCAGTTCGAACCGCTTTTCCCATTGCGCATCCAACTGCTGGGCCCACGGCTCTAGCTCAAGGATTTCGGGGATATCTTTATCTTCTTCATAAGCGTCGGCGAATGCCATATTGACTGACAAGACTTGTCTGAATACATCTCCGATACTGGTATCAGAGTCAGAAGTTGGTGACCCGGTCGAATGTGAATGCCAATCACATTCTTCATCTGAACTTTCAGGGGTCGTCGTGGGTGTTACATACCCTAATCCACATCGAGTCTTGCTATAGTAGTCCCGTGGTTTGCCTGCCGGGATCGGTGGCTTTAAAGGTAATCGTCGCCCCGTGCCGTAGTTCAAGCCTGGCATAGTCTCCAGATCATACCCTTGTTTCTGCATGAGATATTTAGATTGGGGGCTATAAAGGTATAGAGGCAGTCTTCCGGCATCTGATCCAGGGTCGACTTCTTCTATGGTGAAGGGATGAGGATCGTCCTTCCGGCCGAAGATGATTGGGTGGTCCCCTCCCTCGATTATGCGGTAAGCGTCTTCTGCTGGAGTAAGCTGGATTGCGATGTGCACATTTGTTACCTGCGTGTGGAGGTGAGTGCCTATACCGTGTTCCATAGCATACATCGTACAGAGCTTGTTAAGCTCGAGGTAGTTCAAAGATAGCCCTATATTGATGAAGTAAGGTATCTTTTCTAGGAGGATTACATCATCTGCGGAGGGAACATCTGTATGGGCAGCCACATACTTGGCTAGCTCCGGTTCCTCTTCAGCTACCTCCTGTATAAACGAAGACTGAGAGGACGACCTGGGCAGCTTGATTGTTAGCGGTTCAGAGCGTGGAGTTGTTGGCAAACTAGCGACCCCCAGCTTGGCACCTGATGATGGGCGGGGCGTGGTTGGTTCGCTAGAAGTTCCAGGCCTTGTATCGGGGTGACGACCCTTCTTGGAAAGGCATATCGTCATTGTCTTGTCGGAGGGATTGAGCTTCTCCGTTTGAGGCTGGCCGGCTCTCGGCAGCCTAATTGTCAACGGCTCCGTTGTGGGTCTTGGCACTTGGCCAGACCTTGGCAGCCGTATTATCATATGCTCTTCTTGCGCCGAGAGGCTGATTGCGTCCTTACGCAGATTGGCGGTAAGGGGTGCTGACTTGCCAAGTTTGCGAGCTTGGAGGTGGATCGTCAGAGGCTCTTCTGATCCCGTGGTTGTCTCGGTACCAGCTTGTATATCTCCTTCACCAAGATGCTTCTTCAACTTTTCTTATAGACAGGAGTCTGAGTAGTAGGATTCGACCCCTTTGAAGGGATCAATATCAGCAAATTCCGTCCTCACGAAGCCGTATTTGTCGACATATTTGAAGCATTGGTGCAGCGTGGAAGGCACGATCATATAATCGTGTATCCATGGACGTCCCAAGAGGATGTTGTAAGAAGTGTCTGCATCTATGACGTAGCAGGTGACTTTGGATTGGAGGTCGCCAATTTGACACTTCAGACGAATCTTCCCAATTGGGTAGCTCCTGCCCGAATTAAAACCGTTGATGGCGGTGCATGTAGGCGTCAGGCGATGCATTGGGATGCGAAGATGATGTAGCAGACCCTTCGGGATAATGCTTATGGAAGAGCCAGGATCAATGTGCATCCGATCCACCTTTACGTCGCCGATGTATCCAGTGTAGTATAGCAGGCGATCGTGCAGGTTGGTTTTGATGAGCATGTCCTGCGGAGTGAAGACGATGTTGGGCATTGCTCTCGTACAGGCGCTGTCTTGGAGATCTGCAGGCGGGATCTCTCCTGAGAGGTTGACCTGAGCGAGGTACGCGTCGGCATTTTGGAGTGCATCGCTCAAAGCTGCACGAACATCCTTGGAGAGTCTTAGAAGCTCGTATAATGACAACTTGGCCGGTGTGTTGGCCAATTGTGCTAAGATGTCGAAGTTGTAGGGCTTCTCCAGTCCTTGGGATGCCTCTTTTCGGAGGGATTTGTCAAAGCGAGCCTCCCTCGGCCTAGGCTTGTCGGTCGTCGGAGACTGAGCCGGTCCTGGAGCGTCGGTTGTAGCGGGCTGATGATCTTCTGCCGGGTTGTCAGCCACAGGTTGGGATTGTGCCCCGGACCGCGTGACTACGACTGTAGCTTCTTCGATGTCCGCCGAGATTGTGTGACAGGACCTGAATTTTCCACTCTTATTTTTAGATGGAAGATGATGTGGATCGAGTGACTTCCGATACCAAGTCTGGATGGATCCATATGACCTCCCCTCGTGATGTGGTAAGGGGTACTAGACCAGCAGCCTGATCTCGGAGAGGTAGAAGATTAGCGATCTCCATTGTTGCCACGTGGATGGAGACTACTCCGTCTTGAGTTTCCGTCGGAGGAAAACTGCCGAATTGTACTGACACCATGTTGGCTGCCACAGTTACCTCTTCGAAATCGATAGCCAGGGCATTCGAATCGATGAGGTTTTGGATGTACCGTTTTAGCTAGTAACAGTCGTGTGTAGCATGGTGGACGTAGCGGTGATAATGGCAGTACTTTGGGTTCTCCATCTCTGCCGGCCGCGGTTCCCATCTTGGTGGAGGAAGCTAAATTCTGTCTCCTTGTATGAGCATGTCCAAGATGGGCTTGACGTGACCATCTTCGAAGGAGTAAGTGATTTGTGACCATTATTTGTCTGCTGGCTTTGGCTCAGGTTTTTGTGCTATATCGGCCACCATAGCCTGCTTTCCCCTGCTGTCCCGATTGTTGGAGGGGCTACCCCCATTATCGTTGTTGGGACGCTTGCCCTTGTTCTCTCCATCCGAGATGTGCAATCCCAGTTGGCGAGCCTTCTTTAGTCGTTCTTCGGCGCTTGTGGCACTGATGAAGAACGTCTTCCAATCCTTGAATTGACTTTCGCCCATCCAGAGACTGATTGTTGGAAGCAGTCTCTTTTGGCAAATTTCAATTAAGGAGGAATCCGGGTTTCCAGAGGGCAACTTCATGGCGGTTTGGCGGAACCTCTCGATGTAGTTTCTTGTCAGCACCTTCTCTCCTTAGACAACGTCTATGAGGGTGGACATTGTGATGTCCTGCCCTACTTCGTAGAATCTCTGTAAGAACATGCGTTTGAAGCCGACGAAGGAGTGGATGCAGTTGTCTGGCAGGTTGCGGTACCAGTCGAAGGCGACTCCTTCCAGTGCCCCGATGAATAATCGTGTGAGAATGGCATCGTCATGGGGCAGATAGTCGGTGGTGACCTCGAAGTAAGTGATGTATCGACTTGCTGAGGTCTTGCCATCATAAGGATTGATGTTGAATGACTTATATCTTGGTGGAAATGGAACGTCCCTCCGTACAGCAGGGTACGGTTGTCGTATTCTGAGGTCTTGAGAATTTTCTCGAGCGTGGAACATGGCTCGGAGCTCTTGGACCTCTCTTCTCACTTCGCGGGCCTCATCCACGGCGATGGAGGCCGTTGTTTCAGGAGGATCGTTGCCCGGGTTTGGTGCCGCCGAATTCGAGTCCGCATTGACCGCGGGACCCGCGCTTGTTTGGACAGGCGTCCCTCCTTGCAGAGTTGGAAGGGCCTCTTTAATCTCATCTACAGATTTGACCAAAGCAAGCAATATGGTTTCGAGACTGTCGATGCGCTGGCGATCACTGGAACCACCTTGGTTGCTGTCTGTCATGAATACCATCTTCACATGAGGAGAGATAGACGGAGCGGTAGAGGAAGCGCCCTCCGAATCGTACCCCTGTAGTGAGAAGTCATTGGGGTAGGTGGGTATGTTCCCTTTTGATTCAGACTCGGAAGGAACAGTACCCCCAGTCTCCGAGTTTACCTCATCTTGGGAGTTGTGGACGTCCTCGGGGACGTCGAGGTTTGCTGTATCCGATGGGAGAGTTGTCTCACCTGGCTCGTCTTCCTGGAACATCGAATTGCTGTGGAGGCTCGGAGGGGTGCTACCCCCAGCCCCAGCAACCCCCTGCATTGTGGACGACGAATCTCCCACTGTAGTAGATTTCGTCTTAGAGCGAGTACCTTGAAAAACTCTGTTGGTGGGCACCCGTTTGGATGACAGTCTTTTAGTCACAGTGGTTGAAATCTTCGGGCTGGAAACATTTGTCTTCTTCTCCCTTCCATCAGCGGAGACTTTTCGAGCGAAGTTGCAGGAGGCGACGGGTAGTGCCTTGTCTTCTGAAGATGGCTGTTGCAGTCTTTGAAAGACAGACTGCCGGTCTTCTCGTATCGTCGTGCCGTTGCAGCAGCAGTTGACGAAGACTTGGGTGCAGTGACGTCCGTGGGAGGACTCTTTGTACCCCGATACATCTTCTCTTTCCTTGCGTTTGTGGAGGATGGCCTCACGCAAGTCAGATGGGTCTAGAGCGACCATGTTTGCTCCCGGGATTTTGGGAGACTTTTGCGAACCTCTCTGTCCATCTGCCGCCGGGGGCTGGACTCGAGTGGTTCTGTACAACTTCCCATCCGAGGCCCACGTAGCAGTATGCGGAACGCTCGGATGGTCAGAGGTCAAATCAGCGGACCGAACTTGCCAGGCTCGCGCTGCTTTAGACTTTTTTGCTCTAGTGCGTACGGGCACATAGTAGGAAGGGTCTAAGTGATACTGGAGAGAGTCAGACATATCTTCTTGGGAGCACAAGAGATCAGGACCGTACGAGAGGCGGTCGAAGACAGAGTCGCGGGGAGTAGGCGTCATGCGGCTGTCATCGTTGGTCCATATACGGCTGGCAGACGTAGCCGTATAAGCTTTCTTCATGCGGCTGGAAGTCTCGGCCGCATGAGCCTTCTTTATGCGGCTGGATGATCTGGCCGCATGGATTTTCTTCATGCGTCCGGTAGATCCACCCGCATGAGCCTCCTGCATGTGGTTGACAGACTTTGGCCACAGGAGTGCTCGACTTCTTCTTGGGGTGCATAGAGTCGCTCTTTGTCCCTGTAAGTCCGGCATCGTAATGCTTTACTCTGCTGGACTCGGGGACAGCAGAGTTCTCTACGGCTCGAAGTGGAGCCGTATGAGAATCACCCTCGCCGCCTTTGGTAGGAGATAGTACCCCGTCTTGAGCTTGTGGAGGAGCAAACGATTTTGGCCTCCACTCGCAGCGAGCTTTCTTTGTGCGGGTTCGCTTCTGGATCGGGCCAGCACTTCCTTCAGAGAGCATCTCTTCAAACGCTTGTTGGTCAAAACGGACGACCATCTTCTGTTGCGTGGAGCCAAGCTTGGCTGTATCCGACTGCGTCACCAACTCCTCAACCATGGAGAAGTTTGTCTCCAGCAGAGTCGCCATCGTGTTTGCTATTGATTGTAAAAGTACAGAACAGTTTTATGGGAGTACTGAACTTAGACTCACAATACAAACTTGCTTGTACAAAGAAAGCCTAGGGACGAAAGCCTAGGTACAGCGGACTAAATATAATTATTTATTTTAGATTCTAGGGGGTGACGATAGAGGCTTGGGAAGGTGACGGCAGCCCTGCCTTACTACTTGAACGATCGGTATGCAGCCTTGGCTCCAGAAGATTTGCTCGGCATTGAAGAAATGCTCTCTTTGCTCCCTCTCTGCTTTTTCCACCATGTCTTCTGATCTCAAAAAGGGGTCTCTCTGGTCACACTCTCTCCGTTGTGTATATTGCCAGGGAATGTATATATCGTAAGAGAATGGCACCTTGTTATTTATAGGAATGGGGTATGACCATTAGGGCTGCCAATGATTGCTTCCTGGGGATGGCGGCGGCCTGTGGATTGGTCAATCTAGGCCATTCGTTTTGATTGTGATGAATCTGGACCATTGAGTGTAGATTACACCAAATCTCATCAGCAGTTAATGCTGATTGGAATAAATCTTCCTCATAATGATCTTCTGATGTCTGCGAATAAATTTGATTTATTCTCCTGCCACGTGTACCAGATTATTGGGATTTGACCCAATCTTTGATTGCAATAAATTTGAGAAATTGATCGGCTTAGGACACGTGTCCTAGGAGCCACTGGGGGGATCTGAACCGTATGAAGATTGAGCTGCATAAGATTTGGGCCGCATATAGTTTTGGGCCACATGTCAGGGCTGCCTGGGTAGTGGCCCTCCCTCGAACCTTTGAACCGAATGGAGGTGATCATTGCGAACCGCATAGGGATACATCCGCCTGAGCCGTATGGAAATGGTCCGCTTGAGCCGCATGGGAAGGCCTCCGTTTGAGCTGCATGAGACAGTTTCGGCCTGAGCCGCATAGGACGGCTTCATTCTGAACCGCATGAGAAGTCTTTGCTCGAGCCGCATACGAACGCCTACGTGGCAAGGCCACGTGGCATTTTTATGGATCTCGGGAGATTGTGTCAGAGATCTCTTTCTCTTTCCTAGGGGTCTGTCATTATGATAGAGTCATAATTGCCTCTCTTGTGTAAGGGCTGTCACTCTTTTCAGAGTTGTCAGCCGTCAAAGTAATTAATGCAGCATAGGTCGGAGGGGAACACTGTTACGCCATGTGTCTTCTGAGCCGCATGGGATGTCTTGGGCCGCATAGTCCCTTATGCCGTATGACTCTCTGAGCCGCATGGGCTTTCTGAGCCACATGAGATTTCCTAGCCGCATGGATCATTTTCCATGCTTCTACACCTCCAACAATCAGGACAGCAGGGGTAAGCAGGCTATGGTGGCCGATACAGCACAGAAACCTGAGCCAAAGCCGGTAGACAAACAATGGCCGCAAATCACTTACTCCTTCGAAGATGGTCACGTCAATCCCATCTTGGACATGCTCATACAAGGAGACAGAATTCAGCTTCCTCCACCAAGACGGGAACCGCGGCAGGCAGACATAGAGAACCCAAAGTACAGCTATTACCACCGCTACGTCCACCATGCCACACACGACTGCTACCAACTAAAATGGTACATCCAAAATCTCATCGATTCGAACGCTCTGGCCATCGATTTCGAAGAGGTAACAGTCGAAGCCAATATGGTGTCAGTATAATTCGGCAGCTTCCCTCCGACGGAAACTCAAGACGGCGTGGTCCCCATCCCTCTAGCGACAATGGAGATTGCTAATCTTCTACCTCCCCGAGATCAGGCTGCTGGTCTAGTGCCCCTCACCACATCACGAGGGGAGGTCATGTGGATGCATCCAGACTTGGTATTGGAAGTGACTCGGCCCACACCATCTTCCATCTGCCAGAAGAAGAGTGGAAAAGTCAGGTCCTGCCGCACAATCTCGGCAGATATCGAAGAAGCTACAGCCGTCGTCACTCGGTCTGCGGCACAATCCCAACTTGTGGCTGACAACCCGGCTGAATATCATCAGCACGCTACAACTGACGCTCCGGGACCGGCTCAGCCTCCGACGACCGACAAGCCTAGGCCGAGGGAAACTGGCTTTGACAAATTCCTCCGAAAAGAGGCATCACAAGGGCTAGAGAAGCCCTACAACTTCGACATCTTAGCGCAATTGGCCAACACACCGGCCAAGTTGTCATTATACGATCTTCTGAGACTCTCAAAGGATGTTCATGCGGCTTTGAGCAATGCACTCCAAAATGCCGACGCATACCTGGCTCAGGTCAACCTCACGGGAGAGAACCCGCCTACAGATCTCCAAGACAGCGCCTACACGGGAGCGATGCCCATCATTGTTTTCACTCCGCAAGAAATGCTCATCAAAACCAACCTGCACGATCGCCCGTTATACTACACTGGATACATCGGTGACGTAAAGGTGGATCGGATGCACATTAATCCTGGCTCTTCCATAAGTATTATCCCGAAGGGTCTGCTACATTATCTCCGCATCCCAATGCATCGCCTGACGCCTACAAGCACCACCATCAGCGATTTCAATTCGGGCAGGAGCTACTTAATTGGGAAGATTCGTCTGAAGTGTCAAATTGGCGATCTCCAATCAGAAGTCACCTGCTACGTCATAGATGCATATACTTCTTACAACATCCTCTTGGAGCGCCCGTGGATATACGATTATATGATCGTGCCTTCCACGCTGCACCAGTGCTTCAAATATGTCGACAAATACGGCTTCGTGAGGACTGAATTTGCTGATATCGATCCCTTCAAATGGGTCGAATCCTACTACTCAGACTCCTGCCTGTACGAAAAGTCGAAGAAGCATCTTGGCGAAGGAGATGTGCAAGCTCATACCGAGACAGCCTCAGGATCAGAAGAACCTCCGACGATCCACCTCCAAGCTCGCAAACCTGGCAAGTCTGTACCCCTTACCGCCACTCTGCGTAAGGACGCAATCAGCCTCTCGGCACAAGAAGAGCAGATGATAATCCGGATGTCAAGGTCTAGCCAAATGCCAAGACTGTAGCACCCAGTTTTCCAAATGAGGGTAATTTCATGTTTATAATTATTTTAATAATGATATTTAATTCATGATATGATTTTTGGTGATTTTAAATTATTTTAAAATTATTTAAATCAATGACTTTTGGTTTTGACGTTTTGCTAGTGAAACCCTAGAGACTGTTTGACCTAGAGCCTAACCATATGATTATAATATTTTAATGTCATTTTTGGCCTAAGGATATTTTGCATTTGACCTCTTTGAATTATTTTGATATTATTTTATTATTTATGATATTGTTTTGGGGTTATTTGAGTCGGGTTCGAATTTCAACTCAATCCGACTTGAAACGGGGACCCGAGGGTTGTTTGACTCTAGTGGAACCCACACACTAGTTAGGCATAGCCCACATGATATTAATTTTAGTCAACATAATAGAAATATTTTAGTTAGAGGTTAGACTAATTATTATGGATAAGGTTAGTGTGATTAGAGACTTTAGAATGACTAATTTAGCCCCAACCAATTAGCCCTTTCCTAATACTCATAGAGTAGGTTAGTGGGGGCATTTTGGACCTTACCATAATAGGACAAATAGCCCCATATGGCCAGCCACTTTGGGAGAGGATAGGCTCAAGTTCATTTCATTATTCTCATCCACACTCTCTCTCTTGTTCTTCCCCAAATTCCTAGAGAGCAATCCCTAGCAATTTCTCCACCAAATCCTTCTATTTCGCCACCAAATCTTCTTCTTTCCTTCTCCATTCTAGCCAAGGAGAAAGCTACCCAAGTTTGGGAGGATTCGGAGCTCGTTCGTTTCCTTTTGGAATCTCTACGTGTCGGTGTCGCTCCGGAAAGGCTTTTCTTCGATTCGATCTACCGGGAGGTATAAATCCCTTCTTCTTTTCATTTCCTCATGCATATAGGTCTATTTTGAACCCATAGGATTGACCTCCATGGTTGTATCTCCATTTGTGTCCATTTCGTGTCCATTTGGAGGTCATAGGAGTGTCATTTGTGTTGTGGTTATGTCCATGTGGGAAAATCCCAAATTTGGACACACTATGTGTTGTTGTTATGTATGAATGAATTATTACATATTTAATCTCATATTTTTGTATTGGAGATGTGTTCTATAGTGTCACATATATATATATTAGTGTAGAGAGAGAGTTCTTGATATATTATGTTATATACTTGTGTTCTTTTGTCTCAAACTATCCAAATCCGTCATAATTTTTATCCACATTTTTAATTTCAGCCCTAACTTAGAAATATCATAACTTCTAGCTCAAAGCTCGGTTTAATCTCACGTTTTTTTTAAAAGAAGCATATTGAAGTTAGATTTCCAAAAACATGTATTAATAGGCCTAATTCTTTCTATAACTTTCTGGAGAATTATTTGAGTGTTAGCTATACGAAAGACAAACGCGTTCTCGGTGTTTTCGCGATTTCGGGAGTTTCCGAAAACGAAAACGCGATCCGTTTGATGTTTTGGAAAGCTAACACATAGATCTATAACATACTTTAATCCTAGAATTCAATTCATGCTAAGTTGGTACAGTATTGATTATTAGTAGGAGTTACTATTCGGTATATGCATTTTGTGCACCCTTGTGTGTAATATAATATTCTATTTGATTTTAACCCATGTTAATGTATATATATTATGTAACTAAATAGAGAATACAAGCATGAGTAAATGGTTAAATAAATGATGTATGAGGTGTAAGTATCCTATCTAATGTAAGCATGTATAAGTATGACTTGTAATGAATATGTAGGTTCCATAGTATGTAATGTATGGTGCATATAGTAGTGCAAGAGAATAAATGAATGATGAATGAGTGCACGCATGAATGTAATGTAATAATAGATGTAATGTATACAATATACAAGTTAATGAGATATAATGTTCTATGTTAACACAAATCCTATATTACCTCATGTACCCCTTACACTATGTTGACACTATCACACTTGACACTTTGTTCACTTACACTTTGACACTCTTTGATATGTATACACTATGTATGCCCATTTAACCCTCACTTGCCCCTTTGCCATGTTTACATACACACACATAGCCTCTTAAATAAGTATTTATGAATATAGTTAACTTAGCTATGTATGTATATTATATATATGTTAGCATATTGTATTGTAATATATAAGTTTATACAGCCATTTGAAATGCCATGATTATAGACCTAATGTTGAATACCAATATATGCATGTGTATATATGTGTAGACATGTATAGCTTAAAGTAATAGATTACCTAGTGTATATCTAATGTGAATTCTTGCCTATTTGAGTATTGAATAATTGCATGCTATATAGAGTTGGGTGTATGTTGGCTTGTATAGCCTTGTATTGATGTGTGCTTGCTAGGATAGTCTTGGTTAGGCCTAGTAAGACTTGTTGGATTAGGACATGACCTAGTTTGACCTAGTTTGACTAGTGCAGTTGACCAGAGTTGACCAAGGGTTGACTTTGGCCTAGTTTGACCTAGATTCATGTGGAATGCATTATAGTATTCTGGACATGTTGTGACTTGTGCTGTTCTGATTAAGAGCCAGACACCTCTCCTCGGACAGAATATTTACTTTGGATATTCAGATACCAGGTGAGTACATTCTCTGATCATTTCATATCTTGTTCAGGATTATATTTCCTGCTTTAGATTACTTTACATGATGCTGACACGTTGGAAATACGGATAAGTACTATATGGATCTTGTTGTGCGATATTATCCCCTTAGCGGATACATCGGGTATTCGTGTTCGTGTACTTTATCGTGAGCATCGTGTACTCCTTGTATTCGTGACATTCGTGTGCAAATCGTGTGAAATCATGTATATTCATGTATTCACATGATCTCGTGTGCGACTATACTTCGTGTGCAATAACATATCATATCTAGATCCTTGTGTATTGATTGGGGCGGGGGAGTAGAAGTGGTTATGTAATCAATCCAGTAGATTACTCTTGTACAACCTCTGTAGATTACTCGTGTACAATATCGTGCCGTTTACATAACCATCTTGTGCTCTGAATCACTAGTCATTGATAGTTCTCTATATATTGTAGCTATTTACTTACAGTCTCTCTCTTTTTCATTATATTATTTCTTCAGATCCTGTATCTTACTCTCTAGCATATTTATATTTCCTAACCTGTTATGATATTATTGAGATGTACTGTACTCGCTTCTGTCCTGACTGGACCCGTTGATAAATTTTACAGATAGCCTGGAGGTTGCCTGCTAGCCTAGAGGAGACAGTAGAGGTTGCATAGATAGCTAGGGTTTTTGCTTATAGTTTATTTTCAGTCATCTTGAGTTGTATTTATGGATTACTGTATTTGAGTTTTGAGATGTATTCTGAGTTTGTATCTTAGACACTTAGACTTCTATCTGTTGTATCTCTTTTCGATTTCATGTTTTATCTATCTTCCTTTATGCTCTACCTTAGATGTGATTGAGTTTACATTCTGCTATGTCACCCCCATTCGGGGAGTATAAACTGTTTAGTCTTATATTGTTAGATGCATTGAGACCTAGGACAGCGTTCTACCGTCGACACTGCGACGTAGGCTGGGCGTTGTTACGTTCTCGTGCCCTAACTCTAGGGTGCGGGTCGTGACACATTTTTAGTGGTGGCCCATGCAGGTCGAGATTCGTATTAGTACGATTTTGTAGTAGCGCAACGACTTAGTTGTACTACTATGAGCCTGCTATAGGATATATAAATTAAGATGTTAGGATGAGAGGATACTCAATCACTGTTAGGATTTCTTGAGAGATTCCTGGGATGACCCTTGAGAATCTTATTTTGAATTCCGATTTAAACTCATTTTCCTTGTTTTGATTCACCTTTTTCCTTGATTTGAATTTGATTTTGTGGATTCATTGTAGAACTTTGAATCCTGGTATTAGTTGATGATTTTGATAAAATTTTGTAGTTGTTGATTTAATTTTGTATTTAGATAAATATTTTCAAATCCAAGGTACTCAATCACACTTAGGATTCTTTGAGAGATTTCTGGGACGACCCCTGAGAAACTCATTTTGAACTTCAATTGGAATTTTTTTTCCTCTTGTTTGGATTCACCCTCATTCCTTGCTATTGAATTTAAGCTTGATGGGTTCCTCTCGTTTGAACCGATGAGAAGGAACATATCTTCATTATTCTTTCTCGCCATTATTCCCTTGCATTCTTATTTACCTCTTATCTTAAACTCTGTCTCATTACATTAATTACCCATATCTTATCGTCCCTACCAGATGTACTTCGAAACCCTTGAATCTTCGTATCTTTTGCATGGGGAAGGCTAAGGAAGTGACATAAATTATGTAGCTCAGAGAAGACGTAACTGGTTATTTTATGATGATCTAAAGGAAATCAAATGTGGAGTGTTCCATATGGAAACTTGAGATAGAAATGTGGTAAAGTTCTCGAATAGAATAAGGAGATGTATACTGCCAATCTGGAAACAATTACATTTAGAGAAATTTTGGGGTTATGAGATAGTTTATAGGTGTATTCAAAACTGATAAGGATATTCAAGGTCAACCTAGATTGGAGAACCACGAAATTCTGGTTATTGATTCTGGGGAAAACTTTTACTCTGAGGCTATGTAGAAGGTTAGTAATGGAAAAGAGAAGTTAAATGTGTTTAATAAGGGTATTAAACAAGATGTTGCGAGGAAATGACTAGGGATAGAGAGAACACAAAGTTATGGAAGTTTAGAGATTATTGTGAAATATTTTTAGGAGAATAATATTCAAGGGTGTATGTCGAAGAAAATATGGAAGTTGATTTTATGATGGAAGATAAGTTTTGTAAGGCCTAGAGATTTAAATTAAATAATACGAGGAGAACAATTTGAACAAGTTCAAGGAATTAGTAAACGAGATTTAGAGGTTTTGGGTAAAATTTAAGACAAGGTGAAAGAACTTGGAAATTTAAATAAATGGTTAATGTTGATTCCTAAATGTGAGGGTTGTGCTTCAAGAGTGATGTTGGAAATTGGGAATTGCCTACGGTAGTCATGGTAAGGGTTTAAATAAAGGTTAAATTTTTATATGGAGACTGGTGAGGTAAAGATATGATTGGCAAGTTATGACCAGATGAACTTAAGAGTATCAGAAGCAGATGACTAACTCGATCTTCATTATTTTTGTGCATTAATTACCACCTCTTGAACTCCCACTTTCTAATTGAGATCCTTTGACGTTCCTTATCGTGACTTTGATATTCGGAATGTAATACTAGCTGTTACCCTCCAACAAATCTTATATGCAAGACCTAGACGAGCTCACCTTCGTGTAGGTATATCATGTCCCACTAAACCCCGTCTTCTTGTACTCTATTTTCTTGATATAATTTTCTGGTCAACTGGCTAAACTATAACCTCTACCATTATACTAAATTTCTTCTTATTTCAATTAGAAATCCAGCCTTGACTCAATTCTTTCGACCCGACATGTGATGGTGTTCTGCTTATTTCCTTAGATGCTTAACCTTGTACCATATCTGATTACTTGACCCGTTGGTTAAGAAACTTGGACTATGTAATTCCTTTCATCATTACCACCCTTATATCTTGTGCTACTAAATTAGCCTTAGTTTTGCAAGCTTATCTATTTTCGAGCTTGGTCATGACATATTTTATTGGGTGGCCACCCACTAACATATTGTCTAATCAGAACCGGTACATGATGGTCTGATCAACCTATTGCACTTTGGTTCGCTTTTTCATGTATCAACCTACGAGAATGGAGACATAGTTAAACTTGACCCTAGAGCCTCATTCGCGACAGCCTTGACAATTCTCCTTGAAATCTTTTCATCGCCTATGAACCTCGTATTCGTACTCAGTCAAATTAAATTTAATCATGACCTGAACCTCCATCATTGGATGCTCGTGCTCATACTTTGATTTCATTGATTTCCCTTCTTGCCCAAATCTCGTTTTATCCCGAAATTGATCAACTTAGATCGTATCAAGACAAAAATCTATTTGTGATTTGTTGTGCCTGAATTTTCAATTTTTGTCATTTTATGGAATAGTAACCTTTTAATAATTTCTTAGTTGCTTGTTAATGACCAATTTTCATATAGGATGGTAGACATCCCTACAACCTTGATGATTGTTGTTCCCTTACCTTCCTAATTAGGATACCCTAGATTGTTTGTGTCTTGATACTATAGTACTGTTTTGACCTAGAATGGTTAGTGTACCTAGGTGAGACTTCCAACTGCTATGGTATGACCTGACCTTGTATACTAGTCCTTCAAATTGCATGATTTAGATAAAAAAAAATTTAGACCTTGATTGTTGGGAAATAGGGACGCCACCCCATTAGTATCAGTTGTAGATATATATAGGTTAGTCCTTGATGTGGGGATGTGTGTCTATAAACATGTAGCTTATGAGATTTATGAGAGATTATAGTATCAGCCTTGATAGGATGTACTAGTCTTTTGGTGAGTATAAATGTGTTATGAGAGATAGGAGCCTATATGTCTTAGTAATGCATCGTTTCTATGGTAATAGAATGTATTAATAGATAGTTAATAGGAAGATAATAGTTTGAGCATACCTATAGCCTATGATTAGTTCCTTTTCATCCTTAGTTAAGACTACTTTAAAATAGGTCCAGTC
The DNA here is from genome assembly GCA_029216955.1 of Iris pallida. Classification (NCBI taxonomy): domain Eukaryota; kingdom Viridiplantae; phylum Streptophyta; class Magnoliopsida; order Asparagales; family Iridaceae; genus Iris; species Iris pallida. The sequence continues at coordinate 36,038,511 of JANAVB010029819.1, forward strand.
CCTTGGATATAGGTTCTAGTCCATATTTTATTAAAGTTCCATTACCGCCGTACAGCATAGCAGTGTTGGAGGTATTCCTAGATTGACACTATTTAGATGTCCGTTTATTATTCCAGTGTTAGGAAGTGTTAAATTATATATTGGGTAGGTTAGAGGCTCTAGAAGGAGTACTATCGATCTTAAATTTCAAGGACGAAATTTTTCTAAGGTGGGTAGAGTTGTAGCACCCAGTTTTCCAAATGAGGGTACTTTCAAAATTTTGTGTTTATAATTATTTTAATAATGATATTTAATTCATGATATGATTTTTGGTAATTTTAAATTATTTTAAAATTATTTAAATCAATGACTTGTGGTTTTGACATTTTGCTAGTGAAACCCTAGAGACTGTTTGACCTAGAGCCTAACCATGTGATTATGATATTTTAATGTCATTTTTGGCCTAAGGATATTTTGCATTTGACCTTTTTGAATTATTTTGATATTATTTTATTATTTATGATATTGTTTTGGGGTTATTTGAGTCGGGTTCGAATTTCAACTCAATCCGACTTGAAACGGGGACCCGAGGGTAGTTTGACTCAAGTGGGACCCACACACTAGTTAGGCATGGCCCATATGATATTAATTTTAGTCCACATGATAGAAATATTTTAGTTAGAGGTTAGACTAATTATTATGGATAAGGTTAGTGTGATTAGAGACTTTAGAATAACTAATTTAGCCCCAACCAATTAGCCCTTTCCTAATACTCATAGAATAGGTTAGTGGGGGCATTTTGGACCTTACCATAATAGGACAAATATCCCCATATGGCCAGCCACTTTGGGAGAGGATAGGCTGAAGTTTATTTCATTATTCTCATCCACACTCTCTCTCTTGTTCTTCCCCAAATTCCTAGAGAGCAATCCATAGCAATTTCTCCACCAAATCCTTCCATTTCGCCCCCAAATCTTCTTCTTTCCTTCTCCATTATAGCCAAGGAGGAAGCTACCCAAGTTTGGGAGGATTCGGAGCTCGTTCGTTTCTTTTTGGAATCTCTACGTGTCGGTGTCGCTCCGGGAAGGCTTTTCTTCGATTCGATCTACCGGGAGGTATAAATCCCTTCTCCTTTTCATTTTTTCTTGCATATAGGTCTATTTTGAATCCATAGGAATGACCCCCATGGTTGTATCTCCATTTGTGTCTATTTCGTGTCTATTTGGAGGTCATAGGAGTGTCATTTGTGTTGTGGTTGTGTCCATGTGGGAAAATCCCAAATTTGGACACACTATGTGTTGTTGTTATGTATGAATGAATTATTACATGTTTAATCTCATATTTTTGTATTGGAGATGTGTTCTATAGTGTTTCATATATATATATTAGTGTAGAGAGAGATTTCTTGATATATTAGGTTATATACTTGTGTTCTTTTGTCTCAAACTATCCAAATCCGTCATAATTTTTATCCACGTTTTTAATTTCTGCCCTAACTTAGAAATGTCATAACTTCTAGCTCAAAGCTCAGTTTAATCTCACGTTTTTTTAAAAGAAGCATATTGAAGTTAGCTTTCCAAAAACATGTATTAATAGGCCTAATTCTTTCTGTAACTTTCTGGATAATTATTTGAGTGTCAGCTATACGAAAGACAAATGCGTTCTCGGTGTTTTCGCGATTTCGGGAGTTTCCGAAAACGAAAATGCGATCCGTTTGATGTTTCGGAAAGCTAACACATAGATCTATAACATACTTTAATACTAGAATTTAATTCGTGCTAAGTTGGTACAGTATTGATTATTAGTAGGAGGTACTATTCGGTATATGCATTTTGTGCACCCTTGTGTGTAATATAATGTTCTATTTGAATTAACCCATGTTAATGTATATATATTATGTAACTAAATAGAGAATGCAAGCATGAGTAAATGGTTAAATAAATGATGTATGAGGTGTAAGTATCCTATCTAATGTAAGCATGTATAAGTATGGCTTGTAATGAATATGTAGGTTCTATAGTATGTAATGTATGGTGCATATAGTAGTGCAAGAGAATAAATGAATGATGAATGAATGCAAGCATGAATGTAATGTAATAATAGATGTAATGTATACAATATACAAGTTAATGAGATATAATATTCTATGTTAACACAAATCCTATATTACCTCATGTACCCCTTACACTATGTTGACACTATCACACTTGACACTTTGTTCACTTACACTTTGACACTCTTTGATATGTATACACTATGTATGCCCATTTAACCCTCACTTGCCCCTTTGTCATATTCACATACACACACATAGCCTCTTAAATAAGTATTTATGAATATAGTTAACTTAGCTATGTATGTATATTATATATATGTTAGCATATTGTATTGTAATATATAAGTTTATACAGCCATTTAAAATGCCATGATTATAGACCTAATGTTGAATACCAATATATGCATGTGTATATATGTGTAGACATGTATAGCTTAAAGTAATAGATTACCTAGTGTATATCTAATGTGAATTCTTGCCTATTTGAGTATTAAATAATTGCATGCTATATAGAGTTGGGAGTATGTTGGCTTGTATAGCCTTGTATTGATGTGTGCTTGCTAGGATAGTCTTGGTTAGGCCTAGTAAGACTTACTGGATTAGGACATGACCTAGTTTGACCTAGTTTGACTAGTGCAGTTGACCAGAGTTGACCAAGGGTTGACTTTGGCCTAGTTTGACCTAGATTCATGTAGAATGCATTGTAGTGCTTTATATTACCCTTCTGGACATGTTGTGACTTGTGCTGTTCTGATTAGGAGCCAGACACCTCTCCTCGGACAGTATATTTACTTTGGACATTCAGACACCAGGCGAGTACATTCTTTGATCATTTCTTATCTTGTTTATGATTATATTTCATGCTTTAGATTACTTTACATGATGCTGACACGTTGGAAACACGGATTAGTACTATATGGATCTTGTTGTGCGATGTTATCCCCTTAGCGGATACATCGGGTATTCGTGTTCGTGTACTTTATCATGAGCATCGTGTACTCCTTGTATTCGTGACATTCGTGTACAAATCGTGTGAAATCGTGTATATTCATGTATTCACATGATCTCGTGTGCGACTATACTTCGTGTGTAATAACATATCATATCTAGATCCTTGTGTATTGATTGGGGCGGGGGAGTAGAAGTGGTTATGTAATCAATCTAGTAGATTACTCGTGTACAACCTCTTTAGATTACTCGTGTACAACATCGTGCCGTTTACATAACCATCTTGTGCTCTGAATCACTAGTCACTGATAGTTCTCTATATATTGTAGCTATTTACTTACAGTCTCTCTCTTTTTCATCATGTTATTTTTTCAGATCCTGTATCTTACTCTCTAGCATATTTATATTTCCTAACCTGTTATGATATTGTTGAGATGTACTGTACTCGCTCCTGTCCTGACTGGACCCGTTGATATATTTTACAGATAGCCTGGAGGTTGCCTGCTAGCCTAGAGGAGACAGTAGAGGTTGCATAGATATCTAGGGTTTTTGCTTATAGTTTATTTTCAGTCATCTTGAGTTGTATTTATGGATTACTGTATTTGAGTTTTGAGATGTATTCTGAGTTTCTATCTTAGACACTTAGACTTCTATTTGTTGTTTCTCTTTTCAATTTCATGTTTTATCTATCTTCCTTTATGCTCTACCTTAGATGTGATTGAGTTTAGATTCTGCTATGTCACCCCCATTCGGGGAGTATAAACTGTTTAGTCTTATATTGTTAGATGCATTGAGACCTAGGACAGCGTTCTACCGCCGACACTACGGCGTAGGCTGGGCGTTGTTACGTTCTCGTGCCCTAACTCTAGGGTGCGGGTCGTGACACGGACCCTCAACGGAGCCACTAACAATCAGGCTACCGAGAGTCGGCCAGCCGCAAATGGAGAAGCTTAATCCCTCCGACAAGCCAACGACGATACGTTTTCCCAAGAAGGGTCGTCACCCCGATGCAAGGCCTGGAATTTCTAGCGAACCAACCACTCCCCGTCGAGCATCGGACTGGGGGTCGCTAGTCTGCTAACAACTCCACGCTCTGCTCCACCAGCTGAACCTCTGACGATCAAGCTGCCCAGGTCGTCCACTCAGTCTTCGTTTATACAGGGGTAGCCGAAGAGGAACCGGAGCTAGCCCAGTACGTGGCTGCCAACACTGATGTTCCCTCCGCAGATGATGTAATCCCCCTAGAAAAGATACCTTACTTCATCAATAAAGGTCTATCTTTGAACTACCTCGAGCTCAATAAGCTGTGTACAATGTATGCTATAGAACACGGTACAGGCACTCACCTACACACACAGGTGACAAATGTGTACACCGTAATCCAGATTACTCCAGTGGAAGACGCTTACCGCATAATCGAGGGAGGGGACCATCCAATCATCTTCGGCCGGAAGGACGATCCGTATCTCTTCACCATAGAAGAAGTCGACCTTGGATCAGATACCGGGAGACTCTCTCTGTATCTTTATAGCCCCCAATCCAAATATCTCATACAGAAACAGGGGTATGACCTGGAGACGATGCCAGGCTTGAACTATGTTACTGGACGACGATTACCTTTGAAGCTACCGGTCCCGGCTGGCAAACCACAAGACTACTATAGCAAAACTCGGTGTGGATTAGGGTATGTTACACCTACGATGACCCCTGAGAGTTCAGATGAAGAATGTGACTGGCATTCACATTCGACCGGGTCACCAACTTCTGACTCGAATACTAGCATCGGAGACATATTCAGACAAGTCCTGTCAGTCAACATGGCATTCGCCGACGCTTATCAAGAAGATGAAGACATCCCTAAAATCCTCGAGTTAGAGCCGTAGGCCCAACAGTTGGATACACAATGGGAAAAGTGGTTCGAACAGAGAGAACATCCTACTGAAGATGAGGTCATACAAGTGGATCTCGGCAGCGAATCTTCTCCAAAACCGATCTTCGTCAGTAAAAAATTAACAGACGAAGAGCAAGAATCGCTGCTAGAACTTGTCAAAGAGTATATTTATGTGTTCGCCTGGTGCTATGAAGACATGTCGGGGTTAAATCCCGATATTGCTCTTCATAAACTCAATATTCGGCCGGATGCAAAGCCAGTCAAGCAACAACAGCGACGCTTCCGCCCAGGCATCATGGACGCGATCAAAGCCAAAGTCAACAAACTGATAGCCAGCGGCTTCATTCGTGAGAAACAACATCCTGACTGGGTCGCCAATATAGTACCCGTCCTCAAGAAGAATGGAAAGATTCGAATATGCATCGACTTCCGTAATCTGAACGAGGCATGTCCCAAAGACGAATTTCCCTTCCCTATCACGGACATCATGATTGACAACACCTGCGGCTTCGAACGTATGTCATTCATGGATGGCTTCTCGGGGTACAACCAAATCAAGATGTCTCCTGACGACGAAAAATATACATCATTCCGAACACCGATTGGTACATACTGTTACACAGTCATGCCTTTCGGTTTGAAGAATGCCGGCGCCACATATCAAAGAGCCATGACCATCATCTTCAGAGACCAATTACGCATGACGGTAGAGTGCTATATTGATGACATTGCCGTCAAGAGTCGCTGTAAAGGAGACCATCTGCAGGATCTGAGGACGGTATTCGACCTGATACGAGCGCACAATTTGAAAATAAACCCTACAAAGTCCTTCCTGGGCGTATCCAGCGAGAAGTTCTTGGGTTTCATCATCACCGCCCAGGGTATCCATGTAGACCCTGAGAAGATAAAGGCAATCATGGAGATGGGTCCCCCGAGAAATCTCTGCGAACTCAGAGGCCTTCAAGGGAGGCTAGCTTACATCAGGAGGTTCATTTCTAACCTCTCCGGGCGATGTCGACCATTTAACCACCTCATGAAGAAAGGCGTCTCGTTCGTATGGGACGAAGATTGCCAGCGTGCCTTCGACAGCATCAAAGAATATTTGTCGAACCCTCCAGTCCTGGTGGCCCCGGTTGCTGGAAAACTATTCCTGCTCTATATACGAACAATGGAGCATTCCCTCAGAGCCCTGCTGGCACAAAAAAATGATGTAGGCCATGAGCAAGCCATATATTACCTCAATCGAATGATGATTGGGCCAGAGCACCGATACACCGCTGTGGAGAAGGAATGCCTTGCCCTGGTGTTCGCCATTCAGAAGACGCGACACTATGTCACTGGACAAGTAATACATGTGATCTCACGAGTCAACCCTCTCAGGGTCCTCATGACTAAACCAGGGGTACTCAGCTCTCGCCTCGCTATATGGGCAATATTGCTCTCCCCTTATCATATGATCTTCGTCCCGCAAAAGGCTGTCAAAGGTCAAGCCCTGGCAGACTTTTTGGCAGCCCACCCGGGCTCGGAGTCTTCCAGAATATATGAAGAGATCCCAGATAAGGTCGTCGACTCGCATGCAACCTCTCACGATGATATATGGCGAATGTTCTTCGATGGTGCTTCAAGAACGGGACCCAAGGGCAATATCGTCGTCGGAGTCGGGGTGGTGCTAGTCTCCCCTTCCGGATTGGTGATTAATCGCATTTATTCTCTCACAGAACCCTGCTCTAACAATGTGGCCGAGTACAATGCTTTGGTCATTGGCCTCCAAGTTGCAAGAGAGCTGGAGGTAGAATACCTTGAAGCATATGGCAATTCTCAGTTAATCATCAATCAAATCCGGGGCTCATACGAAGTCCGCCACGAAGACATGATCTCCTATCACCAAATAGCGATCGACATCATCTCGTCGTTTGAGGGGTTCTTCATCGAGCACATTCCCAGACTCCGAAACATCGAAGCCGATGCCTTAGCAGGCCTGGCCGCTTCTCTAGCAGTACCAAATCATACTCATCAATCGGTAGATGTGATAGGCCACGAACTGGTCTGCCCCAAGAATAATATTCAATTCGTGGCGAGCTCAGACGATCGATGATGTCCCAGACTGGAGACAACCATTCATTGACTTTATCGTCTACGACATCCTGCCCGAGAACCCAAAGGAAGCCACCTCCATCAGACGGTGTTCTCTCAGATTCTTCTATGGTACAGAGACAAAAATGCTGTATCGACGATCCTATGGTGGATTATTGCTTCGGTGTCTGTCAAACGCAGAAGCCAAAGAAGCCGTACGAGAAGCTCATGACGGTATCTGCGGGGCCCATCAGCCTGGCCCTAAATTACAAGACCGTCTTCGCTAAATGGGCTACTACTGGCCCACGATGGTAGCAGATGCGATAGACTATGTAAGAAGGTACAAAGCCTGCCAAGTCCACGCGGACTTCATCCACCAACCATCTAAATTTCTACATCCGACAGTGGCATCCTGGCCATTCGAAGCATGGGGGATGGATATCATTGGTCCAATCACTCCACCTTCCTCCCGAGGACATCGCTTCATACTCGTAATCACGGATTACTTCTCCAAATGGGCGAAAGCTGTCCCGCTTGCAGAAGTCAAAACCTCAAACGTGATCAGCTTCCTCAAGCATCACGTCATCTATCGCTTTGGACTGCCCCGAAGGATCATCCATGACAATAGTCCGCAGTTTGCAAGCCACGCCTTCTATCGGTTCTGCGATAAGCACCGCATCCAGAATATTGCTTTGACACCATACAATCCAGCAGCAAATGGGTTGGCAGAAGCATTCAACAAAACCATCATCAAGTTACTCAAGAAGTTCGTATCGTCCAACAAACGCGACTGGAACGAGAAGCTTGGTGAATGCTTATGGACGTACCATACCACGGTTCGAACAGCCACAGGGAATACACCATTCTCCCTGGTGTACGAAAGCGAGGCAGTTCTTCCATTGGAGACTCAAATACCCTCACTCTGCGTCGCCCTCACTTATTAATTGACGACGGATGATAACTACCATCGTCGGCTGCAAGAGTTAGAGGCCTTAGATGAAAAGTGCCTCCTAGCTTAGCAAAGGATCGAGCTATACCAAGCACACATCTCTGGAGCCTTCAACAAAAAGGTCAAAATCAGAACATTCCAAGTGGGCGATCTTGTTCTGGCAGTCCGGAGACCGATGGTCATGATTCACAAGACCGCTGGCAAGTTCCAGCCAAAATGGAAAGGTTCATTTATCATCAAGGCTGTATTCTCCAACGGTGCTTACCGCCTCGCCAAGTAAAACAGAGACTTGCTTATGTTGCCTGTCAACGGCAAGTTTCTGAAGAAATATTATGTCTAAACGACACATTCCAGATTACCGAGTCATGTACCCGCTGGTGCCGCTGAACTCACATTTCAATATTCCAGATTATCAAGTCATGTACCCGCTGGTGCCTCTGAACTCACATTCCGGTCACTCTCTCAGATAGTAAGTCATGTATGATCATACCCCTGAACTTTCTTCCTGGAAGAGATCCTCCCTCGTGATCCACTACCCGTACTCCAGTGCACAAAAAGGGTAACCGATCCACAAATTTCCAAAACGGCCATGTCCTCATTACCTTTGACTCGTTTCACTTCCGCCAAAAACAAATCACCCCTTGCATAGAACTTCCATGTCCTCATTACCTCTGAGTCGTTCTATGTACCCTTCTTCATTGAGCCCACTCCTGTCATGTCCGTATTACCTCTGAATTGGAAGGCTCCGTCGAAGAAACCTTCATACTTGCCATGTCCTCATTACCTCTGAGTAAGTATGACGATTCCCTTTCGACTTATTATCTGTACCCACAACCGAAGTACGCCAAGGATAATAAGTCCACAAAATTTCCTCACTGAATCCACTCCTTCCATGTCCTCATTACCTCTGAATAGGAAGGCTCCACGGTAAAACCTCTTTACTTACCATGTCCTCATTACCTCTGAGTAAGTATGTCGCTCCTCTCTCGTCTTATTACCCGTACCATGAACCAGGGTATGCCAGGGGTAATAGGTCCACAAATGTCCTCTGTTGACCACAAATATCCTCCGTTGAGTCCACTCCTGCCATGTCGTCATTACCTCTGAGTAGGAAGACTCCACGTGAAAGCCCTCATACTTGCCATGTCCTCATTACCTCTGAGTAAGTGTTTTGGTTCCCCTCCATCCTATTATCCGTATCCTAAGACGGGGTACACCAAGGGTAATAGGCCCACAAATGTCCTTTGCTAAGTCTTTTTAGTACAGGCCCGTTATTCCTCATCATGCCCCGGGAGCCCAGCTGCTCTATGGCATTCTATATTCCGATATTTGGAACGTCCACGACCACCTTGCCGTGGAACTGTTCTAAGTATCCCCAGTCAAACTTGTTACCTATACCAAAAACCAAGGTATGCCATGGGTAACAGGTCCACAAACAAGTCCCCTATGCGGGGCAAACATCATACAATAGGCACAACAAGCAATACAAATGAAGGGTAGAATGGAAAGTACTCTTTATTTGAAAGACGAAAAAAGCATTACATGTTTTGGGACCACGTCCCTCCCAAAAAGAAAAGAAAAAGAAAACAGGAACAAAACCAGAAAAAGGCCGACTACAGTTCGGCATTACACAACTCTAGGAGGCGGTTTCTCACCCAGGCAGTACCCCCCTCGAGCCTCTGTCTAGCTCGGTGCTCAGTCTCCTGAGACAACTGCTCCCCATTATCCAGGTCCATGAGTGCCCGACAGTCGTCATCCAACTTCTTCAAAGCCGCTTCCAAGTCAGCCGAAGCTTTATTGACAATATCAGCTTCCTGGATAATCAGCCCTCTGTCGATCCGGGCAGCCTCGAGCTCAGACTCAAAGAAAGTTAACATCCTCTGAAGCTCAAGGATCTGTTCCCGCATGTCAGTAATCCAACGAGAGGCAGTTGCTTCCCGAGCCGTAACATCTTTACTCTCATGGCTCAATTGATCATATCGATCAGACAAGGTGCGGAGATCCTTCAGTATGGCTGGCCTAATTTTATCCTGAGCAGCCTTCGCCTTCTCTATAGCAGCTGCGAGTGAGCCGCGCTCCTGATCAATAGCAGCAGACAAATCAACCTGCCGCAATACCTGAAGCTGGGCCACCAGTTGATCAGTCTCCAGCAATTTCGATTCCAGAAGTGCAGCCACCCCTGCCCCACTAGGAAGGGCCTTAAGGATATCGATTTGACCCTGGGCGCATTGTCGGGCCAAGACGAAAGAGGTCCCTCTGTCCACAGTAGCTTCTATCCCCCTTTTTAGGTGACGATGAAAGCTATCGACCACGTCCTGTAAAGATTCGTCCAGGACCTCTGTAGAGGACGGCGTTAGAGGGAGCGTGGCCGGCAGCATCGAAGGAGTGGTGCTAGAACTGGACACCAGGGGGGCAATTTTCGAATAGAATGATGCACGGATAACGGCCAACTCTTCCTCTGCCACCCGAAGAGCCTGGACGCTTGGCAGGGCGGAGAGGTCGACTCTCTGGGCCTCCCGAGCAGAGGAAGACACGAGGACCATTGTCCCCTGCCCCGATTGTCCCATCACCGGACTTGCCGAACTCGAGCCCGCAAGAGAATCATCAAGACACGCCGGAGGGGGAGGAGGTACGCCCCTCTCCACCAGTGCCCTTTCGACAGAGCTTGTCTCAACATGGTCCATCCTCGGCACGGGAGGGGCAGGACCTGCATGTCCACGACAATGATCAATCGATGTGACCCGAAGGATGTAATCATAGAGCAGATAGGCCTCCTTGCAAGTTAAGATTTAGCTTATCTTACCGAGAGAGGAGCATTGAGGCTGCAGCTCGTTCGCAGCTGGCAGGGTCTCCTCACCCGCGATCTCCGAATTAAATCTGGCCAGCTCCCTTGACCCGGCCACCTCAGAGAGAGAGGCAACCAAATCAGCATCATCTGGACGGAATTCAGCAATTTCAGGGGCAGGCTCACCGGAGCCCCCGTCATCACGAGTCACGATCTCGGCCACTCGAGAGTCCTCTTCTTCGGACGCCTACAAGAGGGAAGGAAGATGATTAAAATCAAAGCTAAAAGAAAGGAAGGACCGGTAGTAACTTATTTACCTCTGAGGCGGCGTCGATTTCTTCGCCTCTTTCCTTTATAGTTAGCCCGCGGCTGATCCGTCCGTACATCTGCCGCCGGAAGGGAAGGGTCATCTCCATCAGGCTCGTCGTCTTCGTCATCTGCAGCATCAGAGTCCGAATCCGGCACCTCGACTCTGTTCTTCCTCTTCCTTGTCTTGGCCCCCTGGGAACCCTCATCCAGGCCGGTACCAACGATGAAACTGGTATATGGGTTAAAACCGACAGGGGGCTTGTTCGCCATGACGTGGTACAAAGCCGCCATATACAAGATATCTACTGACGCCTTGATAGCGGGAACTGAGAAAACGGTACGGGTGTGGAATGTGTCATAGTAATGCCAGGCCCGGATGCCGTCTAGAAGGCTACCTTCAAAGCCCAGACAAGAGCTGGGGCTGTCTAGAAAAAGCTGACTATACCCAAATTGTCGGGCGAACCTGCTAGGCAGATAGGGTTCCAGAAAGACAGTGTTACGGTTGCGATACACCAGATGAGCGGGGCGGATATTTCGTATCCATAGAAGTATCTGGCCGTCCAGAAGTTGAGGGGGCCCAATACCGTCAAGATGGACAGCCACCACTTCCTCATCAGTAAAACGAGGGACAGACGCGAAAATGTTGTACATGTCTGCCCTCGCCAGTGCCATCCGGCAAGCACGCATGGTCTCAAATTCCCAAGACTCATTATGATAGCGAAAGATAAAGGCGTCATCATCAGTAATACCGTCTTCAGAGCCTGGTCTCATCAAAGACGGATAATGCATCAACAGCCACCCCATCAAATAATGATAGGACAGCTCGGTCCGTTCAAAATCTTTCGTTACCTCACAAGTAATAACCTTGGATGTGAAAGTACGAAGGCCACGGTGTATGCTGCACACCATGGCTGGGAGGAGAGCTAGCCCGACTCGCAAAACTAACTTCACAGCCGGAAGGATGAAATTGCGACTGATCCTCTCGATGGAACCTGCTCCGCCCGAGACTACATAGTTTCGCAGCCATATCATTAAGAATCCTGCCAGGAGCGCCTTCTCCGACAACTCTTGAGTGTCATGATAAAAATTGCCAAAAGAGTCGGTCTTGCTCCCTAATGTATTACTAGTCGTGGTCGTCCTCTTAGCTGAAGACACTAAGGCTTTGACCGCCTCCCGGGACCGAGGACGTCGGGAAGTAATTTGACCTGAGGCATCTGTCGGAAAGAGATAGCGCACCAAGTCCTTGGTGTGGGGAGTATACCCTTCCGAGCTGCTTTCCTTTTTGGCTATCTGATGACATGTGCTATAGTGGCATAATATCTCTTGGTAAAGAACCACGAAGCCTGGATACTGTCTTTCCAAATCTTCAAACTCCTCGTTCGTAGGAGTATACGCCTCAAAAGCTTCGTCCTCCCAAGGAAGCTTGGAGACTGCGTGCATTTCGTGGAGCACAAGTCCCATCTCCCCCACGGGTGTATAGATGGTCCCCGTCCGGCGGTTATACATCTCCAGCAGAGATATAAATAATCTTTTGTTTATGGGCAAGCCATGGCTGGTGCCCCGAATAGCATGGTAAAGACCAATCTCGCACAGAAAGGCCTCATACTTTTACAAAATCCACGCAGATAGATTTTTCCATGAGGGAATCGGATGTATCCAGCTGGAAAGCATCAACCGACCAATGGGATAGGATCCCTTCCGAGCAAGTTGGTTCATAAAAGTGTCGGCTGTAGAAAATATAAAATTGGGACCCGGCACATTCAAGAACGTACCCAGGGCCAACCCCATTACAGAACAGCTGGTGTGCACCTTGCCCGCACACACCGATTTTAGGCTGTTGTTATAATGGATGTCTCCCACGAACATCCCACTTCGGGTAGGAGTTATAGAATCTTCCATCTTCCGGTCCAGTGGGAGCATATTGAACCTGGATAAAGGGAAGTGACGCTCCATCTCGGAATGCGGATCGCCATCCCGTTAGAAACAAAACTCCAGTTCTCTGACACCTCCAGAATCTGACTGTTCTTTACAGTCAAGGCGTCTCCAAAGAAGAATGCGGGCTTTAAGTATTCTCCTTCTAATTTCTCCCAGTTTATTATAGCATTAAGAAAATAGAAAGGCTGATTCTTGAGGGCATTTGATCTCGCCGGGGGCTCATCACTCATAAACTGGTCAGCCATGTATTGGACTATATGGTCGAACCTATAGCCCAGAGCAGCTTGGGTGCTGCCTACCAGGAGCTCTCCAGCAGTATTAACCGGCAAATTCACTGAGGAGAAGACAGAAAAAGATAAATTAGAAGGATGGACAAAAAGGAACTAATGGGTGCTTTCGAGCTCATGCGGCTCCAACTTAACGAAGCTTCGTGCGACTCAGGAGAACACTTATGTGGATCCAGCTCACTGAAGCCTCATGTGGGTCAGGGGAACGCTTATGCGGCTCCAATTTACAGAAGCCTCATGTGGTTCAAGCTCAGCAGAACATTCATGTGGTTCCACTTAACGAAGGGTCATACGGCGGTACTTTCATAAGGCCCGCAGGGATCGGATAAGTTCGTGCGGACCACGTGAAAAAAGATATGTGTGCGAATCTATGCGGCCCAGTGTAGCTTATGCGGCTTCGTTGGAAAAGCACGTATGCGGCCACAGTGGCTATTCTTATGCGGCTCGCGGCTCGACCATAGGACGAACATGCGATTCACATAAAAATAAGGGCTCGTACATAAAGCATGCGACGTAGCCATAGCAAGGTTCTTCAAAACCACATAAAGTCCTTACCAGCAATGGGAGGATGGACATCAGGGTGAGCTGCGGGCACGACGGCCGACGGAGGAACGGCCGCGGTTGAAGTAGAGGCAGTCTGCTTCGACGAAGATGCCGCCTTCTTTTCCTTAGCCGCAACGGTCTTCTTGGGAGCCATTGGCAATTAAAGAAGAGGATGACAATGGAGTAAGGAAATTTCGAAGTGAAGGAGAAATTAAAGAAGTTTCATCTCTCAAACTCCTCCTATTTATAGGAAGACAAGAGAGGGAGGAACACGTAGATTGATAACCGCCTCGAAAAAGACGAAACCGACTCCTCGGATTTCGTCCCCTCTCTTACAAAGAAGATTCACCCAGAGCATAAAATCCAAAAGATTTAATGAGCTGACCATTGGGATCTCCCCTAAAGATGGCACTAAAACAAATTCGAGGCAATTAATGACGCACACACATGGCAAGGAGCGATGCGGCCCTAAAGTCCCTCCGGCTGATTGACTCAATACGGCCGAGTCATCCATGCGGTCGAAACATCCATGCGGCCGAGACATCATATGCGGCCAGAAGAATACATGGCCATGCTTCTTATTCAAAGTATTTCAATTTTGCAAATTGAAAACTTTGAAGGGGGTCTTGTAGAAGAATGGAAAAGAATAAAGAATGATCCATGCGGCCAGAGAGCCCCCTGCGGCTCAGACAGTTCATGCGGCTCAAGTATCTATGCGGCTCGAGCGTCTATGCGGCTCAAACAAGTCCTATACGGCTCAAAGAGGAGCCACGTGGCCTACAAACAGTTCTCTCATTTTTGTATTAAATACCTTGACGGCTGACAGCTTTGATGAGGTGACAGTTCTGACACGAAGATATCATTATGACTTCCTCATAATGACAGATTCCTTGGAAAGAGACAAAAATCTCTGACACAATCTCCCGAGATTCAGAAACTGTCATGCGGCTTTGACACGTGGACAGTTGTATGCGGCCCAAGCGGGGACTTTCCCATGCGGCCCATGAAGACCAGCCCCATACAGCTCACAATGACTAGCCCCATGCGGCTCACAAAGACTAGCTCCATGCGGCTCATGAAGGACAACTCCATGCGGCCCACGAAGACCATCCCCATGCGGCCCACAAAGGCTATCTCCATGCGGTTCACTCATACTCATGCGGCTCAAATCATTACCATGCGGTCCAAATGTTTTGGAGGGGCCACTCTTAGGCAGTCTGGACACATGGCCAGCTTTATGCGGCCCAACTTTCCTGCAGCTTAGACACGTGGCATGATAGCAGGGCACGTGGCATCAGATTGATCGAAATCTCTCAGCAAATCCCAATGAAATATTGGGATCAAATCAGATTATTTGCAAATAAGCCAATTAAAGACACGTGTCGAGGAATCCGAGGTTGGTATAACAAATCAGGAGGATTTATGTTAATCAGCATTAATTATCCACAAAAGATTTGATGCAATCATATTTATTGCTCAAATCTCGATGAACGTCCCAGATTTAGTGATCCTTAGCCGCCGACTTTCAAGAATGGGAATCATTGTAAACCCTAATGAGGCCCCCCACTCATATAAATAGCAGGGTGCCATTCCCTTGCAAATATATATGGAGATACACATATACACAGAGACAGATACAGAGAGAGATACAAAGATAGACGCGCATAGAGAGCCAGAGAGCCTGAAGAGAGAGAGCATTTTTTTATCAATGCCCGTCAGTTCTTCTACAGAGTCCAAAAGTTGCACCCGATCGTCCAAGGAGTAAGGCAGAGCGGCCGTCGCTTTTCCGAGCCTCCATCGTCACCCCCCAGAATCTAAAACAAACAATTGTACTTAGACTGCTGTACCTAGGTTTTTGTCCCTATGCTTTCTTTGTACAAGCGAGTTTGTATTGTGAATTAAAAGTCCAGTCCTCCGATAATTATTCTGTCCTTTTATATTTCAAGGCAAACACATATAACATATCATTAGTCGTATGGCTAGGTCATGTTCTGGTTAGGGTTTAGTTAAACCAACCCATCCCACTATATATATTCTTTTCCTATCTATCTCTTCTCATTCATTCTCATTTTTATTTCCTCCCACCAACCCACCTAGGAAAGTATATCTTGCACAAATGAGGTACAATTTTCATTTTTTGTTATTTTTTTGATATTATTAGTCTATATTACTTATCTCTTCATTCTCTACAAGTTTAGTTCTTGGAGTTTTTATTTTAATGGCTAGTTTTGTGTAGATCTAAGTTTCTAAAAACTAGGGTTTTTATGGATTTTCATGTTTTTGATCTATAAAACTTGGTTGTTTTTGAAAACTAGTTGTTCCAAGTTCTAGAGAATTTGATTCTACCCAATTTTGGCTTTTGAATCGCCCAATTTTGACTTTGTATAAGAAAGTTACGACCATTCTTGTGTTCATGGGTTCCCCTACACCTTTGGTGCTGTCGGGATGATGAATAGTGTCGTGCGCCTGCGTGCCATGCACCCATGAGCCTATGCGATTTTCTGTTGTCACGCCCCAGAACCAGAATACTGGAGAGCGGGGGCAGACATAGCCAGCTACGTATAACGGAATGGAATCCACACCGCTATACGGTCACGGCTGTCTAGATATGTGAGGGTTTCACTACAATCCATCAGTCTCTTAAGGTCATAAAATAGCCTATTGTCTCAATCTCAACCAACTAATAATAATTACAAGATGTCAGACCACCAAATACATAATAGTAAGGCGTCCCATACATTATATATCCGGAATGATCATTAAGCTAGTCGTTACAAAATGTGAGGACTAGCAAGAGTTCAGTCATACATGATCAACCCCCGGGGCTTGTCAATCATGTTACAGCCCGTAGGCAGACAGTAAGTAAGTACAATCGAGCTAACACTTGCTCGTCGGCTAAACGCCTCAAAAGAATAATTTACAATATTACAGTGGGAGAACAAAAGAAACCCACTCGATGCCCTGTTTACGCCTGGTGACCACCATCGGGCTGGAAAGCAGGGAGATCCTTTGGTGCTGCTCCGGTATCTGGCCATACAAAACTAGCTGGGTCAGACCCCAGAAAGAGCAAGTGCCACAAATGAGGCTTCACTTAAGAACTAAAACCAACAAATCATTTGCATTCAACATGTAAGAAAATAATAAGTAACACATATTGAGGTTTGTGCACTACCAATGCACTTATCCCAATCAGAGAAAATAATTAAGTGAGGTATCATTGACATAAAAGAACTGGAGAATCATGCTAAATAAAACATAGCTGGACAATATATGAAGAGAAAACGAAGGTACTATTCCGGAAGCTAGGTTACAATCCTTAAACCAAACAAGGACCGAGATTGTAACCCTTCGCCTGAACAGAACTTAGTCTCTGATTATTTATTGCTAAAGGTGCCAATCATTAAGGTAAAAAGGAGAGAGATCAATGATAAAAGTGACAATGAAGAGTACAATCGTTATAGTAACAATCTGGAGTGACAATCATTATAGTGACAATCTGGTGTAACAATCATTATAGTGACAATCTGGAGTGACAATCATTCAATCATTCTGATACAATCTTGTAATCAATCCCTTATAGACAATACTATACTGGACTAGACTCCATCCAAGCAATCACAGCCAATCATTGCCTACGGCTTTCTACATTAACTAACTAGGGTTATCACAATCCTAGTTACTAGCAAGATACAATGAGATGCTCCAAGTAGTCACAGGCCCTGCAGCTATCCAGGTTATCCAGGCAATCATTATAGTGACAATTTAGAGAGTTCAATGCATTAGAGTAACAATAGAGTTCAATCATTTAAGTGACAATGGCAGGTGCCCCACATAACAGTGGGCTGGAAATGTGTCCTACTCGTCGGCAGGCTACAAGTCCAAACATTTGCGGCCGGGATAACGGGATTGCCTGTAACAGGGGAACATCTCTTCATGTCTAATGAATTATACTAGTCATTAACCTTAGACCATTTCAGTAGGTACTCCTGACTGTGGTACTCAGGAGTCCTCTCCTAGTCATGATGCAAGACAGGACTGGATTATTTGTACAAGCACAATCGCCCACGGTGTCATAATTAATTAAACAGGTCATGTCATGTCAGGTAGCCGTCGCAATAGCTATTCAAGATAATTATGTCAGGTTATCATGCCAAGTGTACTTTGTCAGGAGTGCGCCACGGTGGGCCACTATCATGTCATGTCAGGTTATTATGTCAGGAGTGCACCACTATGGGTCACTATCAGGTCATGCTCAATTATCAATTACAAACATATCAAGTAAATTCATGATTATCAAGTTCAGGACAAAAGGCGTAAGGATATAAAATGGACGTTAAATATCTAATAAAATATCAATATACAAGGCTATAAAAGATCAAGGGTAATCAGGCTACGCTCAGGTCAGCATACGCTCAGGTCATACGCTCAGGTCATACGCTCAGGTCATACGCTCACAAAAGGCAGCGTATGTGCTCCATACGACTCCTCGTCGCACCAGTCAGCGTATGCAAGCCATACGCTCACAAAAGGCAGCGTATGGGGTCCATACGACTCCTTGTCACACAAGTCAGCGTATGCAAGCCATACGCTCACAAAAGGCAGCGTATGGGGTCCATACGACTCCTTGTCACATAAGGCAGCGTATGAGGTCCATACGACTCCTCATCAAGGTAGCGTATGAGATCCATACGCTTCCAAAAGGCAGCGTATGGGGACTGTGCTGCACTAAAGAGCACGCGCAACTCAGTGGCGCAAGCTAAAAAGCTCGCGTACTGCTCACTGTCTTCTCCAAAACAGCAAGAACTCCATGGTTGAACCCAAAGCTTCAAAAGTCCATAACTTTGTCAAAATAAGTCCAAATCCAACTTTTCAAAGGTCAAAATTGGGTAGAATAAAATGCTCTACAACATGGAACCATCAAAACTTGAAAACAAAGAAGTTTAATAGATCAAAACCACCAAAATCCGAAAGTAACTAATTTCTAGATCTACAAAAATCAAAGCCTCAAAATGGAAAATGACAAGTTCTAATGTGTCTTAGAAACATGAAAAGAAGCTAATAGAACAATAAAAATGAGCTCTCTTGTGGAAGCAAGTTGCACTTGCCTAGATCTCTCTCTTCTCTCTTTGGTAGGTGAAGGGAGTAAATGGAAGAAGAAGATGAATAATGAAGAGAGAGAATGAAGAGGGCTGATAAATACAAATGGTGGTGGTAGGTAGGGGGTTCACCTTGGGTTTATCATGAACCAAGAGCAATCCCAAACCGAACCAAGCCAACCCAAACCAAGAATAAACCAAGCCCACATAAACCAATGAACCATTAAAACCAATTAAACTATCAATGCCAATAAAACTATGCCAATGCAAAATAAACCAAGATAACTAACCATGAATAAATAAAATATGGGTCCAAAACACGTATACGTACACTAAATACGTATCACGAATTTGGGACATTACATCTGTCGCGTGCCTGTGCGCCGTGCACCTTTGCTCTGTGCATCGTGTACATGGGCCCTGCGCGCCGTACACCCGCGTGCTATGCGATTTTTTTTGTCGTGAGCCTGCGCGATTTTCTGCCGCGTGCCTGTGCGCCATGGCTCTGCGATGTGCACCCGCATATTGCATAATTTTCTTTCGTGCGCTTGCCTTATTTTCTACTGTACGCCTACATACCGTACCTCTGCGCCCTCGAGCCGTACACCCGTTCTCCGTACCCTGTGGGCCAGTTTTGTGACCGTATGCCCGCGCTCGTTCCCCGTACGATATATGCCCGTTCTCTGCGTGTCATGGGCCCGTTCCATGTGCGCCATTCACCATATTGTGGATGAGAATAATGAAATAAACTTGAGCCTATCCTCTCCCAAAGTGGCTGGCCATATGGGGCTATTTGTCCTATTATGGTAAGGTCCAAAATGCCCCCACTAACCTATTCTATGAGTATTAGGAAAGGGCTAATTGGTTGGGGCTAAATTAGTCATTCTAAAGTCACTAATCACACTAACCTTATCCATAATAATTAGTCTAACCTCTAACTAAAATATTTCTATCATGTGGACTAAATTTAATATCATGTGGGCTATGCCTAACTAGTGTGTGTGTCCCACTAGAGTGAAACTACCCCCGGGTCCCCGTTTCAAGTCGGATTGAGTTAAAATTCGAACACGACTCAAATAACCCCAAAACAATATCATAAATAATAAAATGATATCAAAATAATTCAAAGAGGTCAAATGCAAAAATATCCTTAGGCCAAAAATGACATTAAAATATCATAATCATATGGTTAGGCTCTAGGTCAAACAGTCTCTAGGGTTTCACTAGCAAAACATCAAAACCATAAGTCATGAATTTAAATAGTTTAAAATAATTTAAAAATCACTAAAAATTATAATATAAAATAAATATCATTAAATAATAATTATAATTATAAAATTTTAAAATTACCCTCATCTGGAAAACTGGGTGTTACAATCCTACCCACCTTATAAAAATTTTGTCCTCGAAATTAAGATGATCGTACCCTTTTCTAGGCCGAACATAGACAAGGGTCAATCACTAGTCAATTTCCTCAACATCCTAGTACTTGGTCATCAGCTGGTCAACTTCTTAGGACTTTTACCTATGCTAGCTACCTAGTGTTGGCAACTAGGGATTAGCAAAGAAAACTCTATAATAGACTAGCTCTTAACTTCCAAATCCTATCAAGTCATCCATAACTAATTACCCACAAGCTAAGCACACCAATCCCAAATACCACATATATATATATATGCTCAAGAACAACAACCCATCACATATATCCTAAGTATATCATCTATATATATAGACCTCTTAGTCCTAGGTGAAACTACAACTATGCTCAAGGGCAGGCTCTGGTTACTGGGTGCCTTACTGGAAGGGTAAAGGAAAACAATAAATAATCATCAAGGTTGTATGGCATACTAACATCCTATACGTAACTGGTTGGTATCATAATAACAGGGAATTATCTGCAATGGGTTACGATTCTAGCACCAATGCTAACTATCACCTCTAGGGTACAGACACTCTACAAGTCACCATATCTATATACTATGAAGGAACTACCTATAAACAAGCTCTACAATCTAAATATCCCTACTCCTAAGTCATTTATAACAACAAAAAGGGTATGATGTTTTAAACCTTCTCAAGATACAATCTGCTAATCATATGGGTCTGTCCAAAATTATGTTGTCCAGAGTTTTCATCATGGTAGTGAGCAAGGCTACGATAATCACAGAGTCTTTGACTAAGGTACGTACCTCTAGGTTCATGGTATTTAAAATTTTCGTATAGTCGCATGCGACGGCGAAAACCTTAAATTCCCATACCCAAGAAATACATCTGAAATCTGACTACATGTCCTCACTATGCCAACTAACATGACTATCGAGGATTCTAGATCCCATGATTTAGGCGACCTAGCCCATATGATTTTCTCAGAAGAAAAAAAAATAAACACAACAAAAGAGTAACATGACAAAATTAATCAATCAACAAGGAACAGATGGAATCGGATTTCAAGGTAATTATAAAAGACAATTGCAGGAATGGAATTGAGAAAAATGGAACTTGCTGCAAGATCTCCAACGGTCTGTGCATCCTCGACTGGCCTGACGATAGCTCGCCCTGCTGGTTTCCCCTGGTCTGCTGCTGATGCTGCATGAATCACCGTTGCTGAGAGAAATCAGAAATGATGGAAGAAAATCTCTGTATAGATAGAGGTGCACCTCCAATGTAGCAGATACGCCAACCTGAGTCGGCACAACAGGAGCTACGGTCTCGAGGCCCTGATGAACAGGACGAGAGGTGGCCAGCCTCTCGATAGTATCCCCCGAACCGAAGTGATGAGATCCTGTCTTCATAACCATCATGAAAACAGATCAAAACAAGTAGCAATTTTTGAGAATGAAGCAAAAATTCAAAGGAGGACAGTTTATATTCAAGGGAAGTCAATAAGCAACAATTTTAGACAAAGGAATCTGATTAAGAGTTTTTCCTAATGTGATTGAGTACCTCTAAAAATAATCCTAATCCTGCTGCAGGCTGTAGTGATACTCTAGTTCGAATACCACTACAAAAACTCGACCTGCATGGGCCACCACTAAAAATGTGTCACGACCCGCACCCACTGTGAGGGTACGAGAGCGTAACAACGCCCAGCCTACGCCACAGTGTCGGCGGTAGAACGCTATTCTAGGTCATGAACTATAACAAACATAATATGAATGCTCTCCATAAGGAGGCCAATACAGAGGTACAACTCAATCACAATCTATAGATAGAATATGGCACGATAAGATAGATAAAAGAATCCTCAACCGAGGTACAACAGAAATGAAATACAAGTCTAAACATCTCTACAATATACAAACTCTGAATCAAGAACAACAACTAAACATAAAAGGAAAACAGTCTAAACTATCTATACTAAGCAAGGTATCATCCTCAGCAGCTGTCTGAACCTCTCCTGGGGTCCAGGTCGCGAGTATCAACTGGGCAAACTCCAAGTAAGGGTGCAGGGTGCCTCATCATCCTCTGTAAAAATTTTAAAAGGTCCAGTCAGGACGGGAGCGAGCACAAAACATCTCACGCAGTTCATATCATGTTAGAAAATATAAAGCATACAATAGAGTAAGGTACATGAAACGCTGAAAGTAAGAAGTATATAAAAAATAGTAGAGATTTGATAACAGGAAATATCTAAATATGATAAATAAGAACTGTAAGCCTACTGTGATTTAGAGTACAATATGGTTATGTAAACGGTCTAGGAAAATGCAATGGTAACTCCATTGTACGTGGGTGTACAATAGACATATACAATAGTTATACAATGTTGTACAATAGGATTTGATTACTTAACCAATTCTACTCCCCCTCCCTAAATCAATACACAAGGATCTACTCGGGTTACGTTATCTTGCACAATAGTGTACAATGTTATACAATAGATGTACAATATTATACAATAGATGTACAATGTTATACAATGGATGTACAATGTTATACAATAGATGTACAATATTATACAATAGATGTACAATGTTATACAATAGTTGCACAATGGTCTATCCCTGGGACTCATGTGATACTGAGAGTACAATATGCACAAGGAGCATACAAGGATATGGGTATTCAATAAATACAATATGTAAGTGAAACGCACATCACAATATGTATTTAGTGAATACAAGGAGATAATATCTCAGAAGAAGATCCGTATAGTACCAATCTGTGATAATGATCGTATCAGCATCAAGTACAGTAATCTAGAGCAAGAATATAAATCCAGACAAGTATGAAACGGTTAGAGAATGTACTCGCCTCGTATCTGAATGTCTGAAGTAAATGTACTATCCGAGATGAGGTACCTGACTCCTAGTTAGAGCAACACAAGTCAAGATGTACAAAGGAAATGATAAATATAATCTACAATGCATCTACTTGCTGTCTAGGTCAAACTAGACTAAAGTCAACACTTGGTCAACTCCAGTCAACTAGACTAGTCAAACTAGGTCAACTAGGTCAAATCCTAGCCCAACAAGTCTAATAAGTCTCACTTGGCCTAACCAAACCTAGTCTAGCAATCACACACCAATCACAAGGCTATACAAGCCAAACACAAGCCATCACATTCAATATTATACATAAGAGAAATAAAGCTAATATGTAAAGCTATGTGTGTGTGAACATGGAGGTGTACATGAAAAGAGAATTCAACACTAGGCCCTATATCACATATATGTATATATAACTATAGGAAAACTCTATTTACCACATTAACACATTTAGCCATGTATAGTATATATATATATATATATATATATATATATAGAGAGATAGAGAGAGAGAGAGAGAAAAGCATGTGTATGTGTTTATGGGTGTGTGTGTGTCATAAAAGTGCACAAGAACATGTGTGTGTTATCATGGAATGAGTGTTAGGCAATGTGTGAGTGAGTGTGTCAATGAGTGAGGGTGTGACGGTTATATAGTGTAGTGTGCATTGTGTGTGGAGTGATAGTGAGGCATGACAGTTGTGTAGCAAAGTGTCAATAGGAAGTTAACATTCACATATATGAGTTCTCATGTATCTCTTATTTAGTGAAACAAAACTAAATTCCAGTTTTATTTCTAACAAGGCTACATATATTACATCTATTATTACATTACATTCATGCTTGCATTCATTCATCATTCATTTATTCTCTTGCACTACTATATGCACCATACATTACATACTATGGAACCTACATATTCATTACAAGCCATACTTATACATGCTTACATTAGATAGGATACTTACACCTCATACATCATTTATTTAAACATTTACTCATGCTTGTATTATCTATTTAATTACATAATGTATATACATTAACATGGGTTAAAATCAAATAGAATATTATATTACACACAAGGGTGCACAAAATGCATATGCCGAATAGTAACTCCTACTAACAATCAATACTGTACCATCTCAGCATGAATTAAAATCTAGGATTAAAGTATGTTATAGATTTATGTGTTAGCTTTCCGAAACTTCAAACGGATCGCGTTTTCGTTTCCGGAAACTTCCGAAATCGCGAAAACACCGAGAACGCGTTTGTCTTTCGTACAGCTGACACTCAAATAATTCTCCAGAAAGTTACAGAAAGAATTTGGCCTATTAATATATGTTTTTGGAAAGCTAACTTCAATACACTTCTTTTAAAAAAATGGGAGATTAAACCGAGCTGTGAGCTAGAAGTTATGACATTTCTAAGTTAGGGCTAAAATTAAAAACGTGGATAAAAATCATGACGGATTTGGGTAGTTTGAGACAAAAGAACACAAGTATATAACATAATATATCAAGAACTCACTCTCTACACTAATATATATATATGAGACACTATAGAACACATCTCCAATACAAAAATATGAGATTAAACATGTAATAATTCATTCATACATAACAACAACACATAGTGTATCCAAATTTGGGATTTTCCCACATGGACACAACCACAACACAAAGGACATTCCTATGACCTCCAAATAGATATGAAATGGACACAAATGGAGATACAACCATGGGGGTCATTCCTATGGGTTCAAAATAGACCTATATGCATGAGGAAATGAAAAGGAGAAGGGATTTATACCTCCCGGTAGATCGAATCGAAGAAAAGCCTTCCCGGAGCGACACCGACACGTAGAGATTCCAAAAGGACACGAACGAGCTCCGAATCCTCCCAAACTTGGGTAACTTCCTCCTTGGCTAGAATGGAGAAGGAAAGAAGAAGATTTGGTGGCAAAATGGAAGGATTTGGTGGAGAAATTGCTAGGGATTGCTCTCTAGAAATTTGGGAAAGAACAAGAGAGAGAGTGTGGATGAGAATAATGAAATAAACTTGAGCCTATCCTCTCCCAAAGTGGCTGGCCATATGGGACTATTTGTCCTATTATGGTAAGGTCCAAAATGCCCCCACTAACCTATTCTATGAGTATTAGGAAAGGGCTAATTGGTTGGGGCTAAATTAGTCATTCTAAAGTCTCTAATCACACTAACCTTATCCATAATAATTAGTCTAACCTCTAACTAAAATATTTCTATCATGTGGACTAAATTTAATATCATGTGGGCCATGCCTAACTAGTGTATGGGTCCCACTAGAGTCAAACTACCCCCGGGTCCCCGTTTCAAGTCGGATTGAGTTGAAATTCGAACCCGACTCAAATAACCCCAAAACAATATCATAAATAATAAAATGATATCAAAATAATTCAAAGAGGTCAAATGCAAAAATATCCTTAGGCCAAAAATGACATTAAAATATCATAATCACATGGTTAGGCTCTAGGTCAAACAGTCTCTAGGGTTTCACTAGCAAAACGTCAAAACCACAAGTCATGAATTTAAATAGTTTAAAATAATTTAAAAATCACTAAAAATCATAATATAAAATAAATATCATTAAATAATAATTATAATTATAAAATTTTAAAATTACCCTCATCTGGAAAACTGGGTGTTACAACACTTCCCCTTTTATAGAACCGGAAGTGGTCTAAACTATAGGCCACTTGGCCGACGGTCAAAATTCTCTCATTTAATGGGATGAGCCTAGAACTCGTCACAATGGGTCTCAATTAATAGGCATGTTCAAGTGAGTCTCCAAACTGTTCAAATGCTCCTGGTAATTCCTCAATTAACTGCGGCAATTAAGAAGGTGTCTGCATTCAAAGGTAGTCATTTACTTCTCTTGAAAAGAAGACTTAAAAGCCAAGATGTCTCCAATCGGAGGAACAGGCACACCCACTGTGTTCCTTTTCTTCTAAGGTGCAAATAGTACGTCCCCTTCTCAGAAGCACAGATAGCTGCTTCAATCCAAGTACCCGGCCCGTTCAACATCCCTTTTTTTCTCAGCAAAGACTTGGGAGGCACCGTTTGCCTACAGCACAAGCCCGACTGCTACTCTAAAGTACAATAAAATGGTCTATCTGAAGGAGTAGCCTACTCGTTGCCCAAAAGCATAATGACTTTACCCAAAACACAGCCTACTTGTTACCCCTAAAAGCACAGGGGCTCCGTTGTCTTCGAAAAATAGTCCACTTGTCACCCTAAAGCATAGAGGCTCCGTCATCTATAGAAGCACAGTCTACTCATCGTCCCTGAAGTACATCCAGTCTTGCCTGAGGTACAGACGGCATGGTCCCACCCAATCGGTTTGCTTAAACTGCCTCTCTTAAAAGATAGGATTGGGATTAATCAAGTTGATAAATATGAATATCTTATTAGATTGATTTTAATCTCCAACGAAGATTGCACAAAATCCAAATCTGAGATAAAATCCTAAGATTTGCTCGGCTACATCCGAACAAGAAAATTGGCACACGCCATGTGTCACCTCCTTCGGTTATTCTGATAACAACCAGAGATCTCATTTGAGGGAAATCTCAACACCAGCCACGTGTCAGCGCCACAGAAGCCCGTACCGTACAAGGACGGCATATTCCTTCATATCTCGAAACCCTAATGCACATCGCATATGTGCCTCTCTTCCCTATAAATAGGAGAGGTTTTCCTCCAACAACAGGATCGACAAGGAGAAAAAGATCCACAGAATTATCAAAATCTTCAACTTCGGTATCCTCCTGATTGGAAACCCTAGAGTTCCATCAAAGGTTCCAAAAAGTCAGAGTAAGTCTCATATCATCATCGGATCGTCAAGGAGTCGCTGCAGTGCTCGATCTCCACTGTCATACTTTTCTATAAACTTTTGTACTTAGATTTCTTCGCATAAGAATCGATTGTACTCTTTTTTATGTTTAATATACAAAAAGTTTGTTCAACCTTTTGTCATGTCGAACAAGATAGAAAATCTGCTGGGGACTACCTTCTCCTCCAATGAGAAGGTGGTAACGTAATCCGATAATGACTTGCTGGAATCCTTTCAAAAGATGTTTATCGTACGCTTCGACCAGCAAGCTTTTGAAGATCTCCTTTTTGAAGAGAAGTCGAGCCCTTCAAAGCGGTTCGTAAAACCGAAGAAGACTCGACGGACTTGGGTTCCTAAGGCGGACGCGATGAGCAGCACGATGGAGGGGACTGCATCTCAGACCCCCCTCATCGATAAAGCCTCGACGATACCTTCGACCGCTAATGCCAAGCCATCTCTCTCAGATCCCATGCTCGGGAAGCTTATAGAAGATCACGGCTATTATATGGCAAGCATGACAAAGGCACAATGCCGAAAGGAGCAGATGATGTCTCGCCCGCTCGTGGAGGATGCTACACCGATAAGAACTTCTGTCTTCGACAGAATAACCGGTCCATCAGGTTGGCCATGTTGGATTTCGAATACTACGTATCAGCTATTCATGGTAGGAGGAGATCCAAGGCAGTACTCACCCCATGCCCTCAAAGTGCTACGTTGATGGCAGACCGAAGGCCCGCATTGACGGTAACATGCGCTACCGATGGAAAGCTATACAAGACAATCCCAGATTCTCTGAAGCCTCGTCCGACGGATCCACGTCATCCCTTGAGCACCCATTCATACTACTCAAGGCCGGGGATACGTCATCAGCGACTCTATGATCGAGTCATACTCGGACCTCACCTACAGGAACTAGAAGGAAGAATGCCTTCTCTATATCTCTTCGGCTACGTACAGTGCTCCTGTGTACACGAAGGAAGTAGATGCATGAAGACTTCGTCTTCTTCCTGCCAGCATAGGATGAGAGAAGAATTTGAGACGCAGTTGGTGTCTAAATCAAGACCCAACTATACTCAGATTACCATCAACTGTTGTTGTAAAGCAGATCCATCATCGCCAAAGAGGAGCTCCGTCGTTCAAAGGCTGCGACCAAGAACTTGTGAGGAAGAAGAAGACCTTCTCATTGCTTCATGCAATGTTGCTCAGGACTCTCCATCCCAAAAGAAGCTATCTAAGAAACCCCTTTCCTCGGTTGGCAAGTCCAAAAATTGGCCTGGGGTTAGCAAGAAGCCTGTACCGAAGGAAGGCGTGTTCCAATACACGCGCTCCAAGTACAGATCATTGTTGTAAGAAGAAGGTTCATCGAGCGCTGCACCTATTGGGGGTAGCCAGCCTTCTACAGTATATAATAACCCTTCGTTTCAGCATAACGAAGACACGTATGACACCGACACTTCTGCGGGCGCAAGCAGTCAGAAGACCGGGGACAGGACCAATGTCGAGTCAGAGGATGATTGCGACCTGCCAGTCTTCTCGTAAGACGATGAGCACCGAAAATTCGAACCAGACAGCAAAAGGTCTACCACCCTTCTACTTACAAGCATATAACATCTATGCACATGGCGGCTGATGACAACAAAGAATCAAGCAGAAGTGCTGATCAGCAGAAACGCATAGAGGCTCTCGAATGAAGTATTAATGTGTTAAGCATATCCATGCAGACTTTAGCCTCTGTCATTCTGGAGATCAAGGACAGATTGGTTCCCACTGGCTCCACACCTGCGGCTCTAACGGTTCGTGAGTGGTCTTGTACCCTGCCCAGCACAAACCAAGTCGTGCAATCGTCGGCCACTCCATCGACCATTAATCAAGCGGTACCCAACGAAATACAGCAAGCATTCGAGGAGTTGCACGCTCACCATAATGCCAAAGAAAAGCGAGCCATACTTCGAAAGATGGGCATCCGGCAGCCTTATCCTTCTGGGTGGGACAATGTGGTTTATCCTCCCAAATATAAACCATAGACTATCACCTCTTACGATACTAAGGTGTCGCCCAGACAATACTTGAGGTACTTTACCTCAGTAATAGGACACCTGCCAAAGGATGACGCCCTTCTCACCAGCATCATCGTTGGAGCTCTACAGGGGGTGGCCTATGAATGGTTCTGCAGTTATCCGACAACTGTATTAGATTGTTTGAAGACCTGAAGAACATGTTCTTGGAACGATTCTACGAAGGAGGGCTGGACATGACGATGTCTACTCTCATAAACATCGTTCAGAAAGAAAAGGAGTCCGTATGAGGGTACATTGAACGCTTCTGCCAGACCGCCCTAAGGCTAACTCCAGGCATGCCTGAGCCTATGCTCATAGATTCATGTCGTAAGAATATGCTCCTTGCCATCAAACTGTGGCACAGTGCTCCCTACACCGAGTGGATGCCCTTCATTACTGAAGCAGACGTAGCTCAGAAGAAGGCATAGGACACACAACTCCTGGGTCTGAACTTTCCCTCTATTGAAGATAAAGGAAAGTGAATAAGAGACGGTAAAGGCAAGCAAGCTATGGCCGTCAATATTACAAAGGGTCCAGCGCTCGTAAGCTCCAAGCCTGCCGAAGGGTAGAAGTCGAAGAAAACCTACTCCTTCAATGACGAAGACACGCTCGAATTATTTGAGATGCTGAACAAGGGAGGCAGGCTACAGCTTCTACCTCCCAAGCGTCCTAACAAACTGGAAAAGGTGGATAATCCTAAGTATTGCCATTACCACCAGTACATCCACTACTAAAATATGCTCTATTAGCGACGTTGTTTACGACAGATAATATAGCGACTCCCTTCTATTGACAACGCAAAACGTCGCCGAATAGCGACGTTCAGCGACACTAGATACATTACGTCGCGGAATAGCGACGTTTAGCGACATATTATTAAAATATGTCGCCTATATTAAAATGGTTGCGACGGTTAGCGACGTCCACTGTTTACGTCGCTAACTTTTTTACTTAGGGCACAGGACTCCTTTTTCCCCCTCACTCAAAAACTCGAAAATTTCATTTTCAAGCTCTCGGCGCATCCCTCCCCCCCCGGTGACTCCCTCCCCCCCGGCGACCCCTACCCCCCCTCCCCGTCGAGCTCCTCCTCCCCCAATTCGAGCTACTCATTCTCTTCGGTAAACCCTAAACTAACTCCTCTCCTCCTTCTCTCCCCCCCACACACACACAGAGAGAGACACACACACACACACGGACACACGGATACACACATACACACGGACACACGGACACACTCATTAGGTTGATCCGACTTCCACACACAAATTTTTTGACGTCCATACCTCCTTATGGAAATCTCATAACTTCAAAATTAGGTCTGATATGCCTTCCACCTGTGAATTTTTTGACACTCATTTCTCTTTATGGAGACATTCTAACCCCACCTTGAGAACTACGATATTAGACCGTGTCTATATACCTTAAAAGGAAATTCTCATATAAAGTCTGAGCCAATCCCAATTATCTATACATCATGATCTCACATCCTACCCGGTATGAGACTAAATTACCAACTCCAATGTAACACCCTTTTGAGGACTAAACATGAAATAAGATACAATTCAACACCGGATCCTGACTTTTGTTTGAACTTTACATGCAATCAAAATTAACATGTTTGCTTCTTGACTAATTATATTGGTAAACATACAAAATCTCTAGGTAGCATATATGTAGTTGTGTACTATGTCATATATTCTACAAAGATTGTAAGCTTATATAACTAGTTCAACTCATATTAACCTACTTGTTGGGACGATTTGATTCGTGTCATGGCACGAGCACGAGCCAGGGCAATCACCTCTCGTGGGCCAGGATAGTCACCTCTCGTGGGCGGTCAAAATATTATTTCCGTTAAAACATTGATGGCAGGGTCCTTAATCATTTCCGTTAAAACGTGCTTAGCTCAGTCTCAAACTAGTATCTTTTCTTCCAGACTCCTACTTGTGAGATTGTACAAATTTATGTATACTTCAACTGGAATTGTTTCTTCACATTGGTAGTGGCTACTACTTTTGGAATATCTAGGTTAACAAAAAAGTGGATTAGGCATGTAAACCTCCAAATTCTAAGTTAACCAAAAGGGAATTGAGAAATCCTTAACAGACTGTTAAATTAGTATTAGGTCTACAAACTTCCAAAGTTTCTAATTGATGAATAAGGTCTCCAAGAATTAGATCTAGCCCAAAAAAAGAAGTCATAAATTAGAATATGTGATGTTTAGGAATTTAGAGACGTGTATAGCGAAATTCAACGGGTGTCGACATCTTAACCTGCAAAGTAACTGAAGAACAGATGGCAACTCTAGAGGGAGGGTGAATAGAGTTTATAACAATAATAGCCAATTAAAAATTAAACTCTTTTACAAACTGAAAGTAATCAGAGTAAGTGCAGAAATAAATAAGGAGAAAGAAAGCATACGCAAACACAGCCAATTTTTAACCTGGTTTCCCTCGTGGAGGACTAGTCCAGGCCTGAGAACTCTAGCTCAGGATTAAATCCACTATTTATGAAATAGTAGTTACACCCCGTGTCTTTTCTTCAGAAGAGCACGTCAACTTCTTACAAAGATCGCAGTGGCGATGCTTGGAATTTTTCAAGCGACTTCTTAAACTCTTGCACAAACTCCTAACTGAAAAGTACTGAGCACTTGAGGCTTAGGGAGCTTGTGGCTAGTAGATGAAGAAGGGTATGGCTTGTATAGAGCTTTAGAAAGAAGGGATGAGAAGATTGGATGATTGAAAATGAGATAATTCATGGCCTATTTATAGGATATCAGGTAGGTAGAATTCGGCCAGAATTCTGGTTAGAATTTTCAAAAATTTGGCCGTTGGACAACTTGTAACCAGCCAACCCAAAAAATTAGGGTGCTAATTTTTAGGAGGCAGAGTTCGGCCCGAACTCTGTGTGGAGACAGAGTTCGGCCCGAACTCTGTCTCCAGAGCACAGAATGGGTCAATGGGTAAATTGGCTTATTTTGATTTGTGTGAAGCTTTTGATTTTGAGGTATGGGTATAGGTTAAGTCTCAGATGCTCAGCACAGCTCAGTTTACATAAGTCTAGACTCAATAAAATTGCAAAATACAGACTCAAAGATATGTTGCATTGCAGGAGCGAGCTGTCGTCTGGATTGTACTGAGTGTTGTCTTCATGTGGCGTATTGAATTATCACAAGTATCATATAGTCAATTTTATCAATATTTGGTTGACTGTGATTTTGTGTCAACAATATCCCCCATATTGATAATTGACAAAATAATAGTTGTATATTCAATATTTATAGCTTGACACATTTAAGAGCAATGGCATAGCTCCCCGTAATCAGTGCCGAGCTAGCAATAGCTCCCCCGTAAACATTGCTTTGAATCCTGTTGGTCAGATAAAAAATATTCTCTCCAAGCACAGATACAGATACAAAAGAATATAGAATATACCAAAATTTCTTTCCCTTTTGGCATTTAGCAAATAACCATAAACAATAAGAACTGGCAAGCACACCAAAAGATAATAGATGAAACTGCATAGAAACTGATAAAACTACCGAATGTCACAAGAGTTACACTTAATAATAAGTCTAATACAACCAAAGTGCATAAAAGCAACTAATCCAAAATACATAAAACATAAACTACGATCCCAGTAGCAGCAGTAAGTAGAAATCCATATCCATCATCGAGCTCGTGAAGGCCCAGCGTCCTCGAATAGATCAGTGAAGAAACTACGAGGGTCTACGAAGGCCGCATCCGGATCCAAGTAGCGGATAACCCAAGGGTCATCGATACGATATCCATCACGAGCAGGGTCCCGCTCCATAGGAATATGTATAGAAGGATGCCGGGACATGGAGTACCGAATATCATGAAGTGAGTTGCTAATGGCACTCATCTGCAAGGTAGTCCGATAGTCAAGCTGAGTCCAGCAATCATCCTCTAAGGTGAATCGATCGTGGAACATAGTCTGGAGTGACTCTAGAGTGGCAGGAGGAGGAGGAGGATCCTGTCCAAGAGGAGGGGCATCGGGCTCATCGTCTGAGTGCTCGGATACAACAGGTGAGCCAACTGTTCCCTGTAGCCGCCGTGCCTTAGAGAGGAAGGCAGGAAGGAACTGGCACTCATCAAGGGGTACGCAAAAAGTACGAAAGTGCATAGGAAGATAAAGAGCATAAACCAAGGATCTTGGTTTCTTCCTAGCGTTAATCATCCAGTCCATCATGGTACGTGGAAGATGTGGAGATGATATAAAGCCGAGATTTCAAAGTAGGTAACCTCATCGGTGGATCCCGCTTTGGGTAGAATAGTGTTAAAAATAATCCGATGTAGTTCATAAAAATAGGGATTGAGAAACTTGGCCAAAAGCTTGCGAGGATGTGTGTTAAGGGTACACAAGTTGTCCTTAAAGCTTTCGAGGAAAGACCTATCAGGAAATTGAAACGATCGAGCTTCAACAAGTTTTTCCCATGAGTTTGGCTCCTGGAGTTCAAGGTGTTCGGCCAAGTCGAAATCATCGAAAGATATATCAATGCCCGTAACCCGTGAAAAAATATGTGTATCATCATGAGTTAGGTTGCAATAGAACATTTGAATAGCGTTACGATAGATAACCGAGTTGGTGGTGACAAGTTCATCAAGACACAGATCATGGAAAAGTGAATCATATTAAGAAAATATAGTAAAATTAATAGGATGACCCGTAAACACTTGACGTGTCCGAAAATTACTAAACCAAGCATTTGATGCGTCAAGTGATATGAATATCCAGTTGTCATATGTGTTGGGGTCGAGTAGACGAGGTGGGTTGAACAACGGATGAATGGGTGGTTGATTTGGTTGTTCAACGGGCGGTTCAACACTAGAAGGAGCATTCGAAGAGGACGCTCGCTCGGTTCGAAGTCTCTTCCCCCTATTGAACAATCGTGGAGCCATGAAATAATAAAGACAATTGAGATGGAGAAAAGTGTTGAAATATACCTCAATGTGAAGATGAAATATGAAGGAGAATGGTGAGAGAAGCCTTCTTCTTGAGTTTTGAGAAGAGATATGCTCTAGGAAGGAAGAACTAGGGTTAGGGTTTGGAGAAAATTTGTTTGGAGAAGTGTAGAAGGTGGCAATGGAGGAGAGAGAAGAGGGGAAACCGAATATATGTGTAAGGGTTCGAATGGTCGGAATGGATGAGGGCCATTGGATCAAGTTTTGATCAGCGGCTGAGGCTGCTCCCGGTTCTGGAATAGCGAAGCCGAATTCAGCCCGTACTCTGGATAGGGCAGAGTTCGGCCCAAATTCCAGATTTTGTAACCAGAACAGAAATCAGGTTGTAAAGAAAAATTGATTGAGTGAGAGAGGCCAGATAAGTAAGTACATATACAAGATTAAAAAAAACCCAAGTGAAAAATGACAGAAAGTTAACTTTGAAGCAAAGTGAAGTTGGAAAATTTAAATTTCAGCATGTGATAAATAAAAATGAACCATGTAATAAATACAGAATTATGCCATAATTCAATATTTTGAAGCTGCCATAGGTTAGCTGCAGGGGCCGGATCCCAGCTAGCGGTAGTCATGAGGACTAGTGCACCGTGTTGCTTAGGCTTTTACGTCTTGTTGTCAGAAGGACCCTTTCGGCTTGTACCCATAGCAATTTCATCATAAAAGAATCAAGACATACTCGATATTTATGCAGGTTATTTTAATGAATAACAGCTTCATCCAAAATTCCAAGTTCACGACAAAGAAAATTGAAACGCTCTTCGGATAGTGGTTTTGTAAAGAAATCTGCTAGCAGATGATCAGTGTCAATAAATTCTAAGTTAATAGTGCCATTTTGCTGATGATCACGCAAAAAGTGGTGACGTATTTCAATGTGTTTCGTGCGTGAGTGACATATAGGGTTCTTGGTAAGATTTATAGCACTAGTATTGTCACAAAAGATTGGAATGTGCATAAAACATAAGTTGTAGTCTTCAAGGGTTTGCTTCATCCATAGAATTTGTACACAACAACGCCCAACTGCGATGTATTCAGCTTCTGTTGTGGATAGTACGACAAAATTCTGCTTCTTGCTAAACCAAGAGACTAGAGCTTTTCCTAATAAATGACACATGCCACTTGTACTTTTACGGTCGACCTTGCATCCCGCAAAATCAGCATCAGAGTAACCAATAAGGTCAAATAATGTTGATTTGGGATACCATAAGCCCACTGTAACCGTACCCTTAAGGTATCGAAAGATACTCATAACAGCAGTCATGTGTGATTCCTTAGGATTAGCTTGATATCTAGCACACAGGCAAACACTAAACATAATATCAGGGCGACTAACAGTTAAATAAAGTAGACTACCTATTATACCTCGATAATTACGTTGATCTACGGGTTTGCTGCTTTCATCTGGTTCTAGTTTAGTTGTAGTAGCCATTGGAGTGCTGATTGGTTTGACGTTGTCAAGGTCGAATTTCTTCAGCATGTCCTTTGTATACTTTGACTGACAGATGAAAGTTCCATTTGACATTTGTTTGACTTGCAGTCCAAGAAAGTAATTGAGCTCCCCCATCATGCTCATCTCAAACTCGGTCTGTATACACTTGGCAAAATCTTGACAGAGGGTTTCATCAGTAGAACCAAATATAATATCATCTACGTAAATTTGTACTAAGAGAATAGTGTCTTTGAAAGATTTTATAAAAAGTGTAGTGTCAACTTTCCCTTTTGAAAAACCTTTTTCAAGTAAGAAATTGCTTAGCCGTTCATACCAAGCTCTAGGGGCTTGTTTGAGGCCATATAGCGCTTTCTTCAGCTTGAAAACATGGTCGGGAAATTTGTGATTTTCAAAACCAGGGGGTTGTTTTACAAAAACTTCCTCCTTAATAAATCTATTTAAGAAAGCACTTTTAACATCCATTTGAAATAATTTGAAATTTTAAAAATTAGCAAATGCACAAAGCATCCGAATGGATTCTAATCTCGCAACAGGAGCATACGTCTCATCGTAGTCGATACCTTCCTCTTGGTTGTATCCTTGGGCTACTAGACAAGCTTTGTTGCGTGTAACTGAACCATCTTCATTTACTTTGTTTCTAAAAACCCATTTAGTACCAATAATCGAGTGATTTGTCGGCCTAGGAACGAGTTCCCATACTTGTCTCCTCTCGATTTAGTTGAGTTCCTCTTGCATGGCAGAAATCCAAAATTCATCATTAAAAGCTTCTAAAATGTTTTTCAGCTCAATTTGTGAAATAAAGGCAGTACTAGCAATGGAGTCTCTTAATGATGATCTCGTAGTTACTCCGCGTGAAACTTCACCTATTACCAAATTTTCTAGATGTGACGGCTTGAAAGAGAATTTCTTTGGCAAGCCCTCCAGAGAATTGGTTTCGATAGTGGTATTCATTAGAGTAGAAGTTGATGGCTCAACATCATCATCATGAGTAGCTGCTGCACTGTTATCTTTATCAAAAGTCACATTGGTAGACTCTTCCACAATTAATGAGCGTTTGTTAAATACTCTATATCCCTTGCTCTTGGCCGCATAGCCAAGGAATATACCATCGTCAGCTTTGGCATCAAATTTGCCTAAGTTGTCTTTGGTGTTAAGGATAAAACATCTACAACCAAAAACTCTAAAATAAGAAACATTTAGGGTTCTTCCAAACCAAAGCTCATAGGGTGTTTTCTTCGTAATAGGACGAATAAGCACCCTATTCAAAATATAGCACGCTGTGCTGACAGCTTCAGCCCAAAAGTATTTCGGAAGTAAAAACTTATTCAACATGACTCTAGCCATATCGCCAAGAGTCTTATTCTTCCGCTCCACAACACCATTTTGTTGAGGAGTTCTTGGACAAGAAAACTCATGATCAAAACCATTAGAATCACAAAACTTTTCAAAATCAGTATTTTTGAATTCGCCTCCATGATCACTTCGGATTCGAGTGATCATGTAGCCTTTTTCGTTTTGAACTTTCTTAACAAAAAACTTGAAAACTGAAATAGCATCACTTTTATATGTAAGAAAGAAAACCCAAGTAAATCTAGAAAAGTCATCAACAATAACAAAGGCATAGAGTTTTCCACCAAGACTGGCTACTCTACTAGGGCCAAATAAATCCATATAAAGTAATTACAAAGGTCTAGTAGTACTTACAGAGTTTATGGAATGAAATAAGGACTTTGTTGCCTTATTCAATTCATATTCGGCACATACCGTGTCCTTTTTGAATGTGATGTCGGACAAGCCTCTAACTAGTTTCTTAGTCGATAGCCTGGATATAGTATCCATATTGGCATGACCAAGACGCTGGTGCCACAGTAATCTTTCATCCTTGTGAGCATATAGACATCTACCTGCACTGTTAGTGTCTCTTGATAGATAGAAAATATAAATATTATCCTCTCTTATCCCTTCAAAAGCGATGTCTCCCGTTGACCTATCATAAATAAATCATTTATCTTGTCCAAATTTACTGTCATATCCATGGTCAGCAAGATGACTAATGCTGAGCAGGTTATGCTTTAACTCGGTCACTAGGCAGACATCCTTTATTACGGGAGAAGGAGAATGTCCAATAATACCATTACCTATAATATACTCTTTTAGGTTGTTGCCGAAGGATACATATCCTTCTCTCTTCATCGATAGTGATGCGAAAAGATTTGCGTTTCCCGTCATATGCCGTGAGCATCCACTATCGAGAATCCACTTACTCTTAGTTGAGGAGGGAAGGTCCACCTACATCAAGAGTAGATGTGACCTTTGGTACCTAAGTTCTTGAGGGTCCTGAAAAGTTAGTTTTCGGAAACCATGCATATATATTTCTATCTACTAATCTTCTAACTCTATATTGTGGTAAAATGTGTCCATGTAATCCACAATAAGTACAGATAGCATTCCTATTTATGCTAGGAGCATGTTGATGATGTCTATATGTAGAATGATGTGGAGTAGCATGGTGATGATATCTATATGTAGAGTGGTGTGGAGTAGCATGGTGATAATGTCTATATGTAGCATGGTAAGAGTGGTGTGCAGCATGATGATGACTATATGTGGCTGCAGGATGATGTTTATATCTATTAGCAGTATGATGGTGATTTTGTTTAGGTGCAACATAGTGATGATTGTATCTATGTGTAGTATGATGATTATGTGTCATATGAGAATTATTTCTACGTGCATGTGGTTTGTGTGCTTTATGAAAGTGAGTGTACATATAAGCATGATTACGTGCTGCAGGTGGATGGCGTGGTTGACTAGTATGAGTAGTATCATGCTTTATGTGTGTCTCATGTGATTGGGTTTGAGGTTGAGCAACCTGTTTTCCCAATCTAGTTTCTAATTTCTTAGAGACAGCCTGCAGTTCATCAATTTTAGCATTCAAACCATATATCTTAGTGATAGAAATCTTGTGTCTATTCTTTTCTTCAGCAAGCTCCGTGTTGAGTGCGGTGATTTCTTGTGTTTGTTGTTCAATACGTGCTTCGGCATCATGAAGGCTTAATTTAAGCTTAGACACCTCATTTGTGACTTCCGTGGGTGAAGTGTCTCTAATGTTATCAAGCAATAAGGAGAGTCTTTGAATTTTGACTTTATGACTTTTGATCTTTTCCTTGGCATGTTCATATTTACCAATGACTTTCTTGTGGTCATCAAGTAAATCGGTGAAAGCATCGCCAAGTTCATCAAAAGTGAAATCATCAAGAGTTTCGTTTGATACCTTGTCGGATGTTGCCATTAGGCACACGTTTGCAGTTCTTGAGGAGAGTCCTTTTCTTCCTCAGAGTCACTAGCTTCGCTTTCATGCCAAATGCTTGTGTTGGCATATTTCTTTGAGTAAGCCTTCTTGTATGGTTTCTCATAACGGTTGCTCTTCTTTAAGAATGGACAGTTTTTTCGAATGTGTCCAGTCTTCTTGCAACCGTAGCATGTTGGCCCTTCTTCGTCATCTTCTTGTGGTTCCTTCTTTCTTCGATTGAAGTGAAGAAATTTCTTGAAGTTGCGGACAAGGAGAGCTTGATCATCACTTTCAA
Organism: Iris pallida; assembly: GCA_029216955.1. Lineage (NCBI taxonomy): Eukaryota > Viridiplantae > Streptophyta > Magnoliopsida > Asparagales > Iridaceae > Iris > Iris pallida. The sequence continues at coordinate 36,077,567 of JANAVB010029819.1, forward strand.
AGTTGTCGTCATCCGTCTCTTCGGGGTCAGCCTTTCGTCGGTGAGCTTTGAGGGCGATCTCCTTAGCCTTAGGAGCAGGCTCTTCGAAGTCTTTGAGGTCAAGCTCATGAGTCATCAGCTTTCCCATCAAAGTCTCCATGGACATAGTTGTAAGATCATTTCCTTCTATGATGGCTGTCACCTTAGGGTTCTAAATCTTTGGTGGCCCCCTAAGTATCTTGCGGATCTTCTCATAATTTGTATATTGTTTGCCGAGAGAAGACAAGGGGTTGATGATGTCGAGGAATCTTGTAATCATTTGTGTGATCGTCTCATTTGGCTTCACCTTGAAAGCCTCATATTCTTGAGTGAGACGACTTATTTTTGACTCCTTGACTTGGGTGGTTCCTTCATGCGTCACTTCTAGAAGTCTCCATACTTTATGAGCGGTGGTGTATGTTGAGACCCTGTTGAACTCATTCCTGTCTATAGCACAGAATAAAGCATTAATAGCTCTCGTGTCTAGACTTGCCTGTTTCTTCTTCTCGTCGAAATACTTGTCATGTGGTTTCTCAACGAGATCACCATTGACAACTATCCTGGCGGGCGTTTTGTAACCATCGGTGACGATGGTCCACAGGTCAAAGTCTAACGACTTGAGATAAAAGCTCATCCTTGTTTTCCAATAGGTGTAGTTCGTTCCATCAAATAGGGGAGGCCTATGAGTGGACTGCCCTTCACCGTGATTGGAAATCATGGATTGTGTGGTTGCCATGGATCAGCTCTAGGATGTTAGTCCTTGTAGAGAGAACAGAGCTCTGATACCAATTGAAGAACAGATGGCAACTCTAGAGGGGGGATGAATAGAGTTTATAATAATAATAGCCAATTAAAAATTAAACTCTTTCACAAACTGAAAGTAATCAGAGTAAATGCGAAAATAAATAAGGAGCAAGAAAGTATGCGCAAACACAGCCGATTTTTAACCTGGTTTCCCTCGTGGAGGACTAGTCCAGGCCTGAGAACTCTAGCTCAGGATTAAATCCACTATTTGTGAAATAGTAGTTACACCCCGTGCCTTTTCTTCAGAAGAGCACGTCAACTTCTTACAAAGATCGCAATGGCGATGCTTGGAATTTTCCAAGTGACTTCTTGAACTCTTGCACAAACTCCTAACTAAAAAGTACTGAGCATTTGAGGCTTAGGAAGCTTGTGGCTAGTAGATGAAGAAGGGTATGGCTTGTATAGAGCTTTAGAGAGAAGAGATGAGAAGATTGGATGATTGAAAATGAGAGAATTTATGGCCTATTTATAGGATATTATGTAGGTAGAATTCGGCCAGAATTCTGGTTGGAATTTAAAAAAATTTGGCCGTTGGACAACTTGCAACCAGCCAACCCTAAAAATTAGGGTGCTGATTTTTAGGAGACAGAGTTCGGCCCGAACTCTGTGTGGAGGCAGAGTTCGGCCAGAACTCTATCTCCAGAGCACAAAATGGGTCAATGGGTAAATTGGCTTATTTTAATTTGTGTGAAGCTTTTGATTTTGAGGTATGGGTATAGGTTATGTTTCAGATGCTCAGCACAGCTCAGTTTACCAAAGTCTAGACTCAATAAAATTATAAAATACAGACTCAAAGATATGTTGCATTGCAGGAGCGAGCTGTCGTCTGGCTTGTACTGAATATTGTCTTCATGTGTCGTATTGAATTATCACAAGTATCATATAGTCAATTTTATCAATATTTGGTTGACTGTGATTTTGTGTCAACAGTAACAAACCATAAATCATGCTACGAGAACCAATACAAACCAAAGACACAACCGTAATATATTGTCTTTGACCACCTAGAAAAATTCTAATACTTTGTAAATGAAAAAAGTGAATACAATGCACGTATCGATTAATTCATCTGTAGAATCGATCCTTACAACTTCTTAAGGCAAGGACTAGTGGTAAGGTTAGGGGGGAGTAAGGTATATGTGTGTGTGTATGTTAATTATCTGTGTGTATGAAGAAAGAGTTTAAATTGGTGTGGGTGTATAGTTGTGTACAAGAAATAGTGTATGTCCCTGTTTTCTAAAGAAAGCAGCTATGAAGACTGAGATGAGTGTATACAACAGCTCCATCGTCGGACGACCTCTGGATGACCGCCATTGGTGGTCTTCAGAAGGGCAAGTACTACGGTACGGGATCCTACGGCGCATATTTGGCTTCGGAGTCATCCCAGGCCCCTTCTGTCAGTGCGCAGTCTCCGGCTTCGCAGGCATCGTCACGAGCTCAGGATATTCGTCGTCAGATCGACGAGCTGCGTACGAGTTGCAGCAGCAGATTTCTGATCACCTTACCGCAGAGCGACGATACGACCCTCCGATAATCATCGAACGATTTGATGCGGTCGAGCGCAGTATACAGGAGCTGATGAGTCTGCAGCAGGCTACAGCTGCCAGCTTGCACACGCTCACCGAGTCTACGCAGCGCACAGAGCGTAGACAGGTCGAACTGGAGGGATCGCAGTGGACCATGTCTGCCTCACTCACTCGGGTATCGGCTTCGATTGAGGAGAGTACTCAGAGGATGATGAGTACCCTTGCTGCAATGGTGAGCGACTGCAAGAGCTAGAGCTGATACGTCCTCCCGGTCCCTCGACGGTGCCGACTCCAGATATTGTACTGCCTTCTACTGCCCCTATGGTGCAGCTCACCCAGGAGCAGTATGAGTACATGCTATCCCAGATGCGCGGCAGGGGTCCTCAGTGATCCAGTAGATTTTTTTATCGTCTTTGTATGTATTGACCCTATGGGCCCATTGACCGTTCTATTGGACATGTATGTTTGTTGGACATGTATGTTTGTGATATTTAATTTGTTGATATTTTCATTGAGTACATGTATGATATTTAGTTGTAGACTGTTATGATGGGAGACTGTTATTCATCTATTAGTTGTAGACTGTTATGATGGGAGACTGTTAATTATGATGATATGTGTGACGGGGATGACAAATATACCTACGCTGGGTTATAAGTGACGATCTGATATACAAAGGAGGTGCTGTCCAAATTTTAAAAAAATATAATGTGTATTTTTGTGATGATGTGTGTATGTATTTACAGTGTATGTGAAATGTAGTGTTCAGAACCATCGATAGTTTCGATTACTGTTGTATGTTTTATCTTGGACAGAAAGAGCAGCTGTTCAGGGTGTACTTCTGAGAGCTTTATTTTCACATCCTTCACTCTCTCGGGACGTCGTACAGGATCCCGAGAAGGTAAAGGACGTGAAAAGGAAGCTCTGAGAAGTGCACCCTAAACTGTTGCTCTTTCTATCCAAGATAAAACATAAAACAGTAAGCGAAACTGTCGATTGTTCGAACACTGCACTCCACACATACTGTAAACATATACACACAGCATAACAAAAATACACATTATATTTTTTAAATTTTTTTCAGTATTCTGCGACGGATAGCGATGGATAGCGACGGATACGGGATGTCGCTATACATCGCTAATTAGCAACGTTACGTCGCTGTATGTCGACACCTTGCTGACGTGGCAGGCATACTACGTCATCACGTAAATAGAACTAAATGTCACTAAGTAGTCGCACTACATTGCTAATTTTGCGACGTAAAGTTTTTTTCGCTCTTCGTCGCTAACTTTGCGACGACCCAGCGATACGGCGGTGACGTCGCAAACAGCAACGTAGGGCGACGAATGTGCCATCTGCGACTAGCTTAAAAGCGACCTTTATTTTTCGTCGCTAAAGTCGTCGCTAATTACAATTAGCGACGTATTTTCCATTATTAGCAAAGTATAATGACGTCGCTAATTTGCCTTATTTTAGTAGTGATCCACCACTTAACACGCGACTGCTACGTGTTGAAAAGACAGATTCAACGTCTTATCGACGCCAAAGTCATCACCCTCGATTACGAGGAAAAGACTGTAACGGCCAACATTATCACGATACAGTTCGAGAGCTTCCCGATAGCCGAGACTCTAGACGGCATCGTCCCTATCCCAAAGGCATTGATGGAAGTCGTCAACCTTCCACCCGCCAAGGACAATGCTCAGGGCCTCATCCGCTTCACAACGCCCCAAGCTGATGTAATGTGGGTTCACCCAGATCTCACTCCTGACATGAATGTGCTAACAGCACGCCCGACTAAAGGAAGGAAGGTTAGGACATGTCATATCGTCTCCTCCTCGGCAGAAGACACCAGGGTGACTACTCGTTCGGCTCTCTAGCGAGAGGAAAACCAGGCTCCTGAAGAAAAGACGCCCCCACCGGCAATCCATTCTACTCCCAATATAGCACAAGCCGGACCTTCTCAACCTCCTGCCGCAGATAAACAGAAACAGAAGGAGGTCCTCTTCGATAAGCCTCTACGAAAGGACTCGACAGTAGGCCCGATCAAGCCCTACAACTTCGATATACTGGCACAGCTGGCCAACACGCCGGCTCGGTTATTACTCTTCGAGCTTCTCTGGCTCTTCAAATCAACCCGGGACGCCCTCAGTGACGTACTGCAAAATGCAGAGGCTTACCTCGCACAGGTGATGCGGCCCAAGGAAGACCCTGCGGCATATCCACATTACCATAGCATGGTCGAGGTGATTCCTAACATCACCTTCATACAGCAGGATATGTTGCTAAAGAACAACTGGCACAACTGACTCCTGTACTACACAAGATACGTGGGTGCCATCAAGGTCGATCGCATTCACTTCGACACGGGCTTATCGATCAGCATCATCCCTCAAAGTCTGCTCCAAACTCTAGGGATCCCGATGTACCATCTTACGGTATCGAACACCACCATTAGCAGCTTCAATGCGGGAAAGAGTGAGCCTCTGGTCAAGATCCAATTGAAGTGCCAAATAGGTGATCTTCATACTGAGGTCACTTGTTACATCATCGATGCGGATATAAACTACAACATGTTACTTGGACGGCCATGGATCCATGAGTACATGATCATCCCCTCCACCCTTCACCAGTGAATGAAGTACATGGCCAGTGACATGACCGTCAAGACGGAGTTTGCTGACATTGACACATTTTGAGGTCTCGAAGCATATTGTACAGATGCTAATCTGTACAAACCACTCCCTTGGGATGACAAGTCCAACGATGCTGACGATGCAGCAGAAGCTATTGCCATTACGGAAGGACCCATAAGGGTTCGACTAAAAAAGAAGCCACCTAAGACTCCAACCCCATGGTCATCAAACTCTGGGGCAAGGCTCCAGCACGGCCGCCTCCGACGGCATTAAGTCAGGAGCACCTGAAAATAAAGCTCTCCCGAACGGCCCCGATACCCGCTTCAAAGCCACAGGATAATCTAGTTGCACCTCCCGCGGTGATCAAGATGAAGCAAAAATTTTCTCCACCTTCTTGTACAGCAGCTCTTGCCCACGAGAAATTACAAGATGACATTTGCGCCAATACCGAGGTACTGTCTATAGATGATGTAATCCCTTGGAATAAAATTTTCTATTTTATTAATAAGAATTTGTCTTCGAATTACTCCTGTGCGCATTGGAACACTAAGTACTTCTTAGACAATTCTCTATGTACTCTACAAATGCAAGTGACAACCGCCAACCTTGCAAACTGAGTTATCCCCTCCAAAGGCTCCTACTTTCTAGTCCCACTAAGGAACCCGGAGGAGCAATCTATTGTCTTCAGCCGACTGGAACATCCGCAGTGGCCAGTCCCAAGAGAACCGGAACCCGATGAAGGCAAGATGCAGCTCTACCGCTATGCTACTAAAGCCAAATATCTCATCCAAAAGATGGGATACGACCTGAACAGCAACAAAGGGCTGAACTACGGCAAAGGTTGGCGGCTTTCCATACGAGTTCCTACTCCGAAGGGGAAGCCTCAGACTACTGCCAACGTACTCGCCGGGTGTTGGGGTATATTACTCCCAGGACCACCTCGAAGAGTTCAGAACCGGAGGCTCCACTACACTCGCATTCTTTCGACTCTTCAACCTGGGATTCTGATACCAGTATAGACCGGGACCTCCAGAAGGTACTATTCATTAACATGGTTTCCACAGACGATCCCGCAGAGGAAGAAGACCAGGTACTCGATATCTTCAAAGAAGAATCCTGAGCTCAACACCTTGGCTCTCAGTAGAAATGGCATTTCGAACATCGAGAGCCTCCTATCGAGGATGAGGTCATCCAGAATGACTTAGGGGATGAAACTTCCCCTAAACCCATCTTCATCAGCAACACCAACAGGAGCTCTTGTGCACTCATGAGTGCACATAGATCCTGGTAAAAACTTGTTCAACCTGCCTACACTAAATCCTAGTAAGTAAAGCCGTCCACGTCCATATTACCTCTGGATCGCTTTCTTAGACCCTGCTGTGCATCTACCATGTCCATATCACCTCTAAGTAGTTGCATCTCCCGTGAAGACTCTGTGTCATCATGACCACATAGAAAATATTTCACGTCCATATCACCTCTGAAGTGTCCTTCTATAACCGTGTCTACCATGTCCATGTTACCTTTGAGTAGTCAACCCCGTTATGATAATCCCAAAGTTGTTATAACTCCCTAGAATACAGCAACGTCCATATTACCTATGAACTGTTATTCTAGTAGAAGGATGCTTGCCATATCCATATTACCTCTGAGTAAAGCACCCTTTCCATGACAATCCTCCACAGTTGTCATTTATATAACCATTCACGTCTATATTACCTCTGAGTCATTCTATACCCCCATAGATTCTATCCTTACCATGTCCATATCACCTTTGATAAGGAAAGTTTCTCCACAAAGATTCGGTGGCTACTACGTCCAAATTACCTCTGAGTAGTCGTTCTTTCCGTATTGATCCTACGATTATCATGGCTATCTAGAAAACAGTTCACATTCATACTATCTCTGAATTATTGTTCTATATCCCAGCGAAGATTAAGCCTACCATGTTCATATTACCTCTGGTTAGGCGTGTCCTCTAAAATGAGCCCTCCTTATATTGAAGAGAAAAGTGAGAGAAGAGAAGAGTTTTTATACAGAAACATGTGGCTATAAAGACCTATTATAGACTCTTCATAGTTATATACACAGAGACAAGAATCTGAAACTTCACCAAGCACGTACACTCATGCCACACGTTCATGCTTTTGTTAAAAGTACCCCGAGCTTGACCCAAGTTCGGGACACTTTGAAGGGGGTCTTGTAGAAGCATAAAAAATTTCAACTGATAACATTCCTCCACCACAACACAGATGATACAAAGGCACAGATCAAGTATTAAAAAGACAACAGAAGATACGGAAAGAATTTTTGTTATTATTATGCCTACAAAGATCTAGTACAGATTTATCAAGGCTATACATAAAAGACTAATCCTACTTCTTCTACAAAGGATCGATCACAGGTTCAGCAGACCCTAGAGGAGTATATAATAGACTTAGTCTTCATCAAAGTGCAGGCATATTTCTTCCTGGTAAGCATACTAGAAGATTGATCTCCATCAAGGTGCATTCTGACTTTCTTGTACACGCAACCCTCCGAATGTGCATCAATTGCTCGGCTAAAGCAAACAACTTCCTGAAGCAGCTATTGGTCCGAGCTTCCTGAAGGTACAGTAGGTCACAAAGCCCAAAACGAGCAGAGTAGAGTACAACCTGTAGCGCTTCAGGCTGATAACCAGACCAAACTCGGTCGTCAGGACCTCCAAGACCTCGCCCAGAGTCAAGCTCCTTAGGCAGGATGCTTGGATACTTCTCAAGTGTGGGTATGACTCCTTCTACAGAGAGTTCTTCTACAAGAACATGGCCCCTTCGAACGAGGAAGACACAACCAACAGCCGACTTATTCAAGGCCAGTGGCCGTATGAAGCTATGTCTGGATCAAACATGGTGGTAAAGGATGCCAGAAAGAAGATAGTGACTCTTCAGAATAACACTTTCCCTTTTATAGGATCAGGAGTGGTCCAAACTATAGGCCACTTGGCCGACGGTCAAAATTCCCTTATTTAATGGAAATGAGCCTAGGACTCCGCACAATGGGTCTCAATTAATAGGTGTGGACAAGAAGAAGAAGAAGAAATGCTATTTTTTCTTTATTGGCGCAAGGGACCACAAATCGAGTACACCTGAGAGATCTTGCGCTGAGGATCCCCGAGTACAAAAAAGAATTCAATAGAATAAGATGATGGAGATCGAGCGGCAGTTGCTCCTTTATTCCGTTGACACTTCGATTACAAAAGTGGGAGAAAATCTAAGAAAATTGCTAACTTTCGGCTCACTGGCAAGAAGTGCCACAATTTGGCTCTTGAAAATGCTCTAGGTTCTGTGTTTTGAAGAGGAATGAGACCCCTTTTTATAGTTGTTCTTGAGCTAGAATGGTGTTATGCGCCCATATAAGAAAAACACACTAGTTTTTATGTGGGCACATAACCCTACCATGGGCATATAGGGTGTAGGCGTATGCAGGCTGTGGGATCGTGGTTTGGTCGTGGTGTTGACGTGTCCGCACGCTTCGGTGTACGATTGCTCGTGGATACTAACATGGCCGTATACTTCGGTACAGGTTTTGATCATGGCTTTGATTGAGTCAGGTTTGGGCCCATAGCCATGTCTCAGGCTATGCACCCTCCTTTTGAAGGAGCTAGACTTGGGCGTACGGGACTTTACTGGCTGGGCGCATAGAACTTTACTAACTGGGCGCATAGGGCTTTAATGACTGGGCGTATAGAGCTTTACTGGCTGGGCACATAGAGCTTCTCTGACTGGGAGCATAAAGCTTTATTGACTGGGCACATAGAGCTTCACTAGCTTGGGCGCATGGGGCTTTATTGCTGAAATTTTTTCATGCTTCTACAAAACCCCCTTTAAAGTTTTCAATACTTGAACGAGTTCGAAATACTTTAAAAGAAGCATGGATCTTCTTTTCATGATGCAATGGGCACATAGCACGGCTCTCTCCTTGGGCGCATAGTATTTGGCCAGCATGTCAGGGAGATACGACAGTTGAGATCTTTATCGAAATCTAAACTGACAGATTCATCGAGGTAGAATTTGAAGAGGTCCATCTTTTACACGTTGTCCACGTCAGCAAATGGCAGTCGTATAGTGTGCAAGGGGCTGGTTCTTCACGTGGGCGCATAGGCTATTGTGGGCGTATACTGCGCAATGGGCGCATAGGCGCATAAGGCTAGTGGGCACATAGGAAGTAGCATGTGCCTATAAATAGGCCCTGAAGGAGAGAGAGAGCTCATTATTCTCTTAGAATTTTTCAGAAACTCTTTATCTTCTTTCTTTTGAGAACCATGTCTCCCAAGGTTGCCAAGAGATCCATGAAGGGTAAGGGGCTGCATCGAGTGGCTCTCCTCCTACGTCAGCGTCTTCGACAGTCCAGGACCCGATTCTGGGTGAGGGCATGCTTCAAAAAAAATAATGTCTTGAGCGTTAATTTCTGACGCTCAGACTTTTCTTCTGTCGGGGCACTTGTACCTAAGGCTACATACTTCTGTGAGCCTTATTGTGCGCCCACAGAAGTCATATACCAACACTGTGGTGTGCTATACGCCAACATATTGCCATGTTATGCACCCACATGCCGTGGCATATTATGCGCCCACGTACTGTTCGCATGTTATGCGCCCACTTGTTTGTTTTGGGCGCATATCCCTTTGGGTGCATAGCCCTCTGGGCGTATAGCCCTTCGGGCGCATAGCCCTTTTGGCACATAAGAGTCTTTCAGGACTTTAGTTTTTCCTGCGGAAGTCTGGCTTTCTCTTCTGTCTTTGCTTCTTGTAGCATCCATATCGAAGGCTGAGGCCGTTGTGAAGGAGGAGATGCTGCCTTCTTTCATCAAACAAGAGTCACCGTTCGTTAAAAAGGAGGTGATACCAAAAATTGAGGTAAAAAAAAGTTGGCACTCATCGGGAAGGGAATTAATCCCAAGATTGAAGCGGCTATAAAGGAGGAACCCAAGTCTGAGGGTAGTAGCAATGGGAGTTCGGACCCTCCTGTCCCGGCTGAGGACCTTAATCAAATAGATTTTTTATATCCAAAATGGTTGAGGGAATGGTATATGCCTCGACACAACTAGGATCCGTAGGTTCCCATAAATGTTCGTATTTTGTCTTGGTATTTCTGTCTGTCTTTAGCTTTTATGTTTCGCTTCTTTTGGACATCAAATACAATCCTCTACTTCTTGCTCGGACGAAGAGATGGAGAACTTTTTGTTTTGTTCATGAGATGTAGTCCTGTGAATGTAACTGATTTTGAATAAATAGATCACATTCACTCCATTCTTTGCTTGTGGTATCTGTGGTACTTGTATTAGAGGGCCTAACATAGCATTCGTGTAAAGGGTATCCCGCTGGAGGACCTCTCCTCTCTTTTTTGGACCTGTTGCCCTTTTGTGCATCTGGAAATGCGATCAAAATAGATTGGAATGATACTTTCGTAGACCTATTACCCTTTTGTACACCGGTGGTATGGGTAATAGATTTGAAACAACACCCAACAAAGGTAATATGGTCGTGATAAGTTTTGTGATCTTGACACCGTGTCTTTCATCCCGGGTTGGGTATAGGTGTTGATTCGAAAGATTATCGGTATCAAAGGTAATATGGACGTGACACATGATAATCAGGAGTGGTTTTTGGTAGAATGTATTTTCTTGTCAAGTTCAGCTTCTTGGCAGGTGTTCCTTCCTGGAATAGAAGAAACCTTCCAAGCCTCTTCTCCGACGACCTCCACCGAAGATGAGAAGATGGCCTAGGAAGTTGTCAAAGCTTTTTACTCTGTACTGAAAATGAAGCTTCCTGGAGTCTTGAATCGGAATGTCGCCTTCGTCCTTGTAAAGGCAATTGCAGAGTGCCAAGTGGCGGCCCTCGAGAGCATTGCCGGCTATAAAGAGCGGGCTAATACTCTGAGGAAAGTTCTGAATGACCTGGAGGGTCAGGTAGCTCGATTCCGGGATGCCAAGAAGTGGAGCCCAATGTCGTTGTTCCGTGCAGAGGACGAGGCTTCGATAACGGCTCTTGTGGAGGAGAAGGCTACTTTCCAGGCAAGAAAGGACGCCTTGGTTCGAGAGATTGGCGAACTGGCTGACAGTATGGCCAGTTCAATGCTGCAAGTGAGGCACGTGCTACCTCGAAGAACAGGCTGGCTGTACAGATCATCGAGAAGTATAATCATATTGTGGAGATCCAGAATGAGATTGCCCAGCTGGAAGCTAACTTGAGGGCGGTAACATCTGAACAAGAGGATTATCTGTCTCAAGCTGCCATGACTGCCACCACTTCTGCCCATTTAGAAGGACAGCTAGCAAAGTTGGAGGGAGAGCATCAGAGTCTGATCCTCTTCGAGGATAAGGCCGCTCATCAAGAAGAGGCGTGCCGTCAAGCTACTGTGAAGTCTGAAGCCCAAATTGCGGCTCTAAGGGACATCATCAATCGCCTATGTATCCCGTAGATTTTTGTAACTTTCTTTTTTCCAGCCGTCACGACTCGTGTACCCTTTTTTCGTCTCTTAATAGACGTAAAGAATAAAATAAAGAATCTTTTCAAAATGAATGTGGTTTTGTGAAATATCGATGCTAGAGGTAATGTGGACGTAGCAAGGATATTTCTGGTAGGTATTCCGCTGGGAAATTTTTATATGGACATATTATCCGTTTTATATTCAAATAAATAGAATATAGATAATAAGTTGAATGAAGCTGCTAGTAGAGGTAATATGGACGTAATAGCAGAGGATGTTCTATATCTGACTAAAGGTAATATCGACGTGGAAGGATATATAACGTTAGGTGGGAGTGGATAATTCAGAGGTAGTAAGGACGTGATTATCCTTGATGAATGCTTTGCTCAGAGATTATATGGACATGGCAAAACATAATTATTTCACTAGGAAAATAATTATCAAAAAATAATTCAGAGGTAATAGGGACGTGACTTGTTTTTGTCAAACCGAGTTTGGACGGAGTCAAAAACGGGAATGATTTTACTAGGAATTTTTTTAGAGGACCTATTATCCAGGGCGTATTCAAGACTCTTGAAATATGGATAATAGTTAGATAATTTTTCGAATCATATAAACATCGCATTGTACATTTACATGACTGAACTTATGTGAACGTTACGTAAAAAGGTTACACACAGTATTTCTTCAAGAACTTGTCGTTGATAGGCATAATGAGCAAGTCACCATCGGGCTTGGTTAGTCGGTATGCACCATTAGAATACACAGATTCTATGATGAAAGGACCATCCCATTTAGGCTGGAATTTTTCTTTTATTTTGTGCATCATGACCATTGGTCTTCTTACTACTAAGACCAGATTTTCGACTTGGAAGATTCTTTCCTTCACCTTTTTGTTGAAGGCTCTAGAAAGGCATGCTTGGCATAGCTCAATGCGCTGCTGAGCTAACAAGCATTTTTTATCTAGCGCTTCGAGCTCCTGGAGTCGCAGACGGTAGCTTTCTTCGGTAGTCAACTCGCTGGCTAAGGCTACTCGAAGAGAAGGAATCTAGATTTCTAGGGGAAGGACTGCTTCGCTCCCATAAACCAGGGAGAATGGCATACTGTCTGTTGGAGTCCGGACCGTTGTACGATAGGCCCATAGACATTCACCGAGCTTCTCATTCCAATCGTGCTTGTTTGAAGGCACGAGCTTCTTGAAAAGTTTTATGATGGTTTTATTGAAGGCTTCTGCTAGCCCATTAGCCGCTGGATTGTAGGCAGTAGAGGCTACATTCTGGATTCGATTCCTATCGCAGAACTGATAGAATGTGTGGCTTGCGAACTGTGGACCATTATCATGGATGATCCTGCGAGGTAGGCCGAAGCGGTAGATGACGGAATGTTTGATGAAGCTGATCACGTTCGATGCCTTCACTTCGCTGAGCGGTATAGCTTCCGCCCATTTGGAGAAGTAATCGATTATGGCTAGGATGAACCGATGTCCTTTGAAGGATGACAGGCTGATTGGTTCTATGATGTCCATGCCCCAGGCTTCAAACGACCAAGATGCTGCTGTCGGGTGTAGAAACTCTGAAGGTTGATGAATAAAGTCGGCATGGAACTGACAAGCTCTACACATCTTTGCATATTTAACAACATCTACTATCATTGTGGGCCAGTAATAACCCATTCGTTTGAGGCGATCTTGTAATTTGGGGCTTGGTTGATATACACCACAAACTCCATCGTGAGCCTCCCGGAGTGCATGTTTGGCTTCTATGTCTGATAAGCATCATAACAGTAGCCTATCGTAAGAGCGTCGGTACAACATCTTGGTAGCTGTATCGTAGTAAAATCTGAGGGATCGCCTTTGGATAGACACTGCTTCCTTCGGGTCCTCGGGAAGGATTCCATAGACAGCGTAGTCTAAAGGGAATCTCCAGTCTTTAATATTGACATATATTTCCGTTGTGTAACTGTGATGAATATACAAGGCATCTTTCACACAGAATAGCTCTCGACCAGACACTGTGATCGACTGCTGAGTATTGGTAGGAACGGTCAAGGAAGCAGCGAGACCGGCTAGAGCATCTGCTTCTACATTCTGTAGTCGAGGTACGTGCTCGATGAAGAATCCAGTAAAAGTAGACGCCAACTTGATTGTTGCTCTGTGGTAGGGGATGAGATCTTCGTGACAAACTTCATAATCCCCTCGGACTTGACTAACTGTTATCTTGGAATCGTCGTACGCTTCTAGATAGTCACTTCCAGTTGTTTTGCCAGTTGCAGGCCGATTAATAGGGCATTATATTCGGCCATATTGTTGGTGCATGGTTCCACGAGAGAATATGTACGATGTATAACCAGATGATCAGGTGACACGAGCACGACACCTACTCCAGCCATAATATTTCTTTTGGGTCATGTTCTTGATGCACCGTCAAAGAACATTCGCCAAATGGGAATTTCTTCAGTTGCAGTGTTAGACTCTACTACTTCATCGGGGATTTCGTAGTAGAGTTTGAAAGATTCTGGCACCGGATGAGCTGCCAGAAAATCAGCTAATGCTTGGCCTTTTACTGCCTTCTGAGGAACGAAGAGCATATCATACGGAGTCAATAGCATTGCCCATGTAGCTAAACGGGAATTAAGAGAACCTGGTTTAGTCATGAGTATTCTGAGAGGATTGACTTTAGATATTATGTGGATAGTCTGCCCAGACACATAGTGGCGTGTCTTCTGAATGGCAAATACTAGTACAAGGCATTCCTTTTCCACAGGTGTGTATCTATGCTCGGCACCCACCATTTTACGGCTGAGGTAGTAGATTGTCTGTTCATGACCGCCTTCACTATTCTGAGCTAGGAGGGCGCCAAAAGAATGGTCCATAGTGCGGACATATAGTAAGAAAGTTTTCCCCATTATTGGAGGTACCAATACTGGAGGGCTTATGAGATACGCCTTGATGTCGTCGAACGCACGTTGACATTGTCCAGTCCAGACGAAAGATACGCCTTTCTTCATAAGGTGAGTGAATGGTTGACACCTTCCAGAGAGGTTCGAAATGAATCGTCTGATGTAGGCTAGCCTTCCTGTTAGTCCGTGTAGCTCTTTGAGGTTTCTTGGAGGATGCATATCGAGGATAGCCTTCACTTTCTCCGGGTCCAGATGTATACCATTTGAAGTGATGACGAAACCAAGGAACTTTCCGCTGGAGACTCCCAGAAAAGACTTGGTTGGATTCATCTTGAGTTGATGTGCACGTATTAGTTCGTACACCGTTCTCAAGTCTTAGAGGTGGTTGCCCTTGAAACGACTATTGACTGTGATATCGTCTACGTAGCACTCCACTGTTTTGCGCAACTGATCGCAAAAATTTTTGTTCATGGATCGCTGGTATGTCGCCCCTACATTTTTAATCCGAAGGGCATCACCGTATAGCAGTATACCTCCAACGGTGTTTGAAAATATGTGTGCTTCTCATCGTCGGGGAACATCTTGATCTAGTTGTAGCCTGAAAACCCATCCATGAAGGACATCCACTCGAAGCCGCAAGTATTATCGATCATTACGTCGGTGATCGGTAGAGGGAACTCGTCCTTCGGGCATGCAGTGTTCAAATTACGGTAATCGATACAGACTCAAACTTTACCGTTCTTTTTCATGACTGGAACGATATTGGCAACCCAGTCAGGGTATTTTTCTTCGCGAATGAATCCACTGGAAAGGAGCTTCTTGACTTCATTTTCTATGGCCTCTATGACATCTGGTCAGAATCGTCGTTGTTGCTGCTTCACTGGCTTAGCTTTAGATGAAATATTCAGGCGGTGCATGTCGACTTTAGGATCCAGGCTTGGCATGTCTTCATAGCTCCATGCAAAGACATCGATGTATTCTCTTATAAAATGTATAAAAGATTGGCGTTTCGTCAGATAGACTTTTGCTGATGAAGATTGGTTTAAAAGATTATTCATCTCCTAAGTTGACATGGATGACTTCATCTTCGGTAGGTGGTTCACGTTGTCCGAAGCACAGCTCTCACCTAGTGTGCATCTTTTGAGCCCATTGTTCAAGCTCGATTTATTGGACATCGTCTACGATTCGGTCAACGAAAATCATGTTGACGGACAGAGATGCTTTGAATATATTGCCAATGATGGAGTCTGAGTCCCAGAGGGAGGAGTCAGAAGAATGAGAACAACGATCTGCTTCATCATCTGATCTTTCGGAAGTTATTAGAGGAGAGACATAGCCCAAACCAACACCGTTTCATTGATAGTAGTTCTCAGGTTTGTCGGGAGGAGCAAAGTGTCGTATTGCTAATCGTCGTCTCCGGCCGTAATTTAGCCCCTGTTTGCTTTTGATGGCATATCCCATGTTCTGGATGATATTCTTGGCCTGCCAGCAATATCAAAAAAGTTATATTTTTCCAGTATCATAGTCAGTTTCCGTATTGTGCTTGGGAGAAATAGAGTATGGAACGAACTTTCTTTCGCCAATTATACGACCGAAGATGATTAGTTCTTTATCCTTCTTTCTGGCTGGAACAATGAAGTAGTGGATATCTTTTGGGTAAACTTTTCCCTCAGGTGAGGCGTCGTGACCGGCATGCAGAGGTGTGGTCCTATGCCATGCTCTAGGGCATATATCGAATCTATGTAGTGGTTTACAGATTGATAGACATCGGAGTAATTCAAAATTAAACATTTACTAAGGAAATACGCAAGTTCTTCTTCAGGGATAACATCTTCCGCTGAAGGTACATTATTATGAGTATTGATATACTCATTGAGAGGATCATCATCTGGAAGAGGAGCCATAGTCTTGGCCGAGTTTACCACGTAGGGTAGTTCTTCAGGATTGGGAGGACGGACATCAGTAGGTTCCTTCCGGGGTGTCTTACTGAGAGTGATGGTCAATGGTTTGACCTTGTTAGGGTTCTTCTTTTTCACCCAGATTGTGAGAGGCTTCAGAGTACTTTTTGGAGTAGTACGTCCTTTGACTCGAATGATCAGGGAACCATCATTGGAGGATGAGCTTGCTTCAGCTTCATTGTCAGCTTCGTTGCCATCATCCTTGGGGGGCTGGGATTGTTAAAGTATCGAATCTCCATAGTAAGCTTCGATGCCCTTAATAGGTTCGACATCGGCAAACTTCGTCTTCACGACACCGTCGCTGTTGATGTACTTGAAGCACTGGTGAAGTATGGAAGGAACGATCATGTTCTCGTGTATCCATGGACGTCCCAACAAGACGTTGTAGGATACGTTGGCATCGAGCACATAGCAAGAAACCTCCGTTCGGAGATCATCGATCTGGCACATGAGACGAATTTTGCCCAGCGGGTGGCTTTGACCATAATTGAAAGCCATGATAGTTGTTTTGGTTGCAGATAGCTTGTGCAGAGGGATCCCAGAATTTGAAAAAAACTTCTAGAAATGATGCTGAAGGAGGATCCTGGATCTATGTGCATGCGGTCCACCTTGATCGCCCCGATATACCCTGTATAATACAGGGGTCTATTATGACGATTATTTTTGAGTAACATGTCCTCCTATGAAAAGGTGATGTTGGGCACCACTTACATAGTACTGTTGCAGTAAGGACAGGAGGCAGGGTCTTCAGCGGGGGCTTTGACTTCGATGAGGTAAGAGTCAGCATGTAGTAATTCCTCACTTAAGGCCTTTCGCGTTTTATTGGAGAGTTGCAACACATCGAACAGAGACAACCTGGCAGGTGTATTGGCTAGCTGTGCCAGTATATCAAGTTGTAGGGCCGATCCATTTCTTCGGAAGCTGGAGCCTTCAGAGACTTGTCAAACCGCATTTCCTTCTGCTTGGCTTTGTCCGTAGTTAAAGGCTTAGACGGGCCGGCCTCTGAGCTTGTTTGGGCAGCAGGAGGTTGAGGAGGTACTTTTTCTTCTTGTGCTGGGTTGTATGTCCGAAGATAAGTCTTCCTCGATCACGTCTCGCCAGATAGAACCTTGTAGATGGGAGAGGATACCATATGACATGACTTGTACTTCTTACCCCTTTTTGCTTTGGAAGGTACCACTCCCTGCGTTACTTCTTGCATAAGGTCTGAATGGACCCACATGATCTCACCATGTTTAATTGTGAGTTTCACCAAGGTTGAGATGCGAGCTGGCGGTAGGTTGATGACTTTCATTATTGCCTTAGAAATAGGGACCATGCCGTTTGGGACTTCTGTAGGAGGAAAGTCACCAAACTGAAGAGAGATCATGTTAGAAGATATGACCTTGTCTTTAGCTTTGAGGTTGATCACTTGGCTGTCGATAAGCTGTTCTATGTTTTTTTTCAAGACGATGCAGTCCTTGGTGGAATGATGCACGTACTGCTGATAGAGATAGTACTTGGGATCATTGAGCTCGTTCGCCTCTGCAGGGCGTCGTAGTGGAGGCAATGTCAGTTTATTACCCTTTGTCAATATATGATAGATGGTAATGACATCGTCTTCATCAAAGGAGAAGGTCTCCTTAGGCTTGTCGGAGGCGCCCTGAGAATTGGAAGCTCCTTTGGATGTGTCAACCTTCAGGACTTCTTTCCCTTTACCCCCGTGGACAGGGATAGTCTGAGGGTGCTTGCCCTTGTCTTCAGATTTGGGTGTTTTCAACCCTAGTAGGTCCAAGTTAGGAACGTCATTTTCAGCAGCATCAGCGGCTCCAATAAAAGCGGGCCATGTAACATACTTATGTATACCCAGACTAAACTTTACTGTAGAAAGTAAGTTAGGTCGACAAGTATCCATAAGTTCTGAGTCTGTTATGTCGAAGGGCATCTTCAGTGCTAGCCGTCTGAAGCGTTCGATGAAGGCGATGACAGACTCGGTCCTACTTTGCTTGGTCTCGATGAGAGTGGACATACTAACATGCATGCCACTCTCGTAAAACCTGTTGAGGAACAACCTCTCCAGGTCTTTAAATGAATTGATACATCCGTCAGAAAGACTGTAGAACCATTCAAAATATAAGCCTGCCACTACCAGAATAAGTCATATTAGCGACGCCAAAACACATCGCTAATATGAGAAAAAGCGTCGCTAATCGTATTTATCAACATTTTTAGAGACATTTTTCTGTGGTCGCGGAAAGCCATGTCGCTGACAGGCAAAACGTCGGTAATCGTCACCATTACCGATGCTAAATAAACATCAGTAATGACCGACGTTCACCAACACCACATCGGGAAAATGGCAACATTTTGAATGTCGGTCAACGTCGGTGAATTTAGCGACGTATGCTACTTTTTACAGACGTTTATCGACTCTGTAGAAAAGGGAAACTGGGTCGGTAAACGTTGCTATACTGGTGATTTAGCGACGTTTACCGACGTTTAGTGACGCAGCTAAACGTTGGTAAACGTCGCTAAAATGTAAAAAATTTACAGAATGTCCACAGAATTATATTTTCTTCCTGCAGTTTAATAAATAGCAATAAATACCCAGAAGCACATTTTCTTCCTGGGTTCGCCGACCCCTTTGGTGGAACACTCAACACCGGTACATCACAATATACATATGTATCAACACAAACAAGAGTAAAAGTCTACAAGAGTAAAATATCCAAAGTCAGTAAACGAATATCCAAAGTATACAACCAATATCCACATGAATTCAAAACCAATAATGAAAGTCTACACAAGCAAATAATCCACAACCAATAATGAAACAACATAAACAAACACTAAAAAACACTACAATCTCGTAAAACAGTCCTAACTCGGAATACTGTAGATCTGGAGGAGGGGCACCATCGTGCCTCAAGGATTGAAACATCTCATACTCCTCCCGTGAAATCGTCGTCGATGAAGAAGGTATTGACGTCGGTGGTCGAAGGTAGTGACGTTTGCGGAGTCGACGATGATGAAGGTGCACCCGGAGGACAAAAATGCTCCAACGCTGCTAGTCGCTCGTGGTAGGAATGCATGGTAGATAACAGCCTCGTACTGCTATCAACCATCGAATCCTGCATCAACGTAAGCCTCTCGCCCATGGACAGCTGTGATGCCTGCAGATCCGTCACGCTGTGCTCTGTCGACACTCTAAGATCAGTGACGCCCCGTTCTGTCCTCTCAGTCACATCCCTGAGCTCCATAATGCTGCGGTCGAGCATATCCAATCGTACTATGAGTGCAGCATCGTCCGTCTGGTGCTGCTCCTGGATCCGTCGTAGCATCTCGTCATGGACAGACTCCACCATTTGCTGGACTCGAGTAGACTCCTGGGAAGGATGTAGGCCATGCACACTAGCATGGGAGGCCCTATAGGACTGTGTCACAACTAGGGCGCCATAGGATCACATACCGTAGTACGTACCCCTGTGGAGACCACCAGCGGCAGTCACCCACCGCTCATCCTCCGACGGAGTTGGAGCGAGCTACGAGGAAGTACCGTCCTCTTCCGCAGCATGTGCACTAGCAGCCGCCCGCTCCTTAAGCCGTTGAAACTCGGCCTAGAAAGCATGGATACTCTGTAGCTTCTAATGTCGAATGTACTTATTATTACTAACTACATGAATATCTATTTGCATGCATATTTACTAAGTTATATCAAAACTAACACGAAGTATTAAAATTAATAAATTGAATTGTAATACTTACATAGGCCTGCTCCGCCCTCTCGTCAATAAGCTTTCCGCCCTTCCGATGTGTGGCCAGGAAGATAGTCACCATATTGGCATCATCACCCCTCCTTACCTATAATTAAATATATCACCTTTTACTAATTTATCTGTAACCCGTCTTCCTGAATTTCCCTAATTATTAATTTTTTTTCTTTCTTTTATTGTGCTTGAAGGTCGTTTCGTCGAGACTTTGCGAATAACTTTATGATTAATTTCTATTGAAAACAAGTTCTAAAAATTAAATACTGTGAGAGTACCATTTTGTTTTAATAAATATTTTATTGAAGTATATAGTTAGAATTATGAAAGTAGTTTTGTTACTACCTTAAATTTTATTAATTTTGAAGATTATAAATATTTATAGAATTAAAGAATATGTTTCAAACTATTTGATGACATCGGATATTATCTATATTATAGTGATAAATAATATTATTTTGATTTAAAAATATGTTATTTGACAAAATATTAAGTTTTATTTTAAAGTTATGTCGATCGCCTATTTCATTTTGATTTAACTCATACGATTTGAATTATTTATCAATATAGAATAATATTTTAAATTATTATGGCAATCTTAATAAAATTGTGATTAGATTAATTTTTGGCTTAAAAAGTTATTCTATATAATTTAAACTATGGACAATATTAGTTATCAGTTTTAAATTGGCAGTATTATCTATTAGTAGAATTTGATAAAAAAAATATTATTTGATTCAAATTTATGTATTAAGATTATGTTAAACTAGTTTTAAATATTTATTTGGTTTTAAACTAAGGGATATCGAATTAGATTTGATTTATAAAATATATGTTACAACATTTTATATCAACAAGTACTATCTTTAAATTATTGGCAGGACCAATGTTTGGATTAAGATTACGATGAAATATGTTTTAAACTAATTTGTACTATCGAATATATATTTTAAATATTAATTGATTGAATTAGTTTTGATTTAAATAGTTACTTGATTTAATTAAAAGAGGAAGCTTTATCAAACTCGGAATTGTACTCCTTATCAAACTACGAGTTCCTACTTAAGAAGAGCAATTATCCCCATCCCCTTATTGACGTCCTCTCTCCCAAACCCCTAGCACGGTCGACCATCATCCCTGTCGCCACCTGTTGGCGTACACCACGTCACCGTGTCCGCCACCATAACCACAGTAGTTGTTGCCACATACAGAGTAACCCACCACCGATACACACACAACCAACAATAAATAACAACTCGCTGGAGCCCAGCCATGTCCCGCCTATAGCCACCCGATCCCTGCAGAACCACCCATTGGCCACGAATCTCTGCCATCATCTTTTGGCAACCATCACCAACGTCATCACCACCACCATCAAACCGAACACCAGACCGTCGCCATCTCCTCCTTTGTACGCCAAACCCAGCCACCACTTCATAAACCACCACCATCACCATATTCGTGTTCGAATGTGTCGGTGTCCAACAAAATTACCGTACCGATCGTGTCCGGACCCGTGTTGTCCGTGCATCTATTCCCTTACACCAGCACAAATTTTTGTGTCCGAGTCGGACACGAATACAGAACCAATCAAATTCTATATCCGTCACCCCAGACTCGACCCAAAAGAGATCATCTCCTTCGTATAAAAATTAAGCCTAACCTAACCCCCAGGATCGCCGCGGATAGAATTATTTTTGTGTAATTATACAAGAAATTATTCATTGTTAAAAATAAGGAAAAACCTGTTTCAAAAACTAGAAAATTGTTCCACACGACGTGCGTCACGCCAATCTGGACGACGTGGTCGCGTACCGAAAGCATCGAAAGCTGCGTAACGGCTTCGTGGTCGTGTGGGCTTTGGCGGAATTCAAATTGGTCGCGTGTGCGCGAAGAATTTGATGCGTATCCGTTGAAATTCACCGTATCGTGTACTTTGCAAATTCTCCAATTACTTTATGCATGCTCGTCAGATCGAGACGAAACTTACGCCAACAGAACCGTATCATTTTTTTGGTCCTGTATGCCAAGTTTGGTCCGATTCTGAGACCGTTGATAAAATCACCGTTTTGTGGGCCCTACGGTCCCACTCAACAGGCGATTTTGTGCACAGCCCGCCGGAATCCAACTCTGGACATACAGTTGGGTTCGTATCGAAAAACTGGATCTGTAGACATGTAGTTTGACGACTTTAGAGACCGTTGACTCTGCCACGCTTTTCGGTGCAAAGCGGGTCCAACGACGGACATCGTTTTTGCCCAAAATTACCGTTTTGCCCCTGTGTCCAGAATTGGACTTAAGGACAGGCAATCCTAGCTAATTTGACTATTTTGAGAACGTTGGTACTGTCTATTTCAGCATCTGGATACTTCTGCATATGTTGACTGATTGTTGCTCGTTGAGTGGTATAATATTTTTGGTTTCTCCAGCTAAGGACCTCAGGCAAGTGCACTTTCTGATTGCTTTCCGATTCATAGTAGTCTTTTTATTTCATGTCTTTACATATATCTTGCTGCTTGTTGACACGCTCGTCACACGGAGTAGTCGGAAGGGGAAATATCTTAGTAAACATGTGAACTACCCTGAACTATCCCATGAGTCTATTCTTGAACGATAGCAGCTGCACACGACACGTACAGTGAGCCGTATTTACCCCCTAGTCGTTCACATATTGAAACAGATATTTCACACCACCTAGATAGATGTCTTTTATTAGTTTTTCCTTGTTTATTTCTCTATCGTGCTATGTCATCTGTTTCTTACTAGCTTTCATATTCCATATGCTATTTTCATGTCTTGTCGATTCTATTGTGTTTTTGCATTGCCGTCGGTTTGTGTACTTGTTCCAATCCTGATTGGATAACCAACATTTTTCAGGTTTAGCCGCTATCACTCTTAGCACTGGGGAAGACTTGGGTATGCTGAA
This sequence comes from Iris pallida, assembly GCA_029216955.1. Lineage (NCBI taxonomy): Eukaryota > Viridiplantae > Streptophyta > Magnoliopsida > Asparagales > Iridaceae > Iris > Iris pallida. Next base: position 36,100,549 of record JANAVB010029819.1, read on the forward strand.
GACAACCTAGAAATAGATAACAGTTGTTCCATTTTCATTAACTGTAAAATCTTGTATTTTCTTTAATTATAAATATTGTAATAAATCTAGAAATGTGAATGAGCAATATTGTTTATTTTTGAGCATTTATTTTATTGCGGGCTTGACAGCATTCTACCGCCGACTCTGCGGCGTAGGCTGGCTTGGACACGTCTCATATCCGGAAAGCGGGTACGGGTCGTGACAAGTTTTTGTGGTGGCCCATGCAGGTCAGTTTTTGCAAATTATGCGAACTCGTGGTAGTACCATATCAGTCGTACTACTGCGAGCCTGCGACTAGGAAATGCTCATTCACAATTAGGATTGAATTAATTTAGGAGAATGATTAGGAATAAGAGTCCCTTCTTAAATTGATTATTGGGTAGTTAAGGATTAAGCCATGCAATTTACTAAATTTAGATGACCTGAAAGGCTTTATAGATACACTATTACATTTGATACGACGATATTACCTAAGGTGGGTAGATTATTTACTCATCAACTTAGGCCTTCCTGGAATCCGATTCTTAACCGTAACCCATTTTCCTGAATTTTTTTTATATAATTTTTTTTTGGAATTGAATTATGATTTTTGGAATTTTTATAGAAGAGTTTAGTCATGGTTAAGAATTAGAGTACAAGATGACTAGAAATCATGGCACGGATAGTGTGGTCCTGTGCCTCGACTAATATTCTAGCCATGGTAGAGAAGGTCGAGCCATAGGTGTATCCTAACTAGAAATACCGGGCTAAGTTGCAGCTTGACCTCTATAAAGAATTTAATTAGTTATTTATTAATTAATATTATGATTTTAGGAGATCTGTTTGTACTAAATCAGTCCGGACTGGACCCGAACGCAACCTAAGCCCTGGTAGTCCTGTAGTGCGACCAACGACGTCCATGTAGATATATGGATGTGTATACATATTGGTAGTCCATTTTGGTCTTGTGAATAATTTTTATAAATTGTATATTGAATAAAATAGATGTGTTATTGCTATTTAAATTTGTATTTTACTTGGGAGTAGGATGACCTTCCCTTAAAATGATATTTCAGGATTTATTTAGACTATAATTGTGCATAAATATATCCATAATAAGTAGACATAGTATTTTATACATATTTCCCTCGATCTTGAATGTTAGAGAAATATAAATTTAAGTTTATATTTATTTTGCCTTCGGTCCTTTCCTTCTTGATCTTATCATTTGTACAACTTTATCTTATGTCTTCTCTAAACATTGCCCTATCATGAGTTTGTATCACTTATATTTTTGGACCCAAGGGATTTACCTTTTAAATAATTTCTCACTCAATTGTCTATTCCTTAACCTTAAGTTAAAGAGTTATCCTCCATAACTAATTATTTTCTTTTCAAGACTTGATATTCATACTGGAAGGACAGATACATACACCCTCTTAGAACTTGTTTGAAATTCTAGAACCCCTTTTGAAATTTCATAAGGTGTAGTTAACAGAATGTTCGTTGACTTGCGATGACAAGACAACAGCACACTTTCGCCACTTATTTGAATTACCGAGACTACGGGTTCACTGCAGCCAGCAGCGCACTGGCGTGGCATGTCCCCAAGTTGAAATAATTTCAAGTAAGCATGAGTTATCGAATGTCACTCAAGCTATAGCTTAGTTGCTATATTTTCTTGAATTATTATTCAAGATTGGATAGAGTTGATAAGGTATTCATTACCGTATCCTTATTTGAGTCGTGGAACCAAGAGTTTATTGCTGCTAGCTGTACACTGGTGAGGCATAAATTCTTGGTAAAACGACTTCAGATATGTTTACGATATTCGAATACCATATAGGCTACGTCTTTTATTGGCATACGACTATAAAGTTTCTAAATTGATTTGTGCATTATTCCTAGTTACCAACTTCTCAATAAACTGATTGTCCTTTTCCCCATATCTTCTTATTTTGAATCGTCATCTTTTAAACCTAATTTGATTTCCTTCCATTAGATTCATAATCACCCCTAGATTATGATTCTTTGATCATGCTTACCCAATCGATCGTGTTAGAACGGTTTCGATTTGGACCATCCTTAACGACCTTTAGATCACGATTAGATTAATAGATTCTATTTCAATCGTGCCAATTCACATGTTATCCTAGAATTCAATTTTATAATCATGCCTAAATAATTTTGCTTAAATATTTGTTTGTACCACATTGAGTTCAAATTCAGATCGATCTTGAACAATTTTTGTTCAAGACTAAAGCATAATCGTGCCTACATTTTAACTAAGTTTTATTTATTCCATCGTGATAATGACTATTGTGATCTTGTTCATGCTCGTACCAACTTTTAAATTTTGATCATGCTTAGATAATTTCCATGAGTATCCTTGATCGCGACTACTTCGTAAATTTATCTAAGTAATTTTTCCATGTGTAGCATCAGCCAAAATTTTTGACCATTGATCATGCCTATATAATTCCAAGTGTAGCAAACCGTGCCACATAGTATCTTTTATTAAAATTTTAATTTTATTCACGACCTGATTCGTTTGATCAGCGATCATATCATTTCTTGATCATGACTAATTGTGCCATTCGAAAATTTTCGAGTAAGAAATTTTCTAAGGTGGGTAGAGTCTTCGATTGATGAACTTTTGTCGAATTCTTTTGAAAATATTTTAGTGCATTTATGGTTTTTTGGAGTTTCAAACGCTTTCTTCCTGGTTTATTTATTTTTTCGATCAATTTCTTTTGTCAGAAATTTCTATTACCTTTCACCAATCTACCAAGTCTGTCTATCCTAGTAGTCCTTAAATTCGAGGACGAATTTATTTCTAAGGTGGATAGATTTGTAACCCCTCTTCCTGAATTTCCCTAATTATTAATTTTTTTTCTTTCTTTTATCGTGCCTGAAGGTCGTTTCGTCGAGACTTTGCGAATAACTTTATGATTAATTTCTATTGAAAACAAGTTCTAAAAATTAAATACTGTGAGAGTACCATTTTGTTTTAATAAATATTTTATTGAAGTATATAGTTAGAATTATGAAAGAAGTTTTGTTACTACCTTGAATTTTATTAAATATTAATTTTGAAGATTATAAATATTTATAGAATTAAAGAATATGTTTCAAACTATTTGATGACATCGGATATTATCTATATTATAGTGATAAATAATATTATTTTGATTTAAAAATATGTTATTTGAAAAAATATTAAGTTTTATTTTAAAGTTATGTCGATCGCCTATTTCATTTTGATTTAACTCATACGATTTGAATTATTTATCAATATAGAATAATATTTTAAATTATTATGGCAATCTTAATAAAATTGTGATTAGATTAATTTTTGGCTTTAAAAGTTATTCTATATAATTTAAACTTTGGACAATATTAGTTATCAGTTTTAAATTGGCAGTATTATCTATTAGTAGAATTTGATAAAAAAAATATTATTTGATTCAAATTTATGTATTAAGATTATGTTAAACTAGTTTTAAATATTTATTTGGTTTTAAACTAAGGGATATCGAATTAGATTTGATTTATAAAATATATGTTACAATATTTTATATCAACAAGTACTATCTTTAAATTGTTGGCCGGACCCATGTTTGGATTAAGATTACGATGAAATATGTTTTAAACTAATTTGTACTATCGAATATATATTTTAAATATTAATTGATTGAATTAGTTTTGATTTAAATAGTTACTTGATTTAATTAAAAGAGGAAGCTTTATCAAACTCGGAATTGTACTCCTTATCAAACTACGAGTTCCTACTTAAGAAGAGCAATTATCCCCATCCCCATATTGACGTCCTCTCTCCCAAACCCCTAGCACGGTCGACCATCATCCGTGTCGCTACGTGTTGGCGTACACCACGTCACCGTGTCAGCCACCATAACCGCAGTAGTTGTTGCCACATATAGAGTAACCCACCACCGATACACACACAACCGACAACAAATAACAACTCGCTGGAGCCCAGCTATGTTCCGCCTACAGCCACCCGATCCCTGCAGAACCACCCATTGGCCACGAATCTCGGCCGTCATCTTCTGGCAACCATCACCAACGTCATCACCACCACCATCAAACCGAACACCAGACCATCGCCATCTCCTCTTTTGTACGCCAAACCCAGCCACCACTTCATAAACCACCACCATCACCATATTCGTATTCGAATGTGTCGGTGTCCAACAAAATTACCGTACCGATCGTGTCCGGACCCGTGTTGTCCGTGCATCCATTCCCTTACACCAACACAAATTCTCGTATCCGAGTCGGACACGAATACAGAACCAATCAAATTCTGTATCCGTCACCCCAGACTCGACCCACAAGAGATCATCTCCTCCGTATAAAAATTAAGCCTAACCTAACCCCCAGGATCACCGCAGATAGAATTATTTTTGTGTAATTATACAAGAAATTATTCATTGTTAAAAATAAGGAAAAACCTGTTTCAAAAACTAAAAAATTATTCCACACGACGTGCGTCACGCCAATCCGGACGACGTGGTCGCGTACCGAAAGCATCGAAAGCTGTGTAACGGCTTCGTGGTCATGTGGGCTTTGGCGGAATTCAAATTGGTTGCGTGTGCGCGACGAATTTGATGCGTATCCGTCGAAATTCATCGTATCGTGCACTTTGCAAATTCTCCAATTACTTTGTGCATGCTCGTCAGATCGATAAAAAACTTGTGCCAACAGAACCGTATCATTTTTTTGGTCCTGTATGCCAAGTTTGGTCCGATTCTGAGACCGTTGATAAAATCACCGTTTTACGGGCCCTACGGTCCCACTCAACAGACGAATTTGTGCACGGCCTGCCGGAATCCAACTCTGGACATACGATTGGGTTCGTATCGAAAAACTGGATCTGTAGACATGTAGTTTGACGACTTTAGAGACCGTTGACTCTGCCATGCTTTTCGGTGCAAAGCGGGTCCAACGGCGGACATCGTTTTTGCCCGAAATTACCGTTTTGCCTCTGTGTCCAGAATTGGACTTAAGGACAGGTAATCCTAGCTAATTTGACTATTCTGAGAATGTTGGTACAGTCTATTTCAGCATTTGGATACTTCTGTATGTGTTGACTGATTGTGGCTCGTTGAGTGGTATAATGTTTTTGGTTTCTCCAGCTAAGGACCTCAGGCAAGTGCACTTTCTGATTGCTTTCCGATTCATAGTAGTCTTTTCATTTCATGTTTTTACATATATCCTGCTGCTTGTTGACACGCTCGTCACACGGAGTAGTCGGGAGGGGAAATATCTTAGAAAACATGTGAACTATCCAGAACTATCCCATGAGTCTATTCTTGAACGATAGCAGCTGCACACGACACGTGCAGTGAGCCGTATTTACCCCCTAGCCGTTCACATATTGAAATAGATATTTCACACCACCTAGATAGATGTCTTTTATTAGCTTTTCCTTGTTTATTTCTCTATCGTGCTATGTCATCTGTTTCTTACTAGCTTTCATATTCTATATGCTATTTTCATGTCTTGTCGATTCTATTGTATTTTTGTATTGCCGTCGGTTTGTGTACTTGTTCCAATCCTGACTGGATAACCAACATTTTTCAGGTTTAGCCGCTATCACTCTTAGCAGTGGGGAAGACTTGGGTATGCTGAAGACAACCTAGAAATAGATAACAGTTGTTCCATTTTCATTAACTGTAAAATCTTGTATTTTCTTTAATTGTAAATGTTGTAATAAATCTAGAAATGTGAATGAGCAATATTGTTTATTTTTGAGCATTTATTTTCTTGTGGGCTTGACAGCGTTCTACCGCAGACTCTGCAGCGTAGGCTGGCTTGGACACGTCTCGTATCCGGAAAGCGGGTTCGGGTCGTGACATTATCGAACTTGTATTAAAATAATATTCTTGAAATAAAAAACATACCAAACGACGAAAATGTTTCGTCATCGGAATCGACCCACCGCACCACTTTGACCCCTGCTTTCTACCCGCCTTAGCATTCTCAGACTTTTCCTTGTACCTTGGCTCGTCAAATAGAGCCTTCATCGCAGCCCACTGCTCCGGGGTGATCCAACCTTGGATCGGCTTTCCAGCACGATCACGAGTCTTCTGATCATTAATAGCATCACGGATCAGCTTAGCAGCGACTGCGGGAAACATCCCCTCGATCATCTCGGCCCGGTACGGTGGATAGAAAAACATATCCTAGACGAGTACAAACCAAATATTTATCAGTTATATATAATATGCAAAAATTATATGATTTATGTTAAAAACGAATATATTTTAAGCTTGAAGCGCGCAAACCAGTAGGCCTTCCTCTCGTCCGGAGCATCAGAGTAGTTTATCCAAGGACCACCATAATTAGTCCTCAAGAAGTAGCCTAGGCGTCTCTTTATTGACGGGGGACGATATCTATACAGACATATTATATTCATGAGAAAAATTCATTTATGATAAACACAGGAAAAAAATGATAAACCAAAATACTTACTTTGTACCGTCGGCCCAGATCTCCATCCTCGTCTCCTCCAGAGGTGCGCATGCATCATCTGCCTGATACTGGTCGGTCGTCGGCTCAACCTCCTCCATCTGTTCATCTGTCTCTATTGTTGTATCAGCAGGAGGAATGCTAGACGACGAAGCAGTCTCAGGCCTAGAACTACTCGTCCCAGGAGATATGCCACGTAGCGTCGGGGCAGGCGGAGGTACTGTCCGATACACAGGAGTACTGGACGACGAAGATCCAGAGCTGGTAGGAGTACCTTGTTCTCTGCTAATACCAGTACCCCGTGCCCCATGTCGGGATATGCAGAACGATCCGCGATGACCTGTCATACCTGATAACAACATATGACGAGATACAACAAATAATAGTGCATTAGAAATATGAAAGTACAACAATGACAAGATAATAACCAAGATAACATATGATGATACATTTTACAAGAAACATCTAAGTCCAGATAGTATATTCTACGAGAAACATCTAAGTTCAGATAGTACATTCTACAAGAAACATCTAAGTCAAGATAGTACATTCTAAAAAAAATATCTAAAAATGAAAGTATATCTCTCTCAATCATCTTCAGAATATTCATCTTGTTCGTCTCCCTCGACCTCATCTTCCTCTTCCTCCTCCTCCTCATCTTCAGTTTTATCTTCGCCTTCATCGACTTCGCCTTCCTCTTCGGATAATTCTGTATCTTCTACATTAGTCGTGTAATGTGTAACTTCCGTGGAGTCCACATCAACAATATTGGTTACAAGAGGTAGCTCATCCTCCTGATAAGCTTTTTCGTCAACATAAAAATTATCTCTAGCTTTAGTCTTGCATACTGCCCACCAGTCAGACTTCGTTACTCCCCGTCTCGGATAAGCTGTGAAGTACACGAGCTGAGCCTGAGTTGATAGGACAAATGGTTTGTAGCCTTGATGTCTACGCTTGTAGTTTATATCCACAAGACCATGCTTGTCAATTTTCTAACCTTTATTTTCAATCGAATCGAACCATTCACACTTGAACAACACGATCTTTGCTGGTTCTCTGCCATAATTATATGTCAACTCCACAATCTCTCACAAGATGCCAAAGAAATCATTTCCTGGATCGACGTCTTTGTAGTTCGAAGATTTGATACACAAACAACTATTTTTCGTGGAATCAAGATCCAGGAAGCTGTCTCTGATCGGAGCATTTGTCGACTTGAACCTAAAGCCATTGACACGGTAACATGGCCATATTTTAACAGAAGTAATTGGTCCCTTGGTAAGAGTTCTAATTAATTTAATCTCTGGTGAAATTAGACGATCGACCGGAATACCAAAGAAGAGATAGTAAGTTTTTTGTTGCGCAGTTGCATTAGAAGTGGCCAGTAATTACCAAGTTGCTTACATATCCGCTCAACCAAGAAGGAAAATGACGTATCATTTCTTGTTCTAATGCTTCATCTGTTATGTAGGGTCTAACCGACCTCAACTCATCATTATATGTGCTAAAATACAGTAAAGCAACTGCCAATTAGTACAATAATATTAGCTTATACTATTACATTGAGATAACATAAACTCATCATTAATTACTTACCCCTCTAGCTTCTACACTTCATCCTCGTCGCAATGGAGTAATATATACAAGTAAGCAGCCCTTAGCTCTTCGTCATTCAAATATCTCTTCTTTATTTTTCCCGAAGGCTTTTCGGACGCATTGAATACTTTCAGTATTCCATCATTAGATTCTTGATATGATCCGTCGTCGTTTCTCGGAGACCTTCTCGATTCTTGGCGGGGGATTAGCCTTCTCTACAATGCCAGCACGAAAAGCATTCATGTTCCTCCAGTACGGATGATCCTTCGACAGGAATTGTCGATGACAATCGAAGAAGCATAGTTTGCCTCTGTGTTTCAAACGGAAAGCCTTAGTGCGGTCCATGCAATACGGACATGAAAGATGACCATGCGTGCTCCATCCAGATAACATACCATAGGCCGAAAAGTCATTAATGGTCCACATAAGTGCTACCCGCATCTGAAAATTTTATTTTCAAGATACATCGTACGTGTTGGAACCTACTTCCCACAGCTGATTCAACTCATCAATCAATGGCTATAAGTACACATCGATATTCCTTTTCAGATTGTTCAGACCTGGGATAAAAACGGTGAGGAACATATACGAAGTCTTCATACACATCCAAGGCGGTAGATTGTATGGAGTGACGATCACAGGCCAACACGAATACTGGGATCCCGAAAGTCCAAATAGGGTAAAACCATTGGAGCAGAGACCCAATCTGACATTACGCGGACCAGAAGCAAAATTTGGATACTCTCGATCAAAGTGCTTCTATGCTTCACCATCAGATGGGTGATCCAACACTCCTTCGGTCTGTTCTCGCTTATGCCAACTCATGTTTTCTGTAGTTTCCTTCACCATAAACAACCGCTGCAACCGCGGCATAAATGGCAAGTAGTATATCGAATCGGTAGGCTTCCTTTCACCGACAGACTTTTCTCTATCACTTCCCTTGTAGCGTTCAACACCACAAAATATGCAGGCATCTTCATCATTGTCGTCTTTGTATTACAACATGCACCCTTTTTGACATGTATCAATTTTCTCATATCCCATCCAGAGCGATCTCACCATCCTCTTAGAGTAGTAAAAGTCTTTAGGCAACTTAGCACCCTCAGGCAGTATTTCTATAATCAACTCCATAAGTCGGTTGTAGCAATCTTGCGACATATTAAAATCGAACTTGATGCTCAATAATCTTGTAACCACCTCCAACGGTGAATGTTCCTCACAACCAGGATATTATGGAGTCCTTGCATTCTCCAGCAACTGCATGAACTTTGCAGCATCGGCGTTCGGTGCCTCTTTAGGTGCCTCATGATTGTCCGGATCAAAACTAGGCCCGACTGCGTCAAAAACTATGTTCACCAACCCATCGTCGTAAGCAGCATGGTTGTGGACATCGACATAAGGCTCATACTCCGAGGCTAAAGACACAAGTTCTTCATGCGCGCTCCACTGATAGTAATTCGGCATGAAACCCTTCGAGTATAAAAGATACATGACTTTGACTTCTGGATGATATTTCAAGTTGCGACATCTCACACACGGACACTTAATTTTGGTACCGTCCATCTACTGAGGGAACGCCTTAGCAAACTGCAGAAACTGCTGTACACCCTCTATGAATTCATCCCGCACACCGCACATGTCATCAGGATGACGGTTCACTACAAGAATAAGGGCTTTTCTTGACGGTGATTCCCCGTCAAGAAAGGGGTATCTTGACGGTTGCGTATCCGTCAAGTAGGCCGGAGTCAAGAAAAGACCCTCCCTTTTCTTGACGGTCGCTGGCAGGGCTTTTTTTGACGGTTTTTTGTCGTCATATTAAGTAGTTTTCTTGACTATTCTTAGCCGTCAAGATAGCAGTTTTTTAAACCGTCAATGTAGGAAAAAACTTTTCTTGACTCCGGCCTAGATGACGGTTATTAGCCGTCAAGAAAAACATTTATTCACAGGCTATTATGCAGCATGATTTGAATTAAAATTGACATTTGACAACCATAAAGAGAAGTTATCCAAAGTACCATCAAGAGAAGCTTGCCAAAATTCTATCAAGAATTATATATAATATTAATCAAACACACATAATATCAATCCAGAAGCTACGCACATCAAATTACTATAAAACCCAAATTTTATATTAACAAACTGTATTGTTCATACTACAAAAAACTTCCAATACATAATATCATCGCACCACATGTATTCTTCACTTGTCCAACCACAACATAATCCAACCACAAAGTATAGGTATCTCGCATCTGTTGTTTCTATACCACTTAAACATCCAAACTACTGACATCCATCACTTGTCACCACAAAACATAATCCAACCATACAAAATAAAACCCAAAAAATAGCAAACCGGATCGGAGCACATCTCCCATATCCACAGCATTTCCCTATTCACAGCATGCATGCACCTTCATTTTTCAACAAGTTCCTGAGAGAACAAGAACACAAATTGTTAATATACTGAACTGCATTCTAACAATACCTTTTCAAGTATTATGGCCAGTTATATGAAAGAAAAATTACAGCAAGATAATCCATTCAATAATTTTAACATAGGATACCTTAAATAACTGCATAAAATCTGCAGGCTTTTTCTTGAAGATTCCAGTCTCCTGTATTCTTGCTCTCTCCATTGTCTACAATATTGACATAACAACGGTCTCAAGTTCAAGTAAGAATTCTAATATCTACTCATTTCAGATCAACCTTTTAAAAGGTGTCATCTCTCTGAAATAAGGAATAACTTAGCAGGTGAATTAGGCAATGAATTACGAAATTGTGGATTCTCTTCCATAAATGCGGGAAAAAAACTAGTCCACAGTAAGCATTTGGACAAAAACAGCCAGTCATTAACAACAAATAAAATAGGTTTTCAATTAGCATAACTATGCAATAAAAACAAACTTTACCAAATTATGGACTTCTACTTATGGCATCTACCTTCTAATTTACCTTAGTCAAAAGCACTTACCCTAGCCATTTCCAAAATTCTACTCTTAGGCCTAGGCCACATACCGATGTTCATATTCCATTTCATATATGCATATACATATATATAAATTCCTAATTGTCTACCTACTAATCTATCTCTATAATATTATCCCTATTAAGGTAATATCCTATTATCTAGGCTAAGCATCACCTACCATCATCACAGGTATTTACCTATTCTTAAACACTAGGTACTTATCCTTCTCATTTCCTTTGCCCATACCCACTCACATATTGGCCAAACATGGCATGTACAGGGGGTTTAACCCTTTGTCTAACCTGTGCAACCCTCAGGGCCCATGGCCCTCACCCCTACTGTCAAGAGCAGGTTAAGGTACGGCCACACCTGTCCATTGGCCACCAAGGCCTCTACAAGCCTAGGCCTTCACATTTCCCCTTTTTACTCCTCCATCTAACTGTTACATAGATATAAAGTACTGATATAGGCTACTGTTTTCCCTTCATACTGATACCATATATCAAATATGCCAGTTATCCTTACTCTCATATGTAATAGTATTCGCTATTCCTTTCCACATATATGATAGAAAGGATACAGAACTGATACAAAAACAGGCTCATATATATGACACATGATTCAGGACATTAACTAGTGATGCTCTGATTTTTCACTAACTCTCACTCTCATCTCAGAGATACAACTCACATGCACACATAATTCCTTCCTAACTTGCTATACTATTTCACTCTAAAATTCACTCACTCACTAGCCAACATAGGCCTAAGATTAAGTGTCCTGCCTCTTCCCCCATCTAAACCCCTTGCCTATCCATCTACCTATATAGCCCTATCTATTTAGCTATCTAGCTCGCATAAGCCTACTGCTAACATTCATATATATATATAGGATACATACAATATATATATATATATATATATATATATATATATATATATATATATATAACTATATATTACATTCTCCTCACATCTCTAGTGCACTATACTAAGTATCTCAACTAATACTTATTCATTCACGTTGGCCAATGGCCAAGGCTCCAATCTAGAACTGACTTCTACTGGACTATGGCCAATGCCAGGCCACAATGGCTGCCAAACCACACCCCATACCTGCCCCACTGTTCGAGCAAGGCAAAACACTGCCTGCTGTCCACCTATTCTTCAAATCCTCCCTCTCTAAACCTCTGATACTCTCATCCTCATATAGACTCATTCACACCTATTACTTGGTTAGACATAGGACTGAACTAAGTTTTCTGATACATTGTCAAGTGGCTCAACTGATACAAGTGAGACACTAACACACTTCGTAACACTCTTAACACTCACATTGTTAACACCATCACCCATAGGCCTATGGCCTGCCCATCTGTCCTGCTGCTAATGGCTAAGCCCTCCGCAACATAGGCCTAAGGCCTCTCCACATCTGCTGCACATGTTGGCCTCCTTTTCCTGCAGTGCAGGACAGGGTCTCTAAGTCCCCTGTCTAACTAAACCAAGCCATGGCATCTGCTACAAAGCCCCAAGCCTTGATCACTTATACATACAAACCCTCTCCACTTACTGCTACTACATTGGCAGCAAGCATGCTGCCACTCTAACTCTCTGTCATTACCTTCCCCTCATATAAACTGTCAACCTGAAAAAGAACGCACCCTAACATTCAAAGCCTATATGCCTTTTAGATACATCCATATCCATATATATATATATATATATCAACAACTACAAATTGTTGGCCCATTCCACGGTCACACCCGATTTCGATAATCAACATATACTTTAGTCAATACACAAAATATAGAAAATGCTGCTAACTATTTCAGTATGCATGAAATCATATTCAACGGACGATGTACTGCATAAATCAATGCGTCAAAGTCATCAAAATCTTCTGAAGACTCTTTTCTACTTTTATTCTGTATTTTACATTTTATTGAGTCTAGGAATTACTTTGTGAAATCAATTATGGTAATACTGGCTTAGGGTTAAAATTGTCCTCATTTCTAGAATCCTATTTTTACCCTTTCGTATTTTCGGTTACAAATATTACAAAATCATATTTCAAAAATATTCTTTTCAAATGATTTTACAAATAACCAAAAACTAGTTTGAAAACTGTTTTTTTACAAAAGAATTTCAAAATATCTCCTGACAGAACTCCCAGCCGAGTTCGGCCCGAGTTCGGTCCGAACTCTGACCGAGTTCGGTCAGTTTGTATTCAAACTTCAGTTGCCTCCAAATCTGCGAGCAACGTCTATTTTGCGAGATATTTGCACCCGAACTCTGCCCGAGTTCTGCTCGAGTTCGGTTGGTGAAAACACCTATAAATAGAGAAGAACTTTTCACTTCAAATCATCAATTCATTCTTCATCTTCTCTTCTCTACTATTCAAGTGTTTTCTAAACGATCTAAGATTTTCAAATCTCACCTACACATCTCTTAGCCAAAATCCAGTACTATCAGAGTTGATTTAGAGTCTTTTGGTTACTTAAGAGTTGTAAGAGGTCGTTTGAGTTTCAACAACTTTTCTGTTGTGGAGCCGGTCGTGCGCTCGCCTCCAAGTACGGTGTTGTGAAGCCGGTCGTGCGCTTGTCACCAAGCACGGTGTTGTAAGAGATTGCAAACTCTCAGTTAAAGCTTGTGCCATAGTGGATTAACATCGAGCAAGAGTACTCGAGACTGGATTAGTCCTCTCAGAGGGATACCAGTATACATCGCTGTGTCACTGAGTTTGATTCTCCTATCTTTATCTACTGTCTCTTACATATTTGCCATAGTTTAATTTTTTAATTGGTGATTATTTTCCGCTGTACACACGCACTCTATTCACCCCCCCTCTAGAGGTGCTCAACGATCCTACACAAATGCCCACACATGAACCTATGCATATACTTACTACACTCCTACATACATATAATCCCTCAATTTATGCCAATTACCTGCACCCGACCACTGCTCACCTACAGGAAGCCCCCTCTCTGCTGAGGGAGAGGCAGGCTTGTCTGCCACCTGCAATGCAGGCCACAAGGCTTGTTGCCAAGGGTCTTTTCCTGCTGTAGGACAAGGAAACCCCTTCTCTAACACTCATCACCTATCTCATAAAGACACTCACATATACACTATCATTCAAGGCACTCATGCTAGGACTGAAACAATATCTTAACATCTGGACTTAGGAATTAAAGGCTGGACTAATACCATAGGACATGACATATGAGTATTGTGACTGAAATGAAGGAAATGGGGCTGTTACACTGAAATGGGGGACAGAGACTACTATACCTGAGCCTATTCCTCAATCTATATATGACTGATACCAACTCTCCTCTCACCCTCTAAACCTGACATTAGGATCTTGCCATACGCCTACATGACTTAAATACCTGCACTCTTACACTACATACAATTGCAAACCATTCACTCCCTTTCTCTTAAACCAAAGCATTGATACTAACACATAGCTAACTGTAACTGAAGAAAAAGGAATGCCCAAATACTAGGACACTCAAATGGGCACTCTTCTAACATTAAACACTAGTTAATTACCATTAATAAAGGGGCTCCCAACGTTTACTCAAAAGAGAGAAGGGGATGCACTTCATACATGAACCCTTTGGATAGTGTAGCTATGTAATAGTGAATTAACCTTGATTCACATAGGGCTCAAATGCAATCTCCTAAACTTGCTTAGAAAAACTAATTCCTAGGAATTTGATTCATGTATTCTTTTTCTGGCAACTAAGTTCCACCTATTGTTATTTCTATGCATGTTGATGTGCTAACATCATCAATTAACAAGCCTAAGTGACAACATAGCAATAGTTCTTCAGCTATATATATATATATATATATATATATATATATATATATATATATATATATATATATATATATATATATATATATATATATATATATATATATATATATATATATATATATATATATATATATATATATATAGCTAATTATAACAAACATTAGCTAATTATAATAAACAGTAAAATGGAAAAAATGAGAAAATATAAGTGAGGACTGGTTAAAAGAACCTGTGACAATAACAGTGAGATGGCTGGCATAACCCCTTGGGTGACATCTTCTCAGTGGAAGAAAAGCCAAAATCAGATGTTACTCCTGCTCTCCATAGACAAAGACATTGAGAATACATGTTGCAATAGATATTGTAGGTTAAAAGGAACTAGTGTTGCAATAAAAATTAGCACAAGGAAAGAAACTAGTGTTGCAATAATTTATATTCCCCATCAGACAGCTCGCAATAGCCAACAAGGCCAGGAATCTCACACCATAATTTGTTCTATTTAACAAATTAAAATAAGAATGATAGATTTGGTATGTAAAAGTCTTGAAGACTGACATAGAGGATTGTTATTTTATAAGAATACCCAGCTCCAGCAGAAGAAAAATTATCTCCTACCATAAGGTTCTTCTCACCGGCTCTGGACTCGGATATACAGACGTAAAACTGGTACATAGTCTCAGCTGCAGTTACCAACTTAAATAATAATATATTAAAAAACTAGAACCAGAACAATTTCAAAATTTTGAGTTAGGAATACCAAGTCGGAAGAGAAGGCGGTGGCGGAGATCAGATTGAGCGAGGTGTCGAACACCGTGCCCCCGACGTCCACCGCCCGGCCAGTCCGTCCCCTCACGTGTGAGACCAGCTCCTGGGCCTTCTTCCACACGGTTGCCGCCACCATCGACAGAGTCCTCGAGGAAAGACTTTGATCTAAGGTTAGGGTTTGGGGATAATATTGGATGGATTTGGGGATTAGGGTTATATGTGAGAGAAAGGAAGAGGAAGAGAAAGAAGAGGAGGAAAAGGATGAAGAAGGGCTTTCCTTCTCCATCTACTATGAATGAGAGAAGAAACAGAGGAAGGGAGAGCAGAGAGAGAGAGAGGGGAAGGGAGAGCATAGAGTTATTGAGTAGGGAGAGTTTACGAGATATCGGGAAAAAGTTGTTGTGCTCTCCAATAAAAAAAAGAATCATAACCGTCAATAGATGTAAAAAAATTGAAATAATTACAATAATGGCAGCAAAAAAAATAGCGGCAATTTTTTCGTACATGCATTACTTGACGGTTATCAACAAAACGTCAATATAAAAGATGCTCTTTTTTGACGGATCCCTCGAAACCGTCAACATACATGCTATAAATGAGCTAAAGTAATAAAAAAAGGCTATCTCTTGATGTAAGCCTAAAACCGTCAAGATAAACCCTATTATTGACGGTTTTCGACGACCGTCAACTTATAAATCGTCAAGAATCGTCATTTTTCTTGTAGTGGTTGTACATCCAAGAATGATTCCACATATAGTAATTCAGCTCCATATCTATTTCAGGATAATTTTGTAAGATAGATACATGCACATCGTTGAAACACATGCATATGTATGTATCTATCCTCTTTATCCAAGAGATGAGTTAGAGTCTATTCATAACATGTCAAAAAATAAAGTCCTACATTGTCAAGTTAAAGGTTTAAATATGAAGACGTGATATATGTCAGTATTTTTGCCAATATTAATCCTAGTCTCTTTAGCATAGTGTTTAATAAATAAATTTGGTAGATTCGTATCCATATCAAACATGGACATGGGCTTATGTATAAAGTTTAGCAAGCTCGGGCTTGGACCTTAGGGTCTAGCCCTTCGATAATGTATCACAAGAAGCTCTCAAGTCTACATTTGAAGTCTAATAATGATTTGGATGACAACTTTAATAAGAACTTATTTAATATACACATGAGTAAGCTCAAGCACCAACTTAGTCTCTTGTGCCCCACAAATTTTTATGTCTTAATCTTGCAGTCTCCTACACAAAATATAGAAAATACTGGCTTAGGGTTAAAATTGTCCTCATTTCTAGAATCCTATTTTTACCCTTTCGTATTTTCGGTTACAAATATTACAAAATCATATTTCGAAAATATTCTTTTCAAATGATTTTACAAATAACCAAAAACTAGTTTGAAAACTGTTTTTTTTACAAAAGAATTTCAAAATATCTCCTGACAGAACTCCCAGCCGAGTTCGGCCCGAGTTCGGTCCGAACTCTGACCGAGTTCGGTCAGTTTGTATTCAAACTTCAGTTGCCTCCAAATCTACGAGCAACGTCTATTTTGCGAGATATTTGCACCCGAACTCTGCCCGAGTTCTGCCCGAGTTCGGTTGGTGAAAACATCTATAAATAGAGAAGAACTTTTCACTTCAAATCATCAATTCATTCTTCATCTTCTCTTCTCTACTATTCAAGTGTTTTCTAAACGATCTAAGATTTTCAAATCTCACCTACACATCTCTTAGCCAAAAGCCAGTACTATCAGAGTTCATTTAGAGTCTTTTGGTTACTCAAGAGTTGTAAGAGGTCGTTTGAGTTTCAACAACTTTTCTGTTGTGGAGCCGGTCATGCGCTCGCCTCCAAGCACGGTGTTGTAAAGTCGGTCGTGCGCTTGTCACCAAGCATGGTGTTGTAAGAGATTGCAAGCTCTCAGTTAAAGCTTGTGCCATAGTGGATTAACATCGAGCAAGAGTACTTGAGACTGGATTAGTCCTCTCAGAGGGATACCAGTATACATCGCTGTGTTACTGAGTTTGATTCTCCTATCTTTATTTACTGTCTCTTACATATCTGCCATAGTTTAATTTTTTAATTGGTGATTATTTTCCGCTGCACACACGCACTCTATTCACCCCCCCTCTAGAGGTGCTCAACGATCCTACAATTGATATCAGAGCAGGTTATATTCTCATATAACATACCCTAGAGAGTATATATATGGCAGTCGTGAAATCTATATTCAACGGTGAAGGGCAATCCACAAATAGACCTCCCCTATTTGATGGAACAAATTACACTTACTGGAAAACACGTATGACTTTCTTTCTTAAGTCTCTAGATTTTGATCTTTGGTCAATAGTCATTGATGGGTATAAGAAACCACCACCTACAGTGGTTGAAGGTATTCTTATGGAAAAGCCGCATGACAAGTATACCGATGCTGAAAAAGCAAAGGCTAGTCTTGATGCTCGAGCCATCAATGCACTATTCTGTGCAATTGACAAAACCGAGTTCAACAGAGTTTCAACCTGCAAGACGTCTCACGAAATTTGGAAACTTCTTGAGGTAACCCATGAAGGGACTTCCCAAGTGAAAGAATCCAAAATTAGTAGACTGACTCAGAAATATGAATCTTTTAAGATGAAACCCGGCGAGTCAATTACACAGATGTTTACTCGTTTCCTTGATATAACTAATCCTCTGCAATCTCTTGGTAAAGATTACAGCAATCACGAGAAGATTAGAAAGGTGCTGCGGGCTCTAACAAAGAATTGGAATCCAAAGGCCACAGCAATTATTGAAGGAAACGACCTCACCACAATGTCGTTGGAAACTTTGATGGGCAAGCTCATGACCCATGAACTCGACTTGCAAGATTTTGAAGAAGCAACACCAAAGGAGAAAACTATTGCCTTCAAAGCTCATGTAAGAAAGCCGACATACAATGATTCCGATGAAGAATCCTCAAGTGGTGATGAACAAGCCCTACTTGTGAAGAACTTCAGAAAGTACCTAAAGTTTACAAGCAGAAAGAAGAAAGACGTCCAAGAAAGCAATGAAGATGAAACCATATGCTTTGGATGTAAGAAGTCAGGGCACATGAAGAAGGACTGTCCAGCTACCAAGAAGAGCAGTCCGTATGACAGATCAAGATCAAGCAGAAAAGCTACAACTGGTCGAAAGTATGCCAACACAAGTATCTGGCATAAAAGCGACGCCAGTGATTCTGAAGAAGAGGATAGACCCTGCGGAAATGCAAATGTCTGTCTTATGGCATTTGACAAGGTATCTTCAAACCCTCTATATGATGAATTTACTTTCGATGAGTTAGAAAATGCCTTTAGCGATTTACTTGAAGAACACAAAAATGTGCTTGACAAGTATAAGCAATCTCGAAAAGAGATTAAGGCATACACAACCGAGTTAGCTAGACTGTCCAATCTTATTCAAGATATTAAAGAGACGTCTACAACCGGTAACACGGAAGAGATAGCCAAACTCAAGGTAGACTATCATGAGGCTATCCTCACTATTCAAAAGAAAGAAAGAGATTATGGTAAGATGCAAAAACTGTATGACACAGAGAAGAGGATGCACTTAGTAACAGAACAGAGACTCTCAGTTATGACTGCTAAATATGAAGAGTCTATTGCGATTTCTAAAAAGTTAGAAATCAAGTTAGGCAAACAGGAAATGCCTGTGACACAGCCTAATTTTAGTCCTAATGTAAAGCATACACCTAAGAGGACTAAAAACAAGAAAGCACAGAAGAAACACGAGTATCATCATGCTTTTACTTATAGGTTCTCCAAGAAACCAAACAAGCATGTGAACACAGTTTCAACCACATCTGGTTCTAAACTGACTTGCACTTATTGTGGTACACACGGACACATATCACAGTATTGCCTTGCAAGAAAGCTTGTTGATAACCATACTTTAGTCTGGAGACCTAAAGCTAATCAGCATGGACCCTTCAAAAAATGGGTACCAAAGGATTCATCTACTTGTTTTGTAGGTGGACCCTCAACCCTCTCATGCTAGAAGCAAATGGATCCTCGATAGCGGATGTTCGTGACACATGACTGGTGATGCATCTTTATTCGCTACGCTATCGATGAAGAAAGAAGGATACGTCTCCTTCGGAAATAACTTGAGAGGTGATATTATAGGTAATGGTACTGTAGGTATTTCTCCTTATCCAATAATAAAGGATGTTTGTCTAGTAACTGAATTGAAACATAACCTATTGAGCATAAGTCATTTGGCAGATAATGGTTATGGTATCAATTTTATGAAAGATAAATGTACCATATATGATATGTCATCTGGTGATCCCGTATATAAAGGGATTAGAGAAGACAATATTTATGTTTTCTTTTTGGAGAATACTAATAATGCAGGAAGGTGCCTAGTAGCCAATCAAGATGAAAGCTGGCTATGGCACATGAGACTAGGACATGCAAACATGGATACTATCTCACGTCTGAACACAAAGAAGTTGGTAAAAGGACTCCCAGAAATTCCATTCAAGAGAGACATGGTATGTGCTGACTGTGAAAAGAACAAAGCACATAGATCTTCTTTTAAATCCATCAACGCTGTAAGTACTTCGAGACCTTTGCAGTTGATTCATATGGATTTATTTGGTCCAAGTAGAGTCGCTAGTCTTGGCGGTAAACTCTATGCTTTTGTCATTGTTGATGATTTCTCTCGTTTTACATGGGTTTACTTTTTATCAAATAAAAGTGATACTATTTTTGAATTTCAGATATTTTGTAAAAAGGTACAAAACGAAAAAGGCTTCATGATTACTCGTATCCGAAGTGATCATGGTGGCGAATTCGAAAATTCTGATTTCAAAAAGTTTTGTGATGATAGTGGATATTACCACGAATTTTCTTGTCCTAGAACTCCCCAACAGAATGGTGTTGTGGAGCGGAAGAACCGTACTCTAAGCGAAATGGCTAGAGTCATGCTTAATCAGCATAATCTTCCTAAATATTTTTGGGCAGAAGCTGTTAGTACAGCCTGTCATATTTTAAACAGGGTGTTAATTCGACCTATCTCGAAGAAAACACCATATGAGCTTTGGTTTGGAAGAATTCCAAACATTTCTTATTTTAAAGTTTTTGGTTGTCGTTGTTTCATCCTGAACACCAAGGATAACTTGGGTAAGTTCGACTCCAAAGCAGATGACGGGATATTTCTCGGATATGCTGCTAAGAGTAAGGGATATAGAATTTTTAATAAAAGATCTTTGATTGTTGAAGAAAGTATTAATGTTACCTTTGATGAGTTGAATAGTCATAGATCTAGCGACAGCGATGATGAAGATGCACCTACAAAGACAAAGAAGAGTTCCGAGAAAGATCCTACCCAAGAGGCAAGAACTGATAAAAGTTCCAAAGATGCAGGAACTGAGAAGAGCCTTGTGAAAGGTATGACCCAAAGATTCGAATCATTGAGATTCAAATCAGATCATCCAGAAACTCTCATAATAGGTGATGTATCCAAAGGTGTAAGTACTCGTTCATCTCTTAGAGATTCTGAAGTAGCAGCTAATGTAGCATTTATTTCATAAATAGAACCTAAGAATGTTGATGAGGCTTTTTCTGATGAATTTTGGATTTCTGCCATACAAGAGGAACTTAATCAATTTGAGAGAAACCAAGTTTGGGAACTCGTTCCTAAACCTATTGGTCAATCGATAATTGGTACCAAATGGGTATTCCGAAATAAACTTAGTAAAGATGGACAAGTTCTACGCAACAAAGCACGTCTAGTTGCACAAGGTTATAATCAAGAAGAAGGAATTGATTATGATGAGACCTATGCTCCTGTTGCTAGACTAGAAGCCATCCGCATGTTTTGCGCTTTTGCTTGTTTTAATGATTTCAAACTTTTTCAAATGAACGTGAAAAGCACATTTTTAAATGGTTATTTGAAAGAAGAGGTTTTTTGTGAAACAACCCCCTGGTTTTGAAGATTTTCAAAAACCTGATCATGTTTTCAAGCTTAAGAAAGCACTTTATGGACTCAAACAAGCACCTCGTGCTTGGTATGAACGCCTAAGCGCCTTCTTACTTGATAATGGATTTTCAAAAGGCAAGATTGATACTACTCTTTTTATTAAATCCATGAATAATGATATACTTCTGGTACAAATTTATGTAGATGACATTATCTTTGGTTCTACTAATGAACAACTCTGTCAAGAATTTGCCAAGTGTATGCAGAGTGAATTTGAGATGAGCATGATGGAGAGCTGAATTTCTTCCTAGGATTGCAAATCAAACAACACTCGAATGGAACATTCATCAACCAAGCCAAGTACACGAAGGACATACTGAAGAAGTACGACTTCGAGAATGTAAAGCCAATTGGGACTCCTATGGCTACATCTACAAAGCTTGATGTTGATGAAAGTGGCAAACCTGTTGATCAGCGTAAGTATCGAGGTATGATTGGTAGTTTATTATATTTAACTGCTAGTCGCCCTGATATTATGTTTAGTGTTTGCATATGTACACGATATCAGGCAAACCCTAAGGAATCACATCTTAGTGCCGTTAAGCGTATCTTCCGATACCTTAAAGGAACTTCTACAGTTGGCTTATGGTATCCCAAAACCATATCCTTTGACCTTCTAGGTTACTCGGATGCGGATTTTGCTGGATGCAAAGTGGACCGTAAAAGTACCAGTGGCACATGTCATTTCTTAGGAAAGGCCTTAGTCTCTTGGTTTAGCAAGAAACAAAATTCAGTAGCATTATCAACAACTGAGGCTGAGTATATCGCCGCAGGACGTTGTTGTGCTCAAATTTTGTGGATGAAGCAAACCTTAGAGGACTACAATCTGCACTATACAAATGTTCCTATTTATTGTGATAACACTAGTGCAATTAATTTGACTAAGAACCCTATCTGTCATTCACGCACAAAGCACATAGAAGTTAGACATCATTTTTTACGTGATCATCAACAACACGGGGATATTTGCTTAGAATTTATTGATACTGAACATCAACTAGCTGATATTTTCACTAAACCATTGGCTGAAGACCGTTTTAACATCTTGAGGCGTGAGCTCGGCATTCTTGAATTCTCGGATTCTTAAAACATATGGTAATTAAAAATGCATTTATAACTTGACAATTTATTATTTAATGAAAATTATTTTTGGGGACAAACTTACAAAGGGTTTGTCTGTCACCACGGCTACGGTCGAAGCGAAGCGGTACTTAAGAGTTCTCCGGTGAACCACCGTTAGCTGGGACAACCCCTATAATTAACCCGAAAATAATAGCAGTTATTTAATAAACCAGTCAAATGTTACTTTTTACAGTCTTTATTTACCTGACTGCTTTGATTGTCTCGGGAATGCAAGTGGCCGAACTCGGCCCGAACTCTGACCGAGTTCGGACCGAATTCGGACCGAGTTCGGTCGGCGCTGTGATGGTTCCAGAACCGAACAACCGGCCCTAGCACCTATTTAATTCATTCTTTCTTCCACTTTTTCTCCACACCAAAATGTGGAATACTTCCATATCCTACTAGAAATCCTTCCTCCTCCTTCTTTGCAAGGAATCGACAAGTTCAAGTGGGCGATCTTCTTCCTCATGGCTCCGAAACGTCAACGAGGAAATTCTTCTCAAGGTGCTTCCTTCTCATCCGACTACACTCCGACAAGTCTCTTCAGTCCAGCCAAACCTAGAGATCCCGAGGAATATGATAGCACTTTGTTTCCCGACAAAGACTTCTCCGATCTTTGGTTTGATTCTTTCTCTCTTCGTCGTATTTGTGCTGGAGCCTTCGTCAATTTTACAACTTTCTTTGAATATGCTCCTATTTTTGATCAACTTGGATTCCGTGACTTTTTCGAGGTCCAAGATAGCATTTACGACAATGCAGTCCGTATGTTTTACTGCAATTTGCAAGTAAAACAAAACGGGAATTTCTATTCCTGCATTGCTGGACAGGAATTAGAATTTAGCGCCACCGATATCAGTGAATATTTTCACATTCCTGATCTTGGTGATGCACTTGTTGACATCCACCATGTTCAATTCCCTGCCGATGTCACTTTAGCTTCCTTTAGGGAATTGATTTGTCACCCTACTCCTCCTCCCCGGAGAATCTTTTCTAGACATCTAAACCAAACTTTTTACGAGCTTCATCGTATGATTTTCTCGGCCCTTCATTCGAAGAAAGGCTCTACCGATGAAGTTACATTTTTGGAACTTTCTGCTCTTTATCACATTCATTTTGGAATTCCTTTCTCCGTTCCAAAAACTATGATGTCTTGGATGCTCAGCTGCAAGAATGCAGGTAGGAACCTAGTCTTTCCTATGCACCTAGCTAGTATTTTTCGACGTTTTGAGATTGATCTCGAAACGTGTGCCATTTCTTCTCTACCTGTTGAGTTGACCCGCTCTCGTTGGTTTCCTCAATCTCCTGGTGCTGCTCCTGCTGTCCCAGCTGCTGATGCTGAGGCCCCTCCAGCTGATGCTTATCCTGCTCCGGCCCCTGCCCCAGGACTTGATCAGGCATTCTACCAGCGGTTTGATGATTTCGTTGCCGTTTCCACGCAACGTTATCAGGACTCCGAGTTCCGGCACATTTCTCAGGCCCAGGTGCTGAGAAACAGTATTGCCGATCTCCACTACGGCCTGGTTCAGGATCCAGTCCGTCCACTCACTATCCTTCCACACCCGGCTTTCCCTGGTCCTCGTTTTACTGATGAGGTCACTTTTCAGTATTTTGACCCGACCACTGCCTATTTCCCTCATGATCCTCCCGGTGCGGACGACCCAGCGTTGTGATATGGATTCAGCCATGGGATAGTGGATTTAGTTTTGATTTAGTTAATGCAGTTTATGTAGTAGTTTTATTTTTATTTCATGTCTAAACTGTTTCAGTTAGACTTTATCAGTTGTATTTTTTGGATTATTAGTGCAACCTCTATGATATTTCAGTTTATTATAGTTCATTTTATTCCAGTTGTCTATGCTATGATTACTTCTTTTTACTTCACTTTGTCGTGTCTATTCTATTTGTTGGCTTCATAATTTACGGGGGAGCCTATTCATTTTACTACTTGACAAAGGGGGAGAAAAAGAGTATACCAAACGCATATCCAAAACAAAAACAATTCAATTTTTAGGTATTTTTGTTATTTTGTTCTATTTGATATAAATATATTTTGGTATAGACTCAAGTTTGTCAATTATCAAAATGGAGGAGATTGTTGGCCCATTCCACGGTCACACCCGATTTCGATAATCAACATATACTTTAGTCAATACACAAAATATAGAAAATACTGCTAACTATTTCAGGATGCATGAAATCATATTCAACGGACGATGTACTACATAAATCAATGCGTCAAAGTCATCAAAATCTTCTGAAGACTCTTTTCTACTTTTATTCTGTATTTTACATTTTATTGAGTCTAGGAATTACTTTGTGAAATCAATTATGGTAATACTGGCTTAGGGTTAAAATTGTCCTCATTTCTATAATCCTATTTTTACCCTTTCGTATTTTCGGTTACAAATATTACAAAATCATATTTCGAAAATATTCTTTTCAAATGATTTTACAAATAACCAAAAACTAGTTTGAAAACTGTTTTTTTACAAAAGAATTTCAAAATATCTCCTGACAGAACTCCCAGCCGAGTTCGGCCCGAGTTCGGTCCGAACTCTGACCGAGTTCGGTCAGTTTGTATTCAAACTTCAGTTGCCTCCAAATCTGCGAGCAACGTCTATTTTGCGAGATATTTGCACCCGAACTCTGCCCGAGTTCTGCTCGAGTTCGGTTGGTGAAAACACCTATAAATAGAGAAGAACTTTTCACTTCAAATCATCAATTCATTCTTCATCTTCTCTTCTCTACTATTCAAGTGTTTTCTAAACGATCTAAGATTTTCAAATCTCACCTACACATCTCTTAGCCAAAAGCCAGTACTATCAGAGTTGATTTAGAGTCTTTTGGTTACTTAAGAGTTGTAAGAGGTCGTTTGAGTTTCAACAACTTTTTTGTTGTGGAGCCGGTCGTGCGCTCGCCTCCAAGTACGGTGTTGTGAAGCCGGTCGTGCGCTTGTCACCAAGCACGGTGTTGTAAGAGATTGCAAGCTCTCAGTTAAAGCTTGTGCCATAGTAGATTAACATCGAGCAAGAGTACTCGAGACTGGATTAGTCCTCTCAGAGGGATACCAGTATACATCGCTGTGTCACTGAGTTTGATTCTCCTATCTTTATCTACTGTCTCTTACATATCTGCCATAGTTTAATTTTTTAATTGGTGATTATTTTCCGCTGCACACACGCACTCTATTCACCCCCCCTCTAGAGGTGCTCAACGATCCTACACAAATGCCCACACATGAACCTATGCATATACTTACTACACTCCTACATA
The DNA here is from genome assembly GCA_029216955.1 of Iris pallida. Taxonomy (NCBI): domain Eukaryota; kingdom Viridiplantae; phylum Streptophyta; class Magnoliopsida; order Asparagales; family Iridaceae; genus Iris; species Iris pallida. The sequence continues at coordinate 36,126,635 of JANAVB010029819.1, forward strand.
CATATAATCCCTCAATTTATGCCAATTACCTGCACCCGACCACTGCTCACCTACAGGAAGCCCCCTCTCTGCTGAGGGAGAGGCAGGCTTGTCTGCCACCTGCAATGCAGGCCACAAGGCTTGTTGCCAAGGGTCCTTTCCTGCTGTAGGACAAGGAAACCCCTTCTCTAACACTCATCACCTATCTCATAAAGACACTCACATATACACTATCATTCAAGGCACTCATGCTAGGACTGAAACAATATCTTAATATCTGGACTTAGGAATTAAAGGCTGGACTAATACCATAGGACATGACATATGAGTATTGTGACTGAAATGAAGGAAATGGGGCTGTTATACTGAAATGGGGGACAGAGACTACTATACCTGAGCCTATTCCTCAATCTATATATGACTGATACCAACTCTCCTCTCACCCTCTAAACCTGACATTAGGATCTTGCCACACGCCTACATGACTTAAATACCTGCACTCTTACACTACATACAATTGCAAACCATTCACTCCCTTTCTCTTAAACCAAAGCATTGATACTAACACATAGCTAACTGTAACTGAAGAAAAAGGAATGCCCAAATACTAGGACACTCAAATGGGCACTCTTCTAACATTAAACACTAGTTAATTACCATTAATAAAGGGGCTCCCAACGTTTACTCAAAAGAGAGAAGGGGATGCACTTCATACATGAACCCTTTGGATAGTGTAGCTATGTAATAGTGAATTAACCTTGATTCACATAGGGCTCAAATGCAATCTCCTAAACTTGCTTAGAAAAACTAATTCCTAGGAATTTGATTCATGTATTCTTTTTCTGGCAACTAAGTTCCACCTATTTTTATTTCCATGCATGTTGATGTGCTAACATCATCAATTAACAAGCCTAAGTGACAACATAGCAATAGTTCTTCAGCTATATATATATATATATATATATATATATATATATATATATATATATATATATATAGCTAATTATAACAAACATTAGCTAATTATAATAAACAGTAAAATGGAAAAAATGAGAAAATATAAGTGAGGACTGGTTAAAAGAACCTGTGACAATAACAGTGAGATGGCTGGCATAACCCCTTGGGTGACATCTTCTCAGTGGAAGAAAAGCCAAAATCAGATGTTACTCCTGCTCTCCATAGACAAAGACATTGAGAATACATGTTGCAATAGATATTGTAGGTTAAAAGGAACTAGTGTTGCAATAAAAATTAGCACAAGGAAAGAAACTAGTGTTGCAATAATTTATATTCCCCATCAGACAGCTCGCAATAGCCAACAAGGCCAGGAATCTCACACCATAATTTGTTCTATTTAACAAATTAAAATAAGAATGATAGATTTGGTATGTAAAAGTCTTGAAGACTGACATAGAGGATTGTTATTTTATAAGAATACCCAGCTCCAGCAGAAGAAAAATTATCTCCTACCATAAGGTTCTTCTCACCGGCTCTGGACTCGGATATACAGACGTAAAACTGGTACATAGTCTCAGCTGCAGTTACCAACTTAAATAATAATATATTAAAAAACTAGAACCAGAATAATTTCAAAATTTTGAGTTAGGAATACCAAGTCGGAAGAGAAGGCGGTGGCGGAGATCAGATTGAGCGAGGTGTCGAACACCGTGCCCCCGACGTCCACCGCCCGGCCGGTCCGTCCCCTCACGTGTGAGACCAGCTCCTGGGCCTTCTTCCACACGGTTGCCGCCACCATCGACAGAGTCCTCGAGGAAAGACTTTGATCTAAGGTTAGGGTTTGGGGATAATATTGGATGGATTTGGGGATTAGGGTTATATGTGAGAGAAAGGAAGAGGAAAAGAAAGAAGAGGAGGAAAAGGATGAAGAAGGGCTTTCCTTCTCCATCTACTGTGAATGAGAGAAGAAAGAGAGGAAGGGAGAGCAGAGAGAGAGAGAGAGGGGAAGGGAGAGCATAGAGTTATTGAGTAGGGAGAGTTTACGAGATATCGGGAAAAAGTTGTTGTGCTCTCCAATAAAAAAAAGAATCATAACCGTCAATAGATGTAAAAAAATTGAAATAATTATAATAATGGCAGCAAAAAAAATAGCGACAATTTTTTCGTACATGCATTACTTGACGGTTATCAACAAAACGTCAATATAAAAAATGCTCTTTTTTGACGGATCCCTCGAAACCGTCAACATACATGCTATAAATGAGCTAAAGTAATAAAAAAAGGCTATCTCTTGATGTAAGCCTAAAACCGTCAAGATAAACCCTATTATTGACGGTTTTCGACGACCGTCAACTTATAAATCGTCAAGAATCGTCATTTTTCTTGTAGTGGTTGTACATCCAAGAATGATTCCACATATAGTAATTCAGCTCCATATCTATTTCAGGATAATTTTGTAAGATAGATACATGCACATCGTTGAAACACATGCATATGTATGTATCTATCCTCTTTATCCAAGAGATGAGTTAGAGTCTATTCATAACATGTCAAAAAATAAAGTCCTACATTGTCAAGTTAAAGGTTTAAATATGAAGACGTGATATATGTCAGTATTTTTGCCAATATTAATCCTAGTCTCTTTAGCATAGTGTTTAATAAATAAATTTGGTAGATTCGTATCCATATCAAACATGGACATGGGCTTATGTATAAAGTTTAGCAAGCTCGGGCTTGGACCTTAGGGTGTAGCCCTTCGATAATGTATCACAAGAAGCTCTCAAGTCTACATTTAAAGTCTAATAATGATTTGGATGACAACTTTAATAAGAACTTATTTAATATACACATGAGTAAGCTCAAGCACCAACTTAGTCTCTTGTGCCCCACAAATTTTTATGTCTTAATCTTGCAGTCTCCTACCAAGGGTCTAGCCTTCAGGAACGGAGGCTTTACGCTCTCGGAAACTTTGGCTCCCTTCGAATTAACAAACCATTTTCAATACCAGAGTCGATTCAGTCAAGTCGAGGTTGAGTGGCTCTAGTTAGACGTATCAAGCATTATTTATAGTGTTTTGATATGCTTACAACCAATGCTTACAACCTTCCTACAATCGGCCACGTGTCGGAGTTGTCCACATGAAATTTTAAGGCTCCGGTTAGACGTATATAGCATTTTCCTTATTTATAAGAAATATGGACAATTGTAATGATCGGGGCCCATGAAATTTTAAATGGGTAACATCTGAGTTGTCCACATGGGTAGGACATCCAAGTGTCATACGTGGAAATGATGAGTTCAGGATAAAGCACAATCATTATAATTTAAAGAAATTAAAGCAACATAATTAACTAATTATAACTGAAATTAAAGCAACAAAGTGTCATGTGTCCTATGTCATGTGTCCTGTGTCAACATAATTAACTAATTAACTAAAATTTAAAGAAATTAAAGTATCGTGTGTCAACAGAGTCCGGTGTCCTGTGTCTTGTGTCCTGGTTAATTAACTAATTAACCAGTCGTGTCCTGTGTCAAAGTGAACTATGTCAAAGTGTCATGTCCGAAAGAGGGTTAGGGTTTTCCTAATCGGGGAGGAGCAGGTCGTCGAGGGTGGAGGGGGTCGCCGGTAGGGAGTTGGAGACGGAGGGGAGCAGGGTCGCCGAGCCGAGGGGGAGGGTCGGGGGCCGAGGGGAGAGGGTCGCCGAGGGGGAGGGGAACGCCGAGGGCCGGAGGTCTTCGAACGCTGAGGGGGGAGGGATTTCGGTGGTCTTCGAAGAGGGGTTTCGAAATAATAGGGGGGAATGAAAACTCAAATTACCTATATTTTTAACTTAGCGATATCACTATGAGACGTCGGTAAACATCTCTATTTTTGCTCTTAGTGACGTCATACCATATACGTCGGTACATGTCGCTATTTCTAGCCAAATTAGCGACGTTCACCGACTTATCAGCAACGTTATTTTTTTAAAATTAAAAGACATCATGGGACGTCGCTAATCGTTGCTAACAGTGACGTCCTGCGACGTTTAATTTATGCGTCGCTAATTTCCTTCATGTTAGCGATGTTTTCTATAGGCGTCGCTAATTTTGTCGGTAATATGACTTATTTTGGTAGTACTGCAAGGTGCTAATAAATGGCTTCGATAAGAATGGATCATCTTTGGGCAAGTGTAGAGTCTGCAAGTTGAAGTACGTCGTGTGTTGACGAGGAGAAGTTAACCCGTCGAATGAATTCAGCGTCAGCGGCTTGTAGTTAGGAGGGCAAGTAGCATTCTCCCACTTAGGGGGATAAGGTTGAGATATCCCCATCTTCTGTAGCTCGTCTTTGTGTGAAATAGTATCGAGACAGGCGACCAGGGAATCAATTGCATCATGTTAATTACGCAGGTGTTGGAAAATAGCTGCTGAACGGTTGTCAGGCATTGTTGGCGAAGGACCACCCCCAGCATTTGTAAGATTTGGAGGAGACGCAACAGAATGATACTCCTTTTGTAGGGAAGGAGGGTTGTTGCTATGTGCTGGACTAGCGTGAGCCAAGACATTTTGTTCAAGTGGAGGAACAGCCCCAGCAGCTTGAACCGCCATGATACTGGTAAGCATATCAATTATCTTGGCGAATGTTGTTTCAAGACCCTCTAGCCATTTGCTAGTCTGGTCGCTAGCTTCTTCAGGTCTTTCTCCGTCCGCCATGTATGTAGATAACATACGAGGATGAATAGAGGAAACACTACAACTGGTACTGATACAGTCTATCTCTGAGTGGGCAAGTCCCTCATCTTCAGGTAGAGGACGTAGATAGTCACCATCAGACTCGAAGAGATCTTCGCCCTTTGGAAGGCTACCCCCAGTGTGTGGGTCATCTGCTTCAGACCCTGAAGGAATACAACCCCCAGCTTGGGATTCTTCGTCTTCTGTACGGAATCTCGCCTTTGACCGGGTGCCCATATAGACTCCTTCAGATGTAACAGCCTGGTGGCCATCTGTTGGTCGACTTCGCCTTCTTCTTTTCGCAAAACTGAGAAAGAAAGTTGGGTTCGTGGTCCATCGTCTTTGATTGGGGCTTCCATAATTAAGGAGGACCCCATGAAGCCATGTTGGATGAGACACATAGCGGCTTCTCATCGTCAGAGAAGTGTAGCCGTCGAAACACGGACTTTCTCTGAGGTACTCTTGTTACTTTAGAGCAACAACAGTTGATAACAATACTGGTACACGGATGTGCACTATGGATTGTTATGTCCTCCCTCGCTTTATGCTTATGATTTATCATGTCGCGCAAGTTAGCGGAAGGGAGTTTTGCCTTACAACCCATGTTGCATGCATCACCAAGCTTTGTATGCGGGTTAAAAAGGAGAGTTGGCATATCCAGACTTAGTTCATGTGCAGGGACAACTCCTACACCTAAGTTCTGTGATGTCCTTGAAGACAGCCACGTGCTATACGTGTTGGGGCCTATCTTTTTGTTGTGGGAGCATAGGCTTTGGAGACTGGCATTGGGCGTATGCTTCTTGCCAGCATGTCTGAGTCTCCTTGACGTGGGCGCATAATATGGATCCAGTGAGCCCTTTGGGTGCATAGCCTTGGGCGTATGACCCTGGATGCCCAGTCTGTTGAAGACAGAAGCACTCTGGTTGGGGTTATGCGCCCAAGCATCCCCTTAGGCACATGGCTTTGGGCGCATGCTTGGTGGAGCAGTGCTGCTTTCTTCCAGTTTTGCCTCCTTCGTTTGTGAGCCTCGCTGGGTTTGCCCAGAGTGTCACACACCCCGATTCTTGGCATCGTAGTATTTTTCTCTGCCAAGTCTCGATTGTCGAACACTCTGTTGTTGGTTGCACAGAAAAGAAGTCAATGGGCAGGTGGAGCCCGAAACGGTGTGATCCTTCTCCATTTGGGGAACTTTTGTGGCAGAGTCATGCACCCATGTGACAGAGTCCTCCACTTGCATATCTGCTATGACACTAGCAGGATATGCACAGCGAGCCTTCGGAAGCCAAGTCTTGCGAGACTTGTTTGGCTTCGCTGATTTTGAGGGAGTAGAGCCATCCCTCGAGAGCATCTCTTCGAACGCCTGCTGACCGAATTTTACGATCAGCATCTTCTTAGTGCTTTCCACTTTGTCGATATCGGATTACGCCACCACCTTCTCGTCAGAGAAAAAGGTAGTCTCCAGCAGAGTCGCCATTTTCGTGGACACACACAAAAAGAAGAAGAAATTCTATCTTTTCTTTATTGGCGCAAGGCACCACAAATCGAGTACGCTTGAGAGATCCTGTTCTGAGGATCCCCGAGTACAAAAAAGAATTCTGGGGAATGGGACGATGGAGATCGAGCGGCAGTTGCTCCTTTACTCCGTTGACACTCCGATTATAAAAGTGGAAGAAAACCTAAGAAAATTGCTAACTCTCGGCTCACTGACAAGAAGTGCAGCAATTTGGCTCTTGAAAATGCTTTCCGTTCTGTGTTTTGAAGAGGAATGAGACCCCTTTTTATAGTCATTCCTAAGCTGGAATGATGTTATGCGCCCATATGAGGAAAACACACCGGTTTTTATGTGGGCGCATAACCCTACCTTGGGCGCATAGGGTGTAGGCGCCTGCAGGCTGTGAGATCGTGGGTTGGTCGTGGTGTTGACGTGGCCACACGCTTCAGTGCACGATTGCTCGTGGAGACTGACATGGCCGTATGCTTCGGTGCACATTTTGATCATGGCTTTGACTGAGTCAGGTTTGGGCATATAGCCATGTCTCAGGCTATGCGCCCTCCCTTTGAAGGAGCTAGTCTTGGGTGCATGGGACTTCACTGGCTGGGCGCATAGAGCTTTACTGATTGGGCGCAAAGGGCTTTACTGACTGGACGCATAAAGCTTTACTGGCTGGGCGCATATAGCTTCACTAACTGGGCGCATAGAGCTTCACTGGCTTGGGAGCATGGGACTTCATTGCTGAAAATTTATTATGCATCTACAATAGGCCCATTCAAGTGAGTCTCCAAAATGTTCAAATGCTCCTCAGAATTCCCAATTAATGATGACAATTAAGAAGGAGTCTGCATTCAAGGATAGTCATTTACTTCTCTTAAAAAGAAGGCTTAAAAGCCAAGATATCTCCTACCGGAGGCGCAGGCACCCTACTGTGTTCATTTGCTTCCAAGGCGCAGACAGTACATCCCCGTCTCAGAAGCACAGACAGTTGCTTCGATCCAAGTACCAGGCCCGTTCAATGGCCCCTTTTTTTAGCAAAGAATTGGGAGACATTGTTTGCCTCCAGCACAAGCTCAACTGCTACTCTAAAGCACAGTAAAATGGTCTATCTGAAGGAGCAGCCTACTTGTCGCCCTAAAGTACAGTAACTTTACCCGAGACACAGCCTACTCGTTTCCCCTAAAAGCATAAAGGCTCCGTTGTTTTCGAAACATAGTCCAATTGTCGCCCTAAAGCATAGAGGCTCTATCGTCTCCAGAAGTACAGCCTACTCGTCCCCCAAGAAGCATAGCCAGCCTTGCCTGAAGCACAGACGACATGGCACCACCCAATCGGTTTGCTTAAACGGCCTCTCTCAAAAGGTAGGATTGGGATTGATCAAGTTGATAAATGCGAATATCCTATCAGATTGACTTAAATCTCGGACGAAGAATACAGAAAATCCAAATTTGAGATAAAATCCCAAGATTTACTCGGCTACATCCGAACAAGCAAATAGACACACGCTATGTGTCACCTCCATTGGTTATTCTGATAACCACTAGAGATCTCGTTTGAGGAAAATCTCAACACCCGCCACGTATCAGCGCCACAAAAGCCCGTACCGTATAAGGACAACGAATTCCTTCATATCTCGAAACCCTAATACACATCGCATATGTGCCCTTCTTCCCTATAAATATGAGAGGTTTTCCTCCAACAACAGGATCGACAAGGAGAAGAAGATCCACAGAATTTTCAAAATCTTCAACTTTGACGTCCTCCTGATTGGCAATACTAGAGTTCCATCAAAGGTACCAGAAAGTCAGATCAAGTCTTATATCCTCATCGGATCATCAACGGAGTAAAGGAGCCGCTGCATTACTCGATCTCCACCGTCATACTTTCTCAGAAACTTTTGTACTTAGATTTCTTCGCATAAGAATCGATTGTCCTCTTTTTTACGTTTAATATACAAAAAGTTTGTTCAACCTTTTGTCATGTCGAACAAATCTAAGCAACTTAAATTGGTATCATCATTGTAGGGAACGGAATCCCGAGATCGTACGTTGCCAGCCACCCTAGGCTCTTTCCTAACGTGCCGGCTGGCCACCATGGATATTGTATAGTCATCCGTACTAGTGGAGTGCAGTATCTGATTAGTGAATGTCGAGCCAGTTCTCTCTATAAGAGAGCTATGGAACTGTTATTGCTTGTCTTAGCGCGGTAGCCTTTCGAGGGACCGGTGCATTTTGTGCGTGCTTGTATTAAATTGATTCATCTAGCCTTGCTTGGAAACGATACGATCAAGGATTCCTATATAATTGCATTACTGGGATAGCCTAGGTAAATCATAGAAAGCCGTAGGATTGATTGGCCGCTTGTAAACTGACTTGCTTATGATATTTTTCTTCTGTTAGTAACTGAGAAACATGGACTATCGTGGTACGTGGTCCAACCCATGTCCTTGTTTGGTTGTTGGGTTAGGCTATTATAATCCCCCAAAATTTTGGAGGATTTTTTTAATATTTTTATTGCATAAATATTTATTTTATCAAATTATTTTGTTAATTAATTATAAAACAGTCTTAGTCATGCTTAATTTTGTTAATCACACCGACTAGATAATGTGGCATGGACAGTGCAGTCGTATGCCCGACTAGCCTAATAGCTGAACCCCCCCGATTTTGGCAAATTTTATTTAATTATTCTATTTTATTACTAGAAAAATCTTATAGAATTTTTATTCCCTTTTAAATTATATTTAAAAATATATAGTGTATTTATTTATATAAACATATATATAGTAATTGCTTTTCCATAACATGGGAAATAGAAATTGGTTGCACAAGATATTATTTTGTTAAATTTAAAATTTCATATAAGCATCTTGTTTATATTGCATATTTATTTACATACTTTATAAATAAATATAAGTGTTTAAATCTATATAAATTATATATAGTTTTACATATATATACATTTATTTGAGCCTAGTATATCTATAATAATATATGAGTATTACTCATTATATGTACATCACGTATTTTGGTAAACTTATGTTAATTAGAATTTTTTTTATTTTTTGGAGATTTTGAGTTAGCTTCATGTATATATATGTACGTGTGTATATATATACAAAGTATATGTATATATGACCTTTTTTTAAAAAATGAAAGAAAGAAATAATTTCTTCTTCGTCTACAGTACTGTTGCGAATAGTACTTATTCTTCTCGAGCGCACAGGCTCAATCGAACGCGGAAGAAGGATTTCGATTCAACCAATTAATAATCAAATTTTTACCAAATCTTTCAAATCTCTTCCATATCCAAATCCTTCCTCATCCAAATCTCTCCAGGACTGGCTCAACCAATTTCAAATCAAAATTTAAATCTCAAAATCAAGGATTCGATTTAGCTAGATATGCATATCGGCATGTATATTTCCATGAGAAAACAAAGCAAACCTATTAAAAATGTCCTTATGATCGCGTGATAGTCTACAACCAAGCTCGACGAGTACTCACACACAGTCCAGACCGCCTGCAGCTGTCGTATGCCCCACGGAGCGTCGCCATGGCTGTCGGATCCGTCAGAACAGAGGATACTCTGTTCTCCTGGAAGCGCAGCAGGTACCATCATTTTGATTCTAGCTTCTCCAGTTTCACTCAACAAAATCTTGATCTATCACCTCTCGTGCAGAGACCACATAACCCCCTTCGAAAACTATCAATTAGAAAATTTTCTAATGTGCCAAAATCCCTAAAAAATCGACGCAAAGTCGAAGAAAAACTGCCCGTAGTCAGCACATAAAGACTGTCCCAAACCCTTACTTGTAAAACAAATTTCTGTCGAACCAGTAACCGATTGGAAAGACCACCTGAAAAAACTTATAGACAGCCTATAGGGCTTCGCAACACATCTTGTAGATTTAAATTTCAATGACTAGGCATGGAGAAAAATGATTTCCAATATAGACAAAAATTCTGTTTTTGAAACAATAAAATTTTAGAAAACTAATCAATACACCGTATGCCCCGTCAAACCGGGAGACATTGTCATGAACTAAAAGCATCGAAAGGTGCGTATCGACTTTGCGGACGTGTGGGCTTTGACGAAATTCGAATTGGTTGCGTGTGTGCGACAAATTTGATGCGTATCCTTCAAAATTTCCCGTATCGACCCCTGTGCAAATTTTTTAATTATTTTGTGCACGCTCATTGTATCGAGATAAATTTTGTGCCAACATGACCGAATCATTTTTTTGATCCTGTATGCCAAGTTTGGTCTGATTCTGAGAAGGTCGACCGGAACGCCTACTTGGCAGGCCCGCGATCCGATCCAACGGGCAAAATTTTGCACGGCCTGCCGGAATCGAACTTTGGATATACGATTGGGTTTGCCTCCTCAAATCGGACTTGTAGACATGTAGTTTGACGATTTTAGAGACCGTAGGTACTGGCATTCATTTCGGTGCAAAATAGGTCCACCTACGGACATTATTTTGACCCAAAATTATGATTTTGCCCCTGTGTCCAGAATTAGACTTATGGGTAGTCTATCCTTGCTATTTTTCTTATTTTGGAAATGTTCGTAATATTTGTTTCAGCATCCGGGGATGTTCGTAGTAGTTGGCTTTCATTGCTTCATTGATCTGCCGATTCGAGATGTTGGACTTTGCTATTCATGCGCACCACCCTCAGGCAAGATATCTTGTCATTTACTGTCTATTTATTTTAGCTCATATTTCATGAATTTACTTGTAATTACTTTCTGCAAAATAAACTTTGATATATGACATAATTAGATAGAATGTTACTGTTAAGTTCTATTTCCTGCTATGTACTATTTTCATACATTGGACTTAGATTTATGGGACCACCCTTTGTGTGTTGCATTTATTGGCCTTGACACATATTTTTCACGAGTCACGAGTCGCATATAGGTCTCGTACTTGCATGGTCGGCTAGCCATCGATACATAAGGACGTTCGTTAGACTATAACTACTATTAGGATTGCATGATAGAAGACTAGTAGTTATTAGAGTTAGAGCATTTGGGCAGGGACACTACAAGTATACGTTGACCTCCTCCCTATCTATCGTAGACTCGTTCGATACTAAGGAACGATAGGTAGACTATATACTATAGACTCGCTCGATACTAAAAAATGGTATATAGTATTTAGATTTGCTACTGAGTATTGTATTGTATTATTTGTTGACCCAAACCGGATCACAGTCAACCTAATCTTGACAATTAACAAAACAATATTTGTCTAGTCCAATTTGACACATCGAGTTCGAAATTAATCTACTCAGCTCATTTTTTCCAGTTTACAGCTACTTGGAGTTTTACCACTTTGTTGTATACTGGAGTATGTATTTTTATTATTCTTGAGTATAGGATGATGTACGTTGGATCATACTGAGCACTTTGGGCTAGCCATAGATTTATAGGTTGACTTAGCCCAAATCCCAATCAACCCATTTCATCCAAAAGCCCACAAAGATCATTCTGTCCATAGAAGACAGAGTTCGGGCCGAACACTGCCTCACACAGAGTTCGGGCCGAACTCGGTCCCCTAAAATTCAGGATGCTTATTTTTAGGTATTGATCACTGCTAGTTGTCCAACGGCCAAAAATTTGGATTATTTATACCGAATTCTGGCCGAATTCAGCCTATCCCGAACCCTATAAATAGGCCTTAATTTCTCTCATTTGAAACCATCCACTCTTCTCTTCTTCTTCTATTACATAGCCTATATATTCAAGAACCCTACCTTTCCATCCACTTAGCATTCAAACTTCCCAACCGTCGAAGGTGCTCGGTACGATTCAGCTAGAAGTTTGAAGTGCAAGAAGTTATATGCCACTTGGAAAAGTCCAAGTTTCGCCAAAGCGATCATTGAATGAAGTTTGGCGTGCTCTTCTGTGAAAAGGCACGTGGTTGTAACCCTATTTCACAAATATTAGATTTCAATCCTGAGCTAGAGTTCTCAGGCCTGGACTAGTCCTCTACGAGAGAAACCAGGTTAAAAATCTTGTTGTGTTTGTGCTTGCTCTTTACTCTTTATTTTCGCATTTATTTTTACTCTGATTATTTAGTTGGTGAAGAGAGTTTAATTTTTAATTGATCATTTTTTGATATAAAATCTATTCACCCCCCTCTAGAGTTGCCAACTTAGTCTTCAATTGGTATCAGAGCTCTGTTCTCTTATCAAGGACTAACTTCCTAGAGCTGATCCATGGCAACCACTCAACCCATTTTTCCAATCACGGTGAAGGGCAGTCCACACATAGGCCTCCCCTATTTGATGGAACAAACTACACCTATTGGAAAATAAGGATGAGTTTTTATCTCAAGTCGCTAGACTTCGACCTGTGGACCATCGTCACCGATGGTTACAAAAAGCCTGCCAAGATAGTTGTCAATGGTGATCTCGTTGAGGAAACCTATGACAAATATTCTGACGAGGAGAAAAAACAGGCGAGTCTAGACGCGAGAGCTATTAATGCTTTATTTTGTGCTATAGACAGGAATGAGTTCAACAGGGTCTCAACATGCACCACCGCTCATGAAGTATGGAGACTTCTAGAGGTGACGCATGAAGGAATCACCCAAGTCAAGGAGTCAAAAATAAGTCGTCTCACTTAAGAATATAAGGCTTTCAAGATGAAGCAAATGAGACGATCACACAAATGATTACAAGATTCCTTGACATCATCAACCCCTTGTCTTCTCTCGGCAAACAATATACAAATCACGAGAAGATCTGCAAGATTCTTAGGGGGCTACCAAAGATTTGGAACCCTAAGGTGACAGCCATCATAGAAGGAAATGATCTCACGACTATGTCCATGGAGACTTTTATGGAAAAGCTGATGACTCATGAGATTGACCTCAAAGACTTCGAAGAGCCTGCTCCAAGGCAAAGGAGATTGCCCTTAAAGCTCATCGACGAAGGGCTGATCCTGAAGAGACGGATGAAGACAACTCGGAAGGTGAAGATCAAGCTCTCCTTGTCCGTAACTTCAAGAAATTCCTTTGCTTCAATCGAAGAAAGAAGGAACCACAAGAAGATGACGAAGAAGAGCCAACATGCTACGGCTGCAAGAAGACTGGACACGTCCGAAAAGACTGTCCATTCACAAAGAAGAGCAACCGATATGAGAAACCATATAAGAAAGCTTCTTCAAAGAAATATGCCAACATAAGCATTTGGCATGAAAGCGAAGCTAGTGACTCCGAGGAAGAAAAGGACTCTCCTCAAGACACCGCCAATGTTTGCCTAATGGCTACATCCGACAAGGTAACTAGCGAAACTCTCGATGATTTTACGTTTGATGAACTTGGCGATGCATTCAATGATTTACTCAATGACCACAAGAAAGTCATTGGTAAATATAAACACGCCAAGGAAAAGATCAAAAGTTATGAAGTCGAGATTCAAAGACTCTCTTCATTGCTTGATAATAGTATAGACACTTCACCCACAGAAGTCACAAATGAGGTGTCTAAGCTTAAATTAAGCCTACATGATGCCGAAGCATGTATAAAAAAGCAAACACAAGAGATCACAGCACTCAATACTGAGATCGCTGAAGAAAAGAATAGACACAAGATCTCTATCACTAAGATCTATGGTTTGAATACTAAGATTAATGAACTGCAGGCCGTCTCTAAGAAATTAGAGACTAGATTGGGAAAACAGGTTGCTCAACCTCAAACCCAATCACATGAGACACACACAAAGCATGATACTATTCATACTAGTCAAACACGTCATCCACCTGCAGCACGTAATCATGCTTATATGTACACACACTTTCATAAAGCACACAAACTACATGCACGTAGAAATAATTCTCATATGTCATAGAATCACCATGCTACACATAGATACAATCATCACTATGTTGCACAAAAACAAAATCACCATCACACTGCTTATGGATATAAACATCATCATGCTCCACACCACTCTACATATAGACATCATCACCATGCTACTCTACATTACTCTACATATAGACATCATCACCATGTTACTCCACACCACTCTACATATAGACATCATCAACATGCTTCTAACATAAATAGGAATGCTATTTGTACTTATTGTGGATTACATGGACACATTTCCCCATAATGTAGAGTTAGGAGATTAGTAGATAGAAACATATATGTATGGTTCCCGAAAACTAACTTTTCAGGATCCTCAAGAACTTGTGTACCAAAGGTCACATCTACTCTTGATGTAGGTGGACCTTCCATCCTCAACTAAGAGTAAGTGGATTCTCGATAATGGATGCTCGCGACATATGACGGGAGACACAAATCTTTTCACATCACTATCGATGAAGAGGGAAGGATATGTATCCTTCGGCAACAACCTTAAAGGGTATATCATTGGTAATGCTACTATAGGTCATCCTCCTTCTCCTGTAATAAAGGATGTCTGCCTAGTGACCGAGTTAAATCATAACCTGCTCAGCATAATTCATCTTGTTGATCATGGGTATGATATTAACTTTGGACAAAATAAATGCTTTATTTATGATAGGTCAACAGGAGATATTGCTTTTGAAGGGATAAGAGAGGATAATATTTATATTTTTTATCTATCTAGAGACACTAACAGTACAGGAAGATGTCTCTATGCTCACAAGGATGAAAGATTACTGTGGCACCAGCGTCTTGGTCATGCCAATATGGATACTATATCCAGGCTATCGACTAAGAAGCTAGTTAGAGGCTTGCCCGATATCACATTCAAAAAGGACACTGTATGTGCCGAATGTGAGTTGAATAAGGCAACCAAGTCCTCATCCATAAACTCTTGTATGCAGACCGAGTTTGAAATAAGCATGATGGAAGAGCTCAATTACTTTCTTGGACTACAAGTCAAACAAACATCAAATAGAACTTTCATCTGTCAGTCAAAGTATACAAAGGACATGCTGAAGAAATTTGACCTTGACAACGTCAAACCAATCGGCACCCCAATGGATACTACAGCCAAACTAGAACCAGATGAAAGCGGTAAACCTGTTGATCAACGTAAGTATCGAGGTATGATAGGCAGTCTTCTTTACTTAACTGCCAGTCGCCCTGATATTATGTTTAGCGTTTGCCTGTGTGCTAGATATCAAGCAAATCCTAAAGAATCACACATGACCGTTGTTAAGCGTATCTTTCGATACCTTAAGGGTACGGTTATAGTGGGCCTATGGTATCCCAAATCAATATCATTTGACCTAATTTGGTATTCTGATGCTGATTTTGCTGGATGTAAGGTCGACCGTAAAAGTACAAGCGGCACGTGTCATTTATTAGGAAAGGCACTAGTCTCTTGGTTTAGCAAGAAGCAGAATTCTGTCGCACTATCCACAACAGAAGCTAAATATAACGCAGCTGGTCATTGTTGTGCACAAATTCTGTGGATGAAGCAAACCCTTGAAGACTATAACTTATCTTTTATGTACATTCCTATTTTGTGTGACAACACTAGTGCTATAAATCTCATTAAGAACCCCATCTGTCACTCACGCACGAAACACATTGAGATTCGTCACCACTTCTTACGTGATCATCAACAAAATGGCACTATTAATTTAGAATTTATTGACACTGTTCATCAGTTAGCCGATTTCTTTACAAAACTTTTATCCGAGGAGCGATTCAATTTTTTTGTCGGGAATTAGGAATTTTAGATGAAACGGTTATACATTAAATTGATCTGCATAATTATCGATTATGTTACGATTCTCTATGCTGAATTTGCTATGGGTACAAGCCGAAAGGGTCCTTCTAACAACAAGGCATAAAAGCCTAAGCGACACGGTGCACTAGTCTTCGGACTACCGATAGCTGGGATCCGGCCCCTACAGCTACCCCATAGTAGCTTCACTATATTGATTTATGTCATAACTCCTTAGTTATTATATGATTAAATTTCATTTATAACCTGCCTCATTTAAAAATTCTAATTTTCAATCTTGTTTTTTGTAACACCCAGTTTTCCAGATGCGGGTAATTTTGAAATTTTGTAATTATAATTATTAATTATTGATATTTGATTCACATTATGATTTTTAGTGATTTTTATTAATTTTTAAACTATTTAAAAACTGGTTAAGTCATGACTTGTGATCTTGATGTGCTGCTTGTGAAACCTGAGAGACTGCATGACCTAGAGCCTAACCATGTCATTATGATGACTTAGTTATCATTTCTAGCCTAGGGGTAATTTGTTTATTTTGACTTATTTGAATTATTTGGTGATTTGTTGAATTGGTGAATTCTAGTTTGACTTTGACTTGTTGAGACCTAGTGGACTAGCCAAGAAGCTAACCCTAGCCATGGTGACCCTAGACTAACTTGAGTTAACCTATTTTAGTTATTAGAGAATAGTTTTAGAATGAGGGGATTTAGTTTAGTGAATTTAAGTCATGGCTTGTGATTTCACGAAATAACTTATGGCTTAATTATTTAATTGATCATGACTTAAGCCCATGGGCCATTTAGTGAACACTAACCCTAATTATTGAACCTATGAACAGCCACATAGGGATCCCCACCCTATTTAAATACTTGTTTATTAGGGCTTGCCTCTTTTTATCATTCCGACACTTGGAGAAAAGAAAGGTAAGTTTTCCCCTTCCAAAAATTCCCATTTTATTCATTTGATCTCCTTTTTCATCCTAGTCTTTTGCATTGGATTCTAAATTGAGTTTATGGACTGTTGGTAGAGGGATATTTCAGTTTGGGATCAATTTGGAGCATTTGGCCATCAAGAGGAACACCCCCCATTTGGAGCTTTTCCATGCAATTTGTACCTATAGGTAAAACCCTTTAAATTGCATTATTTTTTTGATTTCTTTGCATGATGGTTTAGGAATAGGTGTTCCCTAATTTCTGGAGGAATTTCGTGTCATTTGCATTAGGTTACATGTCCGTATTGGACACGTATCGAACCCGATAGCTAGGTGTTCGACGAAATGCCCGAACCGATTCGATTTGCAAATTTTGCAAATCTATTTGAATAGAATCCTAGATCTATGGGTTGCTTATTGATTTTTGTGTTTTCTTCCTAATTTTTGAGTCGTGTCGTGTCCACACGAGGACACGAACACGCTGTCCGTGCACTGTGCACTGTGTCCAGCATTACGGGGTCTATTTCTCCCGACACAGGATACGTGGACACACCAAATTTTGTGTGAGTATTAGGGCAGTGACTGCCACCATGCTCCCAAAATTGGGGAGCATCTCGTTTTGTGTACGAGAAGAAATCCTCCCTGCACTGGTCATACGGGACACGCGCGAGCAGTCAATTACGCGTGCAAACGCACGCTGATACGCGGTTCGACACGACAGCACGAGTTTCGTGGACACGGCACAGGCAGTAGGACACGCTCCCCTATCCCTGGCGAGTGTCTGGACACGAGCACGATGTGTCACGTGTCGTGTGTCATGCACACGACTCCGTGACACGCTTGTACGACACTTGGTGTGCTCATGCGTATCTGTGTGTGTTTTTTTTATGATTGGACACCTCGTGTCCAAATGTTTGGACACGGGTATAACCCTGGGACACGTACACGTGTGGGGGATCAATTAACAACCTTTAATTTAGTACATTACCATGTTTTGAATTCGAATTTGCATTCCCATTTAATATCACTGATACCATGTATTTATTTCGAAAATCCTGAATTGATTCCTACATTTGTAATGGATACTGCTAAATCGGATTTTCATGATAGTTTGGGTTTTGCAATAGAGAACTGGGATTTGAACATTTAAAATAGACTGTGAACTGTTTTCCTGTGAACAGTTCATTGAGTTCTGATTTCCAATGGTTAACTTTCCATTTTCAGTTTTAATAGTTTATAGATATCCTTATATATATGTTTGTATGTATTATATATATGTATGTCTTTATGTAGGTACGTATAGATATGTATATGAGGGTACTAAGAATAGGAAAACTGAGGATATGTATGTGGGTGTTCACTATTTCAGTTTTCTGAAATTAGGATTGTATGTTTTAACTGATTTGTAATATTTTAATTGCCATATTTATTTCACCTGCATAGGTAATAGATTACTGCAATGTTGATTTAGGATTTGCATTGGAGAATTGGGTTCTTTTCGAAATTAGTTTGGTTTTATGTTAACTACTATTGATATCACAACTGCCATGTCACTTACCCACACACAAAAACAGATTTTTAGCACCTATAAACACATGTACACTTTCACAATGTTATGGCTGTCATATTAGCCATCCTAATGTAGTCCTAACACACACATTATTTTCCTAACACATGGCCTACTCTACCCACATCTCAGTTTTCACATTACACACACACACACCCCCTCAATTGACCAACTGTTTTCCAGATTTCATACCACATCACACACACACACATTGGTTCATGTGACACTCACACACATGGTTGACATTCACACACTTTGCATTTTGAACCTGAGAACAGGGAGAGGGGTAGATGGTTAGAAGGGAGAGTGTTATAGAGAGTAGAAGAGAGAGTGAGGAGTTGGAGAGCAATGGCAGGAGCTATCTTGCCAGGCCTGTGCTTGGCCTTGCATTGCAGCATTGCCTTGGCTTGGCCTGGCTTTTGCAAAGCAGCCACAGTAGCAGTAGCCATAGCAGCAGTAGCAATAGGTTGGCAGTAGGCCAATGGCCTGTATATGGGGGGGGATGAATATGGAGTATGTTAGAAATTGTGAGTTTAGATATATATATATATGTAGGTGTGGACAGAAGTTTGGGGTTAGACAGGTTGGTAGGCTGGGGGTTGTACAGTCTAGTTGAGGGGTTGGGTTATTGGTTGAGGATGTGTATATTGATATGTATATATATATATATATATATATATATATATATATATATATATATGGATATGTATTGAGGATTTCATATATGTATATAGTGGTATACCAAAGAGGTCATTTACCTTAGTATTTGTATTATGACTTCGGTTAGGTTGGCATTCATACAACTTGAATGAGTATGTGTATAGATATATATATATATATAGCTTATAGTAGATTAGAATATTATATAGGTATGTATATGTTAGGTTGATTAGCTTGATGTAGGTTCATATATATGGATAGGTATTGAGGGTTCCTATATGTATATAGGATATATGTATATATGTGTGTGTGAGGTATTATATGAATGTGTGGTTGGCTTGATAGCCTAGTTTGGCTTGTACTTGTGCTAGATTGCTAGTGTAGGTTGGGTTAGGCCTAGTGAGACTTGATTGGACTAAGTTTGATCTAGTTGACTTAGTTTGACTAGTCCAGGTTGACTGGAGTTGACCAAAGGTCAACATTAGTCTGGATGTGACCAATTGACCTAGTTTGACTAGAGTATTGACTTGGGTTGACCCAGAGTTGACCAAGTTTGACTAGGACCTAGTTTGACCTAGACAGTTGACCAGATTTGACTTAGAGTTGATATTGACCTAGGTTGACCTAGAATTCATGTAGATTGTATCGTAGACTTTATTGACCTTATTTTAAATACATTATAACCTGTACTGTTCTATTTAGGACATTGTGACTCCGGTGCAGACATCTGATATTACACTACTCTTTTCAGAGTATGAGGCGAGTACATTCTCTGATAGTTCTCTCATTTATTTGCCAGTTACTGTACTTCAGTTCTATTTAGTTTTATGTGATTCTCTGTTACCACACGTATGGACATTTCTGGATTCATGCATGCGACACACTCACCATATTATCTGGCCTCTATTACTGGAATCACTGGAATCATTTTGGAATCTATTTATGGAATCATCATATTTTGGCTTGACTCATCTCGATTCTCGTGTCGAATTCTGGATTCATTTGTATTGCGGGGCGGGGAAATATTGAGTAAGACATGTAGACATACCCCAAATCTGGAATCTCCAACTAGAATCTACTGGAAGCATAGCCATCTTTCGCCTGATCAGTGAGAGATGTGCCTGATTACCCACAGTCGTTTACTTATCGATCTCGGTATTTTAAAACACACTATTAGATTGGCTGGACTCACCTGGATTCTTGATCACTACCTAGAATCATCTGGTACTGGATTCATATTGTATTAGATTCATCTCGTACTGGATTTATTATAGTTTACACTTGTTTTACATTTACTGCCTGGACTCATTATGTTACTTTAGTTCAGCTAGATTTATTTTACAGTCTTCATTGCCATCATTCTCCTCTTGTTTTAGTATTTACTTTCCTTGTATCTTATCTGTTCTCCATACCATCACCTGTATATAAACTGCCATATTCATCAATAAAAGTGTCTATAACTGCTTTATAGTTTCCTGTCATTTACTTGGGTTTTCTTGATGAGTTGTACTCGTTCCTATCCTGACTGGACCTGTTGTAAATTTTATAGATGATTGCCCTGAGGACACAAGCCCTACATATTACTGTGGAGATGGTTTAGCTACCTATGGCGTCGACACTCAGGAGTGATCTGGAGTTTAGCTAGTTGTCATATTTTAGTTTTCATGTTTTAGAACTGGAGCTGTATATAGTTGAGATTTGTAGTGAGTTTTGTAGTTGAGATATTCTGAGATTATATTTTTAGTTGTTGGATTTTATTTCTGTTTTTCAGCCTTTAGTTATATCTTCTGTGATATCTTATCGTTCTTAGACTGTGATTGAGATTCATTATATCTATATTTGTCCTCCGTTCGGAGTTGAGATTTGACAAGTACATTATATAATTGCGTGAGTTATTGATTAGATAGTAACCTAGGACAGCGTTCTACCGCCGACACTACAGCGTAGGCTGGGCGTTGTTACGTGCTCGTACCCTCACAGTGGGTGCGGGTCGTGACACATTTTTAGTGGTGGCCCATGCAGGTCGAGAGTCGCATCAGTGCGATATCGTGGTAGTATAGCGACTTAGTTGTACTGCCGCGAGCCTGCGATAGGATTGAGAGATAGGCTTTAACGAAGAGGTACTCAATCACAGTTAGAAAAAATTCTGCTTCAATTCATGCCATCTACATATCTTACTGATTGTCTTCTTTGAAATAAACTGTCCTCCTTTGATTTTATCGATTCCTGCTCAGTATTGACTTCCTTTTCGATCTATCTTCAGGATGGTGGAGACACGATCACATCGCTCTGGTACAGTAGCCGCTGTAGAGGGGTCTGCCACCTCTCAACTTCAGCAGCCAGCCCCTGGTACCGCAGCCCCAGTCATGCCAGCTGGGGTGGGTGTTTCAGCAGCCTTCGGAGGAGCACCTCCATCAGCTGGGAGGCAGAGTCCGGTGCTTCCCGAGATCCTTGCACCGCAGCAGCCTCCACCTGTGGCGATGGTAGATGCTGCTCATCTATTCTCTTTCGTGGAGAGGATTCTGGCGTCTCATCAGCAACAGCAGCAGCGACAGACGACCGATTTCTGTCAGGGGATTGACGAGGAACATCAGCTAGTTCGTACTACTGTGGAGATGGTGACTGCTCAGGGGGAGCAGTAGCAGCCTCGTCGAAAGAAGAAAGATATACAGGACTTCCAGAAGATGCATCCCTGAGAGTTCCTGGACACAGAGGGCATTCATTATACAGACGACTGGATAGAGCATATCGAGGAGATATTCAGGCTGGCAGAGATACCAGATCGACTCCATATCGAGGCGGCGGGCCGTCAAATGCAGGACTTAGCCCGTGCATGGTACCAGACAGATCCCAGGGTGGGAGTTGAGGGCCAGACTTGGGCCCAGTTCAAGAAACTATTCAAGGAGCAGTTCTTTCCTGATGTGGCCTTGGGAGGCATAGAGGCACAGTTTGAGGGTCTGGTTCAGGGAAACCAGACAGTAGCTGAGTACGCTGGAGAGTTTTGTCGATTGGCCCGGCTCATAGATGACTTGACTGAGAAGACGAAGGCGAGGAAGTTCTGCCGGGGTTTGATTAGGGAGGTTCGGTCGCTGACTAAGAGCGACCGGAATGCTACCTTTGCGGAGATATTTTCTGGGGCTATGGCAGCGGAGGACGACCTAGGGTTGAAGTTGAAGAAGGGTCGTGACCTCCAGAGTGGTAGCAGCAGCGGAGGCCAGGCCAAAAGGTCTCACGTACAGATTCAGCAGACCCGGGCACCAGTGATGGTTCAGCAGGTGCCGCATCAGTATTGCGGTCAGGACCCGAAGACGATCAGTTGTTCCTACTGCAGGAAGTTGGGGCACACCAGGGAACAGTGTAGAAAGAGGTTGAAGGTTTGCTATTCCTGTGGGTCTGAAGCCCACCAGAAGATAGACTGCCCCTTTGCACCTCCTTTTGAGGGAGCTAGGCCACCTGTAGCTCAGCACCAGAGGGGTGGAGCTTTTGCGATGGCGGTCGAGGAGACCGACGCTGCAGGTGATGGGTTAGCAGGTTTGTCCTTCTCATTCTTCTTTCCCACTTTCCTATGTGATTCTATTAGTACCTGCCAGGATATTGTTTTGATTGCTAGATAGTGTAGCTACCCTATTCGAGACTGTGAAATCACGACCAGTAGGATTGTGTTGCTTCGACCTTGATTTGCTGGAGGTTTGACCTAGTAGGGATACGATCTTTTTAATTTCGAGGACGAAATTTTTCTAAGGTGGGTAGGATTGTAACACCCAGTTTTCTAGATGAGGGTAATTTTAAAATTTTGTAATTATAATTATTAATTATTGATATTTGATTCATATTATAATTTTTAGTAATTTTTAATAATTTTTAAACTATTTAAAAACTGGTTAAGTCATGACTTGTGATCTTGATGTGCTGCTAGTGAAACCTGAGAGACTGCATGACCTAAAGCCTAACCATGTCATTATGATGACTTAATTATCATTTTTAGCATAGGGGTAATTTGGTTATTTTGACTTATTTGAATTATTTGGTGATTTGTTGAATTGGTGAATTCTAGTTTGACTTTGACTTGTTGAGACCTAGTGGACTAGCCTAGAAGCTAACCCTAGCCATGATGACCCTAGTCTAACTTGAGTTAACCTATTTTAGTTATTAGAGAATAGTTTTAGAATGAGGAGATTTGGTTTAGTGAATTTAAGTCATGGCTTGTGATTTCACGAAATGACTTATGGCTTAATTATTTAATTGATCATGACTTAAGCCCATGGGCCATTTAGTGAACCCTAACCCTAATTATTGAACCTATGAATAGCCACATAGGGATCTCCACCCTATTTAAACACTTGTTCATTAGGGCTTGCCTCTTTTTATCATTCCAACACTTAGAGAAAAGAAAGGTAAGTTTCCCCTTCCAAAAATTCCCATTTTATTTATTTGATCTCCTTTTTCATCCTAGTCTTTTGTATTGGGTTCTAAATTGAGTTTATGGACAGTTGGTGGAGGGATATTTTAGTTTGGGATCAATTTGGAGCATTTGGCCATCAAGAGAAACACCCCCCATTTGGAGCTTTTCCATGCAATTTGCACCTATAGGTAAAACCCTTTAAATTGCATTATTTTTGTGATTTCTTTGCATGATGGTTTAGGAATAAGTGTCCCCTAATTTCTGGAGGAATTTCGTGTCATTTGCATTAGGTTACGTGTCTGTATCGGACACGTATCGAACCTAATAGCTAGGTGTTCGACGAAATGCCCGAACCGATTCGATTTGCAAATTTTGCAAATCTATTTGAATATAATCCTAGATCTATGGGTTGCTTATTGATTTTTGTTTTTTTTTCTTGGTTTTTGAGTCATGTCGTGTCCACACGAGGACACGAATACGCTGTCCGTGCACTCTGCACTGTGTCCTGTATCACGGGGTCTATTTCTTCCGATACGGGACACGTGGACACACCAAATTTTGTGTGAGTGTTGGGGCAGTGACTGCCACCATGCTCCCAAAATTTGGGAGGATCTCATTTTGTGTGCGAGGAGAAATCCTCCCCGCATTGGTCGCACGAGACACGCGCGAGCTGTCAATTACGCGTGCAAACGCACGCTGATACGCGGTTCGACACGACACCACGGGTTTCGTGGACACGGCACAGGCAGTGGGACATGCTCCCCTATCCCTGGTGAGTGTTTGGACACGAGCACGACGTGTCACGTGTCGTGTGTCATGCACACGACTCCGTGACACGCTTGCACGACACTTGGTGTGCTCATGCGTGTCTGTGTGTGTTTTTCTTATGACTAGACACCTCGTGTCCAAATATTTGGACACGGGTATACCCCTGGGACACGTGCACGTATGGGGGATCAATTAACAATCTTTAATTTAGTACATTACCATGTTTTGAATTCGAATTTGCATTCCCATTTAATATCACTGATACCATGTATTTATTTTGAAAATCCTGAATTGATTCCTACATGTGTAATGGATACTGCTAAATTAGATTTTCATGATAGTTTGGGTTTTGCAATAGAGAATTGGGATTTGAACATTTGAAATGGACTGTGAACTATTTTCCTGAGAACAGTTCATTGAGTTCTGATTTCCAATGGTTAACTTTTCATTTTCAGTTTTAATAGTTTATAGATATCCTTATATATATGTCTGTATATATTATATATATGTATGTCTTTATGTAGGTACGTATAGATATGTATGTGAGGGTACTAAGAATAGGAAAGCTGAGGATATGTATGTGGGTGTTCACTGTTTCAGTTTTCTGAAATTAGGATTGTATGTTTTAACTGATTTCTAATGTTTTAATTGCCATGTTTATTTCACCCGCGTAGGTAATAGATTACTGCAATATTGATTTAGGATTTGCATTGGAGAAGTGGGTTCTTTTCGAAATTAGTTTGGTTTTCTGTTAACTGCTATTGATATCACAACTGCCCTGTCACTTACCTACACACAAAAACTGATTTTTAGCACCTATAAACACATGTACACTTTCACACTGTTATGGCTGTCACATTAGCCATCCTAATGTAGTCCTGACACACACATTGTTTTCCTAACACATGGCCTACTCTACCCACATCTCAGTTTTTACATTACACACACACACACCCTCAATTGACCCACTGTTTTCCAGATTTCATACCACATCACACACACACACATTGGTTCATGTGACACTCACACACATGGTTGACATTCATACACTTTGCATTTTGAACCTGAGAATAGTGAGAGGGGTAGATGGTTAGAAGGGAGAGTGTTATAGAGAGTAGAAAAGAGAGTGAGGAGTTGGAGAGCAATGGCAGGAACTATCTTGCCATGCTTGTGCTTGGCCTTGCATTGCAGCATTGCCTTGGCTTGGCCTGGCTTTTGTAATGCAGCCACAGTAGCAGTAGCCATAGCAGCAGTAGCAATAGGTTGGCAGCAGGCCAATGGCCTGTATATGGGGGGGATGAATATGTAGTATGTTAGAAATTATGAGTTTAAATATATATATATGTAGGTGTGGGCAGAAGTTTGGGGTTACACAGGTTGGTACGCTGGGGGTTGTATAGTCTAGTTGAGGGGTTGGGTTTTTGGTTGAGGATGTGTATATTGATATGTATATATATATGTATATATATATATATATATATATATATATATATATATGGATAAAAAAAAATATATATATATATATATATATATGGATAAAAAAAAAAAATATATATATATATATATATGGATATGTATTGAGGATTTCATATATGTATATAGTGGTATACCATAGAGGTCATTTACCTTAGTATTTGTATTATTACTTGGGTTAGGTTGGCATTCATACAACTTGAATGAGTATGTGTATAGATATATATATACATATAGCTTATAGTAGATTAGAATATTATATAGGTATGTATATGTTAGGTTGAATAGCTTGATGTAGGTTCATATATATGGATAGGTATTGAGGGTTCCTATATGTATATATGTGTGTGTAAGGTATTATATGAATGTGTGGTTGGCTTGATAGCCTAGTTTGGCTTGTACGTGTGCTAGATTGCTATTGTAGGTTGGGTTAGGCCTAGTAAGACTTGATTGGACTAAGTTTGATCTAGTTGACTTAGTTTGACTAGTCCAGGCTGACTGGAGTTGACCAAAGGTCAACATTAGTCTAGATGTGACCAATTGACCTAGTTTGACTAGAGTATTGACTTGGGTTGACCCAGAGTTGACCAAGTTTGACTTGGACCTAGTTTGACCTAAACAGTTAACCAGATTTGACTTAGAGTTGACTTTGACCTAGATTGACCTAGAATTCATGTAGATTGCATCATAGACTTCATTTACCTTATTTTAAATACATTATAACCTGTACTGTTCTATTTATGACATTGTGACTCCGGTGCAGACAACTGATATTATACTACTCTTTTCAGAGAATCAGGCGAGTACATTCTGTGATAGTTCTCTCATTTATTTGCCAGTTACTGTACTTCAGTTCTATTTAGTTTTATGTGATTCTCTGTTACCACACGTATGGACATTTCTGGATTCATGTATGCGACACACTCACCATATTATCTGGCCTCTATTACTAGAATCAATAGAATCATTTCGGAATCTATTTCTGGAATCATCATCTTTTGGCTGGACTCATCTCGATTCTCGTGTTAAATTCTGGATTCATTTGTATTGCGGGACGGGGAAATATTGAGTAAGACATGTAGACATACCCCAAATCTGGAATCTACTGGAAGCATAGCCATCTCTCGCCTGATCAGTGAGAGATGTGCCTGATTACCCACAGCCGTTTACATGTCGATCTCGGTATTTTAAAACACACTATTAGATTAGCTGGACTCACCTGGATTCTTGATCACTACCTAGAATCATCTGGTACTGGATTCATCTTAGATTCATCTCGTACTAGATTTATTATAGTTTATACTTGTTTTACATTTACTGCCTGGACTCATTATGTTACTTTAGTTCAGCTAGATTTATTTTACAGTCTTCATTGCCATCATTTTCCTCTTGTTTTAGTACTTACTTTCCTTGTATCTTATTTGTTCTCCATACCATCCCCTGTATATAAACTGCCATATTCATCAATAAAATTGTCTATAACTGCTTTATAGTTCCCTGTCATTTACTTGGGTTTTCTTGATGAGTTGTACTCGTTCCTATCCTGACTGGACCTGTTGTAAATTTTACAGATGATTGCCCTGAGGACACATGCCCTACATATTACTGTGGAGATGGTTTAGCTACCTATGGCCCCGACACTCAGGAGTGATCTGGAGTTTAGCTAGTTGTCATATTTTAGTTTTCATGTTTTAGAACTGGAGCTGTATATAGTTGAGATTTGTAGTGAGTTTTGTAGTTGAGATATTCTGAGATTATATTTTTAGTTGTTGGATTTTATTTCTGTTTTTCAGCCTTTAGTTATATCTTCTGTGATATCTTATCGTTCTTAGACTGTGATTGAGATTCATTATATCTGTACTTGTCCTCCGTTCGGAGTTGAGATTTGACAAGTACATTATATAATTGCGTGAGTTGTTGATTAGATAGTAAACTAGGATAGCGTTCTACCGTCGATACTGCGGCGTAGGCTGGGCGTTGTTACGTGCTCGTACCCTCACAGTGGGTACGGGTCGTGACACTTTTTATTCATATCTTTGACCTTTTATTCAAATTTTTTTCAATCTCATCTTTTATTTCCTGCTTGAAGTTCAGGTCCAAGGTACAAGAACTCAGGCCGAACTCTGTCCCACCCAGAGTTCGGGCCGAGTTCGGTGTCCTCGTTCCAGAACCTCAAATCCTTCTCAGCCGTTCATCTTGTCTTAATCCAGTGGCCCATATTTCACCCGACCAGCCGACCAAGAGACCATAAATTCGAAAAGTGGTCTCTCTCTCTCCTCCATTGTCTTCTTCCTCCATCTCTACTTCTATTTTCATCAAAACCCTAACCCTAGAAGGCTCTTTTCCTTAGGATTTTGCTCTCCAAACTCAAGAAAATCATTCTTGGAGTTGTTCTCCTCCATCTTAGGTCTCTTTTAAGGTATATATATCTTTCTCTTCCCATCTCAATTTTTTTTATTTCCATGGCTCCTAGGTTGCTTGGTAGAGGTAAAAGACCAAGGAGAAGTATTGGTGAGTCCTCTACTAATCCTAACCCAAACCCTCCACCTAATCCTCCACCACAACCTAATCCTCAACCTCCTCCTCTCATGGTGCATCCACTTTTTAATCCACCTCCACCACTCAATGCCGACACATACGATGACCATCTTTTTGTGTCTTTAGATGCGTCCAACGCATGGTTCGCCGACTTCTATCATCGTCGTGTCTTTGCGGGATACCCCATTAAATTCTTGGTGTTTTCCGATTTTTTTCCAAATTTTTGCGACTTATGTCTTGATGAGCTTGTTGCGACTCGTGAACCAATATATGTAAATGCAATACAAATGTTTTATTGCAACATGACTTATGACCGCACACGTATCTATTCACGTGTCGCCGGTGTAGACATATCTTTTGATGATTTTGAGTTAGCCGACCTACTTGGTTTGCTCGACCCAAACACTTGGGAAAGGCTTGATGATGCTCGGGACTTTGTTTTTTTCCGGCGAGACCACGTTGGAGAGTTTCAAGGGTGATCTTTGTTCTCCAAATCCTTCCCCTCGTAAACTCATAGCTAAACATCTCAACAATCATTTCTATGAACTTCATAGAATCATTTTTTCTTTGATCTTGCCAAAAGCTGGTTCAACAGATGAAGTTACTTACTTTGAGATTACTGCTCTCTTCTTTCTTTATTTTTTGTGTCCCTTTTAACTTTCCTCGTACGATGATGGATTGGATGATTCGTGCTAGGCCTAAACCAAAATCTTTGGTTTATTCTATGTATCTTCCGTTGATATTTCGTGCCTTTCATATTCCATTGGATCAGTGTCAGTCCTTGCCTCCTCCTGCCTTTCTGGCTAAGGCCAAGAGAACTGTTGCTGCCATCACCTCTTCTGAGTCCGATGATGATGAGCAACCTGTATCTCCTGCTCCCTTTGCTGCTCCTGACTCACCTGCTCCCAAGTCTACTGTTACACTGGACTGTCTTCAGACTATGTTTTGCGATCGCTTCCGTTTGGAGGACGAACGCTGGGCCGAGATGGATGATCGCTGGACGCAGATGGACTACCGCACTACTCTGCAGATGAGTGTGCTCAGCAACTCCATCCACGACATTCAGTACTCCATGGCCTCTCATCCGACGATGCCGATTTCGATGCTGCGTGATCCGTCTCGCGACGGCTATCGCATTGACGATTCGTGGGTTCGTCGCTATCTTGATTCGACTTCAGCATTTGCGGATCCCTGCCGTACTGGTTCTGATGGTGCGGGGCCTTCTCATGCTCCTTGATGGATATGGCCATTTGTATTGCTACTGATGATTAGGACTGTTTTTATTTTTGGCACTTTGTTTCATTTTGCTCAGTTTGCTTATGTTTTTTTATGTCTTTAGAACTCTATGGCTCGGTTTATTTTTCTCAGTTTATGCATGTTCTCTTTCATTATATGGTTGTTAGCTTGCTCTCTTTATGCCTATCTCCATTTTTGCTGATTGTCAAAAGGGAGAGAAACAATTACTATTTGTATGAGCCTATATTGTGTATCCTTGTTTATGTATATTTGGATAAGTATTTACAGGAAATATCAGTTTACGGGGGAGTACGATTGTTCAAGTACGGAGGAGCTATAATGTGTCCAGGTATGAATATTGGACATACAAATACCATGTTTTGTCAATTATCAAAATGGGGGAGATTGTTGACCCAAACCGGATCACAGTCAACCGAATCTTGACAACTAACAAAACAATATTTGTCTAGTCCAATTTGACACATCGAGCTCGAAATCAATCTACTCAGCTCATTTGTTCCAGTTCACAGCTGCTTGGAGTTTTACCACTTTGTTGTATACTGGAGTCTATATTTTTATTATTCTTGAGTATAGGATGATGTACGTTGGATCATACTGAGCACTTTGGGCTAGCTATAGCTTTATAGGTTGACTTAGCCCAAATCCCAATCAACCTACTTCATCAAAAAGCCCACAAAGATCATTCTGTCCCTAGAAGACAGAGTTCGGGCCTAACTCTGCCTCACACAGAGTTCGGACTGAACTCGGTCCCCTAAAATTCAGGATACTGATTTTTAGGTATTGATCACTGCTAGTTGTCCAACGGCCAAAAATTTCAATTATTTATACCGAATTCTGGCCGAATTCTGCCTACCCCGAACCATATATATAGGCCTTGGTTTCTCTCATTTGAAACCAACCACTCTTCTTTTCTTCTTCTATTACATAGCCTATATATTCAAGAGCCTTACCTTCCCATCCACTTAGCATTCAAACTTCCCAACCGTCCAAGGTGCTCGGTATGATTCAGCTAGAAGTTTGAAGTGCAAGAAGTTGTAAGCCACTTGGAAAAGTCCAAGTTTCGCCAAAGCGATCATTGAAAGAAGTTTGGCGTGCTCTTCTGTGAAAAGGCACGTGGTTGTAAACCTATTTTACAAATAGTGGATTTCAATCCTGAGCTAGAGTTCTCAGGCCTGGACTAGTCCTCCACGAGAGAAACCAGGTTAAAAATCTTATTGTGTTTGTGCTTGCTCTCTACTCTTTATTTTTGCATTTATTTTTACTCTGATTATTTAGTTGGTGAAGAGAGTTTAATTTTTAATTGATCATTTTTTGATATAAACTCTATTCACCCCCCTCTAAAGTTGTCAACATAGTCTTCATTATTCTCCTTAACTTGACTTGGAGGTCATACGACCATGCACTATTCTCGATTGCATTACACTTAGAGTGGTTAGATGACCCTTATCTGTTAGATATGAGTACTTTTGGTTTGGGTACTTATATCTGATCTCGGCTTAGAACGGTAACTTGTCACGGACTAGTTTGCCACACTTTGTCCTTGTTTGGTTGTAGGTGTGGTTCACTGCCCCGATAAGAAGGTACTGAACCTTATTGTGGTCCGGATACCATATTGGATTCATGACTTGGAAAGATACTTCATCGTGGGTTAGTGCGCCATCTCCTGTCCTTATTTGGTTGGGGGATGGTACGCTAATTCAACGGTATGTGTTGGACCATGTTATGATCCGATTGACTTATTATTGAGCAGTATTTATTCAGTTTATATGGTACGATATTATGTTATCTTATTACGTCCCTCTGAGGACTTGGTGATCTCTCTAGGTGTGTGCTTTTCATGATGTTCTACAGGTGCTCTAACCAAGATCATGGTCTCCCCTTTCTGTCGAGGAGGACTGCTCTAGATCATTCATAGCCATTTTATCTATCCGTTTTTTGTATATTTTTCTTTTTATGGTTGGTAGTGGATCTGTCCCTGCCCAACATCTTGTACAATGATTATTCAAAGTTGATTTATGACATATCTTTTATTCTTTCATTTTTTGGATGAGATTAGATTACTATTGGTTTACTGTATTTTACAGCTTATGTATACATACGAGGTTTTCATATATTAGGGTATACTTTATATGTGTACAACTGGCATATTTATGTACTTAGTCCTATATATTTTGGCACTAGAGCATTACAGCTATTGTGCTGTGATAGGCTATGGATCGAGGTTACGACCAGGAGCCCTTAACCTGACCATGTTTATAATATGTATTTTATCCCGGCACGATATTGGCACCATTTGTACTTGTTTAGTTGTAAAGGTGTCGTATTGTCTCGATGATATGGTATAAGCCTATAACTTTTTGAACTAGGTCTTAATTTACTTATTAGGTTTATTTTATTCATTACGTGCTCCCTTGTGGTACTTGCTATTCGGGGCCCGACCCTGCTTGTTTTGTTTGGCCAGATATCGTAGCAGCGCCAGAGGATCCAGCCTTCTACCCAAACAATGGTTCACACCAGGAGTATGGGCGCTCTGGACCATGAGTGAGTTTCTTCTTCACCGCTCTGATATCTTCTATTTTGCACTCGACGTTTAGCCACTGGCACCTGTTTAGCCGATTGTTCTGGACATTAGTTTCCTTTTATATAATTATAATTAAATCAGACTGCAACTGACTACGGTTATATTCTATTGACTCTCGGTACTAGCCCAATATTTTGTGTAGCTAGACTCATGAATCATTTTGATGAAGCATCGGGGACGCCTTATTGCTTTATCTTATATGATCATTATTACTACTTCGTAGTTGATTGATTAAGACATAGATGCTCTGTAAGACCATAGGAGACTTGATTGTAGCATGCACCCCCTAGTCTCTTGACATCCACAATCGTCGTATGACATTTTTACACCTTATGTGGGATAACTGGCCTAGTTCGTCTTCGTATTTCGGTACTGGGGCGTGACAAGGTTTTAGTGGTGGCCTATGCATGTAACACCCCAGTCCAAAATACGTAGGACTAGAACGTAATCATGCCAGTTGTATACATACGAAGTATATGGACCCTCGTATATATACATAAGCTGTAAAATACAGTAACCAAGGTACTAAATCTCATCCATAAAGATAAATATGATATAAAAGCAACTTTGAATTTGTCATGTATACAATCGTTGGACGGAGACAAATCCACTACCAACAAGTAAGAAAAAGTATATAAAAAATATAATGAGTTTGGCGGGCGAAGCGAAGACGATCAGAGTGCAATCATCCTCGGAGAGATAGAGACAATCATGGCCACAGCTAGAACACCTGCGAAACACAAGAACACACACCTGGCGAGATAACCAGGTCCTCAGAGGGACGTAACAAGATACAATAAACATGCCATATAAATACTGAATATAAAATATGCCACAATCAAAGAAAGTGACAAGACACTATAAGGTAATCTAACCATACTAAAGTGATCATGTAGTTGAGAAACAATCCTTCGACGCATGAGCCCTGACTGTAAATGGGATCTGGTATAGTCCCCACTTGGGCACCAGTGACCTAAGAGCATGACGTTCAAAAACGACAGTGGCCAACCTGAGAGGCTCAACATACCCGTATCTCCAGCGGAGCTTCCGGGTTACAAGGGAAGTACAATCGAAGCCCATACGTCAGGTATTGTCCTTCCCACCCAAATGTCTCTACCAAGTCGCATCCACGACCATGTTTCTCTACTAACTGCTAAGTCTCCTAACATGCCTCTATTAGCAGTTAGTCCTAACGCATGCACATGGGGGATCAGCCCACACGCAAGAACTTCTACATGCCCCTTATCTCACACATCCTCGTGGTACAACTGTGTCAAGGGATATGTAATACACTACAAACAATAGTCCCTTAACTCTAGGTCCATATGCAATCAAAGGATAAATAACAAAGTATATCTAATATCACTGAGCAGGCAGTAAATCAAGAACTAGAAATAAATGAACAACGATATGTAATAAAATGCAAACTAAAAATAAACAGTATAATGGTAAGGTATCTTGCCTAGTGGGTCGCCTGGTGTGGTACAATATTCCGACAAGTCTTGATTATCCGATAGCCATGTTCGATGAGACATGGTCCGAAGTTGCAAGAAAATAGAGAAGCACGATTAGCTATGAGTAAAGGGAATAATTCGAAGAGAGTTTGAGCGAAGAGGCGTGTGTCCTATTTTTAGAAAATATTTCATAATATAATTGAATGAATAATTCTATGTAAATACTTGAAAATATTTTATGTATGTAGATTGTAAAAATACATTTTTATTAGTCCAAAAAATACTTAAAATAATAAATCTTTTTAGGCAAAACTCTAAGTTATCAAATTATTTTAAATAAGTACTTGTAAATTCTTAATAAAATCAATTTAGGACATAACTAGTTTTAATTTAGAATTTAATAAACATAATGATAATAATAATCATAATAATATGTATAATAATAGTAATCATACTAATAATTAGGATAATAATAATAATGATAATAATAAATAAACTAATAATGATAATAACAGTGGTAATAACAAAATGCTAACAATAATAATAAGAATAATAATAATGATGTTGATAATAAAAATGATAATAATAGTACTAATAAAGATGATGATGATGATGATGATAATAATAATAATAATAATAAATAAACAATAAAAATTTTACTTTACTTATAACAGCACACTTTTGCTGTTCTCTTAGAATTGGGAAAACGAAAGGAAGGAGAGAGAGAAATCGAGAGGAAGGGAATAAGGGAAGAGGGGTTCAGGGGTTTACCAGAGGTGGGTCGGGCGGCTCCGCGAGGCGGCGGTGGTGGATCATGAAAGTGGCGGCGAACTCGCGGCGTGGCGACGAGGTTTCGAGGCGGAAAGAGGTGGAGTTGGGCGCACCTGTGCGGGGGCGGTGGCCGTGAGGGCACAGCGGCCGGAGTTGAGTGGAGGCGGCGAAGCCGGGCGCTGGAAGTCGAAGCGGAGTGGCGGCAGATGTGGGCGGCGGCGGTTGGCTCTGGCCGCTGGCGCTGGGTTTCCCAAGCAGTGATGGCGTTGCGGAGGGGAGATCCGGCCGGCCATCGTGGTCGGGAGCTGGTGGCGCAGCGATCGGTGCGTCGACGCCAGCGGGGAGGAGTCGGCCGATCTGGAGGAGGATTCGGCGGAACGGGTGGCTGGAGGCGCGAGCTCCAGATCTGGTGAAGATGCACGGAGGGACTGAAGCGATGGACGGCGGTCCAGATCCGACGATGATCGGTGCTGACCGTGCGGCGGAGATGAGGAGTGGCGGCGGGAGTTCACCTCGGTGCTGCCGCGGTCGTCGTCGACTCGAGGAGGTAAGGGTCCTGTCCCCTTCCTTTTCTTTGTCTATGGGTGATGGTGGTGGGGCGTTTGAACTGGTGGTGTCGGTGACGGGTTGACGGAGATGATAACGTGGTGGTGTCGGTGGTGGTGATGACAATTGTGAAGGTGGATCGCCGACCGGAGTGGCTGGACGGGATGATGGATGGCAGTGGAGGTAATGGCTGTGGTGATGATGTGGTCGAGGAGGGGCTTGATCGGAGATGGGACGTCGAGGTCGGGTGATGAGAAGAGGAGGAGGTGATGGCATTGTACGGCCTGGCCGTGGGAAATTTGGGATCTCGATGGTGGCGGGGATGGTGGTAATGGCTAGGTTAGGTTTTAGGGATTTATAATGTATCGTGTCGGGGTTGTCGACACGGAGAAGGAATATTGTATTTGTAAAATATGGAATAAGAGACTGGATGGTCACGGACACGATGCATAAATCTGTGGATGGGAAATTTCTGGAGGAGTACCTCTCCTTTTATAGGAGGTGGGAATTCCCAGTTGGATAGGGATTGGGTTTTATTTAAATACCCAATAGATAATTCATCATGTAACTAAATAGATTTAAAGCCAATTCTAATCAAATCCAAATCCAAATTAATTCCATACTTAATTTAAAATATTTTAAATAGAGTCAATAAAAATCTTTTCCAAATTAATTTACCAGATTTAATCAAATATTATCATTAACAAAATCCTAAATATTATTTTCATAATTAAATAAATATAGTAATAATTAATTTCGAAAATCACGATAAATACTTAAATATTAATTATGAGCTAGCTTTTATGAATAACCAAATATATTAATAAGCAAATATCACATTTCGCAAATCTTTTGGAAATATTTCATATAAACCATAATTTTTCAAATTACCACTCATTTTTAAACGACGAATAAAAAACTCTTTTTAGAAATTAAAAATATTTATCACATATTATTTGAACATGTACCTTTCCTATAAAAATAAAATTTATAATAAAATATTTTTCTAACATATGTCCCTTGACACATATTCGCACCCGTCGAGTATTTACGAAACGCAAATTCCGTATGCTACGCAAATACCACAATGAGAACTCATATGCGACGTGTAGATATGAATTAAAAATAAATACAAAACTATAAAAAAAAATTGTAGTAGAATTTTATGGGGCTTACAATGCAGGTCTGTTTTTCAGACTTGTGGGGTTTGCAATTATAGGAGTCTCAATCAAAACATGTTTCCCTTAATCTCCTGATTCGTCTTCTCTTTCTCCCACCTTGATTGCTAACTTGATTATCATCCTCGATCCCTTCTAGTCCTGTCTTTTGATACATTGTATCCTTTACTTTAGGGGCACATCGTTCTCGGCTATTGGAGGAGCCGGTATGGAAGAGAATCCAGTAGAGCAGGGACCAGTGGGTGATCGACAAGGGACAACACCTCTACCTGGACAGATTCATATCGAAAACATCATCACCTCCAATGGGTGATCGTTCTCGGCTTTTTATAATGTTTATAAAACAAAGCGTTATTAATATTTTAGAGCGGTGGCAAACTTGTAATATTTTGCACACTTATTAATATTAAGCGTTCGAAATACCTTCTTCTCCTTCCATTTCCCCTCTCCTCCTCCTCTTCATCTTCCTCTTCCTCCGCTCCCATGCTCATAATTAGGGTTCGGTCCAGCGTCCAGTCCTAGGGTTAGGTTTAGGGTTTCTCCATTGATCCATCCGTCCGATCCCCTCCGCCATGGACTCCGGCGGAGCCTTCGGCACCCTCATCTCCGTCGACCCCCTCGATTGCAACGCCGCCTGGGGGCACGGCACCATCACCTCCATGGCCTCCGACAATGACGTCATCGGCCTCGGCACCAGCAAGGGCTGGATCATCCGCCACAACTTTGGCCTCGACGACTCCTTCGGTCCGTCCCAAAACCTAATCCTAATTTCCCACCCCTCCCTCCCCCCGTTAATTTTTTCTCTTCCCTATATTTAATCTCTTCGATCCGACGATCACAGATCTCGACTGCTTCGGCGGTCGAGGTGTCACGACCCGCACCCACTGTTAGGGTACGAGAACGTAACAACGCCCAGCCTACGCCGCAGTGTCGGCGGTAGAACGCTGTCCTAGGTCAATCATCTATCAATATCAAGTACCTGTACAGTTTATACTCTCCGAACGGAGGTGACATAACAATATACATCTCAATCACATCTAGGGTAGAAGAATGAAGAACAGATAGATAGATAGTAACTCAAAGAGAACCATAACATAGATGAAAATGTCCAAGTGTCTAGGATAACATAACACCAGAATGTCAACTCATAATACAATAAGTCTAAGAGTCTATACATCTCCACATCTCAAAATACAACTCAGAATGTGAGACAAAAAGTAAATATAGAAAAGACTGCCTAGACTAAACTGGTCTAGACTACTGGGGCAATATCCTCAGCTGCAGGTGGATCCTGCTGAGGGTCCACAACATAAGTATCATCTAGTCCTGCTCCATAATAGGTAGTCACCAGGGCCTCATCCTCATCCTCTGTAATATTTTCAACAGGTCCAATCAGGACGGGAACGAGCACAATACATCTCACGCAGTGCATAGCAGGTTAGGAAATACGATACAGGCAATAGAGTAAGATACATGAACTGCTGAAAGGAAATATACGCTGTAAAAGAGATAGCTGTAATGAAATATCTACTGTATATAGAGAACTATAAGTGACTAGTGATGTAGAGCACAAGATAGGCATGTGAATGGCTAGAATTTGCACATGATTATACTACTGAGTTTGCACATGATTACACTACTTTGGAATTATTCACATGACCACTTCTACTCCCCCGTACCCCAATCAATACACAAGGATCTATACAGGTTACGTTATTGTACATGATATCACATGGGGCCCATGAAAGGGTGCACATGATTGTATACATGAGAGCTCAGTAAACATGAGAGTACATGATCACATGAGTGTACATGAATAATGAAAGCATGGGTGTACATGATGATAGTGAAACACACATAACATGAAGTACCCGATGCTCCCGAGGGGGATAACATCTCATGTAAAGATCCATATAGTACCAATCCGTGTTACAATGTGACAGCAACAAGTAAAGTAATCTAGAGCGAGAAGTAAAGCCTGAACAAGTATGAAACGGTCAGAGAATGTACTCGCCTGATAACTGAATGTCTGAAGAGGATATACTGTCTGAGGAGAGGTGTCTGGCTCCTAATCAGAGCAATACAAGTCACAATGTATCCACAATGGTAAAATAAAGTATACAATGCATACTACATGATTCTAGGTCAATCTGGTCAAAAGTTAACTCTTGGTAAACTCTAATAGTCAAACTAGGTCACAGGAAGTCATACTAGGTTACAGGAAATCAAACTAAGTCAATTAAAGTCAAACAAGGTCAAATAGGGTCAAACTAGTTAAGTTATCTAGGGTTTAGTCAATCAATGGTCAGACTAGTCAAATACTAGTCAATATGGTCAAGCTAGGTCAATCTAGACTATCTAAGGTACTACACCACAAGGTTAGGGTATAACCAATACCTATACAAGTATACCACATATAAATACATATATATATAATACCAACCTTAATCCTATATTCAAGCTAATCCCATATTCCAATCTCAAGTCATGACTCAACTCTAAGTATCTAACTTAACCCCATACATATCTTAATCTACATAGGTCTTCCACAAAACCCAAGTCACAATAATATACTTATATATAGGTCAAACCTAAACCAACTAGTTAATAGCCTAGGATTTAGTCAAATCTTAGTCAACAAGTCCTTCTATGTTCATCCAAGCTATTTCTAGGTCAATTTGGTCATGGTTGACCTATAGTTGACTTTGGTCAACCTTGGTCAACACTAAAAGTCAAACTGGTCAAACTAGTCCAAGTTAGGTCAAACAATGTTAAACTAGTTAAGGTTAGTCAAACTAGTCATTCTAGGTTAGTTTAAGTCAAAACTAGGTTAAGGTAGTTCAAATTTGACCTAAGGTTGACCTTGGTCAACACTTAGTCAAATTGGGGTCAAACTAGCTAAGTCTTGGTTTACTAGTCAATTAGGGTTAGGCCTAATGGCCATAGGCTAGTATCATAGCCCATAGGTTAGTATTCCTAGGTCAAGGCTATAGGGTTCATAGGTTTACACCTATAATAGGGTCTATACATTATACCTATATATAGGGGTCAATATGTATATACCCATACCCAAATATATATAACTTATATTTATACACACAACTATATAACATATAGACATATATATGTATATGTATATATATATACCTATATGGAATACCATATACAATACCCAAAAACCCCCCACTCACATATTTATATATATATTGACCTAAGTAAACTAGTACAATATATACATATATCTCATATGTATATACATATATATACATAAACTTATATATATATATATACTCTATATATATAGAGAGACAAAGGGAAGAGAGAGAGAGAGAGACTGAATGAGAGAGAGAGAGACTGTGAGAGTGAGAGGGTGAATCAGTAGGCTGGACAGTAGGGGGGGGGTTTGTTCCCAGG
Source organism: Iris pallida (assembly GCA_029216955.1). NCBI lineage: Eukaryota > Viridiplantae > Streptophyta > Magnoliopsida > Asparagales > Iridaceae > Iris > Iris pallida. The sequence continues at coordinate 36,166,021 of JANAVB010029819.1, forward strand.
TTCTGAAACCAACCCATGCCCAAACACACACACACACATAACACATACACATACATATGTACATATGTACATAACTACACACACACACCACCAATTCTCCCCTAATTCGACCCACACTCACAAACACATATATACTTCACATCTACACACTAAAATACACTAGTCCAATACATTAAACCTACACAAAATCGAATTGAAATTCGATTTTCAAAACTGGAATTTAATTCCCAAACTGAGACTGTGCACAGTGTACTGGATTTAGGTAATTCGAAAAACACGCAACCCAACGAGCTAAGGCTCGCAACCTAGGGTTGGTAACTCAAGCCCCACACATACACTAGTGTCCTAGGCCACTGACATGACACCACGACACAGTTTCACGTGTCCAAACACAAGAAAACAATGCACGGGTAAGCTCTGATACGCGCACACGAAAACAGTGTCGTGCACGCGTTCCAGGACCTCGTGGACACACCACCAGACACGACACGTCTCGTGGTCGTGCATACGTGTAGCCCACACGTAGGGCTACACATTCCACACCCTGACACGTGTCCACGACACGCGTGGACACAGAACAAACACCGTATCAGTCGTGAAAACACGACTGATACATGCGTGTTACGACTGCGTCGTGCACGCGGTTACACGCGTCGTACACGCGACACAGGACACGAAGCACCACGTGCTCGTGTCCACGTGTACGCCACGTATAGGGCTTCATGCCCGTGTCACTACGAGATGCTCTAGTGTCGTGTCCATGCGACACGACGCACTCAAAGTCGTGCCCGTGCGCGTGTGTGCTGACAGCGCGTGTCCAGTGCGAGTGAGTTTTCTCACTCGACACGACACGACGCGACACGAGACTTTGGGGGCATGTTCGCAGACAATGCCCCCTCGTCTGTGTCAAATATTACGTGTCCTAGTGGCCTGTGTAGTGCACACGAAGTGTCGGGTAGCAGGACATGCACGGGGGGCTCGTGCGGTCGGTTCGTGTCCAATTTGGACACGAACACAGCACAGAAATGTGCTCAGTCAAGTGGGTTCGTGTCCTACATGTCTAGGGCTACTAGGTGATGCAATTTGTTTCACAAAAACACAAGGTTTAGTCCTAAGTGGCATTTACACAAACACTGTTTTTAGGGCATGGATACGTGTCCGATACGGACACCAAATCGATCCTAGTTTTCACCAAACTTTACCCACAGTATTGTTATTCCTATATGAATGCATTTATGAAAGAAAAACAAGAATTTGACTAAGTTTGTGAGAAAATACCCATTGTGCAAAACCAAGGAAAAACAAGGAAAATGGGATTGTGCTTCCTTCAACTTGATGATGCCCAAGCTCCCAAATTCTGAATTTCTAGCTTCCCTTAGCTCCCTAGATGTTGTAGGGTTCCAATGCAAGAGACTAGAGTCAATTTGGATCAAAATAACTCAAGTTATGGGTGTTTGGAGAAGATGGGATTTTCTAGGAATTAATTTCATGCAATTTATTCATGAATGAACACAAAGGATTATATAGAATGTTGTACCAGCTAGGGGGTGTCCTATGGCCGGCCAAGCATGGGGGGGGGGGGTGTCCTTGCCCTTCCTTCATGGCTAAGGCTTGGACTTTGGTGTAAGGGTTGGGATATTTTGAGTGTTTTATGGAAAAATATCCAATAAAGGCAAATCTAGATATTTATCCTACTTTAACCCTATGCAATATCTATCCCCTAATCATTCTAGGTTAGTAGCTAACCTCTAGATTAGTGCTAAACTAGGTTAGGGACTAACATGACACTAATCAATAATTAAAATAATAATAAAGACACATAAATCCAAATAAATCCTAGAAAATTACCAAAATACCCTTTAGGCTAAAAAGCCCTAATTTGATGTTCTAAGCCTATGGCTAAGCTCTCATGGTCATGGCAACTTCTAGGTTAGAGAAAACTAGGGTTTACACTAAGTTATTCTAACCAAAATCACAAGTCATAAGTCATGACTTAGCATGACTTTAGAAATGGTTTAAATCACACTAATAATCACCAAAGATCATACCATGACTAAAATACCATTAATAAATAATAAAAATAATAAATTTTCAAAAATTCCTAATTTCAGAAAACAGGGTGTTACAAGTCTACCCACCTTAAAATAATTTCGTCCTCGAAATTTAGATGGTCGTACTCCTTATAGGTCAAACCTCCAACAATCAAGGACGAAGCCACTACCTAGGCAACATACAAGGTCAATAAGCAAGTAGGGGTAGTAGACCTATACTGGGTCATGTCCAAGAATTGGCTGGCAGTTTCAGGTCATAAGGTGTCCTGAATTCAAATCGAAGCCAAAAGTAACTCCATGGGGTAAATCAGGATGGAGCCTCGGGTCAGAAAAATCGTACTAAGCAAGTGAAGCATATGATGGTATGCCTAAGTGGGACACTAAGGTTATGGGTGTAGTATGTCATGTCTAGGTCATGTATGTGAAGTCAGTTTTGAGAAAACAACTAGTCTTGTGCTCCAAATTTAAAAGTCACGGTAATGTGTCTACGGTGATCATAATTTAGAGTGGGAAGGGTCTATGGCCTAAATTGAACCAAAAATCGTGATGAAATAGTGGTACCAGGGGAACAGGTTAAATGGAACAGTCTGCGGTCTCATCTAGGTGCACTAGTCATTCTAAATCAATACTGTCCTATGGTATCAAAATGTTCAAGCAATCTAAGGTGTCCTAATTGGAAAGGTAAGGAAACAACAATCATCAAGGCTATAGGCCGTCTACCATCCTATATGAAAATGGGTCATTAACAAGTGAGAAATCATTAAAGTTACCATTCCATAAAGTGGTAAAAGAAAATTGAAAATTTAGGCACAAACAATCACAATTAGATTTTTGTCTTGACACGATCTAAGTTGATCAATTTCAGGATAAATCGAGACTTGGGCAAGATGGAAAATCAATGAAATCGAGTACGAGCACGAGCATCCAATGATGAAGATCCAGGTCATGATTAAGTTAATTTAACTGGATACGAATACGAGGTTCATAGGCGATAAAATAATTCCAAGAAGAATTGTCAAGGCTGCTGCGGATAAGATTCTAGGGCAAGTTTAATTGTCTCCATCCGTGTAGATTAATATATGAAAAGGCGAACCAAAACGCAATAGGTTGATCAGACCATCATGCGCCTGTTCTGATTAGATAATATGTTAGTGGGTGTACCCCCAATAAAATATATCATGATCAAGCTCGAAAAGGATAAGCTTGTAAAACTTGAGGATAAAATTTATAGCATAAGATATAAGTAAGGGTGGAAATGATAAAAGAAGATACATAGTCCAAGATCCTTAACCAATCGGGTCAAGCAATCAAGATACGGTACGAGGTTAAGTATTTGAGGATTTAGCATAACACCATCACATGCCAGATCGAAAGAATTGAGCCAAGGTGGATCTCTAATTGAAATAAGAATTAATTTAGTATCATGGCAGAGGTTATAGTTTAGCCATTTGACCAGAAAATCATATCAAAAAAATAGAGTACAAGGAGACGGGTTTTAGTGGGACATGGAATACCTACATGAAGGTAGGCTAGTCTAGGTCTTACATGTGAAGTTTGTTGGGAGGTAACAGCTAGTATTATACTCTGAATATCTAAGTCGCGGTAAAGGACATCCAATGGTCTAGAATAGAAAGTGGTAGTTCGAGACGTGACAAATTGATGCAAAAATTGAAGAGGATCAAATTAACCCATGAAATAAAATTAATCAGGAATTCAGTAAATAATTTAGGAACACAGTCCTAGGGATAGATAGGCTACTAGATGAATATAGTTAGGGTTCGACCAATCAAGGTCAAGGTTAGAAGGTCTTAATGAGTCTTTATTTGAGGAAAAGTCGAGTAAGTCAGGTTTGGGATACAGTCACATAGATTGGTAGAAAGAGTTTAAGCAAGATGCAAAATAGAGAGGACAGTTCATTTTAATGAAAGGCAATTAGCAAGAGGATTAGATGGCAAGAAATAAATAAGAGTTTTCTCATAATTGTGATTGAGTACCCTAAAAAAAAATAAAAGATATTAATCTAATACTAAGAAATTAAAAATCAACAACTACAAAAAAAAAAATATTTTAAATCATAAACTAACACCAGGATTCAAAGTTCTACGGTGAATCCTCCAAAACCAAATTCAATCAGGGGAAAAGGAGTTTAAATCGTAATTTCAAATGAGATTCTCAAGGGTCATCCCAGGAATCTCTCAAAGTATCCTAGCAGTAATTGAGTATCCATTCTCTCTAAGCCTATTCCTTCAATCCTATCACAGGCTGTAGTGATACTCTAGTTCGAGTACCACTACATAAACTCGACCTGCATGGGCCACCACTAAAAACGTGTCACGACCCGCACCCACTGTTAGGGTACGAGAACGTAACAACGCCCAGCCTACGCCGCAGTGTCGGCGGTAGAACGCTGTCCTAGGTCAATCATCTATCAATATCAAGTACCTGTACAGTTTATACTCTCCGAACGGAGGTGACATAACAATATACATCTCAATCACATCTAGGGTAGAAGAATGAAGAACAGATAGATAGATAGTAACTCAAAGAGAACCATAACATAGATGAAAATGTCCAAGTGTCTAGGATAACATAACACCAGAATGTCAACTCATAATACAATAAGTCTAAGAGTCTATACATCTCCACATCTCAAAATACAACTCAGAATGTGAGACAAAAAGTAAATATAGAAAAGACTGCCTAGACTAAACTGGTCTAGACTACTGGGGCAATATCCTCAGCTGCAGGTGGATCCTGCTGAGGGTCCACAACATAAGTATCATCTAGTCCTGCTCCATAATAGGTAGTCACCAGGGCCTCATCCTCATCCTCTGTAATATTTTCAACAGGTCCAATCAGGACGGGAACGAGCACAATACATCTCACGCAGTGCATAGCAGGTTAGGAAATACGATACAGGCAATAGAGTAAGATACATGAACTGCTGAAAGGAAATATACGCTGTAAAAGAGATAGCTGTAATGAAATATCTACTGTATATAGAGAACTATAAGTGACTAGTGATGTAGAGCACAAGATAGGCATGTGAATGGCTAGAATTTGCACATGATTATACTACTGAGTTTGCACATGATTACACTACTTTGGAATTATTCACATGACCACTTCTACTCCCCCGTACCCCAATCAATACACAAGGATCTATACAGGTTACGTTATTGTACATGATATCACATGGGGCCCATGAAAGGGTGCACATGATTGTATACATGAGAGCTCAGTAAACATGAGAGTACATGATCACATGAGTGTACATGAATAATGAAAGCATGGGTGTACATGATGATAGTGAAACACACATAACATGAAGTACCCGATGCTCCCGAGGGGGATAACATCTCATGTAAAGATCCATATAGTACCAATCCGTGTTACAATGTGACAGCAACAAGTAAAGTAATCTAGAGCGAGAAGTAAAGCCTGAACAAGTATGAAACGGTCAGAGAATGTACTCGCCTGATAACTGAATGTCTGAAGAGGATATACTGTCTGAGGAGAGGTGTCTGGCTCCTAATCAGAGCAATACAAGTCACAATGTATCCACAATGGTAAAATAAAGTATACAATGCATACTACATGATTCTAGGTCAATCTGGTCAAAAGTTAACTCTTGGTAAACTCTAATAGTCAAACTAGGTCACAGGAAGTCATACTAGGTTACAGGAAATCAAACTAAGTCAATTAAAGTCAAACAAGGTCAAATAGGGTCAAACTAGTTAAGTTATCTAGGGTTTAGTCAATCAATGGTCAGACTAGTCAAATACTAGTCAATATGGTCAAGCTAGGTCAATCTAGACTATCTAAGGTACTACACCACAAGGTTAGGGTATAACCAATACCTATACAAGTATACCACATATAAATACATATATATATAATACCAACCTTAATCCTATATTCAAGCTAATCCCATATTCCAATCTCAAGTCATGACTCAACTCTAAGTATCTAACTTAACCCCATACATATCTTAATCTACATAGGTCTTCCACAAAACCCAAGTCACAATAATATACTTATATATAGGTCAAACCTAAACCAACTAGTTAATAGCCTAGGATTTAGTCAAATCTTAGTCAACAAGTCCTTCTATGTTCATCCAAGCTATTTCTAGGTCAATTTGGTCATGGTTGACCTATAGTTGACTTTGGTCAACCTTGGTCAACACTAAAAGTCAAACTGGTCAAACTAGTCCAAGTTAGGTCAAACAATGTTAAACTAGTTAAGGTTAGTCAAACTAGTCATTCTAGGTTAGTTTAAGTCAAAACTAGGTTAAGGTAGTTCAAATTTGACCTAAGGTTGACCTTGGTCAACACTTAGTCAAATTGGGGTCAAACTAGCTAAGTCTTGGTTTACTAGTCAATTAGGGTTAGGCCTAATGGCCATAGGCTAGTATCATAGCCCATAGGTTAGTATTCCTAGGTCAAGGCTATAGGGTTCATAGGTTTACACCTATAATAGGGTCTATACATTATACCTATATATAGGGGTCAATATGTATATACCCATACCCAAATATATATAACTTATATTTATACACACAACTATATAACATATAGACATATATATGTATATGTATATATATATACCTATATGGAATACCATATACAATACCCAAAAACCCCCCACTCACATATTTATATATATATTGACCTAAGTAAACTAGTACAATATATACATATATCTCATATGTATATACATATATACATAAACTTATATATATATATATACTCTATATATATAGAGAGACAAAGGGAAGAGAGAGAGAGAGAGACTGAATGAGAGAGAGAGAGACTGTGAGAGTGAGAGGGTGAATCAGTAGGCTGGACAGTAGGGGGGGGGTTTGTTCCCAGGTTCTGAAACCAACCCATGCCCAAACACACACACACACATAACACATACACATACATATGTACATATGTACATAACTACACACACACACCACCAATTCTCCCCTAATTCGACCCACACTCACAAACACATATATACTTCACATCTACACACTAAAATACACTAGTCCAATACATTAAACCTACACAAAATCGAATTGAAATTCGATTTTCAAAACTGGAATTTAATTCCCAAACTGAGACTGTGCACAGTGTACTGGATTTAGGTAATTCGAAAAACACGCAACCCAACGAGCTAAGGCTCGCAACCTAGGGTTGGTAACTCAAGCCCCACACATACACTAGTGTCCTAGGCCACTGACATGACACCACGACACAGTTTCACGTGTCCAAACACAAGAAAACAATGCACGGGTAAGCTCTGATACGCGCACACGAAAACAGTGTCGTGCACGCGTTCCAGGACCTCGTGGACACACCACCAGACACGACACGTCTCGTGGTCGTGCATACGTGTAGCCCACACGTAGGGCTACACATTCCACACCCTGACACGTGTCCACGACACGCGTGGACACAGAACAAACACCGTATCAGTCGTGAAAACACGACTGATACATGCGTGTTACGACTGCGTCGTGCACGCGGTTACACGCGTCGTACACGCGACACAGGACACGAAGCACCACGTGCTCGTGTCCACGTGTACGCCACGTATAGGGCTTCATGCCCGTGTCACTACGAGATGCTCTAGTGTCGTGTCCATGCGACACGACGCACTCAAAGTCGTGCCCGTGCGCGTGTGTGCTGACAGCGCGTGTCCAGTGCGAGTGAGTTTTCTCACTCGACACGACACGACGCGACACGAGACTTTGGGGGCATGTTCGCAGACAATGCCCCCTCGTCTGTGTCAAATATTACGTGTCCTAGTGGCCTGTGTAGTGCACACGAAGTGTCGGGTAGCAGGACATGCACGGGGGGCTCGTGCGGTCGGTTCGTGTCCAATTTGGACACGAACACAGCACAGAAATGTGCTCAGTCAAGTGGGTTCGTGTCCTACATGTCTAGGGCTACTAGGTGATGCAATTTGTTTCACAAAAACACAAGGTTTAGTCCTAAGTGGCATTTACACAAACACTGTTTTTAGGGCATGGATACGTGTCCGATACGGACACCAAATCGATCCTAGTTTTCACCAAACTTTACCCACAGTATTGTTATTCCTATATGAATGCATTTATGAAAGAAAAACAAGAATTTGACTAAGTTTGTGAGAAAATACCCATTGTGCAAAACCAAGGAAAAACAAGGAAAATGGGATTGTGCTTCCTTCAACTTGATGATGCCCAAGCTCCCAAATTCTGAATTTCTAGCTTCCCTTAGCTCCCTAGATGTTGTAGGGTTCCAATGCAAGAGACTAGAGTCAATTTGGATCAAAATAACTCAAGTTATGGGTGTTTGGAGAAGATGGGATTTTCTAGGAATTAATTTCATGCAATTTATTCATGAATGAACACAAAGGATTATATAGAATGTTGTACCAGCTAGGGGGTGTCCTATGGCCGGCCAAGCATGGGGGGGGGGGGTGTCCTTGCCCTTCCTTCATGGCTAAGGCTTGGACTTTGGTGTAAGGGTTGGGATATTTTGAGTGTTTTATGGAAAAATATCCAATAAAGGCAAATCTAGATATTTATCCTACTTTAACCCTATGCAATATCTATCCCCTAATCATTCTAGGTTAGTAGCTAACCTCTAGATTAGTGCTAAACTAGGTTAGGGACTAACATGACACTAATCAATAATTAAAATAATAATAAAGACACATAAATCCAAATAAATCCTAGAAAATTACCAAAATACCCTTTAGGCTAAAAAGCCCTAATTTGATGTTCTAAGCCTATGGCTAAGCTCTCATGGTCATGGCAACTTCTAGGTTAGAGAAAACTAGGGTTTACACTAAGTTATTCTAACCAAAATCACAAGTCATAAGTCATGACTTAGCATGACTTTAGAAATGGTTTAAATCACACTAATAATCACCAAAGATCATACCATGACTAAAATACCATTAATAAATAATAAAAATAATAAATTTTCAAAAATTCCTAATTTCAGAAAACAGGGTGTTACACGAGGCGACGACTAGCCGGTCCGTCGATGTGCAAGAGGATACTGACTTCGATGCTCGTGTGTGCGGCAGAGCCGAAGCAGGTTCATCTCTTCAGAGTCAACCTCGACTGCTCTGAACAAAACAAAGACAACCGGCAGAAGGATCAGACCACGGTGAGTTCCAGTCACCTCCCGCCGCCTTTGCCTCTTTAGTGGGGGCTATCGCCTACGCCTGCAGCGCCCAGCCGGATCGAGTTGTCGCAACTGCTGCCAGCAATGGATCAGGAATGATGAGCAACGAGATGAACAAGGTTAGTTTCATCTAAGCTTTTTGTTCTTTTTTTTCAAAATTTCTTCCAAACCCTTTGGAACATAATTTGAGTGTTATGTGGAATGATTATATTGGTTAACAAAGAGGTGTTTAAAGGAAACTGAAGAGAAGGTATCAGTGCATCTTAGTATTTAATTTGCATCTTAAAATTCTAATTACTTGAAGGTGAATGAAAATAAAAATACATGTATTGATAGATATATAGCTACTTATGTTTTTATAATTGTACGTAGCTTAAAGAGACTTGATATGTACAACTATTCCCCCTCCCCCTTCTATAGCATATAATTATCACTTGTATTGTTTTTTTTTTGGCTAATTTACAAAATTCAGAGGTAGGCTCAAAATGCAGTTATATAGTGAGCATATTGTTACCTTAAGGGACTGGTTGTAAGCAGACCTATTTTTTGCTTCTATCAAATTAAGTATGAGCAAGTAAATGGCATTGAAAGTCATTTTGCTTTAATAAACTTCTTGTGCACAGAACTGCAAGCAAAACATCAAATGCCAGTTTGTGCTCACTTTACAACTAGAAATTCGAGTTTCCGCTGACTCGATTTCTCAAATGAGAAAGCAAGAACTAGTAACAACGAGTAGTTGTTGATTATCATATTTTTTAGTTTCAATTTTTTTTATCGGCACCTGGTCATTGTAATGCTAATGTAAACTTTCTATTTATTTGTGCAAAGACACATTGGAATGCTCAGCTTAAGGAATTGAATGCAATTCTCGAGGATCTTCACAGAGTGTTTATCTTTGCAGGAGAGTTTGAGCAAGAAAAGAGACGAAAAATTGGTGTGTTTATATTTCAATTGTGAGTACTTCCCTCTGTTGTCTTTTTATGATTCTAAGTGGTATCTAGACACAAAAAAGAAGAAGAAGAAGAAGCCAGGTTGCAAGTATAAGTCTTACGAGGAAGAAGCAGAGACTAGGGCTACATCTAAAAACTTACGTGCTTCTTTGCCAGAAGATCTTGAAATTAAGGATCACTCAAGAGTTATAACAAAGCAATCATCAGGTGATGAATCACTTCTTAAATAACCTGAATGCTGATTAAAGATTCTGTATTAACTTTGATTCATTTATATGGCAATGCTAGACTAAAGTGTTGCAAGAAACAAATTGGAGGTTGCAAAAGTACAATACTAGTTTGCAGCAATACAATAGCAATCTTCAGGCTGATGCTGTTAAAAATGGAGAAACCATCCCAAGGCTGCAGAAGGAAAAGTGCTATGATGGAAACACTCACTGGGTTGAGGGACCATGCTAACTTGCTAAAAAATTAGCTGGATTCTTCCAGGGTAAGTGTAGATTTGATGCCCATGTCAGCTTATTTTGTTGAACTGTCTCGTGCTATTTTGCATGTGGGATAGGGATATTTTCAAAATAGGTACAAGGTAGTCACGTACGTTGCACCAATGTGGAAACGGATAAGTTACAAACACGATAAGGATGCAAATCCTCTATAGTGTTTTGTGATGGTGTTCTTATTTAGTACTCTGTAATAAATTCTACGATCTCAATTCTCATCCAGAACATCAGAATTATTGGTATATTTATATGCATGAATGTTTATTTCTTTATACCATGTATTCATTATTTTGTGGTGCATATATAGAGGCCAATTTGCTCTAATTAAATTAATTTGGTCCCATTAATGATGTTCTTGAACCATTGAACACATGAAACATAATCATCTGTAAAATGTACTTTTATATTGTGGTTGTTGCTGGGACGCAGGATAACTGTTCTGTTGCTAGCTTCTTTCCACAACTATACCTTTATATTGTGTTTGTTTTGATAGACGGTGAAGGAAATCGAAACGTCCTCATTCCTTCAGGATATTGTTCTATTTCGTCCCTTTTAAAGGCATTGGCATTGTTGGAATTGGTTTTTTTTCTTGCAAAATCTCTGCAATAGTTTTTTATGGTTTCTATATAATGTTATGATCGTTCCCATTTTCATGAAAACTCTTTTCTAAGGGATTATTATGTCAAGCTTGCTCCAAATATGGGACAAATACCTGATCCCTATCATGACCTAGTTTGTTTTACTCCTTTCTCTTGATATTTCATAATTAGATTTGATTTTTAGGCCTGACAATTATATGGACTGATTTGGTTGTCTTCTCTTTTTCTTAGGATTTTACTGGTGTTCCGGCTGTCGTTGATCTTTCATGATTATTGGTTATGTGGCCAAGTTTTGATGTGGATAATTTTGGTAGTTGTAAATATATATATATATGTATTTGGATATTCAATTTTGAGAATGTAATGAAGATGTTGATATGTACTCTATTTTGAGAAATGTAATAAAGATGGTGATATATAATGTTAAGTTTTTTGGAATGTAATATATAATGTGCAGTATAGAGTATTATAAATATGCTAATTTGAATATTATAAAGTGTTATAAATGTGCTGCATTGAGCCTATACATATTATCTATTCATAACATTTTACAAAAGTCCTGAATTGTGCACTATATATTAAATATTCATAACGCTTTTATAAAAACTATTCATGACGGTTTTTTTGTAACACTTTTAAAAAATATTTATAACACCCGTTTTCATAAAGGTTGCTTTGAAAAAAAAGTGTCATGGTTTGTCATTAATGACACTTTTTAGCCGTCATTAAAAGGATTTTTTGTTGTAGTGAGAAGAGGTTGGAATGAGGCATCATGTTCCTTGGAATAGCTTCAGTACAAGGTTTAAGGCCAAGTACTTTGGCGTGGTAGCTCGGTATGACCTTCAGCAGAGATTCATCAGCCTCAAAAAGGCTGGTAAGACAGTAGATGGATATAAAACAGAGTTCTACAGACTGAGTCGATTTGTACCAAAGATTGTGGCGATGGAGCCAGAAAGAGTAATGAGGTTCCAGCTGGGATTTCACTTAGAGATTATGTAGCTGGTAGAGGGGTACGACTACCAGACTTTCGATATAGTATTGAAGGCGGCTCAGAGGCACGAGCTTACTATATAAAGGTTGTCAGCAAGAACTGGAGGCTAGAAGTGGTCTCATGCACAAAGTGTGGAAGGAGGAGGAACAGTACCCGAACGTCAGCACCAGCGTCTGGCATCCGTATTCGTGATACAACATCAGTCACAAGAGTTGTGACAGCACCAGTACGACAGCAGTAGCCGAGGAACCAGTAGCAGCGCTAGGGGGTGCCCATGGGATGTACTTACTGCAGTAAGGGAGGATACACTAGGGATATTTTTCGTTAAGCTAATGGGCAGTGCTTGAAGTGTGGGAGTTCATACCACTGTATTGCTACTTGTCCATATATATAGAGGCTAAGCGGGCCAGCTCAACAATTTTTGATGTTGCCAGCTCCAGAGGTAGCACCATATCAAGGGTCAGCACTAGCAGTGAGGCCATTATCCCAGCATCCACTACCGATACAGGCTCAGATATACCGACAAGTATAGCATCAAGTAGGGCAGCAGAGGCTGCAGCAGCAGGTCCATGGAAGGCAGCAGCAGGAGATTCAGTAGGATCAGAGGCAGGTAGAATTTAGAGTATTTGAGCAGTGGTTGGTCGAAGGCGGTCGAATTGTGGGTAATTTATGAGTATTATTTATTATATTTCATTGAGTTCTATGTTGGAAGAGTGAGGAAGACTTTCTGTCTCACTTATCTGCTCTCGTATCACGTGATACGTGATATCCATCATGTGTCCTGACTACGAGGGTACGTCCTGGACAGGTTCTGGTTCTTGATTAAGTTATTGGTACCGACTTATCTCAAGCATTGACCCTTGTCCACTTTGGGAGTCAGCGTAGGACAGCGAGGACGAATTTCCCCTCAACTGACTCGGGAGGCATATTTTATTCGTATGTCTCCGATCACTTTCCTTCTAGAGTATGATTATTGCTTGTGCTCTTACTTAATTGTTGTTTCTTTCGTAATCTGTTTGTGTGACATGCATTTCTTGATAAATGTGCTTTCTATATGTCCTGAGTGTATTTTGTGATCAGAGGGCGTGCTCGACTAGCCTTATCGAAATTCCATGGACGGAATTTTTCAAAAGAGGACAAAGATGTCACTTTCCGTTTTAAAATACGTAAAAATTTTGCTTTTTCATGTACATGGTATCTGGCACCTATATCTTGATTGCATATATCATGTATTTATAACTGAATATGGCATAGAACAGTATCTCATCGTGGATTAGTGTGCTGCCCCTTGTCCTTGTCTGGTTGTAGGCGTGGCTCACTGCTTCGATAATAAGATTTTTGGATCGTGTTGTGGTTAGAATTTTATTTGACTAATTTGATTAGTTGTATCATGTAGCATATAACATATCATTAGTCATATGGTTAGGTCATGTTAGGGTTAGGGTTTAGTTGAACCAGCACATCCCTCTATATATATTCTCTTCCTCTCTCTCTCTCTCTCTCTCTCTCTCTCTCTTTCTCTCTCTCTCTCTCTCTTCTTATTCATTCTTATTTTCATTTCCTTCCACCAACCCACCTAGGCAAGTACATCTTGCACAAATGAGAGACCACATACATTTTTCATTTCTTATTATTTCATTGATATTATTAGTCTAGATTGTTCGTCTCTTTATTCTCTATAAGTTTAGTTTTTGGAGTTTTTTTATTTTAATGGCTAGTTTTGTGCGGATCTAAGTTTATAAAAACTAGGGTTTTTATGGATTTTTGTTGTTTTGATCTATAAAACTTGGTTATTTTCGAAAACTAGTTGTTCCATGTTGTAGAGAATTTGATTCTACCTAATTTTGGCTTTTGAACCGTCCGATTTCGACTTCGTATGAGGAAGTTACGGTCGTTCTTGTGTTCAATGGCTCCCCCATACCTTCGGTGCTGTCAGGACGATGAATAGTGCCACGCGCCTGCACGCCGTGCACCTGTGCCCTGTGCGGCGTGCACCCGCACCCCTGCAAAAATTTTTGCCGCACGCCTGCACACCGTGCACCTGCGCCCTGCACCGTGTACCCGCACGCTGCACGATTTTTTCTGCCGCGCGCCTGTACGATTTGCAATTGCGCACCTGCACGTCGTACCTCTGTGCCCTATGTGCTGTACACCCGTGCGCTGTACGATTTTATGCCGCACACCTGCACAATTTTTTGCCTTGTACCTGCGCGTCGTGCCTCTGCGTCACGTCGTGCATCCGTTCTTCGTGCGCCGTAGGCCAGTTTTTTGCCTACACACCCACGCTCGTTCCTCGTACGATGTGCGCCTGTTCTCTGTATGCCATGGGCCCATGCTATGTGTGCCATTCACCAGATTATCCCGGCACATGGTTTTCTATGTGCCTATGCGCCTTCTTTGCTTAGCCTGACCGGATGTGCCTATGGCATAAGAGACCACGTGACCTAAGCGTTTATTTGTTGGACCTTGCACTTTTTTGATTTCTCGGTCATGCGCATGAATTATCCCATGTGCCTGATTTGATAAGTTGATATTTTATCTAGTTTTGATGAGTTTATTTATTTGACTTTGATTTTCTGTCCCGACTATGTGTCCTATGTGACTTCTGTGTCACGAGGGCTACATGTGACTTTCTGACTTGACCTTGTTCTTGACTTGGTCGTGTTCCTGACTTGATTACCTGTATATGTGCTGGCACCTTTTCTAAGTGTGTATTGAGATACAATATTAGTGTGTACCGCAGTGCTATTAATGAGTGCACTGAGGTGTGACTCTTCGTGCTATGTGAGCCTTCATGTTATATGTCAATACATGCATCCTCTCCAGCATAGTAATGGTAATTGGTTAGTAATATTGACGTGGTATATTGATTGTTTGTTTGATGCATTACACTAACCATAGATCTAGAATTGGAACTCTTTGAGCCGAATGTGGATATATACTTAGGGTACACGTACCAAGGTACGCCATATAGGAGGATGACAATGTGACCACGACATGTGATTCTAAGATCAAATAGGGTTAATCTAAGCAAATTAAATTGGTAGCATCATTGGAGGGAACAGAATCCCGAGATCGTACGTTACCAGCCACCCTAGGCCCTGTCCTAATGTGCCGGCTGGTTACCACGGATACAGTATAGTCATCCGTTCTATTGGAGTACAGTATCTGATTAGTGAATGCCGAGCCAGTTCTCTCTATAGGAGAGCTGGAACTGTTATTGCTTATCTTAGCGCGGTCTCCTTTCGAGGGACCGATGCATTTAGTGTGTGCTTGTATTAAATTGGTTCAGCTAGCCTTGCTTGGATACGATACGATCTGGTGATTCCTATACATTTGCATTATTGGGATAACCCAAATAAATCATAGAAAGTCGTAGGATTGATTGGTCGCTTATAAACTAACTTGCTTGTGATATGTTTCTTCTGTTAGTAACTCAGGAACATGGACTACGTGGTACGTGGTCCAACACATGTCCTTGTTTGGTTGTTTGGTTGGACTATTGTGCTGCGATAGGTTATGGACCGAGGTTACGACCAGAAGCCCTTAACTTGACCATGGTTATAGGATGTATCTTATCCCAGTACGATATTGGCACCATTTGTCCTTGTTTGGTTGAAAGGGTGTCGTATTGTCTCGATGATATGGTATAAGCCTATAATTCTTTAACCAGGTCTTAATTTACTCATTGGGTTTAGTCTTATCCATTATGTGCTCCCTTGTGGAACCTACTATTCGGGGCCTGACCCCGCTGGTTTTGTTTGGCTAGATATCATAGCAGTACTAGAGGATCCAGCCTTCTACCCGAACAATGGTGCACACCAGGAGTATGGGCGCCAGGGACCATGAGTGGGTTTTTTCTTCACCGCTCTGATATCTTCTATTTTGTACTCGGCGTTTAGCCACCGGCACATGTTTAGCCGGTTATTCTGGACATTAGTTTCCTTTTACATAATTGTAATTAAATCAGACTGAAGCTGACTACGGTTATGTTCTATTGACTCTCGGCACTAGCTCAACATTTTGTGTAGATAGACTCATGAATCATTTTGATGAAGCGTCAGGGACGCCTTACTGATTTATCTTATATGATCATTATTACTGCTTCTTGGTTGATTGATTGATACATAGATGCTCTGTGAGACCATTGTAGACTTGATTATAGCATGCACCCCTAGTCTCTTGACAGCCATAATCGTCATATCACGTTTTCATACCTTATACGGGGTAGCTGGCCTAATCCGTCTCCGTATTTCGGTACTGGGGCATGATAGACTACTATAAAGAAACTACATAACAATTCTCGAATAGGAAATATAAAAAAGAAGAGAAGCGAGAAGATGGCAATATAAAATAGGACATCAAATCAATTTGAAAAATTAATACTCGTATGCCAATAAAAAATATATAGCCTCTATGGAATTTAAAAACTGCATGCGTATCTGAAGTCACTTTGCCAAAAATTTATGCCTTGCCAGTGTACATCTGGCTACAGTAAATTCTTGGTTCCATGACTCAAATAAGAATACGGTATCGAATACTCTATCAACTCTATCCAATATTGATATAACAACTCAAGGATCAAAATGAGACAACAAGAAAATAATTTTAGTAATATTCGATAACCTACGCTTACTTGAAATTACTTCAACTTAGGGTCATGCCTTGCTAGTGTGTTGTTGGCTGCAGTGAACCCGCAGTCTTCATAATTCAAATAAATGACGACAGTGCGCATCTGTCTTGCCATTGTAAGTCATCGAAAATTATTCCAACTATATCCATAAGAATTTCAATGGGGCTTCTAGAATTTCAAACAAGTCGATCATGATAAGTAACTATCCTTAAAGTGAAAGTATCAATTTTGAAAATAAAATAATTAAAAAATAAACGAAGGTGACTTAGAATTAATATATGGATAATTGAATTAGAAATTATAAAAATAATTCCTTATGACAAAATAGGAAATAAATAAGCAATTCAGACTTACGATATAAAGATGTTATTTAGAGAGGGCAAAAATAAATGATCTAGATTAGGAATTGAATCCTAGGAAGTCCTCATTTACCAAGCAAATAGTCTACCCACCTTGGACCTACTATCTTATCAAAACAAAATAACCTATCCTCCTAGGAAAATTCTTCAACTTACCTAATAGGGTTTAGAATTCAATAAATCTCTACCTAAATCATATGGCTATGTAGCAACCATAGCTACCTAACAGTCAAATTAAGTAAAAGGCTTCCCTAGTCCTGGTCCTAGCCATTCTCCTAATATCAAATCAATCCTAATTGTGAATGAGCACTTCCTAGTCGCAGGCTTGCAGTAGTATGACTAATATAGGTACTACCACGAGTTTACATAATTTTGTAAAAGCTGACCTACATGGGCCACCAAAACAACTTGTCACGATCCGCTCCCGCTTTTCGGGATATAAGTACGTAGCCAAGTCCAGCCTACGTCGCAGCATCGACAGTAGTACACTGTCTATATCTCAATGCCAATCTAAAATACAATAAAATCATATCTAATTGCTCATTCACAATATTATTCAAATTACAAATACAATAATTTATTAAAATGACATTTGGGAACAAACCTGCTAAAAATAAAAGAACTATCTAATCTAGAATCTAAGGTTGGCCTCCAAGGTCTAGTCTATAACACAAAAGCAGGAAGCATGCCAAGTCACCTGCAATGATCCAGTCAGAAAAGAAGCAAAGTATAACCCTATTGTAATAATGTAACTTAATACAAAATAAACTAGCAAGTAGAGATAAAGTAGAGAATAAAGGAACGATCATATGAACTGGAAACCATAAACATGCACAAGAAACCACTAGCAAGAACATTTATGAATGTGACAACTAGCAATGAACATATATAAGTAAACAGACAATGTGTTTGAAATACTTTTCAACATGTGAACGGTTGGGTTAATACGACACATCATAGATGGCTATCCACATTTAAAAGGTACGGCTAATCTATATGTGAGGTGTATGACTTAGATATCCACATTAACAGTGATTGGGGTTTGTTCACATATCTACTAGGCATTTTCCCTCCCGACTCACTAAACCATCAATAAAGGAACAATGATACAATCAAGCCTATTATGTCACAATCGTGTCGCAACTGGATACTCAATGAAATATAATAGAAATAATATTATTATGTACTAAGAACATAAAGCAATAGTGTACATGCCTCAAGTTAAGTTGCAGTTGACGTATGCGACATATTCTCGATTTGGTTGAAAGTTGTTGTAACTATGGCTAACCGCTACTAATTCAGTGAATCACAGGCCATCTATGGGTTCTACAAATTAAACAAAATAATAAACTATTTTATTAATTTTTTTAAAAACTAGTATGCTATAAATCTATGTGTCGGCTTTCCAAAACATCAAACAGTTGGCAAAACGGAGTTCGAGATCTCCTGAAATCTCGAAAACAGTACGACATATCAATTTTTTTGACAACTGACGCTCAAATAATTTTCCAGAAATTTACATTCATAATTACAAAAAATAAATTATAGATTTGGAAAGATAACCTCAATATGTTTCTAACAAAAAAATGGAGGAAAAATGGAGTCCGGAGTTGGTCGCAATGTATCACGACCTGCTCCCATTTTTTGGGATACGAGTACGTGGCCAAGTCCAGCCTACACCGCAGTATCGATAGTAGTACGCTGTCTAGACCTCTATAACAATCATCAACATAATATTTACTCACAAAAATCATTTATTTTCTCATTCACAATAACTATTCAATTTACAATTCTATTAATACATCAAAATACTATTCGAGAACAAACCCGCTAAAACATTTAAATTTAAGAACCATCTGATCTAACTAGATTCTATGGTTGGCCTCCAGAATACCCCTAACTCCACCCGAAGGAAACCAAAACATGATAGCAAGTCATCAAACAACAGTCATCAAGAATCTGTCAACTGAAAAAATATATCAAGTCAGGATTGAAACAAGTACAAGTTTAGCCAACACAACACAAATACAGTATAAAGCAATATAACACTAAACATGTGAAACAATGACCAATAGAAACGTGAAAAATATAAACAAGAAATATGCAATATGATAAACTACATAAGAAGGTAGAAAGTATGAAAATGACAGAGACTCGGGAAAAGAATAATAGAGCACGTGTCATGAGAAGTACAATGTTCCTACACATGGACGACTTAGGCAAACGATAAGGTTATAAATGGCCTGCCCCTTAAATGAAAGAGTTGCCAACAATACAATCGGGCTTTATCCACGTGCCTAGTAATTGTACCCCTCTAATATCCATACCTCACAATCATGTAGACAAGGTCACAATAACGATCACGATAACGATAAGAAAACATAAAGAATAGTCAATCATTAAACTCTCGTGTGTGTAAATAGTCAAGACACAAAAAAATACCATGTATAAGTGAAATATAACAATATAAAGTAAATGCACATAAAAGTGTCAAC
This sequence comes from Iris pallida, assembly GCA_029216955.1. Taxonomy (NCBI): domain Eukaryota; kingdom Viridiplantae; phylum Streptophyta; class Magnoliopsida; order Asparagales; family Iridaceae; genus Iris; species Iris pallida. The sequence continues at coordinate 36,185,771 of JANAVB010029819.1, forward strand.
AAGTACTTGCCTCAGTTTGATTTGGAACCGACTGGCACGATATGATCATGTCGGCACAAAAATAGTCTCAGAGGTCAAAATTACACAAGATAATCTCGAATGATGGAACAGACCGTATCATTGAGTCCGGAATAGTCAAATTAGCTAGGGCAATATAGGGAAGCAAGATGATACGAAACAAATGGAATAGTTGTGGTCGAGAATTGATTTTTAAAGGTAATCGTATAAATAAAATATTTATAACTATTTCTAGAAAATATTATATATAAAAACTATATCAAAATAATTCTTAGATAGGTACTTAAAAATATAGAAATCATGTTTTTAGGTCAAGCTATAATTTAGAAAATATGAAAAGAAAATTTAAGAGTAAATACCATAGAAATAATGTAATAATATTTAGCTTTTAAGCCAAATACTATATTTTGAAATAGCTAGAAACATTGTAATAATATTTTTAACTCAATTCGTCAAATACAATCAAAACTGTATTTGGTTACAATATAAGCTTTAGAAAATTATTTAGTGTGTGAAAATATATATATATATATATATATATATATATATATATATATGTAATATATATATATATATATATATATATATATATATATATATGGAGATGCTCCCGATCCCGTTCCCCTGGTGCTCCCCGTGGGGGCTTCCCCACCCCGCCTAGCCCGGCGAGTCGATTCCTTGGCGGCTTCCTCCCCTTCCGCTTCTTCCCCTCCATGTCTTCCCCGATGTTTCCTCCTCCTCCCCTCTTGTGCCCTCCTCGGGTGCTCTCGTGGCCTCCCGATCTCGTTGCGCTTCTCGGCCTTCCGCCAGACCTCCCCCTCCGGTCCCCCCCTCCGCCATCCCAAGCCCCTCCGACGACCGGCCAACTCCCCACCCCCCGCTCGCCCTATCGTCCCACTTCTCCCCCGCCTGTCAAGTGCCTGGGCCGCCCACCCATGGCCTCCGTCCCCATCCTCTTCTCGCAGATCCAGTGCCGTGTGTCCTCGCCGACCCGGTCTCTGCCTCTGCTCTGGAGCCGGTCTGCAGCTTCCAGTGGGTTATGGGCGACCTTTCCGTGTGCGCCTTGGAGTATACACCCGATGTCACATCAAGATCCGTACTCTCATTTTGGCAGGCAGAGATTCAAAATTCAAACATCCCCTCGAGTCTGGTGTACTCTCTGTGCGCCTACTCCAATATGGGGTGCACGACTAACTTCTGGTGCGGGGCCTCTTCCCTCCTGATGTGGGGCCCGTGGACGGCACCCTTATCTGCAGATTGGCGCTCAGGTGGCAGCGCCATCCTACCTAGCTCACCCTATGGGTGGCTCCCATTTTCATCTGCCGTTTGGTGCTCAGGTGGCAGTACCCCCTACCTCGTGCACCATGTGGGCAGCGCGCCCCCCTCCCTCCCTCCGGGCAGCGCCATCGCGTGTGCCCGGCCCGAGCCCTCGGTTAGCGCTCTTGGCCTTGTGCCCCCTACAGGTGGCCCACCTTTCTCGCTGTGTGGCACGAGCGAGACCCGGGTCGAAGCTCTTCCCGCAGTGTTTGTTGGCTCTTCGAGTGTTGGCGCGCCTGTGCCTTCCCCCTGGTGGCTGCCTCCGCCCTCCGCCCGACCCCTTTCCCATCACCCGAGCCTCTTTCTCCCAGGTAGCTACCTGCTGACCTCTTGGCGCTGGCGCCTTTTCTCCCGGGTATGGCTCTTCCGGGTGCTTGCCTTCAGGATCGGGATTCTTTCACAATGGCGCAATCTGCTTCTTCCTCTGGTGTAGGCACCTTCTCCTCCGAACCCGGCCTGCTCACGCCTCCCGTGTCCATGCACCCCTCCCTTCTTACGGCTCCTTCAACAAGTGCCGGTACAACTCTGTTGTTTGGCACTGTCTCCTGCGCCCTCCATCCCGCTCCTCTCCGTGGCCGTGTGGGTACCCCAGCCCCACCTCTCACCTGTGACTTAGCATTCCCTGCACTGGTCAGTGATCGCCCGTCTGGAACCCCCCTGACCCGTCGTCGTCCTCCCTTGTAGCTCAGTCTTACGCGAGCAAGCTTCGGCCAGACCTCACTTCTTTGTGCTTTGTGTCGGTCCCTGAAATTGAGTTGCCCAACTTCAAGCCCCCCACCTCGTCAGATACCCAAGACATCATGGTGCCTTTTTCCCATGAAGACATCGCTTCTCTACCAGCAACTTTTTTGCACACCTTAGTTCTGAAATATTCTTCAAGGTGCTCGAAGATATCACGGGTTCAAAAGGTGATCGCCAGCTGGGGCATCTGTTCGGGGTATAGAGTGGTGCCCATGGACCCCAAACACATGTTCCTTCATCTTTCATCAGAATCCGAATACAAATTGGTCTGGATCAAAGGGACATGCATGATTGACAATCACTTCATAAAAATATTCAAATGGTCTCCAGATTTCAACACCTCAGAAGACTCAATAATAGTTTCCATGTGGGTTACCTTCCTAAATCTCCCCTCATCTGTCACGCCCCAGCCTCTTTGAAGAGGATATCTAACTCCTTCAGAACGTATGTGGCCATGGCGGAGGAAACCAGAAACCTTTCTAAAGGAAATTATGCCAAAATTTGAATGAAAGTAGACTTATCAAAGGACCTCCCCAAACAAATTCAAATCTCCCTCGGGAACACGATCCACACCCGGCAAATAATTTATGACAACAGCATCATCTTCTGGAAATACTGCCACATCAGAGGCCACTCCACTGAATTTTGTTTCCGTGCTCATCCGGAGCTAAAGAAGAAGACCATCCGAAAAAAGCCCCGTCCAAACCGTCTAAAACTAATCACCATCCTCCAATCCTACCTCTTCCCAACTCCCATATCCGGTTTGATTCCAGCATCGGATCCTCACCAGATCAAGCACAAACCTCTCAAGAGAGGACCATTGTCCTCTACAAACCGCAAGATATTAATCTTTCCAACAAATTCAATATCCTCGCCACAAAACCCCCAGCCACCCCGTAGGATACTACTCCCTCAGAAGTAGGGGACCATAGTGCGGAAGTTAATTCAGAACATTATGAAAGACTCAGTAAGGAAACCACCTCGGACAGTACTCTGTAGGGGGACGACCCCGTCCCTTCGGATCAGGAAACAATCTATACACTCCTCAATGAAGCAACTTTCCAGCCAGATATGCCGGCCAATATTGGTCCAGCCCTGGTAGCCAGGCTGAAACACGATGCTAACGTCGGTTTCACCAGCTCAAACAGTTACTTCGAGGCCCTGGCTGAAATTGTCGATAAAGAGTACTTGCACCCCGATGAGCATATCGTCGTCCACAACATGCTCGTCAGGAATGAGGCTTCAACTTCTAAAAAAATCAAACAAAATCAGCTAAAAGGATCACCCGATCGGCTGTGAAACTCAACAAACCCACCCACTCCAACAACCTTAATGCTTAACATCCTTTCCTGGAATGTTAGGGGTCTCGCGAACAAACTAACCTTGAGAAGACTTAACAGCCACAAGAAGATTCACAGAATCGATATCCTCATTATTGTCGAACCTACAATCCCCTAAAAGATAATCCAGTCCATCCAGTTGCAGCTTGGTTTCTCCTCCGCCATCGCTGGCAGTCATGATATATGGATCTTCTATTCGGCCGATGTAAAGATCGACATCATCCATGATTTGAGACAAGCGCTCTCGTGCTGGGTGGAACACCCGATGCTTCAACACAGGTCCCTCTTATCTGCCGTCTATGGGAGATACGACATCATCGATCGAAAATAGCTTTGGAAGAATTTGAGAGACACTCGTCACAACTACAACAACCTCCTTTGGCTTTGTGTAGGTGACTTCAACGCAGTCGTTAGCATGAAGGAGAAACTGGGTGGGTGGCCTCCCCTTCCCCATTTTCAACTCCCACCTATCCCTCCTTCAGTTCTCCGGCAGTACATTCACGTGGTATAACATGTAGGAAGGAAATATGAGACATTACTCTCGCCTCGTTTGAGCCCTCGTCAACCCTCTGTGGTCGGACATGAACATCATCTCTAATCTTGCTCACCTGAATGCGACTGAATCTGACCACTCCCATCTTCTTCTTGAGATCAGCAAAAACACTAATCAAATAAAGAAGAGCTTCCGCTTCCTCGACTTCTGGAGCCACCACCCCAGTTCAAAAATATTGTGGCAGCTGCCTAGAGCAGCACTGATGCCCTCAACCCCCTTATTCGCGTCACAACCAAACTCAAAGCCACCATAAAAGTGCTCTTTCATTGGAGCAAGGATGCTTTCGGCGACATCTTTCAAGCGGTCCGCAATGCGGAGGACGACGTCACCCGTACAAAAATTTTGTTCACCCGTGACAGATCTTCCGCAGCCCGTGCCTCCCTTAACCTCACCAGAGCATTATTAAAGTTTCGGCTCAAAGTGGAGACGGAATTCTGAAAACAAAAAGCCAGGCTGACATTGGACATAGAAGGTGACAAAAACATGAGTTATTTTCACTCGTGCATTAAGGGTCCAGACAACAACTCAACCTCCACCAAATTGCCGATGAGAGTGTCGTATTCCTAAAGAGCAAAAGGATATCCACCTGGTCGTGACTGATTTCTACTCCAAGCTGTTCACTAAAGATAACATTGTCAAGGACATAGAATTTCTTGAGGTAATCCCTAATCTTGTCAAAGAGAGAGACAACATCCGGCTATTTGTCATTGATTATCAAAGAACAGAACAATTTTATGAGAGGACTGAACTTTAATTCACAATACAAACTCGCTCGTACAAGGAGAGGCTAGGAACAAAACCTAGGAAAAGCAATCTAAGTACAATTGTTTAGTTTTTGATTCTGGGGGTGACGGTAGAGGCTCGGGAAAGTGATATCAACTCTGTCTTACTCCTTGGACGATCGAACGCAACCTTGGCTCCGGCGAAGAAAAGCTCTCTCTCTGCTCGGATTGCTCTGGGTCTCTGTGTGTCCCTCTGTATGTGCTTTTTTTTGTGTCTGTGCAAAGGAATAATCCCCTGCTATTTATAGGACTTTGCGATGAGTGGGGTGTGCAGTAACTGCGCCTTAAAAAATGGGCGTTGGGGATTGGTTAAGATTAATCTTGATCTGTTTGTTGGAAATCAATCTGGGCTGTTGTGTTGGTTGCAATAAATCTGTATTGTTATGATTTGTTGGTTGCAATAAATCCGAGTGGATAAGTCTTAGTCAATCTTCTACCACGTGCCCCAACTGCCATTATGCTGTGAGCCGTATGAACGGGGCATCCTGGTGTTGACACAAAATCATAGTCAACTAAATATTGATACAATTGACGATATGATACTTGTAATATTTCAATACGACACATGAAGAATAAACTCAGTACAAGACAGACGACAGCTCGCACCTACAATTTCAACGTTTTGAGTCTTTATTTACACTTTTATTGAGTCTAGACATATGTAAACTGAGTCGTACTGAGCAATTTGAGACTTAACCTATACCTATACCTCAAACCAAAAGCCCTACAAAAATCCAAGTAGCCCATTTACCCATTGGACCAGTTCTGTGCTCTGGAGACAGAGTTCGGGCCGAACTCTACCTCCACACAGAGTTCGGGCCGAACTCTGCCTCCTAAAATCTAGGACTCTAATTTTTAGGGTTGGCTGGATGCAAGTTGTCCAACGGCCAAATTTTTGAATATTTGACCCAGAATTCTGGCCGAATTCTGCCTACCTAGAAACCTATAAATAGGCCTTGAATTCTCTCATTTTTAATCATCCAATCTTCTCTTCTCTTCTCTTCTCTTCTCTCTAAAGCCTTATACAAGCCATACCCTTCTCATCTACTAGCCACAAGCTCCCTAAGCCTCAAAGTGCTCAGTACATTTCAGTTAGGAGTTTGTGCAAGAGTTCAAGAAGTCGCTTAAAAAATTCCAAGCATCGCCACTGCGATCTCTGTAAGAAGTTGACGTACTCTTCTGAAAAAAAGGCACGGGGTGTAACTACTATTTCACAAATAGTGGATTTAATCCTGAGCTAGAGTTCTCAGGCCTGGACTAGTACTCCACGAGGAAAACGAGGTTAAAATCGGCTGTGTTTGCGTATGCTTTCCCGCTCTTTATTATTTTTGCATTTACTCTGATTATTACTGTTGGTGAAAGAGTTTAATTTTTAATTGGACATTATTGTCATAAACTCTATTCACCCCCCTCTAGAGTTGCCTATTTGTTCTTCAATTGGTATCAGAGCTCTGTTCTCTCAACAAGAACTAACATCCTAGAGCTGATCCATGGCAACCACACAATCCATAATTTCCAATCACGGAGAAGGGCAGTCCACTCATAGGCCTCCCCTATTTGATGGAACAAACTACACCTATTGGAAAACAAGGATGAGTTTTTATCTCAAGTCACTAAACTTTGACCTGTGGACCATTGTTACCGATGGTTATAAAAAGTCTGCCAGGATAGTTGCCAATGGTGATCTCGTTGAGAAACCCTACGACAAATATTCTGACGAGGAGAAGAAACAGACGAGTCTAGACGCGAGAGCTATTAATGCTTTATTTTGTGCAATAGACAGGAATGAGTTTAACAGGGTCTCAACATGAAGAAACCACCCAAGTCAAGGAGTCAAAGATAAGTCGTCTCATTCAAGAATATGAGGCTTTCAAGATAAAGCCAAATGAGACGATCACACAAATGTTTACAAGATTCCTCGACATCATCAACCCTTTGTCTTCTCTCGGCAAACAATATACAAATCACGAGAAGATCCGCAAGCTACTTAGGGGGCTACCAAAGATTTGGAACCCTAAGGTGACAGCCATCATAGAAGGAAATGATCTCACGACTATGTCCATGGAGACTTTGATGGAAAAGCTGATGACTCATGAGCTTGACCTCAAAGACTTCGAAAAACCTGCTCCTAAGGCGAAAGAGATTGCCCTTAAAGCTCACCGACGAAGGGTTGATCCTGATGAGATAGATGACGACAACTCAGAAGGTAATGATCAAGCTCTCCTTGTCCGCAACTTCAAGAAATTCTTTCGCTTCAATCGAAGAAAGAAGGAACCGCAAGAAAATGACGAAAAAGAGCCAACATGCTACGGTTGCAAGAAGACTGGACACATCCGAAAAGACTGTCCATTCGCAAAGAGGAGCAACCGATATGAGAAACCATACAAAAAGGCTTCCTCAAGAAAATATGCCAACACAAGTATTTGTCATGAAAGCGAAGCTAGTGACTCCGAGGAAGAAAATAACTCTCCTCAAGACACCGCAAATGTTTGCCTAATGGCTACATCCGATAAGGTAACTAGCGAAACTCTCGATGATTTCACTTTTGATGAACTTGGCGATGCATTCAATGATTTACTCAATGACCACAAGAAAGTCATTGGTAAATATAAACATGCCAAGGAAAAGATCAAAAGTCATGAAGTTGATATTCAAAAACTCTCTACTTTGCTTGATAATGTTAGAGACACTTCACCCACGAAAGTCACGAATGAGGTGTCGAAGCTTAAATTAAGCCTACATGATGCCGAAGCACGCATTGAAAGGAAAATACTCGAGATCACAACACTCAACACTGAGCTTACTGAAGAAAAGAATAGACACAAGATCTCTATTACTAAAATATATGGTTTGAATGCTAAGGTTAATGAACTACAGGCTGTCTCTAAGAAATTAGAGATTAGTTTGGGAAAACAGGTTGTTCAACCTCAAACCCAATCACATGAGACATACACAAAGCACAACACTACTTATACTAGTCAAACACGTCATCCACATGCAGCACGCAATCATGCATACATGTATACCCACTTTCATAAAGCACACAAACAACATGTACGTAGAAATAATTCTCATAACTATCATTCTAATATAACACATAATCACCATACTACATATAGATATAATCATCACTATGTTGCACATAAACAAAATCACCACTATACTGCATATAGATATAATCATCATCCTGCTGCCACATATAGTCATCATCATGCTGCTCCACACCACTCTTACCATGCTACATATAGACATCATCATCATGCTACTCCACACCACTCTTACCATACTACATATAGACGTCATCAACATGCTCCTAACATAAATAGAAATGCTATTTGTACTTATTGTGGATTACATGGACATATCTCACCACAATGTAGAGTTAGGAGATTAGTAGATAGGAATATATATGCATGGTTGCCAAAAACTAACTTTTTAGGACCCTCAAGAACTTGGGTACCAAAGGTCACATCTACTCTTGATGTAGGTGGACCTTCCCTCCTCAACTAAGAGTAAGTGGATTCTCGATAGTGGATGCTCGCGACATATGACGGAAGACGTAAATCTTTTTGTATCACTATCGATGAAGAGGGAAGGGTATGTATCCTTCGACAACAACCTAAAAGGGTATATCATAGGTAATGGTACTATTGGTCATCCTTCTTCTCCTGTAATAAAGGATGTCTGTCTAGTGACCGAGTTAAAGCATAACCTGCTCAGCATAAGTCATCTTGCTGATCATGGATATGATATTAACCTTGGACAAAATAAATGATTTATTTATGATAGGTCTGTAGAAGCATGGAAAATATTAGAAATAAAGGCATAATGACCCATGCGGCTCTGGACAGCAAGCCTATGTGGTTCATACTGGAGTTGCTTTATGCGGCCCAAAAGGAGACCCCCAGACTCATGCGGCTCGGGGACATGCGGCTCAAATCGATGCCACGTGTGACCCCCCCTACAGTTGGCCATTGGAGTAATGGCCTCATTTAATGCTCTGACACGACTCGACGGCTGCGACGTCTCTGACATAAAGTGTCATAATGGCTCTGCCATAATGACAGATTCTTCGGAAAAAGAAGAAGATCTCTGACCTGATCTGTCAGAAATCCTATGTTGCCACGTGGCAAAAGTCTCATGCGGCTCGGTTAAAGAACAGCTTCATGCGGCTCCGTGAGGCGTCATTCTAATATGATTAACAGAAATCCGCCATATGCGGTCCACTCATAGCCCGGCCTATGCGGCTCAATACCACATGCGGCCCACAGAAACTATACGGCTCATGGAGAGGTCGTCTCCTGCGGTTCGCAAAGACCACGCATATGAGGCTCACGGAAAGTTCGTCCCCTGCGGCTCGACGAGATGTTGACTCATGCGGCTCATGAAGGGTATCTCCCTGCGGTTCAAGTATTGGCCACTCTATGCGGCCCTGGCAGGATCTTCAATCAAAAGACGTGGCATTGAAGATTCGACCGAATCCCAACGAGAATATTTGACATCATCAGCAAGACACGTGGCGAGCAATCAGATATTAGCATAACCAATCACGAAGATTTAAAGCAATCAGCATTAACTGCTCATAAGATTTGGTGCTATCCGCATTAGTGGCCGAGATTCGTTATGATCAAGATCAAGGGTCCAGATAGAATGAAGGAGCGCCGACATTCCAAACAGATAGCAAACCCTAATAATCACATCCCACCCTTATAAATAGCCAGCAGCATTCCCATAAAAAAAAAAAAGAGAGCGACAATAATAAAAAAAAATAAGAAGAGAGAGATACCCACAGAGAGAGAGTTCCCCTTTTTCGTGACAATCACAGAGAGAGAGAAGCCCAGAGAGCAACCAGAGAGGAGCAAGAAGAGCCTTTCTTCGTCAACGCCGAGCAAATCTTTCCCGAGTCAAGACTGCATACTGATCGTCCAAGGAGTAAGGCAGAGCGGCCGTCGCTTTCCCGAGCCTCTATCGTCACCCCCCAGAATCAAAAATAAACAATCGCACTTAGTCTGCTGTACCTAGGTTTTCGTCCCTAGGCTTTCTTTGTGCGAGCGAGTTTGTATTGTGAGTCTAAGTTCAGTCCTCCGATAATTGTTCTGTTCTTTTACAATCAATGGCAAACACGATGGCGACTCTGCTGGGGACTAACTTCTCCACGGCTGAGGAGTTGGTGACGCAATCAGATGCAGCCAAACTTGGCTCCACACAAAAGAAGATGGTCGTCCGCTTCGACCAACAGGCATTCGAAGAGATGCTCTCTGAAGGCAGCGCTGGCCCGGCCCAGAAGCGCACCCGCACCACGAAGGCTCGCAAAGAATGGAGACCGAAGTCATTTGCTCGTCCTCAAGCCCTCGATGGGATGCCCTCTGTTGCTCAAGACGGCGAGAAGGATTCCCCTGCGGTCCCACTTCAGATCGTAGACAACTCTGCTGCCCCCAAGTCCGACAGAAGAAAATATTATGATGCTGGACTTGCAGGGACAAAGAGGGACTCTACGCGGTCCGAACCGCAGAAGAGTATTAGCCGCAGGGAGAAAGCCCATGCGGCTACATCCGCCAACCGCATGAAGAAAACTCATGCGGCTACTTCTGTCAGCCGCATAACTTATGCGACTACAGTTCCCGACCGCATGGATGAAACTCATGCGGCTAGAAAAGTCAATCATTTGCAGAAAACCCATGCGGCCACAGATGCCAACCGCATGTGGCCAGCCTGTACGGTCATGGCTCCTAGCCGCATAAGAACTCATCCGACGACAGGAGACAACCGCGTACAGACAGCCTGCACGGTTTCCACTCCCAGCCGCATAGCATCCGCTCCATGCTCCTCTCGATCAGTTTTCGACCGTCTCTCGTACGGCCCGAACCCTGATGACTCTCTGGATGATAAGCCAGACTCTGTGATGTTCAACTTGGACTCTTCTTATTATGCACCCACAAGTGCTAAAAAGAAGAAGTCTAGGGCAGCACGGGCTCATCAAGCCCAGATAGCTGCCCCAACCTCTGACTATCAGGGCGTCCCGCTGATTATCACACGGGCCCCTGATGGAAAGTTATACAGAACCGCTCAAGTCCAAACCCCGACGGCGAACGGACAGAGTGGTTCCTCTGACCTGCGTGAAGCTATCCTCCACAAACGCACGGAAAGAGAAGGAGCCTCAGCATGCAGAGAGTCCTCACAGGGACGTCACTGCACCCAGATTATCGTCAACTGCTGTTGCAACAATACGGCAGTAACGGAAGACCAGCCATCCGTCTTCCAAAGATTACAACATCCGAGCTCGGAAGACGAGGCACCTCCCGTTGCCTCCTGCAATTCCGCGCGGAAAGTCCCCGTGGAGGGGAGAGGAAAGAAGACAAGCATCTCCAGTCCAAAGATATCGGCCACTACAGCTAAGAAATTGTCGGCTAAACGGTTGCCATCCGCTGGAGTATACCAACACACCCGTTCGAAGACAAAATCTGCTGCAACAGGAGGCTCATCGTCCCCGACCCTGGGGGTCATAGGAGCTGGGGGTAGTACTCCTCCGAACATCCACAATAATCCAATGTTTCAAGGAGACGAACCCCGAGAAATAACCCTCCCATCGGGTACAACAGATGCTGATATCCCCGAGGACATCCATGATTCTCTAGACGAAGCAAGCTCCGAAGCTGAGAATAGTGTTCCTTCCGAGTCCGAACCTGAAGAGAACATCCCCACATATCCAGATGATTTCTCGACGCATGGGTACAACTCGGAGGGTACATCCTCCACCACTCCCTTCGTCACTCCTCATGTGAAGACGGTATTCATGACAGACAGCAATCAAGGCGGTTCCAGCGATCGCCAGCGCATTGACACATTGGAGGCCATATTGCATGCCTTGGTTAAGTCTGTAGACGAAATCAAAGCGGCACTGCCTACTCTGCAGGGAGTGACACCTGGCCAGACAAGCACGGGTCCCGCGAACAACATAGATTCAAATTCAGCGGCACCAAACCCGGGCAATAATGCTCCCGAGATAACGGCCCCTACCGCGACAGATGAGGCCCGAGAAGTAAGGAGAGAGGTTCAGGAGCTTCGAGCGATGTTCCACGCCCGAGAAAATTCTCAAGACCTCAGAATACGGCAGCCATACCCAGCTGAATGGAGGGATGTGCCCTTTTCCCCAAGATATAAGCCGTTCAATATCAACCCATATGATGGTAAGACTTCAGCAAGCCGGTACATCACTTACTTTGAGGTCACCACCGACCATCTGCCCCATGAGGACGCCATCCTCACACGGTTATTCATTGGGGCACTGGAAGGAGTCGTCTTTGATTGGTACCGCAACCTGCCAGATAACTGCATCCACTCCTTCGCTGGCTTCAAGCGCTTGTTCTTAGAGAGATTCTATGAGGTAGGGCAGGACGTCACGATGTCTACTCTCATGGACGTCATCCAAGGAGAGAAAGAGCTGACAAGGAATTACATTGAGCGGTTTCGTCAAACCGCAATGAAGTTACCATCTGGCAACCCGGACTCTTCCTTGATTGAAATTTGCCAAAAGAGATTACTCCCGACAATTAGTCTCTGGATGGGCGAAAGCCAATTCAAGGACTGGAAGGCTTTTATCATCAGCGCTACAAGTGCCGAAGAACGATTGAAGAAAGCTCGCCAGCTGGGGTTGTATATCTCAGAAGGAGAGAACAAGGGGAAGCATCCCAATGCCAGCAGCGACAATGGGGGTAGCCCCTCCAACAACCGGGACAACAGAGGCAAGCAGGCTATGGTGACCGATACAGCCCAGAAACCCGAGCCACAGCCAGCAGACAAACAATGGCCTCAAATCACTTATTCTTTCGAAGACGGCCACGTCAAGCCTATCTTGGACATGCTTATACAAGGGGACAGAATTCAGCATCCTCCACCAAAGCGGGAACCTCGGCCGGCTGATTTGGAAAATCCGAAATTCTGCCATTACCACCGCTATGTCCACCATGCTACACACGACTGCTACCAACTGAAACGGTATATCCAGAACCTCATCGATTCGAACGCTCTGGCTATCGACTTCGAGGAGGTAACCGTAGCAGCCAACATGGTGTCCGTACAATTCGGCAATTTCCCTCCAACAGAGACTCAAGACGGTGTCATACCCATCCCTCTGGCAACGATGGAAATCGCTAATCTTTTGCCCACCCGTGATCAAACTCCCGGTTTAGTACCTCTCACCACATCACGAGGGGAAATCATGTGGGTTCATCCGGACCTAATCCACGAGGTGACTCAGCCCACTTTACCTTCTAAAAAGAAAAGTGGAAAGGTCAGATCATGCCGCACCACCTCGACAGAGAAGGAGGAAGTCTCAGCTGTCACTACTCGATCTGGAGCACAAGCCCAACCAGTGGCCGAGAATCCGACTAATGATCAGCAACCCACAAACGCTGATACTCCGGGACTGGCTCAGCCTTCGACGACCGACAAGCCTAGGCCAAAGGAGACTCGCTTCGACAAATCCCTCCGAAAGGAGACACCTCAGGGGCTAAAAAGACCCTACAACTTCGACATCTTGGCTCAATTGGCCAATATACCGGCCAAATTGTCTTTATACGAACTCCTGAGGCTCTCGAAGGATGTCCGCACAGCTTTAAGCGAGGCGCTCCAAAATGCCGACGCATATTTGGCTCAGGTCAACCTTACAGGAGATAACCAACCTGCAGAGCTCCAAGATAGTGTGTGCACAGGGGCAATGCCCAATATCGTCTTCTCTCCGCAGGATATGCTCATCAAAACTAACCTACACGATCGCCCATTGTACTACACTGGATACATCGGCGACGTGAAGGTGGACCGAATGCACATTGATCCTGGATCCTCCATAAGCATCATTCCGAAGGGTCTGCTACATCATCTTCGCATTCCGATGCACCGCCTAACACCTACAAGCACCGCCATTAGCGGTTTTAATTCGGGTAGGAGCTACCCAATAGGGAAGATATGCTTGAAATGTCAGATCGGCGATCTCCAATCAGAAGTCACCTGCTACGTCATAGATGCCGACACATCTTACAATATCCTTCTGGGGTGGCCTTGGATACACGATTACATGATCGTGCCTTCCACGCTACACCAGTGCTTTAAATATGTCGATAAGCACGGCTTCGTGAGGACAGAGTTTGCTGATATCGATCCCTTCAAAGGAGTCGAATCTTATTACTCAGATTCATGTCTGTACAAAAAATCAAAGAAGCACCTGGTCGAAGAGGAGGTGCAAGCTCACACCAAGACAACCACAGGATCAGAAGAACCTCTGACGATCCACCTCCAGGCTCGCAAACCGGGCAGTTCTGTACCCCTTACGGCTACTCTGCGTAAGGACGCAATCAGTCTGTCGGCACAAGAAGAACAAATGAGAATCCGGCTACCAAGGTCTGGCCAAGCGCCGAAACCCACACCAGGGCCACTTACCATCAGACTACCGAGAGTCGGTCAGCTCCAAACGGAGAAGCTCAAACCCTCCGATAGACCGTTTACGATACGTCTTCCTAGAAAGGGACATCACCCCGATGCGAAGTCAGACGCTTCTAGCGAACCATCCACTCCTCGCCCTGCGTTAGATGCCAAACTGGGGGTTGCTAGTCTGCCAACAACTCCACGACCTGCTCCGCCCGTCGAGCCTCTGAAGATCAAGCTGACTAGGTCGATCTCTCAGTCTTCACTTATACAGGGGGTGGCCGAAGAAGAACCAGAATTAGCCAAGTATATGGCTGCCCACTCCGATACCCCTTCCGCGGATGATATAATCCCTCTCGAGAAGATACCTTATTTTGTCAATAAAGGGCTATCTTTGAACTACACCGAGCTCAATAAGCTATGTGCAATGTATGCTATGGACCACGGTATAGGCACTCACCTACACACACAAGTGGTAAATGTATATACCACAATCCAGCTTACTCCAGCAGAAGACGCTTACCGAACAATCGAGGGAGGGGACCACCCGATTATCTTCGACCGAAAAGACGATCCGTACCCCTTCACCGTAAAAGAAGTCGATCTTGAGTCAGATGCCGGGAGATTGCCTCTATACCTTTATAGTCCCCAGTCCAAATACCTCATGCAGAAGCAAGGATATGATCTAGAAACTACACCAGGTCTGAATTACGGTACCGGACGGCGACTACCTTTAAAGCCCCCAGTACCGTCTGGTAAGCCACGGGACTACTATAGCAAAACTCGATGCGGACTAGGGTACGTAACTCCTACGACGACCCCGGAGAATTCAGATGAAGAATGCGACTGCCAGTCACATTCAACCGGGTCACCAACTTCTGACTCGGATACCAGCATCGGAGACATATTCAGACAGGTCCTGTCAGCCAACATGGCATTCGCCGACGCTTACGAAGAAAACGAGGACATTCCTGAAATCCTCGAGCTTGAGCCATGGGCCCAACAGCTAGACGCACAATGGGAAAAGCGGTTCAAGCTGAGAGAACCTCCTACAGAGGATGAAGTTATGCAGGTCGACCTCGGCACCGAATCCTCTCCAAAGCCAATCTTCGTCAGTAAAAGCCTAACAGACGAGGAACGAGAATCACTACTGGAACTCATCAGAGAATATATTGACGTATTTGCCTGGAGTTACGAAGATATGCCGGGATTAGATCCCGATATTGCTCTTCATAAACTCAACATACGGCCGGATGCAAAGCCAGTCAAGCAACAGCAACGACGTTTCCGCCCAGGAGTCATGGACGCAATCGAAGCCGAAGTCAACAAGCTGATAGCCAGCGGCTTCATCCGAGAGGAGCAGCACCCTAATTGGGTCGCCAATATAGTCCCGGTCCTTAAGAAGAACGGAAAAATCCGAATCTGCATCGACTTCCGTAATCTGAATGAGGCATGTCCGAAAGACGAATTTCCCCTCCCAATCACGGACATCATGATTGACCACACATGCGGCTTCGAACGTATGTCATTCATGGATGGATTCTCGGGATATAATCAAATTAAGATGTCCCCCGACGACGAGAAGCACACATCATTTAGAACACCGATCGGCACGTACTGCTACACAGTCATGCCATTCGGTCTAAAGAACGCTGGTGCCACATATCAGCGGGCTATGAGTATCATTTTCAGAGAACATTTGCGCAAGACAGTGGAATGCTACGTCGACGACATCGCTGTCAAGAGTCGCCGTAAGGAAGATCATCTGCAAGATCTGAGAACGGTATTCGACCTGATGCGAGCCCACAATCTGAAGATGAACCCTACAAAGTCATTCTTGGGCGTATCCAGCAGGAAGTTCTTAGGTTTCATCATCACTGCACGGGGTATCCATGTAGACCCTGAGAAAACCAAGGCAATAATGGAGATGGGTCCCCCGAAAAATCTTCGCGAACTTAGAGGCCTCCAAGGGAGACTAGCTTATATCAGAAGGTTCATTTCCAATCTCTCCGGGCGATGCCGACCCTTCACACACCTCATGAAGAAGGGAGTCTCATTCGTATGGGACGAGGAATGCCAGCGTGCTTTCGACAACATCAAAGAATATTTGTCAAAACCCCCAGTCCTGGTGGCCCCGGTCCCTGGAAAACCATTCCTACTCTATGTACGAGCAATGGAACACTCCCTCGGTGCCCTGCTGGCACAAAACAACGACGCAGGCCACGAGCAAGCTATATACTATCTCAGCCGAATGATGGTCGGGCCCGAACATCGATACACTGCCGTGGAGAAAGAATGCCTCGCCTTGGTATTCGCCATTCAAAAGATGCGGCATTATGTTACAGGACAAACCATACATGTGATCTCACGGTAAATCCCCTCAGGGTCCTCATGACTAAACCAGGGGCGCTTAGCTCTCGCCTCGCTACATGGGCGATACTACTATCCCCATATCATATGATCTTCGTCCCACAGAAGGCTGTCAAAGGCCAAGCCCTGGCAGACTTTTTGGCCGCCCATCCAGGATCGGGGCTATCCAAAATATACGAGGAAATCCCAGATGAGGTCGCCGATTCGAATACAACCACCCACGATAACATATGGAGGATGTTCTTCGATGGCGCTTCAAGAACTGGACCCAAGGGAAATATCGTCGTCGGGGTCGGAGTGGTATTGATCTCTCCTACCGGGCTAGTGATCAATCGTGCCTACTCTCTCACGGAGCCCTGTTCCAACAATGTGGCCGAGTACAACGCTTTGGTTATTGGCCTCCAACTTGCGAAGGAGCTGGGGGTAGAATATCTTGAAGCATACGGCGATTCACAATTAATCGTCAACCAGATTCGGGGGTCGTACGAAGTCTGCCATGAAGACATGATCCCCTACCACCAAATAGCAATCAACATCATCTCCTCATTCGAGGGATTCTTCATCGAACACGTCCCCAGACTTCAAAATATCAAAGCCGATGCCCTAGCAGGCCTTGCCGCTTCCTTAGCAGTGCCGAACCAAGCCCATCACTCGGTTGACGTGATAGGCCACGAACTGGTCTGTCCCAAGAACAATATCCAATTCATGGCAAGCTATTCCGCCCAGTCAATCGACGAAACACCAGACTGGAGGCAGCCGTTCATTGACTTTGTCGTATACGACATCCTTCCCGAGAATCCAAGGGAAGCCACCTCCATCAGACGACGTTCCCTCAGATTCTTCTACGACACAGAGACAAAGATGCTATATCGACGATCCTACGACGGGTTATTACTCCGGTGCTTATAAAACGCAGAAGCCAAAGAAGCTGTACGGAAGCTCACGACGGTGTCTGTGGGGCCCATCAGCCTGGCCCTAAACTGCAAGACCGCCTTCGCCGTATGGGCTACTACTGGCCCACGATGGTGGCAGACGCAATAGACTATGCCAGAAAATGCAAAGCCTGCCAAGTCCACGCGGACTTCATTCACCAACCATCCGAGTTTCTACATCCAACGGTGGCATCCTGGCCATTCGAAGCATGGGGAATGGATATCATTGGTCCAATCACCCCACCTTCCTCCCGAGGACATCGCTTCATACTTGCGATCACCGATTACTTCTCCAAATGGGCGGAAGCCGTCCCACTCGCAGAAGTTAAGACTTCAAACGTGATCAGCTTCCTTAAGCATCACGTCATCTACCGCTTCGGACTGCCGCGGAGGATCATCCATGATAATGGTCCACAGTTTATAAGCCGTGCATTCTACCGATTCTGCGATAAGCACCGCATTCAGAATGTCGCTTCGACACCATATAACCCAGCAGCAAACGGGTTGGCAGAGGCATTCAATAAAACAATCATCAAACTCCTCAAGAAGTTTGTCTCCTCCAACAAACGCGACTGGAACGAGAAGCTCGGCGAATGCTTATGGGCTTATCGCACCACAGTTCGAACAGCTACTGGGAATACACCTTTCTCTTTAGTATACGGGAGTGAGGCAGTCCTCCCATTGGAAACTCAGATTCCCTCACTCTGCGTCGCCCTCACTTATCAATTGACAACGGATGATAACTATCGACGTCGATTACAAGAGTTGGAGGCCTTAGACGAAAAGCGCCTACTAGCCCAGCAAAGGATCGAGCTATACCAAGCACGTATCTCAGGAGCCTTCAACAAGAAGGTCAAAATCAGAACATTCCAAGTGGGCGATCTCGTTCTGGCAGTTCGGAGACCAATGGTCATGACTCACAAAACCGCAGGCAAGTTCCAGCCAAAATGGGAAGGTCCATTTGTCATCGAGACCGTGTTCTCCAACGGCGCCTACCGCCTCGCCAAGCAGAATGGGGACTTGCTTATGTTGCCCGTCAACGGCAAGTTTCTGACGAAATACTATGTTTAGACAGCATTCTCCAAATTATCGAGTCATGTACCCTCTTAGTACCCCTGAACTCGCATCCAACATTCTCCAAAATTATCGAGTCATGTACCCTCTTAGTACCCCTGAACTCGCACCCACCATTTTCCAAATTGAGTCATGTATCCATTGATACCACTGAACCCACATCCACAACATTTCAGATTACTGAGCTATGCACCCGCTGGTGCCACCGAACTCTCATTTCCTCAATATTCTAGAAAATCCAAATTATGTACTTGCATTCCGGTTACTCTCTCCGATAGTAAGTCACGTATAATCATACCTCTGAACTTTCTTTCTGAAAGAGATCCTCCCTCATGATCCACTACCCGTGCTCCCAGTGCACAAAAAGGGTAATCGATCCACTAATCTCCGAAACGACCATGTCCTCATTACCTCTGAGTCGTTTTTACCTCCACCAAAAACAAACCGCCCCCTCGCATAGAACTTCCATGTCCTCCTACCTCTGAGTAATTCTATGCACCCCTTCTTCATTGGGCCCACTCCTGCCATGTCCTCATTACCTCTGAGTGGGAAGGCTCCGTCGAAGAAATCACCATACTTGCCATGTCCACATTACCTCTGAGCAAGTATGATGGTTCCCTTTCAACCTATTGTCTGTACCCACAACCGGGGTGCGACAAGGATAATAGGTCCACAAATGTCCTCTGTTGACCACAAATGTCCTCTGTTGACCATAAATGTCCTCTGTTGACCACAAATGTCCTCTGTTGACCACAAATAGCTTTCGAAAAGTCTCTCCTGCCATGTTCTCATTACCGCTGAGCAGGAAGGTTTCAGGATAAAACCTTCATGTTTGCCATGTCATCATAACCTCTGAGCAAATGTGTTCGGTTCCCTTTCACCCTATTATCCGCATCCTGAACTAGGGTACACCAAGGGTAATAGGTCCACAAATATTTATTCGCTAAGCTTCTTAGCATAAATCTACCATCTTACCACGCCCCGGGAGCCCAGCTGCTCTACGGCATTCCTTCCCCCAGTACCAAAAACATCCATGACCACTTTGTTGTGACTGTCCCGGACATCCTATCTAAACTGTTATCCGTACCTAAAACCAAGGTACGCCTAGGATAACAGGTCCACAAATAAATCCTCCAGCAAGTCCAAATTCCATAAACACCGCGAGTACAAGATGAAGATGAAAGATATCCATTTTCGAAGTTTCACATCCTCCGGGATTATATCACTGCTATAAGATAGAAATAAAGAGAAAATAAGCAGGATAAGACAGAGGAACAACTATGATCCGGAGGCCACAAAACGTCAAGAAATGGTCTTTCAGCGAGGCAGTCGACCGCTCAAACCACTGACTAGTTCGATACACCGGCTCTGGAGGCAACGACGTCGCCCAAATGAGCAAAAGATTCCGTTGGGAAATAAAGTCCCCAGACTTGACATAACCCCATTCTTTCAGGATAAGCATGCCAGTCATAATCCAAATTATCGTGGGGTACACCAGGGATACAAAGTTCACACAGAGTATCCTATTGAAAATTACCATCACAAGAAAAGAGGAAAGCAAATACATTCCCTTCATCAGAACGATCGGCTACATTCACGCAATTAACAAACGAAACCGAAGGAAATTCTTTATTACTTCTTCAGACGAAAGGGAAAGATACAAGCCACAGGAAAACAGATAGGAACATGCAGAAAATAGATATCTGCAGGGAATTCCTAAAAACCTAGTTACAGGAACGCATATACCAATCCCTCAACCACTTCACATACGAGGGATGCAGTTGGAAGAGATCTTCGTCCGGAATAAGAGTATCAGAATCCCAAGAGCTACCACCCTCAACAGCCTCGACAGTTGGAGAGAGGCCATCCTGTGCAGACGGCGGTTCTTCCTCCTTCGTTTCTTTAACGAGGGCAGGTCCTTGGTCGATGACAAGAGGCGACGGCTCCTCTGGCACTGCAACCTCGGCGTTCAGTGGAGATACTGCAAGGACAAAACAAAGAAACAAAGTAAAGATGTTCTAAAAAGAGACAAGTTATGTGGCTCGTTGAAGACAACTCGTATGCGGGTCGAACATGGAAAAAATCTCAGGTGATCCACGTCACGAGACGTATATGCGGACCACGAAATTTTAACTCACATGCGACTCCGACATGGGGCATACTCCATGCGGCTCGATCACGAGACATGTATGCAGATTACATATCTTGAACTTGTATGCGGCTCAGACAGGGGGTACATCCCATGCGGCTCGATCAGAGGACGTGTATGCGAACCACGTAGTTTTGTACACGAAGCAGGCAATAGAGCAGACCCTGTTAGGGTTTCAAAATACCCAATCTTCTACATAGGTTATTACCTTCGATGGCGACGTGCACATCAAAGCAGATGGGGGGTGCGACGGTCGACGACGAAGCCGATTTCTTTCTCCTCGCCGCGGCCTTCTTCACAATCTTGGAAACCCTAGGCGCCATTACTGTTTGTCAGTTGAAGAAGAAAACAAGACAGGAGTTTTCAATCAAGAAAAATCTAAAACCCGCCTATTTATAGAAAAAGAAGGATTACTAAACGATGCCTCGAACGACATGATCGACCCTTCGGCTATCAAGGCAAACTGGACAATCAGAAGGAAAAAACCCTTAGGATCCTCCCCCAAGAGACGGCATGAAATCAAAACAAATCAAGAGCATTTAATCAGGACATGTGGAAA
The DNA here is from genome assembly GCA_029216955.1 of Iris pallida. Lineage (NCBI taxonomy): Eukaryota > Viridiplantae > Streptophyta > Magnoliopsida > Asparagales > Iridaceae > Iris > Iris pallida. The sequence continues at coordinate 36,207,026 of JANAVB010029819.1, forward strand.
AGAGTCTATGCGGACAGCTAACTCTATGCGGCTGAGACACTTATGCGGCATGAACGGGGCCATGCTTCTTATTCAAAGTGTTCCAATTTTACAAATTGAAAACTTTGAAGGGGGTCCTGTAGAAGCATGGAAAATATTAGAAATAAAGGCATAATGACCCATGCGGCTCTGGACAGCAAGCCTATGCGGTTCATACTGGAGTTGCTTTATGCGGCCCAAAAGGAGACCTCCAGACTCATGCGGCTCGGGGACATGCGGCTCAAATCGATGCCACGTGTGACCCCCCCTACAGTTGGCCATTGGAGTAATGGCCTCATTTAATGCTCTGACACGACTCGACGGCTGCGACGTCTCTGACATAAAGTGTCATAATGGCTCTGCCATAATGACAGATTCTTCGGGAAAAGAAGAAGATCTCTGACCCGATCTGTCAGAAATCCTATGTTGCCACGTGGCAAAAGTCTCATGCGGCTCGGTTAAAGAACAGCTTCATGCGGCTCCGTGAGGCGTCATTCTAATATGATTAACAGAAATCCGCCATATGCGGTCCACTCATAGCCCGGCCTATGCGGCTCAATACCACATGCGGCCCACAGAAACTATACGGCTCATGGAGAGGTCGTCTCCTGTGGTTCGCAAAGACCACGCATATGAGGCTCACGGAAAGTTCGTCCCCTGCGGCTCGACGAGATGTTGACTCATGCGGCTCATGAAGGGTATCTCCCTGCGGTTCAAGTATTGGCCACTTTATGCGGCCCTGGCAGGATCTTCAATCAAAAGACGTGGCATTGAAGATTCGACTGAATCCCAACGAGAATATTTGACATCATCAGCAAGACACGTGGCGAGCAATCAGATATTAGCATAACCAATCACGAAGATTTAAAGCAATCAGCATTAACTGCTCATAAGATTTGGTGCTATCCGCATTAGTGGCCGAGATTCGTTATGATCAAGATCAAGGGTCCAGATAGAATGAAGGAGCGCCGATATTCCAAACAGATAGCAAACCCTAATAATCACATCCCACCCTTATAAATAGCCAGCAGCATTTCCATAAAAAAAAAAAGAGCGGCAATAATAAAAAAAAAATAAGAAGAGAGAGATACCCACAGAGAGAGAGTTCCCCTTTTTCGTGACAATCACAGAGAGAGAGAAGCCCAGAGAGCAACCAGAGAGGAGCAAGAAGAGCCTTTCTTCGTCAACGCCGAGCAAATCTTTCCCGAGTCAAGACTGCATACTGATCGTCCAAGGAGTAAGGCAGAGCGGCCGTCGCTTTTCCGAGCCTCTATCGTCACCCCCCAGAATCAAAAATAAACAATCGCACTTAGTCTGCTGTACCTAGGTTTTCGTCCCTAGGCTTTCTTTGTGCGAGCGAGTTTGTATTGTGAGTCTAAGTTCAGTCCTCCGATAATTGTTCTGTTCTTTTACAATCAATGGCAAACAAGGTCAACGGGAGACATCGCTTTTGAAGGGATAAGAGAGGATAACATTTATATTTTCTATCTATCTAGAGATACTAACAGTGCAGGAAGATGCCTATATGCTCACAAGGATGAGAGATTACTGTGGCACCAGTGTCTTGGTCATGCCAATATGGATACTATATCCAGGCTTCGACTAAGAAGCTAGTTAGAGGCTTGCCCGACATCACATTCAAAAAGGACACGGTATGTGCCGAATGTGAGTTAAATAAGGCAACCAAGTCCTCATTTCATTCCATAAACTCTGTAAGTACTACTAGACCCCTGTAATTACTCTATATGGATTTATTTGGTCCTAGTAGAGTAGCCAGTCTTGGTGGAAAACTCTACGCTTTTGTTATAGTAGATGACTTTTCTAGATTTACTTGGGCTTTATTTCAAGAAAAAGTGATGCTATTTCTGTTTTCAAAATTTTTGTTAAGAAAGTTCAAAATGAAAAAGGCAACATGATTACTCTAATCCGAAGTGATCATGGAGGCGAATTCGAAAATACAGATTTTGAAAAGTTTTATGATTCAAATGGTTTTGATCATGAGTTTTTTTGTCCAAGAACTCCTCAACAAAATGGTGTTGTGGAGCGGAAGAATAGGACTCTTGGCGATATGGCTAGAGTCATGTTGAATAAATTTTCACTTCCGAAATATTTTTGGGCTGAAACTGTCAGTACAACATGCCATATTTTAAATAGGGTGCTCATTTGTCCTATTACGAAGAAAACACCATATGAGCTTTGGTTTGGAAGAACTCCAAACGTTTCATATTTTAGAGTTTTTGGTTGTCGATGTTTTATCCTTAACACCAAAGACAACTTAGGCAAATTTGATGCCAACACTGACGATGGTATTTTCCTTGGCTATGCTGCCAAGAGCAAGGGATATAGAGTGTTTAACAAACCCTCATTAATTGTGGAAGAGTCTACAAATGTGACTTTTGATGAGGATAACAGTACAACAGCTACTCTTGATGATGATGTTGAGCCATCAACTTCTACTCCGATGAATACCACCACCAAAAGTAATTCTCTGGAGGGCTTGCCAAAGAAATTCTCTTTCAAGCCGTCACATCCAAAAAACTTGGTAATAGTGAGGTTTCACGCGGGGTAAGTACTCGATCATCATTAAGAGACTCTATTGCTAGCACTGCCTTCATTTCATAAATTGAGCCTAAAAATGTTTTAGAAGCTTTCAATGATGAATTTTGGATTTCTGCCATGCAAGAGGAACTCAACCTATTCGAGAGGAGCCAAGTCTGCGAACTTGTTCCTAAGCCGGCCATTCACTCGATTATTGGCACTAAATGGGTTTTTCGAAACAAAGTAAATAAAGATGGTTCAGTTACATGCAACAAAGCTCGTCTAGTAACTCAAGGATACAACCAAGAGGAAGGTATTGACTACGATGAGACGTATGCTCCTGTTGCAAGACTGGAATCTATTCAGATGCTTTGCGCATTTGCTAACTTTTAAAACTATAAATTATTTCAAATGGATATTAAAAGTGCTTTCTTGAATGGATTTATTAAGGAGGAAGTTTTTGTAAAACAACCCCCTGGTTTTGAAAATCACAAATTTCCTGACTATGTTTTTCAAACTCAAGAAAGCGCTACATGGCCTCAAACAAGCCCCTCGAGCTTGGTATGAATGCCTAAGCAATTTCTTGCTTGAAAAAGGTTTTTCAAAAGGGAAAATTGACACTACACTGTTTATCAAAAGTTTTCAAAACACTATTCTTTTAGTACAAATCTATGTAGATGATATCATATTCGGTTCTACTAATGAAAATCTTTGCCAAGATTTTGCTAAGTGTATGCAGGACAAATTTGAGATGAGCATGATGGAGGAGCTCACCTACTTCTTTGGATTGCAAGTCAAACAAACTTCGCAAGGAACTTTCACCAGCCAGTCTAAATATACCAAGGATATGCTGAAGAAATTTGATCTTGACAACGCTAAACCAATCAGCACCCCTATGGCTACTTCGACCAAGCTGGAACCTGATAAAAGCGGCAAACCTGTTGACCAACGTAAGTATCGAGGTATGATTGGTAGTTTACTTTACTTAACTGCTAGTCGTCCCGATATCATGTTTAGTGTTTGCCTGTGTGCTCATTATCAAGCCAGTCCTAAGGAATCACACATGTCCGCCATTAAGCGTATCTTTCGATACCTTAAGGGTACCGTTATAGTGGGCTTATGGTATCCCAAATCCACATCCTTTGACCTTATTGGTTATTCGGATGCTGATTTTGTGGAATGCAAAGTCGATCGTAAAAGTACAAGCGGCACGTGTCATTTATTTGGCAAGGCTCTAGTATCTTGGTTTAGCAAGAAGCAGAATTCTGTCGCACTATCCACAACAGAAGCTGAATATTTTGCAGCTGGTCGTTGTTGTACACAAATTCCGTGGATGAAGCAAACCCTTGAAGACTACAACCTTTCTTATATGCACATTCCTATATTCTGTGATAACACTAGTGCCATCAATATCACTAAGAACCCTATATGTCACTCACGCACGAAACACATTGAAATACGTCACCACATTTTGCGTGATCACCAGCAAAATGGCACTATTAACTTAGAATTTATTGACACTAATCATCAGCTAGCAGATTTCTTTACAAAACCACTATCCGAAGAGCGTTTCAACTTTCTTTGTCGTGAACTAGGAATTTTGGATGAGGCTGTTATTCATTAAAATAACCTGCATAAATATCGAGTATGTCTTGATTCTCTATGATGAAATTGCTATGGGTACAAGCCGAAAGGGTCCTTCTGACAACAAGGCGTAAAAGCCTAAGCGACACGGTGCACTAGTCCTCAGGACTACCGCTAGCTGGGATCCGGCCCCTGCAGCTACCCCATGGCAGCTTCAAAATATTGAATTATGGCATAATTCCTTATTTATTACATGGTATATTTTTATTTATCATATGCTAAAATTAAAATTTTCAAACTTCACTTTGATTCAGCATTCACTTATTGCTATTCTCTACTTGGTTTTCTAATTTTATATATGCATCCATCCATTACTTTATTTCTTTTAGTCTCACTCTTTTTCAACTTTATTGTTTTTAGCCTGATTTTTGTTCTGGCCAATGAACCCAAAATTCGGGCCGAACTCTTCCTTATCCAGAGTTCGGGCCGAATTCGGTCTGGTTCTTCCAGAACTGGAAGCAGGCTGAGCCGCTGATCAACTTTTTATACAATGGTCCAAAATTGCTCCGACCATTCGAACCCTTACACTTAAAACTGGGTTCTCATCTTCTCTCTCCTCCATTGCCACCTTCTAAACTTCTCCAAACTACTCCTCTTCAAACCCTAACCATAGTTCTTCCATCCTAGTGCATCTTTCTTCTCAATATTCAAGGAGAAGGATTCTCTCATCATTCTCTTCCATCTTTCATCAACAAATTAAGGTATATTTTTACACTTCTCTCCATCTCAATTTTCTTCATTATTTTATGGCTCCCAAGTTGTTCAATAGAGGAAAGAGACTTCGAACCGAGGGTGTGTCCTCTTCGAATGCTCCTCCTTGTGTTGAACAACCTGTTGAACAACCTGTTGAACAACCTAACCAACAACCTATTCACCCGTTGTTCAATCCACCTCGTCCACTCGATCCCAACACGTACGATGACCGGATATTTGTATCACTAGACGCTTCCAATGAGTGGTTTAGTGATTTTCGATCACGTCCCGTGTACGCGGGTCATCCTATAAATTTTACCATCTTTTCATAATATGACTCATTATTTTATGATCTATGTCTTGATAAACTTGTCACTACCAATTCCGTTATCTATCTCAATGCCATCCAAATGTTTTATTGCAACCTTACTCATGATGATACACATCTATTTTTACGTGTTGTGGGCATTGATATTTCTTTTGATGATTTTGACTTGGCCGAATACCTTGAAATTCCGGAGCCAAACTCATGGGAGAAACTTGTCGAAGCTCGCAAGTTTCATTTCTCCGATGGTTCATTCCTAGAAAGCTTTAAGGATGATTTGTGTACCCCTAACACACGTCCTTGCAAGCTTCTCGCCAAGTTTCTTAATCCTTACTTCTATGAACTTCATCGCATTGTCTTTAACACGATTCTGCCTAAAGCAGGATCGACTGATGAGGTTACATACTTTAAAATATCTTCTTTGTATCACCTACATTTTTATGTTCCTTTTAATCTTTCACATACCATGATGGACTGGATGATTAATTCTAGAAAGAAGCCAAGATCCTTGGTTTATGCTCTTTATCTTCCTATGGTCTTTCGTGTCTTTCGTGTCCCTCTTGATGAGTGCCAATTCCTACCTGCCCTTTCCTTTCTATCTAAGGCATGGCGGCTTCATGCGGCGGTTGGATCACCTGCTGCGTCGGACCATTCTGACGATGAGCCTGACGCACCTCCTCTTGGACAGGATGTGCCTCCTCCCGCTACTCTTGAGTCACTACAGACTATGCTCTGCGATCGATTTACTTTAGAGGATGATCGATGGACTCAGCTTGACTACCGTACCATCCTGCAGATGAGTGCCATCAGCAACTCACTACGATATTCGGTACTCTTATGTCCCGGCATCCTTCTATGCCGATTCCTATGGAGCGGGACCCTGCTCGAGATGGATACTGTATCGATGACCCTTGGGTTATCCGCTACCTGGATCCGGATACGGTTTTTGTGGACCCTCGTCGTTCCTTCACTGATCTATCCGACGAAGCTGGGCCTTCACGAGCTCCGTGATGTGTCACGACCCGCACCCTAGAGTAAGGGCACGAGACGTGGGTACGTCCAGCCTACGCCGCAGTGTCGACGGTAGAACGCTGTCCTAGGTCAAACATCTAACAATATAAAGGTACATGTACAGTATATACTCTCCGAATGGAGGTGATATAGCAGATATAGTCTCAATCACAACTAAGGTAGAGCAAGATAAAAGATAGGTAAAACATAAAATCCAAAAGAGATACAGCAGATAGAAGACTAAGTGTCTAAGATACACAAACCCAGAAAACATCTCAAAGCTCAATACAGTAATCCATAGAATAAATACAACTCAATACAACTGAAATAACTAACTATACAACCTCTACTGTGTCTCCTCTAGGGTAGCAGGCAACCTCCAGGCTATCTGTAAAATTTATCAACAGGTCCAGTCAAGACAGGAACGAGCACATCTCATCTAGAAAATCCAAGTAAATAACAGAGAACTATAAAGCAGTTCTAGACAGTTGTATTGATGAAAATGGCAGTTTATATTCAGGTGATGGTAAGAAAGACAGATAAAGTGCAAGGAAAGAAAATAACTAAACAAGAGAAGAATCATAGTAATGAAGACTGTAAAGATAGATCTAGCTGAACCAGGGTAATATGATATAAAGTCCAGACAGCAATGTAAACAAGTGTAACTCCAATGTAAGTCCAGTACAGGATGAATCTAATACAAGATGAATCCAGTAAGGGACGATTCCAGTTATAGTGATCAATGATTCCAGGGTGAGTCCAGCTTATACTCTAACAGTGTGTTTTAAAATACCGAGATCGACATATAAACGGCTGTAGGTAATACAGCACATCACACACCTGCCGGGTGTGAGATGGCTATCATTCCAGTAGATTCCAGTAGATTCCAGTTGGGAGATTCCAGATTGGGGGTATGTCTACATGTCTTACTCTAGTATTTTCTCTCCCAGCAAGTGAATCCAGAATTCTGACACAATGATTCAAGATGAGTCCAGCCAAAATATAATGATACCAGTAAATGATTCCAGTAAATGATTACAGTAGGTGATTCCAGTAATAGAAGCCAGGAATGATGATACCAGTAATAGAGGCCAGAAAATAAATGTGTGTCGTATACATGAAACCAGAATGTCCATACGTGTTGTAATAGAGAATCACATACAACTAACTAGAACTGAAGTACAGTAATTGATAAATAAATGAGAGAACTATCAGAGAATATACTCGCCTGATGTCTGAATGTCCAAAGTAAATATACTGTCCGATGAGAGGTGTCTGGCTCCTAATCAGAACAGCATAAGTCACAACAAGTCCAAAATGACAATATGAAGTTCTACTATGCATTCTACATGATTCTAGGTTAATCTAGACCAAAGTCAACTCTTTATCAACTTGGTCAACCCTGAAAGTCAAACCTAGGTCAACTATGGTCAAACTAGGTCTAACAAGTCTAAATTAGGTCAAATAAGTTATTCTCGGTCTAAACAAACTAAGTATATGCAAATCAAGTATCCAAGATAGCTACTAACTCATAGCCTAAGTCACTTGCTAAACCAAGCACAAAACTAAACCATAAGCTAACAAGGCACACAAACTTAGTCATATAATGTATATATATTATTCACATTCACATATTCATATACATAGATATATATAGGAAAGCTATATATATAGGCACATATATATATATATATATATATAGAGAGAGAGAGAGAGAGAGAGAGAGAGAGAATGTGAGGTAAAAGAGTAAGTGAGTATGTGTGTGTTTGGCATGTGTGTGAAAGGTGTTGGCCCAATGATTATATCATATTTTTGAATATGGTTAATCTGTTAAGTTTAGCATTTTATTATCACTAATCTTCATACTATCGATAAAAGCATTTCTACTTATACTTATACCTTTGGTGATATGTGCCTATGGTTTACATCTTAGTGATATGAGCTTATCTATCTTAAACTTACTTGAGTTGCCAAAATCAAAACTATGCTTTTGATTGTGGTCATTCAATTAAGTTTAATCATTATGATTTCACTAACATTTATGCTATCACCTTAGCACTTATACTTAAACTCAGCATTGTCCTTATGTACTTTAACTTATCATACTTGCTACTTGTATATTGCTTTGTTCGCCTAACATGTATTTACAGAAAAGCAATAAGCAAGATCAATGTGGACATATGCAATGAAGAAATCAGGGTGGGCCAAAGACGACGGATCCCACAAGATTTCTCTGAACCACCCGACGACATCTCTGGAGCCACGCACTCGGGGGTTCCGCTGCCCGGTCAGCAGACGGGGGTCGAGAGAGACAGCGCCCCTCGTCGGGGGTTCGGGGGCGAAGCCCCCGAAAGGTATTCAGTTATCACAAACTGGATATCTTTGGACAGCTGCCGCCAAGGGAAAAAGCCAGCACCTATCAAAGAAAGAAGCCAAGCCATGCCATCATCATTTCAAGACTCTGAAGAAGCCTGCACCTGCTATAGTATATCTGGAGTCTGTAATGAGTCTTAGGAATAATTGTAAACACAAAAAATGGATGGCAAAATCGAAAGCTAGGGTAGAATATATCCCAGGACAATCTTCGGAATTCTGGCGGATAATCCGGCGGATCTCCGCGGAAATCAGGCGGAAGATCCGAATGGTCTCACAGAATACCTTCTGTGAGAGTTCGGATTATCCGACGGAAAACTGCGGAATTCCGACAGATTTTCCGTCATATGACCGTTTACATTCCAACGGTTGGATTTTACGAATGATTGATCCCAACGGCTCTTTTTATAGCCGTTGGACTATTCAGGCGGATGATCCGGCGGATGATCCGTCAGCCTGTGAAAGTTGTATTATTGCACTTTCCTTTGCTTTGGTTATAAATAGCCTTGAACCCCTTCATTCAAGGTTGATGCTTTGAGCCTAAAAATTTCCAAACCACCAAAGCTTATCCACATACAACTCTACAAAGCCTTCATTTGCCATCTACAAATTGTGTTAGAGTTATTGAGTTGAAAAGTGAGATCTTCATCCTATTGTATAAGAAGATCAAAACCTATTGTGAAAGGTTGAAGTTGGAGAGTCTTCGTATCCAAACTCTCGGTTGAAGTTGGGGAGTCTTCGTATCCAAACTCTCGGTTGAAGTCGGAGAGCCCTTCGGATTAAAGCTCTTGTGTAAGAAGTTGGCGAGTTCTTCGGATCCAAACTCGTGTGTAACTATTTGCTCAAATAGTGGATTAAAGCCGGAGAGAGTTCCGGGACTGGACTGTCTCTTAGGAGGATACCAGGATATATCGGGTGTCGGTATTGTGTTTGCTTCTTCTCTTGTACTTATATTTTTAATTGCCAATTTGCCTGTGCTAAGTGCTTGATTAGTTAGCTTGACCCTATTCACCCCCCCTCTAGGGTTCCTACAATTGGTATCAGAGCAAGGACTCTATTGTTAGGCTTAACATCCTTAGAGTAGATCCTTGTTATTTTTCTATGGCAACCTATTCTTCATCCTTCGATAAAGAGGGTTTTATTTCTAGTAGCATAGACAATCATGTTTCTTCTAAATGCAAGAAATGCTCTAAGTGGAAAGCCATGGCTAAACAATCCTTAGAGATTCTTGACAACCTTCATTCTACAAATGAAGAATTTTCTGAAAAGGTTGTTCATTTAGAAGAAGCTAATGAGTTATTGAGAAATGAAAATAATGTTTTATTATCTAGACTTGATTCTCAAAACTCATCATGTGTTTCTTTAAAGAGTTTGAATGAGGCTTTAATTTTGAAAATCAAATCTCTTTCCTCATCAATAGAAGATCTTAAGAGGCAAACTCATGAGCTAAATCATTTGCATGATTCTTCTATTGACACTTTAAAGAAACAAAATGATGCTTTTATCTCTAGAATTGCTTTATTTGAAAAAGAGAACGATATTTTAATTGCTAAATTTGATTCTCTTACTTGTATGCATGATGATTTGCTATTAGAACATGATATTCTTAAAACCAAATCTTCTCATGCTCACTCTAGAGATATTCATCATTCTAGTATGTCACATGTTCATAATCATACTCTTTCCGATACATGTGCACACACTAGTAGTAGGTGCTTCTATTGCTCTCGTATTGGACACATGAGCTTCACTTGTCCTATTCGTAGGAGTTTTTCTACCAATGCTAGAGTAAATAGTATGTGGGTCCCTAAAGCTAATAAATGTAGATCCAAGTTTATTTGGATACCAAAGTCTTCATCTAATATTATAGGTGAAGCTTCTTGTATCGGGACATAGCACCGAGGAGCGTGTTGGTGGTTGCAAAGCTCAAAGGTCATCTTCCAAGCAATTGTACCAACACAAGCGTGGCCACTAGAGCCACTTTGGTAACATGCTAAACGATTCTCTTTAAATTGTTTATATTTATAGAATCTAGCATGTTTCTCTTGATGTCTTGCTACTAGCTCACATTGATGTCCTTTAGTTGTCTCTTATATAAATCAATGTGAGATTTAATACTAGCATGCTTAGTTAATTTTCTTATTAATTTTTTTATCTAGCATGACTAGTTACTCGGCTTAAATGATTAGTTCACACTATGTAGTTTATCACTCATTTTCTATTAAGTGTGACACATTTGATTTATGCATGCTTGTTATTCTTGATCTCTATTTTATGAAGCATGCATATCACTCTAGTCCATAGGAGCTTATTTTTTATTTGAGTTAATATGATTTTAACTCTCCGTCTTTAAAGTTTTTGAAATAGTTACTTCCTGCCGGTTTGTTTTCAGTATGTAACATTTACTTTAGATCGGTATTTGTGAATATTTATATTTAGCACAAGCTTCTTATCACTTGACAAGTATTCCCTTATACTTCCATTTTAATCTTGTGCTTACATAATATATTCATTATTGATTCTCATACTTTATCTTGATTATCTTCTTGAGAATCAATTATGTATTTGCCTAATGAAGGTTATTTATACTTGCTTTTGAATTTGTGATAGTTTTTCAAATATTCATTAAGGATACATGACTATATTCATTAAATTTCTATTTACATGTAGATCATGTATTTCTTATGTTTATATATTTTTTGTATAAATATCTTTATGTGGGCATATGATTTAAGCTAAAGTTTTATATTGACTTGAAGAGTATTTAAATATACTTTTTACCTTCAAACTTGTGCTTATCTCATACCTTAGCTATTGATTCCTTTGACCATATTTATTCTTCTTGAATCAATTAGCTTCTTCCTTAAAGTCTTCTTTTGATGATATCTTCTTGACTTTTTGGTTGGCATTATGGATACATGTTCTTAATTGGTTTTTGATCTTTTCATGTATGTCTATTCGTGATATATATAGTTTCATATATATTAGTGATTCCTAACCTTTGATATTTATTTGTTTTATACCTTTAAGTTAGGATGTTGAGAGAGAATATTTGTTTATGCCTTGCACTTGACTATTTATGGAAGTTCTTTTAAGAATCACATGGTTTTGTGTTTTGTTTTGTTTTTATATTTACCTCCATTTTTAGTGCACATTTTCAAATCGATATCTTCTATATATTTACTATGGTGCACTATGAAAGCTCTTTGAAAAATGTACTTCTTGATATCTTTAGCATTTAGCTTTCTTGATCTTAATGATCTTTCTTTGCTCATTCCTTGGGTTTATACTTCTTTTTGAATTATTGTTGCCTAATAGTTTTTGTAGCACATGAGAATACTTGTAATTGTTACATCATATTTCTCATGACTTTAGCTACTATGGTTTGAGCTTTTATGTTGAGATTTTCCTATTTCTAGAGAATACACTTATTTCATAATGGCAATAATATTTTGCATTCTCTAGATCGATCTATCATTTTATTATCTTGGGTTAATCTCAATACTTGGCAAAAAGATTTACTTTATTACATTTTTATGAATATCTCTTTTGGCCTATACTTGATAAGAGTCTAATTCATTTATTTGTCATCTTATGCTCTTATCCTTGCTTAGTAAAGAGTCTATAAATCATTTTGTTCATTCAAAATGTATTTTCCTCTCTGTGAACTCTTTGCTTAAGCAAATATTTTTTAGTGTTAGTGACTTAAGATTTAATGAGCACATTTATCTTGTTAATGGCTTCCCTCATTAATCTTATTTGGATTATATAGTTTGCTTATTTGATATATTATTAAGCTATATAATTTTGGCTCACTTTCACACATCTAGCTATATTCCTATACCTCAATCTATATATGATATGCTAGTTTACAAAAACAAAATTTGTGATATGCTTGATCTCTAAAACCAGTTTTACAAATTCTTTATTAGATCTTGTTTTCTCTTAGAGGTTTGTGATTCCTTGTTTTAACCTTATTTTTCATACTAGTCATTAGCAAGTCTCTCTTAAATTTCTCTCACTTTTTGAGTCATGATTTTATCGTATTATCATTACATCTCTTTAGATTGAATGTGTGATCATTTTTGAGATTGACTCTTTTCCATATTCTTCATTAATCTGTAAGATTCTTTATAAATATGGATTTTGATTTTTCTCTTGTTAATATTTATCATTGGATCATGCTTATTCATTGTTTACTCTATGAATGATCCTAATGATTGAGTAGTCCTAAACTATCTAATTTTGTAAATGTCAAGTCAATTTATTACTCTACTTTGACTACTCATGGTTTATCACATATGACCTTTGCTATTTGAACTTTATTGGTCTTTCTTTTAGAAGTAGCAAAGTTTGAATTTTACCCGGTTGATGGGTACATATGTGATAAAACATACCTAGTCCATGCAAAGCAATAAATTGGTTAATTATTTCTTAATTAGATAATCATGGACATGATGTTTGAGTTTCATTTTTTTTTTTTTTTGAGCTATATTATGTCTTTCATCATGATTGTTCTTAATTGACTTTATTCTTTTTCATGATGACATTTTCTCAAAGGATTACATACATTGATCTATCATATTTAAATATGAGATTCTTCTATATAGACTAATGTATGCCATCTTTTGATTATATGTACTTTATTGGAATATTCTTTTGATTTCTCATCTTTAGTGGCTATTAATTGATTATCTCTTCTTGACTAAAGATGATATTTTTCGTCTTTTGACGATATTGAAGCCTTATATGCATCGAGCAAGGGGGAGAAATCTATAGTTGATTTACCCCTAGATCTTGTAGTTATCTATTTTATGCTATAAGTGCTTTGGAACTAGATACGCATATTTTGAGGGGGAGCAAATCAATTGATTCTATTTATTTATACCCTTTAATATGTCGTATACCTAGTTCATCATGGACCCATATTTTTCTTCTATTTCATATCTTATTGATTGAGGTCATGATATTTTTATTTTGAAGGGTTTATGAGAGTGTATGTAATTGTCCTTATTATCTTATCTCTCTCTTTCATATGGTTTGAATAAGTCATCTTGTTTATATTAACTTTTATATCTTATCTTGATGACTATTGTTCTTTCATTACTTTGGCTTTCCTTATATGCTTAATTGATTTGGCTTTCCTTGTTGAGGACTTATCCAAAATTCATGATTTTTATCACCTTTGGTAGTACTTTGAGGGGGAGCATTCAAGTCGACTAAATTTCTCTTTCTCAAGTATTTTTCTCCTTTACCTTCATGTTTATCTAAAGGGTATTCATATAGCATGATAAGGTAATTGAGTTCAAATGCATGAACTTGGATAAGCATATAGATTTTACAAATAATGAGATTACTTTATATCAATTACAATATTTTACATTGATCATTCTTTTATTTTGTTCCACTATTTATTTGTGGACAATTATGATTATTAATGGTTTCTTTGATCAATGTTTCAAGTTTACATCTTTTCCATTGGTATCAAGTTTATTTAATGTCATATCTCAATTGGTATCTATTAGTTGCAATTATCTATTCCTCATGGCTCTTGTTTGAAATCCTTTATTTCATAGTTCTCTTCCAAAACTAGAGCAATATTTCATATCCTATAAAATTATGTTTTGGAGTTTCTTTCTTGGATTTCAAGTTGGTAAACTATTTTATTGAGTGTTTTTAATTTTATTTGTTTTACCAACTATATTGTGTTTTGACATGCTTCCTTTAAAATTTGATGCTCTACATTTGGTATGTAGTTTTATACACTTGTCTTTACACACTTCTCCTATTGTTCCTCAATTTTTTTGTATCATGATTGTCTATGACTTCCCCATGCTCTAATTTCTATGCTTTAGATTAATTTTCTTTTATCTCTTAGTACGGGGGAGCCTATTTTTTTTGATCATGACAAAGGGGGAGAAGTAAGTTTAAGTATGTGTTTATAAGTAATCTAAGTAGTATGCTTTCAGTGATATTGCTTATATCTCTTGCAAATTAGTGATACATGCATCTATTGTATCCATACTAAACTTAACCGATTTGCCATAATCAAAAAGGGGGAGATTGTTGGCCCAATGATTGTATCATATTTTTGAATATGGTTAATCTGTTAAGTTTAGCATTTTATTATCACTAATCTTAATACTATCGCTAAAAGCATTTCTACTTATACTTATACCTTTGGTGATATGTGCCTATTGGTTTACATCTTAGTGATATGAGCTTATCTATCTTAAACTTACTTGAGTTGCCAAAATCAAAACTATGTTTTTGATTGTGGTCATTCAATTAAGTTTAATCATTATGATTTTACTAACATTTATGCTATCACCTTAGCACTTATACTTAAACTCAGCATTGTCCTTATGTGCTTTAACTTATCATACTTGCTACATGTATATTGCTTTGTTCGCCTAACATGTATTTGCAGAAAAGCAATAAGCAAGATCAATGTGGACATATGCAATGAAGAAATCATGGTGGGCCAAAGACGACGGATCCCACAAGATTTTTCTGAACCACCCGACGACATCTATGGAGCCACGTACTCGGGGGTTCCGCTGCCCGGTCAGCGGACGGGGGTCGAGGGGGGCAGTGCCCCTCGTCGGGGGTTCGGGGGCGAAGCCCCCGAAAGGTATTCAGTTTTCACAAACTGGATATCTTTGGACAGCTGCCGCCAAGGAAAAAAGCCAGCACCTATCAAAGGAAGAAGCCAAGCCATGCCACCATCATTTCAAGACTCTGAAGAAGCCTGCACCTGCTATAGTATATCTGGAGTCTGTAATGAGTCTTAGGAATAATTGTAAACACAAGAAATGGATGGAAAAATCGAAAGCTAGGGTAGAATATATCCCAGGACAATCTTCGGAATCCTGGCGGATAATCCGGCGGATCTCCGCGGAAATCCGGCGGAAGATCCGAATGGTCTCACAGAATACCTTCTGTGAGAGTTTGGATTATCCGGCGGAAAACTGCAGAATTTCGGCGGATTTTCCGTCATATGACCGTTTGCATTCCAACGGTTGGATTTTACGAATGATTGATCCCAACGGCTCTTTTTATAGCCGTTGGACTATTCAGGCGGATGATCCGGCGGATTTCCGCAGAAATCCGGCGGATGATCCGTCAGCCTGTGAAAGTTGCATTATTGCACTTTCCTTTGCTTTGGTTATAAATAGCCTTGAACCCCTTCATTCAAGGTTGATGCTTTGAGCCTAAAAATTTCCAAACCACCAAAGCTTATCCACATACAACTCTACAAAGCCTTCATTTGCCATCTACAAATTGTGTTAGAGTTATTGAGTTGAAAAGTGAGATCTTCATCCTATTGTATAAGAAGATCAAAACCTATTGTGAAAGGTTGAAGTTGGAGAGTCTTCGTATCCAAACTCTCGGTTGAAGTTTGGGAGTCTTCGTATCCAAACTCTCGGTTGAAGTCGGAGAGCCCTTCGGATTAAAGCTCTTGTGTAAGAAGTTGGCGAGTTCTTCGGATCCAAACTCGTGTGTAACTATTTGCTCAAATAGTGGATTAAAGCCGGAGAGAGTTCCGGGACTGGACTGCCTCTTAGGAGGATACCAGGATATATCGGGTGTCGGTATTGTGTTTGCTTCTTCTCTTGCACTTATATTTTTAAATTGCCAATTTGCCTGTGCTAAGTGCTTGATTAGTTAGCTTGACCCTATTCACCCCCCCTCTAGGGTTCCTACAATTGGTATCAGAGCAAGGACTCTATTGTTAGGCTTAACATCCTTAGAGTAGATCCTTGTTATTTTTCTATGGCAACCTATTCTTCATCCTTCGATAAAGAGGGTTTTATTTCTAGTAGCATAGACAATCATGTTTCTTCTAAATGCAAGAAATGCTCTAAGTGGAAAGCCATGGCTAAACAATCCTTAGAGATTCTTGACAACCTTCATTCTACAAATGAAGAATTTTCTGAAAAGGTTGTTCATTTAGAAGAAGCTAATGAGTTATTGAGAAATGAAAATAATGTTTTATTATCTAGACTTGATTCTCAAAACTCATCATGTGTTTCTTTAAAAAGTTTGAATGAGGCTTTAATTTTGAAAATCAAATCTCTTTCCTCATCAATAGAAGATCTTAAGAGGCAAACTTATGAGCTAAATCATTTGCATGATTCTTCTATTGACACTTTAAAGAAACAAAATGATGCTTTTATCTCTAGAATTGCTTTATTTGAAAAAGAGAACGATATTTTAATTGCTAAATTTGATTCTCTTACTTGCATGCATGATGATTTGCTATTAGAACATGATATTCTTAAAACCAAATCTTCTCATGCCCACTCTAGAGATATTCATCATTCTAGTATGTCACATGTTCATAATCATACTCATTCCAATACATGTGCACACACTAGTAGTAGGTGCTTCTATTGCTCTCGCATTGGACACATGAGCTTCACTTGTCCTATTCGTAGGAGTTTTTCTACCAATGCTAGAGTAAATAGTATGTGGGTCCCTAAAGCTAATAAATGTTGATCCAAGTTTATTTGGATACCAAAGTCTTCATCTAATATTATAGATGAAGCTTCTTGTATCGGGACATAGCACCGAGGAGCGTGTTGGTGGTTGCAAAGCTCAAAGGTCATCTTCCAAGCAATTGCACCAACACAAGCGTGGCCACTAGAGCCACTTTGGTAACATGCTAAACGATTCTCTTTAAATTGTTTATATTTATAGAATCTAGCATGTTTCTCTTGATGTCTTGCTACTAGCTCACATTGATGTCCTTTAGTTGTCTCTTATATAAATCAATGTGAGATTTAATACTAGCATGCTTAGTTAATTTTCTTATTAATTTTTTTATCTAGCATGACTAGTTACTCGGCTTAAATGATTAGTTCACACTATGTAGTTTATCACTCATTTTCTATTAAGTGTGACACATTTGATTTATGCATGCTTGTTATTCTTGATCTCTATTTTATGAAGCATGCATATCACTCTAGTCCATAGGAGCTTATTTTTTATTTGAGTTAATATGATTTTAACTCTCCGTCTTTAAAGTTTTTGAAATAGTTACTTCCTGCCGGTTTGTTTTCAGTATGTAACATTTACTTTAGATCGGTATTTGTGAATATTTATATTTAGCACAAGCTTCTTATCACTTGACAAGTATTCCCTTATACTTCCATTTTAATCTTGTGCTTACATAATATATTCATTATTGATTCTCATACTTTATCTTGATTATCTTCTTGAGAATCAATTATGTATTTGCCTAATGAAGGTTATTTATACTTGCTTTTGAATTTGTGATAGTTTTTCAAATATTCATTATGGATACATGACTATATTCATTAAATTTCTATTTACATGTAGATCATGTATTTCTTATGTTTATATATTTTTTGTATAAATATCTTTATGTGGGCATATGATTTAAGCTAAAGTTTTATATTGACTTGAAGAGTATTTAAATATACTTTTTACCTTCAAACTTGTGCTTATCTCATACCTTAGCTATTGATTCCTTTGACCATATTTATTCTTCTTGAATCAATTAGCTTCTTCCTTAAAGTCTTCTTTTGATGATATCTTCTTGACTTTTTGATTGGCATTATGGATACATGTTCTTAATTGGTTTTTGATCTTTTCATGTATGTCTATTCGTGATATATATAGTTTCATATATATTAGTGATTCCTAACCTTTGATATTTATTTGTTTTATACCTTTAAGTTAGGATGTTGAGAGAGAATATTTGTTTATGCCTTGCACTTGACTATTTATGGAAGTTCTTTTAAGAATCACATGGTTTTGTGTTTTGTTTTGTTTTTATATTTACCTCCATTTTTAGTGCACATTTTCAAATCGATATCTTCTATATATTTACTATGGTGCACTATGAAAGCTCTTTGAAAAATGTACTTCTTGATATCTTTAGCATTTAGCTTTCTTGATCTTAATGATCTTTCTTTGCTCATTCCTTGGGTTTATACTTCTTTTTGAATTATTGTTGCCTAATAGTTTTTGTAGCACATGAGAATACTTGTAATTGTTACATCATATTTCTCATGACTTTAGCTACTATGGTTTGAGCTTTTATGTTGAGATTTTCCTATTTCTAGAGAATACACTTATTTCATAATGGCAATAATATTTTGCATTCTCTAGATCGATCTATCATTTTATTATCTTGGGTTAATCTCAATACTTGGCAAAAAGATTTACTTTATTACATTTTTATGAATATCTCTTTTGGCCTATACTTGATAAGAGTCTAATTCATTTATTTGTCATCTTATGCTCTTATCCTTGCTTAGTAAAGAGTCTATAAATTATTTTGTTCATTCAAAATGTATTTTCCTCTCTGTGAACTCTTTGCTTAAGCAAATATTTTTTAGTGTTAGTGACTTAAGATTTAATGAGCACATTTATCTTGTTAATGGCTTCCCTCATTAATCTTATTTGGATTATATAGTTTGCTTATTTGATATATTATTAAGCTATATAATTTTGGCTCACTTTCACACATCTAGCTATATTCCTATACCTCAATCTATATATGATATGCTAGTTTACAAAAACAAAATTTGTGATATGCTTGATCTCTAAAACCAGTTTTACAAATTCTTTATTAGATCTTGTTTTCTCTTAGAGGTTTGTGATTCCTTGTTTTAACCTTATTTTTCATACTAGTCATTAGCAAGTCTCTCTTAAATTTCTCTCACTTTTTGAGTCATGATTTTATCGTATTATCATTACATCTCTTTAGATTGAATGTGTGATCATTTTTGAGATTGACTCTTTTCCATATTCTTCATTAATCTGTAAGATTCTTTATAAATATGGATTTTGATTTTTCTCTTGATAATATTTATCATTGGATCATGCTTATTCATTGTTTACACTATGAATGATCCTAATGATTGAGTAGTCCTAAACTATCTAATTTTGTAAATGTCAAGTCAATTTATTACTCTACTTTGACTACTCATGGTTTATCACATATGACCTTTGCTATTTGAACTTTATTGGTCTTTCTTTTAGAAGTAGCAAAGTTTGAATTTTACCCGGTTGATGGGTACATATGTGATAAAACATACCTAGTCCATGCAAAGCAATAAATTGGTTAATTATTTCTTAATTAGATAATCATGGACATGATGTTTGAGTTTCATTTTTATTTTTATTTTTTTTTGAGCTATATTATGTCTTTCATCATGATTGTTCTTAATTGACTTTATTCTTTTTCATGATGACATTTTCTCAAAGGATTACATACATTGATCTATCATATTTAAATATGAGATTCTTCTATATAGACTAATGTATGCCATCTTTTGATTATATGTACTTTATTGGAATATTCTTTTGATTTCTCATCTTTAGTGGCTATTAATTGATTATCTCTTCTTGACTAAAGATGATATTTTTCGTCTTTTGACGATATTGAAGCCTTATATGCATCGAGCAAGGGGGAGAAATCTATAGTTGATTTACCCCTAGATCTTGTAGTTATCTATTTTATGTTATAAGTGCTTTGGAACTAGATACGCATATTTTGAGGGGGAGCAAATCAATTGATTCTATTTATTTATACCCTTTAATATGTCGTATACCTAGTTCATCATGGACCCATATTTTTCTTCTATTTCATATCTTATTGATTGAGGTCATGATATTTTTATTTTGAAGGGTTTATGAGAGTGTATGTAATTGTCCTTATTATCTTATCTCTCTCTTTCATATGGTTTGAATAAGTCATCTTGTTTATATTAACTTTCATATCTTATCTTGATGACTATTGTGCTTTCATTACTTTGGCTTTCCTTATATGCTTAATTGATTTGGCTTTCCTTGTTGAGGACTTATCCAAAATTCATGATTTTTATCACCTTTGGTAGTACTTTGAGGGGGAGCATTCAAGTCGACTGAATTTCTCTTTCTCGAGTATTTTTCTCCTTTACCTTCATGTTTATCTAAAGGGTATTCATATAGCATGATAAGGTAATTGAGTTCAAATGCATGAACTTGGATAAGCATATAGATTTTACAAATAATGAGATTACTTTATATCAATTACAATATTTTACATTGATCATTCTTTTATTTTGTTCCACTATTTATTTGTGGACAATTATGATTATTAATGGTTTCTTTGATCAATGTTTCAAGTTTACATCTTTTCCATTGGTATCAAGTTTATTTAATGTCATATCTCAATTGGTATCTATTAGTTGCAATTATCTATTCCTCATGGCTCTTGTTTGAAATCCTTTATTTCATAGTTCTCTTCCAAAACTAGAGCAATATTTCATATCCTATAAAATTATGTTTTGGAGTTTCTTTCTTGGATTTCAAGTTGGTAAACTATTTTATTGAGTGTTTTTAATTTTATTTGTTTTACCAACTATATTGTGTTTTGACATGCTTCCTTTAAAATTTGATGCTCTACATTTGGTATGTAGTTTTATACACTTGTCTTTACACACTTCTCCTATTGTTCCTCAATTTTTTTGTATCATGATTGTCTATGACTTCCCCATGCTCTAATTTCTATGCTTTAGATTAATTTTCTTTTATCTCTTAGTACGGGGGAGCCTATTTTTTTTGATCATGACAAAGGGGGAGAAGTAAGTTTAAGTATGTGTTTATAAGTAATCTAAGTAGTATGCTTTTAGTGATATTGCTTATATCTCTTGCAAATTAGTGATACATGCATCTATTGTATCCATACTAAACTTAATCGATTTGCCATAATCAAAAAGGGGGAGATTGTTGGCCCAATGATTGTATCATATTTTTGAATATGGTTAATCTGTTAAGTTTAGCATTTTATTATCACTAATCTTAATACTATCGCTAAAAGCATTTCTACTTATACTTATACCTTTGGTGATATGTGCCTATTGGTTTACATCTTAGTGATATGAGCTTATCTATCTTAAACTTACTTGAGTTGCCAAAATCAAAACTATGTTTTTGATTGTGGTCATTCAATTAAGTTTAATCATTATGATTTTACTAACATTTATGCTATCACCTTAGCACTTATACTTAAACTCAG
The DNA here is from genome assembly GCA_029216955.1 of Iris pallida. Taxonomy (NCBI): domain Eukaryota; kingdom Viridiplantae; phylum Streptophyta; class Magnoliopsida; order Asparagales; family Iridaceae; genus Iris; species Iris pallida. Next base: position 36,228,664 of record JANAVB010029819.1, read on the forward strand.
CATTGTCCTTATGTGCTTTAACTTATCATACTTGCTACATGTATATTGCTTTGTTCGCCTAACATGTATTTGCAGAAAAGCAATAAGCAAGATCAATGTGGACATATGCAATGAAGAAATCATGGTGGGCCAAAGACGACGGATCCCACAAGATTTTTCTGAACCACCCGACGACATCTCTGGAGCCACGCACTCGGGGGTTCCGCTGCCCGGTCAGCGGACGGGAGTCGAGGGGTGCAGTGCCCCTCGTCGGGGGTTCGGGGGCGAAGCCCCCGAAAGGTATTCAGTTTTCACAAACTGGATATCTTTGGACAGCTGCCGCCAAGGAAAAAAGCCAGCACCTATCAAAGGAAGAAGCCAAGCCATGCCACCATCATTTCAAGACTCTGAAGAAGCCTGCACCTGCTATAGTATATCTGGAGTCTGTAATGAGTCTTAGGAATAATTGTAAACACAAGAAATGGATGGAAAAATCGAAAGCTAGGGTAGAATATATCCCAGGACAATCTTCGGAATCCTGGCGGATAATCTGGCGGATCTCCGCGGAAATCCGGCGGAAGATCCGAATGGTCGCACAGAATACCTTCTGTGAGAGTTCGGATTATCCGGCGGAAAACTGCGGAATTTCGGCGGATTTTCCGTCATATGACCGTTTGCATTCCAACGGTTGGATTTTACGAATGATTGATCCCAACGGCTCTTTTTATAGCCGCTGGACTATTCAGGCGGATGATCCGGCGGATTTTCGCGGAAATCCGGCGGATGATCCGTCAGCCTGTGAAAGTTGCATTATTGCACTTTCCTTTGCTTTGGTTATAAATAGCCTTGAACCCCTTCATTCAAGGTTGATGCTTTGAGCCTAAAAATTTCCAAACCACCAAAGCTTATCCACATACAACTCTACAAAGCCTTCATTTGCCATCTACAAATTGTGTTAGAGTTATTGAGTTGAAAAGTGAGATCTTCATCCTATTGTATAAGAAGATCAAAACCTATTGTGAAAGGTTGAAGTTGGAGAGTCTTCGTATCCAAACTCTCGGTTGAAGTTTGGGAGTCTTCGTATCCAAACTCTCGGTTGAAGTCGGAGAGCCCTTCGGATTAAAGCTCTTGTGTAAGAAGTTGGCGAGTTCTTCGGATCCAAACTCGTGTGTAACTATTTGCTCAAATAGTGGATTAAAGCCGGAGAGAGTTCCGGGACTGGACTGCCTCTTAGGAGGATACCAGGATATATCGGGTGTCGGTATTGTGTTTGCTTCTTCTCTTGCACTTATATTTTTAAATTGCCAATTTGCCTGTGCTAAGTGCTTGATTAGTTAGCTTGACCCTATTCACCCCCCCTCTAGGGTTCCTACAAAAGAATATATGTTAATGTTCTAAAATTTAGTGATAGGTAGGTGTATGTGACATAGGATACATGATATCAAAGGGTGTATGAATGCATGTGTGTAAAAGGTTATAGGTTAACTCAGTTTATAGAAATACATACATACATACTTACCTTGTATACATGCATACATACATATCATGTATATTACATTTACATGATACATACATGTATACTTGTATTATATTATACTTACATTCATGTATATTAGATACTTGTATTTATATTAACATATTGCAAACATTCATTTCATTCATGCATCTATGCATTACCTATATGTTTTATACATATGCATACATTGTATATTCATATCATTTCATACATTAATATAGAGACATACAAACGTACACATCATATATTTCATACCTTGCATTACCTACATATCATGTTATATATTATCATTCATTCCTTTCATATATTAAATTCTATATTACCTATATACATGTATTTCCTCCATTCATTCATGTTTGCATCATATACTCTACATTACCATACATGTTATCATTATATATTGCATTACAATATTTATACATTATGCATTCATATCTATCATTACATATATATCTTGTATTCATATCTAGCATTCATTATATACTTTCATGCATACATTGTATATCATTCTTTCATTCATGTATTGCTTATATGCATTATATTAATAGAATTCCTACATGCTTGCATTCAACCATATATATAAATTAATGTAAAGAGAATATATATCATATATATATCATTTTATTCATCTAACATATCATGTATTACATACTCTATATTCATTTAATATCCATACTACATAGGCTCATAGGTTACACAAAATACATATATCGTATAGTCACTCTTCTACATAAAACCAATACTGTACCAATTGGGCATTCATTCAATTATAGGATTAAATTATGTTGTAGCTCTTCGTGTTAGCTTTCCGAAACTGTAAACGGATCGCATTTTCTTGTCCGGAAGCTCCCGGAATCGCAAAAATACCGAAACACGTTCGTCTTTCGTACAGCTGACACTCAAATAATTCTACAGAAAGTTATAGAAAGAATTTAGCTTATTAAAATATATATTTGGAAATCTAACTTCGATACGGTTCTTTTAAAAAAACGGAAGATAAATCGGAGTTTTAAGCTCAAAGTTATGATATTTCTAACTTGCTATTGCTACTAAAAACGTGGATAAATATTATGACGAATTTAGGTAGTTTGAGACAAGAAACACAAGTATATAACATAATATATCAAGAACTCACTCTCTACACTAATATATATATATGAGACACTATAGAACACATCTCCAATACTAAAATATGAGATTAAACATGTAATAATTTATTTATACATAACAACAACACATAGTGTGTCCAAATTTGGGGTTTTCCTACATGGACACAACCACAACACAAAGGGCACTCCTATGACCTCCAAATGGACACAAATGGAGATACAACCATGCGGGTCATTCCTATGGGTTCAAAATCGACCTATATGCATGAGGAAATGAAAAGGAGAAGGGATTTATACCTCCCGGTAGATCGAATCGAAGAAAAGCCTTCCCGGAGCGACACCAACACGTAGAGATTCCAAAGGACACGAACGAGCTCCGAATCCTCCCAAACTTGGGTAGCTTTCTCCTTGGCTAGAATGGAGAAGGAAAGAAGAAGATTTGGTGGCGAAATGGAAGGATTTGATGGAGAAATTGCTAGGAATTGCTCTCTAGAAATTTGGGAAAGAACAAGAGAGAGAGTGTGGATGAGAATAATGAAATGAACTTGAGCCTATCCTCTCCCAAAGTGGCTGGCCATATGGGGCTATTTGTCCTATTATGGTAAGGTCCAAAATGCCCCTACTAACCTATTCTATTAGTATTAGGAAAGGGCTAATTGGTTGGGGCTAAATTAGTCATTCTAAAGTCTCTAATCACACTAACCTTATCCATAATAATTAGTCTAACCTCTAACTAAAATTAATATCATGTGGACTAAAATTAATATCATGTGGGCTATGCCTAACTAATGTGTGGGTCCACTAAAGTCAACACTACCCCCGGGTCCCCGTTTCAAGTCGGATTGAGCTGAAATTCGAACCCGACTCAAATAATCCCAAAACAATATCATAAATAATAAAATAAATTTCAAAAATATTTCAAAAATACAAAATGATAAAAATATCCCTGTTTCTGAAAACTGGGGGTGACAAATTCCTCGAAATTAAAACCAAACAATAGTAAAACGTCAAAATCACAAGTCATAATTTTAAATAGTTTAAAAATGATTAAAAATCACCAAAAAATCATAATATGAAATAATAATCAATAAATAATAATTATAATTACAAAATTTCAAAATTACCCTCATCTAGAAAAGTGAGTGTTACAATCCTACCCACCTTATAAAAATTTCGTCCTCGAAATTAAGATGATCGCACCCTCTTCTATGTCAAACATAGTCAAGGGTCAATCACTAGTCAATTTCTCAACATCCAAGTACTTGGTCATCAACTGATCAACTTCTTAGGGTTTTACCTATGCTAGCTAACTAGGTATTGGCAACTAGAATTTAGCAAAAGACAAACTCTATAATAGACTAGCTCTTAACTTCCCAATCCTATCAAGTCACCTATAACCAAATACCTACAAGCTAAGCACATGAATACCAAATACCACAAATATATATATATATATATGCTCAAGAACAACAACCCATCACATATATCCTAAGTATATCATCTATATATATATATACATGACTAATCAACCAAGGGTTAAGGCAGACTAAACTTATGAGGGTCTGAAACAATGCTTAGAACTAGGCTAAGGATGAATGTTCTGAATCAAGGGGACATGGTATCTAGTGAAGGGTCTGCACACTGCCTATAAAGGTGATCAACATAAAAGAACTCAACACGAAGAGAACTTAACTAAAATGGAAAACTGAACCAAGTATAGGCTAAACAACATGTTTATAACCCTATACAACAATGGCCTATAGATACCAACTAACCTATATCCCATATGCCAATATCATCTGCAATCTATCTATGCAAATAGACCTCTCGGTCTTAGGTAAAACTACAACTATACTCAAAGGCAGGCTCTGGTCATGGGTGCCTCACTGGAAAAGGTAAGGAAAAGTAATAATAATCATCAAGGCTGTAAGGCATACTAATATCCTATGTGTAACCGGTTGGTATTATAGATAACAGGAGAATTATCTGCAATGGGTTACTATTCTAACACCAATTCTAACTATCACCTCTAGGGTACAGACACTCTACAAGTCATCATACCATTATACTATGAAGGAACTACCTATGAATAAGCTCTACAAAACTAAATATCCCTACTCCTAAGTCATTTATAACAATCAAAAGGGTATGATGTTTAAACCTTCTCAAGATACAATCTGTTAATCATATGCGTCTGTCCAAAATCATGTTGTCTAGAGTCTTCATCATGCTAGTGAGCAAGGCTACGATAATCACAGAGTCCTTGACTAAGGTACGTACCTCTACGTTCATGGTATTTAAAATTTTCGCACTGCCGCATGCGACGGCGAAAACCTTAAATTCCCATACCCGAGAATACATCCAAAATCTGACTACATGTCCTCACTATGCCAACTAACACGACTATCGAGGATTCTAGATCCCATGATTTAGGCGACCTAGCCCATATGATTTTCTCAGAATAAAAACGAACACAACAAAAGAGTAACATGACAAAATTAATCAATCAACAAGGAACAGAGGGAATCGGATTTCAAGGTAATTATAAAAGACAATTGCGGGAATGGAATTAAAAAGAACGAAACTTGCAGCAAGATCTCCAACGGTTTGTGCATCCTCGACTGTCCTGACGATAGCTCGCCCTGCTAGTTTCCTCCAACCTGATGCTGATACTGCACAAATCTCTGCTGCTGATGCTGTATGAATCGCTGTTGCTGAGAGAAACCGGAAACGAAGGAAAAAGTCTCTGTACAGACGGAGGTGCACCTCCAATATAGCAGAAACGCCAACCTGAGTCGGCACAACAGAAGCTGCGGTCTCGAGGCCCTGATGAACAGGACGAGAGGTGGCCAGCCTCTCGATAGTATCCCCCGAACCGAAGCGATGAGATCGTGTCTTCATAACTATCATGAAGACAGATCAAAATAAGAAGCAATTTCTGAGAATGAAGCAAAAAATTCAAAGGAGAACAGTTTATCTTCAAAGGAAGTCAATAAGCAACAATTTTAGACAAAAGAAATCGGATTAAGAGTTTTTCCTAATGTGATTGAGTACCTCCAAAAATATTCTAATCCTACTGCAGGCTGTAGTGATACTCTAGTTCGAATACCACTACATAAACTCGACCTGCATAGGCCACCACTAAAAATGTGTCACGACCCGCACCCTAGAGTAAGGGCACGAGACGTGGGTATGTCCAGCCTACGCCACAGTGTCGGCGGTAGAACGCTGTCCTAGGTCAAACATCTAACAATATAAAGGTTCCTGTACAGTATATATTCTTCGAATGGAGGTGACATAGCAGATACAGTCTCAATCACAATTAAGGTAGAGCAAGATAAAAGATAGGTAAAATATAAAATCCAAAAGAGATACAGCAGATAGAAGACTAAGTGTCTAAGATACACAAACCCAGAAAACATCTCAAAGCTCAATACAGTAATCCATAGAATAAATACAACTCAATACAACTGAAATAACTAACTATACAACCTCTACTGTGTCTCCTCTAGGGTAGCAGACAACCTCCAGGTTATCTGTAAAATTTATCAACAGGTCCAATCAGGACAGGAACGATCATATCTCATCTAGAAAACCCAAGTAAATGACAGAGAACTATAAAACCGTTCTAGACAGTTGTATTGATGAAATGGCAGCTTATATTCAGGTGATGGTAAGAAAGACAGATAAAGTGCAAGGAAAGAAAATAACTAAATAAGAGAAGAATCATAGTAATGAAGACTGTAAAGATAGATCTAGCTGAACCAGGATAATATGATATAAAGTCCAAACAGTAATGTAGACAAGTGTAACTCTAATATAAGTCCAGTACAGGATGAATCTAATACAAGATGAATCCAGTACGGGACGATTCCATTTATAGTGATCAATGATTCCAGGGTGAGTCCAGCCTATACTCTAACAGTGTGTTTTAAAATACCGAGATCGACATGTAAACGGCTGTAGGTAATACGGCACATCACACACCTGGCCGGGTGTGAGATGGCTATTATTCCAGTAGATTCCAGTTGGGAGATTCCAGATTGGGGGTATGTCTACATGTCTTACTCTAGTATTTCCCCTCCCAGCAAGTGAATCCAGAATTTTGACACAATAATTCAAGATGAGTCCAGCCAAAATATACTGATACCAGTAAATGATTCCAGTAAATGATTCCAGTAGGTGATTCCAGTAATAGAAGCCAGGAATGATGATACCAGTAATAGAGGCCAGAAAATAAATATGTGTCGTATACATGAATCCAGAATATCCATACGTGTTGTAACAGAGAATCACATACAACTAACTAGAACTGAAGTACAGTAATTGACAAATAAATAAGAAAACTATCAGAGAATGTACTCGCCTGATGTCTGAATGTCCAAAGTAAATATACTGTCCGATGAGAGGTGTCTGGCTCCTAATCAGAACAGCACAAGTCACAACAAGTCCAAAATGACAATATGAAGTTCTACTATGCATTCTACATGATTCTAGGTCAATCTAGACCAAAGTCAACTCTTGGTCAACTTGGTCAACCCTGAAAGTCAAACCTAGGTCAACTATGGTCAAACTAGCTCTAACAAGTCTAAATTAGGTCAAACAAGTTATTATAGGTCTAAACAAACTAAGTATATGCAAATCAAGTATCCAAGATAGCTACTAACTCATAGCCTAAGTCACTTGCTAAACCAAGCACAAAACTAAACCATAAGCTAACAAGGCACACAAACTTAGTCATATAATGTATATATATTATTCACATTCACATATTCATATACATAGATATATATAGGAAAGCTATATATATAGGCACATACATATATATATATATATATATATATATATATATATATATATATAGAGAGAGAGAGAGAGAGAGAGAGAGAGAAAGAAAGACAGGTAAAAGAGTAAGTGAGTATGTGTGTGTTTGGCATGTGTGTGAAAGGATATGTGTTAATGTTCTAAAATTTAGTGATAGGTAGCTGTATGTGACATGGGATACATGATATCAAAGGGTGTATGAATGTATGTGTGTAAAAGGTTATAGGTTAACTCGGTTTATAGAAATACATACATACATACTTATCTTGTATACATGCATACATACATATAATGTATATTACATTTACATGATACATACATGTATACTTGTATTATATTATACTTACATTCATGTATATTAGATACTTGTATTTATATTAACATATTGCAAACATTCATTTCATTCATGCATCTATGTATTACCTACATATTTTATACATATGCATACATTGTATATTCATATCATTTCATACATTAACATAGAGACATACAAACATACACATCATATATTTCATACCTTGTATTACCTATATATCATGTTATATATTATCATTCATTCCTTTCATATATTACATTCTATATTACCTATATACATGTATTTCCTCCATTCATTCATGTTTGCATCATATACTCTACATTACCATACATGTTATCATTATATATTGTATTACAATATTTATACATTATGCATTCATATCTATCATTACATATATATCTTGTATTCATATCTAGCATTCATTATATACTTTCATGCATACATTGTATATCATTCTTTCATTCATGCATTGCTTATATACATTATATTAATAGCATTCCTACATGCTTGCATTCAACCATATATATAAATTAATGTAAAGAGAATATATATCATATATATATCATTTTATTCATCTAACATATCATGCATTACATACTCTATATTCATTTAATATCCATACTACATTGGCTCATAGGTTACACAAAATGCATATATCGTATAGTCACTCTTCTACTTAAAATCAATACTGTACCAATTGGGCATTCATTAAATTCTAGGATTAAATTATGTTGTAGCTCTTCGTGTTAGCTTTCCAAAACTTTAAACGGATCGCATTTTCGGGTCCGGAAGCTCCCGGAATCGTAAAAATACCGAAACACGTTCGTCTTTCGTACAGCTGACACTCAAATAATTCTACAGAAAGTTACAAAGAACTTGGCTTATTAAAATATATATTTGGAAATCTAACTTCGATACGGTTCTTTTAAAAAAATGGGAGATAAATCGAAGTTTTAAGCTAAAAGTTATGATATTTCTAAGTTGCTATTGCTACTAAAAACGTGGATAAATATTATGACGAATTTAGGTAGTTTGAGACAAAAGAAACACAAGTATATAACATAATATATCAAGAACTCACTCTCTACACTAATCTATATATATGAGACACTATAGAACACATCTCCAATACAAAAATATGAGATTAAACATGTAATAATTCATTCATACATAACAACAACACATAGTGTGTCCAAATTTGGGGTTTTCCCACATGGACACAACCACAACACAAAGGACACTCCTATGACCTCCAAATGGACACAAAATGGACACAAATGGAGATACAACCATGGGGGTCATTCCTATGAGTTCAAAATAGACCTGTATGTATGAGGAAATGAAAAGGAGAAGGGATTTATATCTCCCGGTAGATCGAATCGAAGAAAAGTCTTTCCGGAGCGACACCGACACGTAGAGATTCTAAAGGACACGAACGAGCTCTGAATCCTCCCAAACTTAGTAGCTTCCTCTTTGGCTAGAATGGAGAAGGAAAGAAGAAGATTTGGTGGCGAAATGGAAGGATTTGGTGGAGAAATTGCTAGGGATTGCTCTCTAAAAATTTGGGGAAGAACAAGAGAGAGAGTGTGGATGAGAATAATGAAATGAACTTGAGCCTATTCTCTCCCAAAGTGGCTGGCCATAGGGACTATTTATCCTATTATGGTAAGGTCCAAAATGCCCCCACTAACCTATTCTATTAGTGTTAGGAAAGGGCTAATTGGTTGGGGCTAAATTAGTCATTCTAAAGTCTCTAATCACACTAACCTTATCCATAATAATTAGTCTAATCTCTAACTAAAATTAATATCATGTGGACTAAAATTAATATCATGTGGGCCATGCCTAATAAGTGTGTGGGTCCACTAAAGTCAACACTACCCCCGGGTCCCCGTTTCAAGTCGGATTGAGCTGAAATTCGAACCCGACTCAAATAATCCCAAAACAATATCATAAATAATAAAATAAATTTCAAAAATATTTCAAAAATACAAAATGATAAAAATATCCCTGTTCCTGAAAACTAGGGGTGACAAATTCCTCGAAATTAAAACCAAACAATAGTAAAATGTCAAAATCACAAGTCATAATTTTAAATAGTTTAAAAATAATTAAAAATTACCAAAAAATCATAATATGAAATAATAATCAATAAATAATAATTATAATGACAAAATTTCAAAATTACCCTCATCTGGAAAAGTGGGTGTTATATGATGGATGCGGATTTCTACTTGCTGCTGCTGCTGAGGATCTTAGTTTATATTTTTCTACATTTTAGATTTTAGTTTATGTAGTTGTTCTATTCTGTTCTTTGGTTGTATTAGAATTCTCTATGTGACTCTTGGGACATTTTATTCTGCCGTTTATCAGTTTATGCAGCTTACTATTATTATTTTTGGTGTGCTTGCCAAGTATTATTTTTGGTTGTTTGATAAATGCCAAAAGGGGAAGAAATATTTTGCTATATTCATCATATCATATTTTCTAGCAGTGTGTAATTGTGCTTTAGGAAAGAATGTTTTTATCAGGACAACAGCAACAGAGCAATGTTTACGGGGGAGCTATTGATAGCTCTACACTGATTACGGGGGAGCTACGCGACTGCTCTTTACTGTGTCCAGGTATGAATATTGAATATACAAATATCATTTTGTCAATTATCAATATAGGGGAGATTGTTGACACAAAATCACAGTCAACCAAATATTGATACAATTGACGATATGATACTTGTAATATTTCAATACGACACATGAAGACTAAACTCAGTACAAGACAGACGACAGCTCACACCTGTAATGCTCAATATTTTGAGTCTATATTTTACACTTTTATTGAGTCTAGACATATGTAAACTGAGTCGTACTGAGCAATTTGAGACTTAACCTATACCTATACCTCAAACCAAAAGCCCCACAAAAATTCAAGTAGCCCATTTACCTATTGGACCAGTTTTGTGCTCTGGAGACAGAGTTCGGGCCGAACTCCGCCTCCACACAGAGTTTGGGCCGAACTCTGCCTCCTAAAATCCAGGATCCTAATTTTTAGGGTTGGCTGGATGCAAGTTGTCCAACGGCCAAATTTTTGAATATTTGACCCAGAATTCTGGCCAAATTTTGCCTACCTAGAAACCTGTAAATAAGCCTTAAATTCTTTCATTTTCAATCATCCAATCTTCTCTTCTCTTCTCTCTAAAGCCTTATACAAACCATACCCTTCTCATCTACTAGCCACAAGCTCCCTAAGCCTCAAAGTGCTCAGTTCTTTTCAGTTAGGAGTTTGTACAAGAGTTCAAGAAGTCGCTTGGAAAATTCCAAGCATCGCCACTGCCATCTCTGTAAGAAGTTAACGTGCTCTTCTGAAGAAAAGGCACGGGGTGTAACTACTATTTCATAAATAGTGGATTTAATCCTGAGCTAGAGTTCTCAGGCCTGGACTAGTCCTCCACGAGGGAAACTAGGTTAAAATTGGCTGTGTTTGTGTATGCTTTCTCGCTCTTTATTATTTTCGTATTTACTCTGATTATTTAATGTTGGTGAAAGAGTTTAATTTTTAATTAGAAATTATTGTCATAAACTCTATTTGCCCCCTCTAGAGTTGTCTATTTGTTCTTCACCTGGCAGAGCCGCATGAGTGTGGTCTGGTAATTGAGCCGCATGAGGATAGCCTCACAACCAAGCTGCATGAGGATGACCTCACAACTGAGCCGCATCAGGATGGCCTCACAATCGAGCCGCATGAGGATGGCCTCACAACTGAGCCGCATGAGGATGGCCTCACAATCGAGCCGCATGAGGATGGCCTCACAATCGAGCCGCATGAGGATGGCCTCACAAACGAGCCGCATGAGGATGGCCTCACAACTGAGCCGCATAAGGGTGGCCCCCCAACTGAACCGCATAAGGGTGGCCCCCACAGCCGAGCCGCATGCATAGAGAACTTCTTTGGACTTTGTGAACGGCACCGGCTATTTTAGAGATTTTCTCGTCTTTTGATGAGCATGTCGCTTCTCTTCATTATGTCAGAGCCGTCTGAACTATCACTTTATGTCAGAGCATTTAATGGCCAGCTGTAGGAAGTAATTATGGCCAGTTGTAATCGGCCTGTTTTGAGCCGTATGAGGCCACGTGGCTCTTTCTGAGCCGTATAAAATTCCTGAGCCGCATGCAGCTATCTGGGACTTTCCGAGCCGCATAAAACTCTTCAAGCTTTTGAGCCGTATGCAGAATCTGGGCCGTATATGAATTACTCTTCTTTTTATGCTTCTACAAGACCTCCTTCAAAGTTTTCAATTTGTAAAAATTGAAATACTTTGAATAAGAAGCATGTCCACGTAATCTCTTCATGCCGTATATACTTCTCTGACCGTATAGGATTTTCTAGCCGTATGGACTGACCTGGCCGCATAAAACTTTCTAGCCGTATGGACTGCTCTAGCCGCATAGACTACTCTGGCCGCATAGACTTCTCTGGCCGTATAGACTTCTTTGGCCGCATGCTGTCCTTCCTGCCACGTAGGCGTCTCATTAATTTGCTTTTGATTTTGTTTTGATTTAAAGACATCTTTTGGGTAAGATCCCAAGAGTCGGAATTAAATATTTGGATTTGCCTTGATGATTCTGTGCATTTTTTTTTGTATGAGAGGGGATAAAATCCTAAGGGTCGGTCTTATCTTCTAGGCAGCACATGATTCGAAGCGTCTATCGGTCTCCGCGCCCTCTGTCCGCCTATAAATATGAGAAATTTTTAGAGAGAGACTCTTTACTCTCTTTCCTTGTTCAAACCTTCTCGTCTTAGTTGCCATCTCTTCTTCTCCTTCGATCTTTTATGGCTCCCAAGACTTCCTCCAGCGCTGTGGCGAAGGGTAAAGGAGCGGCTTCCTCGTCGACTGTGGCGCCCACAGTTCATCCCGACGTTCATCCTGCTATTGACGGTAAGCATATTGGAAGAAACTGCATGGACTCAAAACCCTAACCGTACTGGCTACATCGCATGTTTTATGCACGGGCCTTTGGCCTACGATGCTATCTTCGTCTTTATTGGACTGCTCAAGTTCATTGAGATGAATGTTATGCTGTATGTGCCGCATGTATGTCTCATGTCCGAGCGGCATGGGGTATGCCTCATGTTCGAGCCGCATGAGAGTCGTCTCGTGGCCGTATAAGCACTTTACACACTGGGCTGCATGATGACCCACCGAACAGACCGCATAAGTTCCTTTGAGCTGAGCCGCATGAAGCCCCAACAAACAGGGCCGCATAAGCTCCTTTTGAATTATGCCGCATAAGGCTCCACCAAACCAGAGCCGCATAAGCTTCCTTCAACTGTGTTTTATGAGGTCCTACTAAGCAGAGCCGCATAAGCTCATTTGAACTGGACCGCATGAGGCCCCATCAAATCAGAGCCGCATAAGCTCTTTTAAACTGGGCCGTATGAACACCCGCTAAACAGAGCCGCATAAGCTCACTTGAACTGGGCCGCATGAGCCCCGCTAAACAGAGTCGCATAAGCTCATTTGAACTGGGCCGCATGAGCCCCCCCCCCCAAATAGAGCCACAAAATCTTTTTTAAATTGTGCCGCATAATGACCCGCCTAATCAGAGCCGCATAAGCTCGAAAACACTAACCAGTTTTCCCTGGCCATCTTCTAACTTGTTTCTTTTGCCCTTTTTCAGTGAATTTGCCAGTCAATCTTGTGGAAGAGCCCTTGATAGGTCGCGCCCAATCTACTGTGGACATGAGGTTCGACCACGTAGTCGAGTATATGGTGAACCAGCTTCCCAAAGACGAACCTGTGGAGAGGCTGAGAGACATTAAAAACCAGTCCTTCTTCTTTCTCTCTAGCACGATGAACTCGGGGCTATTAGGGGGCAAACACCTGAAATCTGCGTTCCTCTTCGGGGATGCCCTGACTGTGAAGAACTCCCAAGTTCTGGATATATCTGAGAGCTGGCATTTTACTTCTGACGGGATGGCGATCCATATTCCTCAGATGGAGCATCATTTCCCGTTGTCGTTGTTTGCCATTGATTGTAAAAGTGCAAAACAATTATATAGGAGGACTGAACTTAGACTCACAATATAAACTCGCTCGCACAAAGAAAGCCTAGGAATAAAAACCTAGGCACAGCAATCTAAGTACGATTGTTTATTTTTGATTCTGGGGGATAACGATAGAGGCTCGGGAAAGCGACGGCAGCTCTGTCTTACTCCTTGGACGATCGGACGTAGCCTTGACTCTGATGAAGAAATGCTCTCGTAATGTATGGAAAGAATCCTCTGTGCGTGCCTTTGTCTCTCTGTGTGTCCAGCCGGGTGGAGAAAGTCTTCTTTTGCAAGGGAATGGCACCTTACTATTTATAGGAGTGGGGTATGATCATTAGGGTTTGCAATGATTGCCCTTTGAAAAGTCGACGGTCAATAATCTGGACCATTAATCTTGATTGCATCACATCTGGGTAGTTAATTTTTGATTGTGCCAAATTCGTATGGACATTTAATGCTGATTGCAATGAATCTTCATAATTTGTCATGACAAGCTCGGATCTTCTGCTACATGTTCAATTTGCATAATTACAACAAATCTGATTTGATCCGAGTAATTATGATGATTATAACAAATCTGGGCTGTTATGATTTGCTAGCATCCATAACTCTGAAGGGATAAGACCGCCACGTGTCTCAACTGTCATAAGGATCACCATGTGTCTTAACTGTCATAAGGATCGCCATGTGTCTCAACTGTCATGAGTGGGACGTCCTGACAGAGCCGCATGAATGCGGTCTCTAAATAAACCGTATATGGGTGGCCCCCACACTCCTAGCCTCATGAAGGTAGCAGCCGCATGAGGGTGGCGGCCGCATGAGGGGGGATAGCCACGTAAGGATGGCAACCTCGTGAAGGAGTCAACCGCCTGAAGGAGGCAGCCACATAAAGGTGGCAGCCGTATGAAGGTGGCAGCCGCATGAAAGAGGCAGCTGCATGAAGGTGGCAGCTGCATGAAGGTGGCAGTCGCATGAAGGGGGTAGCCGCATGAAGGAAGCAGCCGCATGAAGAGGGCAACCGCATGAAGAGAGCAACCGTATGAAGAGAGCAACCGCATGAAGAGAGGAACCGTATAAAGAGAACAACCGCATAGAGGTGACAGCCGCAAAGGAGTGGCAACCGCATAGGGAGCTTTGGACTTGGCGGATCATGCCAGCTATAAAAGATTTTCTTTTTTTCCCTAGGAGCACGCCATCATGTCAGGGCGATCTTTTCAGCTTTATGTCAGAGTTGTCACTTCGCCTTTCTGTCAGAGCTGCCGTCAGGACATTTAATGAGGCAGTTGCTTTATGGCCAGCTGTAGAGGCAAACTGCTTAGGGTCACGTGGCTCCTTCCTGGGCCGCATGGAGCTATCCAAGCCGCATGACTTTTTAAAGTACTTTTGAACCGCATGAATGTCTAATGGATTCCTGAGCCGCATGAGGCTCTTTCTGTCTGAGCCACATGGGCTTTTCTTGTTATTTTCCATGCTTCTATAAGCCCCCCTTCAAAGTTTTCAATTTACAAAATTGAAATACTTTGAATAAGAAGCATGGCTATGTAAACTCTTCTGGCCGCATAGGATGTTCTAGCCGCATGGGCTTCCTAGCCGCATGGACTTCCTAGCCGCATGGACTGTCTGGCCGCATAGACTGCCTACCACGTCTGCATCTCCCGTCACATGTGCGTCTCATTAATTGCTCTTGATTTGCTTTGGATTTAAAGCCGCCTTTTGGGACAGGATCCCAAGGGTCGGTTTTAAATATCTGGATTTTCCTCGATGACCGAAGAGTCGATTTTGTTTATATACAGCACGCGGATCGAAGCGTCCTCTCCCTCCTTCTGCCTATAAATAGGAGCATTTTTTGTTAGAAAGACTTTTTTACTTTCTTCTGTCTTCAACTCTTCTTGCCCTAGGTTGCTATCTTCGTCTTCCTTCTCCGTTCATCAATCAACAATGGCCCCCAAGTCTTCCAACGCCGCGGCGAAGGGTAAGGGAGTGGCTTCTTCGTCAGCCATGGCACCTAAAGTTCACCCCGACGTTCACCCCACCATTGCTGGTAAGGGTTTGGGTGGATCGTATACTTCGAAACCCTAACAAAGACGGCTCTGTTGCATGCTTTATGTACAAGCCTTTAATACGTCCCTCGTCTTCATCGAACTGTTCAAATTGTATGGACCGCATGTATGTCCTACGTCCGAGCCGCATGGGGGTATACCCCATATTCGAGCCGCATGGGAGTTTGTCTAGTAGCCGCATAGACACTTCACAAACTGAACCGCATAATAAACTTTCGAATAGAGCCGCATAAGTCCCTCTGAATCGAACCGCGTGAGGCCCCCTTAAACAGGACCACATAAGCTCACCTGGGCTGGGCCTCATGAGGCTCTGGCCATCTTCTAACTTTGTTTCTTTTTATCTTTGATTCTTGCAGCATCCCTGCCGAAGGCTGAGATCATTGTGAAGGAAGAGTTGCTGCCTCCTTTCAAACAAGAGTCATCGCTCGTTAAGGAGGAGGTAATACCAAAAATGGAGGAACAGAAAGGAGAGCTGGCGCCTATTGAAGTTGTTGTAAAGGAGGAGCCCCAATCTGACGGCAGTAGTATTGGGAGTTCTGACCCTCCTGCTCCGGACGAGGATTTTGCTCAAGTAGATCCTTCATATGAAAAATGGTTGAGGGATTGGTATATGCGCCCCCGCAACTAGGATTCGTAGGCTCTCATAAATGTCCGTCTTTTGTCTTGATATTTCTATCTGTCTTTAGCTGTAGTTTGTGTTTTGCTTCTTTTGGACATCAATGTAATCTTCTTCCCACTTGTCTGAATGAAATGATAGAGAACTTTTCTGGCTTGCTTATGAGATGTAGTCATGTAAATGTAACTGATTTTGAATGAACAGAATACATTCGCTCTATTCTTTGTTTGTAGTAGTTTCCCCAATGGGAGACTTTTTATGGACCTATTATCCTTGGCGTACCCTGGTTCTGGATACGGATAATAAGTTGGGAGAGAACCAACATACTTACTCAGAGGTAATGAGGACATGGTAAATATGAGGGTTTCTTCGATGGAGCCTTCCCACTCAGAGGTAATGAGGATATGGCAGGAGTGGGCTCCATGAAGAGTACATAGAACAACTCAGAGGTAATGAGGACGTGGAAGTTCTATGTGAGGGACGATTTGTTTTTGATGGAAGGGAAACAACTCAGAGGTAGCATCGACGTGATTGTTTTGGAGAATTTGTGGATCTGTTACCCTTTTTTTGTACTGAAAGTGCGGGTATTGGATCATAAGGAGGGAGCTCTTCTTAGGAGGAAAGTTCAGAGGTATGATCATACATGACTTACTACCTAAAAGACGCGATATAGATTCATCTGTAGTGTCACGACCCGTACCCACTGTTAGGGTACGAGAACGTAACAACGCCCAGCCTACGCCGCAGTGTCGACGGTAGAACGTTGTCCTAGGTCACATCATCTAACAATATAATGCTAAGCAGATACAGTCTCAATCACATTTAAGGTAGAGCATGATAAGGTTAGATAAAACATAAAATCCAAAGAGATACGGGAGATAGAAGTCTAAGTGTCTAAGATACAAAAACCCAGAAATACATCTCAAAACTCAAATATAGTAATCCACAAAGTAAATACAACTCCAGACAAATGAAATAACTATCTAAACAACCTCTAAGGTGTCTCCTCTAGGCTAGCAGGCAACCTCCAAGCTATCTGTAAAATTTATCAACAGGTCCAGTCAGGACAGGAACGAGCACATCTCATCTAGAAAACCCAAGTAAATGACAGAGAACTATAAAGCAGTTATAGGCAGTTGTATTGATGAAAATGGCAGTTTATATTCAGGTGATGGTAAGAAAGACAGATAAGGTGCAAGGAAAGTAAATAACTAAACAAGAGAAGAATCATAACAATGAAGTCTGTAAAAATAGAACTAGCTGAACCAGGGTAATATGATATGAAGTCCAGACAACAATGTAGACCAGTGTAACTCCAATGTAAGTCCAGTACAAGATGAATCTAATACAAGATGAATCCAGTAAGGGACGATTATAGTTATAGTGATCAATGATTCCAGGGTGAGTCCAGCCTATACTCTAACAGTGTGTTTTAAAATACCGAGATCGATATGTAAACGGCTGTGGGTAATCCGGCACACCTCTCACTGATCAGACGAGAGATGGCTATCATTCCAGTAGATTCCAGTAGGGGTGATTCCAGTAATGGGGTATGTCTACATGTCTTACTCTAGTATTTCCCCTCCCAGCAAGTGAATCCAGAATTCTGACACAATGATTCAAGATGAGTCCAGCCAAAACATAATGATACCAGTAAATGATTCTAGTAAATGATTCCAGTAAGTGATTCCAGTAAATGATTCCAGTAATAGAAGCCGGAACGATGATACCAGTAATAGAGGCCAGAAAATAAATGTGTGTCGTTTACATGAATCCAGAAATATCCACACGTATTGTAACAGAGAATCGCATACAACTAACTAGAACTGAAATACAGTAATTGACAAATAAATGAGAGAACTATCATAGAATGTACTCGCCTGATAACCTGAACAGCTGATAAGTATAGGGGGTCCAACTGAAGCCACAGAGTCCTATTTAAAGCAACACAGGTTACAAGGTGTCTGGCTCCTAATTAGAACAACACAAGTCACAACATGTCCAGAAGGGTAATATAAAGCTCTACAATGCATTCTACATGAATCTAGGTCAAACTAGGCCAAAGTCAACCCTTGATCAACTCTGGTCAACTGCACTAGTCAAACTAGGTCAAACTAGGTCATGTCCTAACCCAGTAAGTCTTACTAGGCCTAACCAAGACTATCCTAGCAAGCACACATCAATACAAGGCTATACAAGCCAACATACACCCAACTCTATATAGCATGCAATTATTCAATACTCAAATAGGCAAAAATTCACATTGGATATACACTAGGTAATCTATTACTTTAAGCTATATATGTCTACACATATATACACATGCATATATTGGTATTCAACATTAGGTCTATAATCATGGCATTTCAAATGGTTATATAAACTTATATATTACAACACAATATGCTAACATATATATAATATACATACATAGCTAAGTTAACTATATTCATAAATACTTATTTAAGAGGCTATGTGTGTGTATGTGAACATGGCAAAGGGACAAGTGAGGGTTAAATGGGCATACATAGTGTATACATATCAAAGAGTGTCAAAGTGTAAGTGAACAATGTGTCAAGTGTGATAGTGTCAACATAGTGTAAGGGGGTACATGAGGTAATATAGGATTTGTGTTAACATAGAATATTACATCTCATTAACTTGTATATTGCATACATTACATCTATTATTATATTACATTCATGCTTGCATTCATTCATCATTCATTATTCTCTTGCACCACTATATGCACCATACATTACATACTATGGAACCTAAATATTCATTACAAGCCAAACTTATACATGCTTACATTAGATAGAATACTTACACCTCATACATCATTTATTTAACCATTTACTCATGCTTGTATTCTCTATTTAATTACATAATGTATATACATTAACATGGGTTAAAATCAAATAGAACATTATATTACACACAAGGGTGCACAAAATACATATGCCGAATAGTAACTCCTACTAATAATCAATACTGTACCATCTCAGCATGAATTAAAATTTAGGATTAATGTATGTTATAGATCTATGTATTAGCTTTCCGAAACTTTAAACGGATCGCATTTTCGTTTCCGGAAACTCCCGGAATCGCGAAAACACCGAGAACGCATTTGTCTTTCATACAGCTGACACTCAAATAATTCTCTAGAAAGTTACATAAATAATTAGGCCTATTAATACATGTTTTTGGAAAGCTAACTTCAATACGCTTCTTTTAAAAAAAACAGGAGATTAAACCGAGCTTTGAGCTAGAAGTTATGACATTTCTAAGTTAGGGCTGAAATTAAAAACGTGGATAAAAATCATGACGGATTTAGGTAGTTTGAGACAAAAGAACACAAATATATAACATAATATATCAAGAACTCACTCTCTATACTAATATGTATATATGAGACACTATAGAACACATCTCCAATACAAAAATATGAGATTAAACATGTAATAATTCATTCATACATAACAACAACACATAGTGTGTCCAAATTTGGGATTTTCCCACATGGACACAACCACAACACAAAGGACACTCCTATGACCTCCAAATGGACACGAAATGGACACAAATGGAGATACAACTATGGATCATTCCTATGGGTTCAAAATAGACCTATATGCATGAGAAAATGAAAATGAGAAGGGATTTATACCTCCCGGTAGATCGAATCGATGAAAAGCCTTCCCGGAGCGACACCGACACGTAGAGATTTCAAAAGGACACGAACGAGCTCCGAATCCTCCCAAACTTGGGTAGCTTCCTCCTTGGCTAGAATGGAGAAGGAAAGAAGAAGATTTGGTGGTGAAATGAAATGATTTGGTGGAGAAATTGCTAGGGATTGCTCTCTAGGAATTTGGGAAAGAACAAGAGAGAGAGTGTGGATGAGAATAATGAAATGAACTTGAGCCTATCCTCTCCCAAAGTGGCTGGCCATACGGGGCTATTTGTCCTATTATGGTAAGGTCCAAAATGCCCTCACTAACCTATTCTATGAGTATTAGGAAAGGGCTAATTGGTTGGGGCTAAATTAGTCATTCTAAAGTCTCTAATTACACTAACCTTATCCATAATAATTAGTCTAACTTCTAACTAAAATATTTCTATCATGTGGACTAAAATTAATATCATGTGGGCCATGCCTAACTAGTGTGTGGGTCCCACTAGAGTCAAACTACCCCTGGGTCCCCGTTTCAAGTCGGATTGAGTTAAAATTCGAACCCGACTCAAATAACCCTAAAACAATATCATAATTAATAAAATAATATCAAAATAATTCAAAGAGGTCAAATGCAAAAATATCCTTAGGCCAAAAATGACATTAAAATATCATAATCACATGGTTAGGCTCTAGGTTAAACAGTCTCTAGGGTTTCACTAGCAAAACGTCAAAACTACAAGTCATTGATTTAAATAATTTTAAAATGACTTAAAATCACCAAAAATCATATCATGAATTAAATATTATTATTAAAATAATTATAAACATGAAATTTCAAAATTACCCTCATTTGGGAAACTGGGTGCTACAACTCTACCCACCTTAGAAAAATTTCGTCCTCGAAATTAAAATATCCATACTCCCTCTAGGTCAAACCCCCACAATCAAAGTCCCAGATTAAAACAAATCATGTGATCAAAAGGACGACATACAGGGTCATGGCATACGGTGGTAGTGAAAGTCTCATCTAGGTATACTAGTCATGCTAACCGAAACGGTCATAGGGTATCAAAACATACAAGCAATTTAGGGTGCTAAACTAGAGAAGTTACAGAAACAACAAACCATCAAAACTGTAAGGCGGTCTACCATCCTATATGAAACTGGTACTTATCAAAATAAAATAAAGGCAACTACCAATTATCTGAAAAAGGGTACAGAATATCAAATTCAAAAATTAAGGAATTGAAAATCACTTGCATTGAAATCCAAATCATAATATATATATATACAGAGAGAGCGTTAGAGAGGAAAAACTAGCATTATGTAATGTTATGTGGTTTGTGTGTGTATGGGTGTATGTGAAATATACATGAAATTGTATATGAGCTATCTTGTTACACTACTCATGGCATATGGGTTAACAACCTACAATACACAACCTATTTAATCATAACATGCATGGCTAACCATAAACATCTATAAGAGGTAAAGATTTAGTTATGTATATACATATATTATAACATGTATGCCTAAGCTCTATATATATCTATACAAGTATGTGATCATAACATAGCGAGGAAAGGTTAGGTTACATGACAGCGTATACTAAGTTAGGGTGTGTGTGTGTCCTTGTACAGGATTATAGCTTAGTATTGAAAGGTTAAACCCAGTTTTAGTTCAGCATTTACATACAAAATCTGAAAATAAGCTAACATTTAAACCAGTGTAATATTAACATAATGCAGTCTCAGATTTTATAAATTTAACATAACCAATTTCTCTAAAAATTGAAACTCTGCAGATATCATGCATGTGCAGTTATGTAGACAAAACTAATAACATGAAATTTATATTTAAATTACGAATTTAAACTGGAAAAGCAGAAAACCAGAAATATTGGGGTTTTGAAAATTTTAACATTAACAACATATTAATATGTATTTAGATAGGTGGAAAATCAAGTGTAGCATGCATACGTATCAGGCAAGTGTCCACTATGTAAATATACTCATATATTCTCATGTCCCAAAAAAATAATTCTACGTTAAGACCAACATTTAGATTCCTACCAAGATCGTAAAATAGGTGATTGACGAAATCAAGGCAGTTTTATTATTATTATTCAATACTAGAATAATAGCAAGAAAGAAATAACGATAAAAGCTGTTTGCTTATTTGCCTAAAAGAAGGAACCATTTTGAAACCAGAGCTAAATATCAAATCCAAGATAAAGTCTAGCAAAATCATCGATTCATTGTATTAAGAAGAAACTCATAGCAAGAAGTTACACAAGCTACTCCTAAGTTAAATAATTAGAAGCAAAACAAAGGAAAACAAATAATAATTCTTTTTGAAGGACTGCATCAAAGTAGAGAAAACATGCTTGAAAATATTTAAGGTACAATCTGATAATCATATGCGTCTATCCAAAATCATGATACTCTAAATCCCCGTCATACTAGTAAGCAAGGCTACGATAATCACAGAGTCCTTGACTTATGCACATACCTCTAGAATCGTGGTATTTAATATTTTCGCGGTGCCGCTAGCTTGGCTGCGAAAACCTTAAATTCCCATACCCGAGAAATATATCCAGAGTCAGACTATATGTCCTCACCATGCTGGCTAATGTGACTATAGAAGACTAGATTCCATAACATAGATGACCTAGCCCATATAATTTCATCTTGTCAAAAAAAAATTAAATTAAATCAACAATGAAAACCCATAAATCAAATCAAATTTATCAACGAACTTCAAAGTTCAAAATGAACAAAAATCGATCAAAATACAACTCGGATGCAACAGCTATCATCAAGATTCAAAATTCGACAATCATTCATCAAAATCAATGAATACAACTCAAATTCAACCATAATCCATCAAAATCAAATTTAACAACAGTAAGTAAAAATAAATCAAATCAAGGGAAAAAAGAGTTCTCAAATCGAAGTTAAAATAAGATTCTCAAGGGTCGTTCCGGGAATCTCTCAAGGGTTCCTAACTGTGATTGAGTACCTTCAAGATATATCATATTCCTACTGCAGGCTGTAGTGGTACTCAAGTTCGAATACCACTACATAAACTCGACCTGCATGGGCCACCACTAAAAACGTATCACGACCCGCACCCACTGTTAGGGTACGAGAACGTAACAACGCCCAGCCTACGCCGCAGTGTCGGCGGTAGAACGCTGTCCTAGGTCACATCATCTAACAATATAATGCTAAGCAGATACAGTCTCAATCACATTTAAGGTAGAGCATGATAAGGTTAGATAAAACATAAAATCCAAAGAGATACGGGAGATAGAAGTCTAAGTGTCTAAGATACAAAAACCCAGAAATACATCTCAAAACTCAAAAACAGTAATCCACAAAGTAAATACAACTCCAGACAAATGAAATAACTATCTAAACAACCTCTAAGGTGTCTCCTCTAGGCTAGCAGGCAACCTCCAAGCTATCTGTAAAATTTATCAACAGGTCCAGTCAGGACAGGAACGAGCACATCTCATCTAGAAAACCCAAGTAAATGACAGAGAACTATAAAGCAGTTATAGGCAGTTGTATTGATGAAAATGGCAGTTTATATTCAGGTGATGGTAAGAAAGACAGATAAGGTGCAAGGAAAGTAAATAACTAAACAAGAGAAGAATCATAGCAATGAAGTCTGTAAAAATAGAACTAGCTGAACCAGGGTAATATGATATGAAGTCCAGACAATAATGTAGACCAGTGTAACTCCAATATAAGTCCAGTACAAGATGAATCTAATACAAGATGAATCCAGTAAAGGACGATTCTAGTTATAGTGATCAATGATTCCAGGGTGAGTCCAGCCTATACTCTAACAGTGTGTTTTAAAATACCGAGATCGACATGTAAACGGCTGTGGTAATCCGGCACACCTCTCACTGATCAGACGAGAGATGGCTATCATTCCAGTAGATTCCAGAAGGGATGATTCCAGTAATGGGGTATGTCTACATGTCTTACTCTATTATTTCTCCTCCCAGCAAGTGAATCCAGAATTTTGACACAATGATTCAAGATGAGTCCAGCCAAAACATAATGATACCAGTAAATGATTCCAGTAAATAATTTCAGTAAGTGATTCCAGTAAATGATTCCAGTAATAGAAGCCGGAATGATGATACCAGTAATAGAGGCCAGAAAATAAATGTGTGTCGTTTACATGAATCCAGAAACATCCATACGTGTTGTAACAGAGAATCGCATACAACTAACTAGAACTGAAATACAGTAATTAACAAATAAATGAGAGAACTATCAGAGAATGTACTCGCTTGATAACCTGAACAGCTGATAAGTATAGGGGGTCCAACTGAAGCCACAGAGTCCTATTTAAAGCAACACAGGTTACAAGGTGTCTGGCTCCTAATTAGAACAACACAAGTCACAACATGTCTAGAAGGGTAATATAAAGCACTATAATGCATTCTACATGAATCTAGATCAAACTAGGCCAAAGTCAACCCTTGATCAACTCTGGTCAACTGCACTAGTCAAACTAGGTCAAACTAGGTCATGTCCTAACCCAGTAAGTCTTACCAGGCCTAGCCAAGACTATCCTAGCAAGCACACATCAATACAAGGCTATACAAGCCAACATACACCCAACTCTATATAGCATGCAATTATTCAATACTCAAATAGGCAAGAATTCACAATGGATATACACTAGGTAATCTATTACTTTAAGCTATATATGTCTACACATATATACACATGCATATATTGGTATTCAACATTAGGTCTATAATCATGGCATTTCAAATGGTTATATAAACTTATAGGCTTAATTGCACTTTGCTACCCTCAACTATTACCATTTTTCAACTTTGTACCCTAAACTATTTTTTGTAACAATTTGGTACCCAGATATTATTTTGGACTAAAATGCCCCTACCCCTACCCCTAACCCTCCCCCCCTGCCCGCTCCGGCCGCCCCCCCTGCTCACTCCGGCCGCCCCCCCCCTGCTAGCTCCGCCCCCCCCCTCTCCCCCCCCCTGCTCACTCCGGCCGCCCGCCCGCCCCCGCCTCTCCCCTAGGCCGCGGCAGCACGGGAGGAGGGGGCTGGGGAGGGAGGGCGGGGCGGGAGGCGGGGCAGGGGGTGGCCGAAGGTAGCAGAGGGGGGGGTGGGGGGCGGGGGGGGGGACGGAGCTAGCGGGGGGGGGGGGGCGGCCGGAGTGAGCAGGGGGGGCGGCCGGAGTGGGGAAGGGGGTGGAGGGAAGGAAGAGGGAAGGGCATTTTCGGCATTTTTGAAAAATTAGGTATCAAGTTGAAAAAAAATAATAGTTGAGGTACCAATTTGTTACGAAAAAAAGTTTATGGTATCAAGTTGAAAAGGCGGAATAGTTGAGGGTAGCAAAGTGCAATTAAGCCAAACTTATATATTACAACACAATATGCTAACATATATATAATATACATACATAGCTAAGTTAACTATATTCATAAATACTTATTTAAGAGGCTATGTGTGTGTATGTGAACATGGCAAAGGGGCAAGTGAGGGTTAAATAGGCATACATAGTGTATACATATCAAAGAGTGTCAAAGTGTAAGTGAACAATGTGTCAAGTGTGATAGTGCCAACAAAGTGTAAGGGGGTACATGAGGTAATATAGGATTTGTGTTAACATAGAACATTACATCTCATTAACTTGTATATTGTATACATTACATCTATTATTGTATTACATGCATGCTTGCATTCATTCATCATTCATTATTCTCTTGTACCACTATATGCACCATACATTACATACTATGGAACCTACATATTTATTACAAGCCATACTTATACATGCTTACATTAGATAGGATACTTACACCTCATACATCATTTATTTAACCATTTACTCATGCTTGTATTCTTTATTTAATTACATAATGTATATACATTAACATGGGTTAAAATCAAATAGAACATTATATTACACACAAGGGTGCACAAAATGCATATGCCGAATAGTAACTCCTACTAATAATCAATACTGTACCATCTCAGCATGAATTAAAATTTAGGATTAAATTATGTTATAGATCTATGTGTTATCTTTCCGAAACTTTAAACGGATCGCGTTTTCGTTTCCGGAAACTCCCGGAATCGCGAAAACACCGAGAACGCGTTTATCTTTCGTACAGCTGACACTCAAATAATTCTCTAGAAAGTTACAGAAATAATTAGGCCTATTAATATATGTTTTTGGAAAGCTGACTTCGATACGCTTCTTTTAAAAAAACGAGATATTAAACCGAGCTTTGAGCTAGAAGTTATGGCATTTCTAAGTTAGGGCTGAAATTAAAAACGTGGATAAAAATCATGACGGATTTAGGTAGTTTGAGACAAAAGAACACAAGTATATAACATAATATATCAAGAACTCACTCTCTACACTAATATGTATATATGAGACACTATAGAACACATCTCCAAAACAAAAATATGAGATTAAACATGTAATAATTCATTCATACATAACAACAACACATAGTGTGTCCAAATTTGGGATTTTCCCACATGGACACAACCACAACACAAAGGACACTCCTATGACCTCCAAATGGACACGAAATGGACACAAATGGAGATACAACTATGGGTCATTCCTATGGGTTCAAAATAGACCTATATGCATGAGGAAATGAAAAGGAGAAGGGATTTATACCTCCCGGTAGATCGAATCGATAAAAAGCCTTCCCGGAGCGACACCGACACGTAGAGATTTCAAAAGGACACGAACGAGCTCCGAATCCTCCCAAACTTGGGTAGCTTCCTCCTTGGCTAGAATGGAGAAGGAAAGAAGAAGATTTGGTGGTGAAATGGAATGATTTGGTGGAGAAATTGCTAGGGATTGCTCTCTAGGAATTTGGGGAAGAACAAGAGAGAGAGTGTGGATGAGAATAATGAAATGAACTTGAGCCTATCCTCTCCCAAAGTGGCTGGCCATATGGGGCTATTTGTCCTATTATGGTAAGGTCCAAAATGCCCTCACTAACCTATTCTATGAGTATTAGGAAAGGGCTAATTGGTTGGGGCTAAATTAGTCATTCTAAAGTCTCTAATTATACTAACCTTATCCATAATAATTAGTCTAACCTCTAACTAAAATATTTCTATCATGTGGACTAAAATTAATATCATGTGGGCCATGCCTAACTAGTGTGTGGGTCCCACTAGAGTCAAACTACCCCCGGGTCCCCGTTTCAAGTCGGATTGAGTGAAAATTCGAATCCGACTCAAATAACCCCAAAACAATATCATAATTAATAAAATAATATCAAAATAATTCAAAGAGGTCAAATGCAAAAATATCCTTAGGCTAAAAATGACATTAAAATATCATAATCACATGGTTAGGCTCTAGGTCAAACAGTCTCTAGGGTTTCACTAGCAAAACGTCAAAACTACAAGTCATTGATTTAAATAATTTTAAAATGATTTAAAATCACCAAAAATTATATCATGAATTAAATATTATTATTAAAATAATTATAAACATGAAATTTCAAAATTATCCTCATTTGGGAAACTGGGTGCTACATGTAGTGACCAGAGTGTAAGTTCAGCGGTACCAGAGGGTACATAACTCATCACTTTGGAAGATTTGAAGTCGGGATGTGAGTTCAGCAGTACCACAGGGTACATAACTCATCACTTTAGAAGATTTGAAGTCGGGATGTGAGTTCAGTGGTACCACAGGGTACATAACTCAACATCCTGGAAGATTTAAAATCGGGATATGAGTTCAGCAGTACCACAGGGTACATAACTCAACATCCTGGAGGATGTCGTTTCAGACGTAATACTTCTTTAGGAACTTGCCGTTGATGGGCAACATAAGCAAGTCTCTATTTTGTTTTGCGAGGCGGTAAGCTCCATTGGAGAATACAGCGTCGATGATGAACGGGCCTTCCCACTTTGGCTGGAACTTGCTGGCGATTTTATGAGTCATAACCATCGGCCTCCTAACTGCCAGAACGAGATCGCCCACTTGGAATGTTCTAATTTTAACCTTTCTGTTCAAGGCTCCGGAGATACGTGCTTGGTACAGCTCGATTCGTTGTTGAGCTAACATGCACTTCTCATCTAGGGCCTCCAACTCTTGTAGCCGACAATGGTGATTATCATCTGTCGTCAGTCGGTAGGTGAGAGCGACGCAGAGTGAGGGAATTTGAGTCTCCAATGGGAGAACTGCCTCACTTCCATACTACAGAGAGAATGGCGTGTTTCCAGTGGCCGTCCGTACTGTAGTACGGTGCGCCCATAAGCATTCGCCAAGCTTCTCATTCCAGTCGCGTTTGTTGTAAGACACGAATTTCTTGAGCAGCTTGATTATTGTTTTATTGAACGCTTCAGCCAGACCATTAGCCGTCGGATTGTATGGTGTTGAAGCAATATTCTGGATTCGGTATTTGTCACAAAACTGATAGAAAGCGTGGCTTGCGAACTGCGGACCATTATCGTGGATGATCCTTCGTGGCAGTCCAAAGCGATAGATAACGTGATGCTTGAGGAAGCTGATCACGTTTGAAGTCTTGACTTCTGCCAGCGGAATAGCCTCCGCCCATTTGGAGAAGTAATCTGTGTTTGCGAGTATGAAGCGGTGTCCTCGGGACGAAGACGGAGTGATCGGACCAATGATGTCAATTCCCCATGCTTCAAATGGCCAGGATGCCACCGTCGGATGTAGAAACTCGGATGGCTGGTGGATAAAATCTACATGGACTTGTCAAGCTTTGCACTTTCTTGCGTAGTCTATCGCATCGGCAACCATCGTGGGCCAGTAATAGCCCATTCGGCGAAGGCGATCTTGTAGTTTCGGGCCAGGCTGGTGGGCCCCACAGATGCCATCATGAGCTTCACGCACGCCTTCTTTGGCTTCTGTGTCTGACAGATATCGAAGCAGTAATCCATCGTATGATCATCGATATAGCATTTTTGTTTTCGTATCGTAGAAGAATCTGAGGGAATGTCTTCTGATAGAAGTGGCTTCCTTCGGATTCTCTTACCGGATGTCGTAGACTACGAAGTCGATGAATGGTTGTCTCCAGTCTGGTGCTTCGTCGATTGTCAGCACAGAGTAACTCTCAACACATTGAACATTATTCCTGGGACAGACCAACTCACGGCCTATGATGTCAACCAGATGATGAGCATGATTCGGAACTACTAAGGAAGCGGTAAGGCCTGCTAGGGCATCGGCTTTAATGTTCTGGAGCATGGAAACGTGTTCTATGAAGAACCCTTCTAAGGACGAGATGATGTCAATCGCTATTTGGTGATAGGGGATCATGTCTTCGTGACGCACTTCGTATGAGCTCCGGATCTGGTTAACGATTAGCTGCGAATCGCCGTATGCTTCAAGGTACTCTATCCCCAGCTCCTTGGCAAGTCGGAGGCCAATGACCAAAGTATTTTACTCGGCCACATTGTTTGAGCAGGGCTCCGTGAGGGAATAAGCCCGATTAATTACTAGTCCGGTGGGGGAAATCAGCACCACTCCGACCCCAACGACGATGTTGTCCTTAGGCCCAGTTCTAGAAGCACCGTCGAAGAACATTTGCCATACGCCATCATGAGAGGCCATATTTGAATTGGCGACCTCATCTGGAATCTCTTCGTCTATTCTGGTTGACTCCGAACCTGGATAAGCTGCTAAAAAGTCTGTCAGAGCTTGACCTTTAACAGCCTTCTGCGGGACGAAGATCATATGGTAGGGAGATAATAAAATCGTCCAGGTAGCGAAGCGAGAGCTAAGTGCACCTGGCTTGGTCATAAGGACCTGAGGGGGTTAACTCTTGATACGACATGGATGGTTTGTCCCATGACGTAGTGTCGCATCTTCTGAATGGCAAACACCAGAGCAAGGCACTCTTTCTCTACGACAGTGTATCGATGCTCGGGTCCCATCATCATTCGGCTGAGATAATATATAGCCTGCTCATGGCCTGTATCGTTGTTTTGTGCTAGTAAAGCACCGAGAGAATGCTCTATTGCTCGCACATAGAGCATGAATGGTTTTCCAGCAACGGGGGCTACCAGGACTGGAGGGTTCGACAGATATTCTTTGCTGTTGTCGAAGTCGCGTTGACATTCTTCATTCCAGATGAATGACACGCCCTTCTTCATGAGGTGGGTGAATGGTTGTCATCGTCGGGAGAGATTAGAGATAAACCTTCTGATGTAAGCTAGTCGACCTTGAAGCCCTCTGAGTTCACGAAGATTTCTCGGGGGACCCATCTCCATGATTGCCTTCATCTTCTCAGGGTCTATATGGATACCCTGGAAAGTAATGATGAAACCCAAGAACTTTCCGCTGGATACGCCCAAGAAGGATTTCGTGGGATTCATTTTTAAATTGTGCGCTCGTATCAGGTCGAACACCGTCCTTAGATCATGCAGATGATCTTCTTTGGAGCGGCTCTTGACGGCGATGTCGTCGACGTAGTGTAGGTCCTAAAAATCAAGTTGCACCCATCAACAAAGTCATCAAAATCAAATTATATATCCTTCAAGTGAACTGCGCAGAAGACAGATTGCACAACCATTTGATTGTACAGGCTGAACTGCGCACTCATCCAAATGTGCAAGCTGACGTAGCCTCGCCATCATTACCTGACAGAGAATCAGATCTTCTGACAGCTGACAGCACGAAGAACGAGGAAACTGTTCGTTTATCGTGCAGTACGGCGCTCGAGGACAGCTGTACATACAGCACAATCTGCCTGCAGCGCAATCCAGCCCAGCGCCGTCCATCTTAGCGCAATCCGAAGCCAGCACAATTCAAGTGGCGTACTCCATCAACTGACAAAGTACACGTGGCCTTCATGCCATCAATGACTCATTACGTGGTAACCGTCTGTACACGATCATGCGCATTTTAATCAAATAATGCGATGTGTCCAAGACAGTTGGCCCACGATCAAGTAACTGCCAGCGCAATCTGACGTCTGCGCAGTCCAATGCAGCGCAATCCAACTTGTGCAGTCCAGAATAACTACAAAGTAGTTATTTCCAGAACTCTATAAATAGAGTTTCAAGTCCTTCCTAGAGGGGAACACATACACACAGAGATCAGAAATCATCACCAGAGATCAGAAGTCCTTGCCAAAGTGCTGCTGCAATCTTCAGAGGCTACTGTCTTCAAAGTTCACATCATCCAAGGGATAAAGCGATCGTCTTCAGATCGGATTCCTATAGTTGTACTTTCCCAGAATTCTTGTAATCTTCTTTACAAAGTTTGTTGGAATAAAGATCAACTTTTGTTTTTGTAAACAAAATGGAAACTCTGCTGGGGACGACTTTCTCCTTCGACGAGGAAGTGACAACTCAATGTGACGTTGCGTCTATCGGAAAGACGTAAAAGACGCTGGTTGTGAAGGTCAACCAGACGGCCTACGAAGCCATGATCAACTCCAGGACCACTCCTCGTACTACGACAACTTCTGCCACGAGCAAAGTGCGCCCAGTGTGGGTCCCCAAGACTGCTGCGTAGTCTGTTGATTCTGCCACCAAGACTGCTTCGCAGTCTAAAGTCTCTGCTGGTAAGACTGTTGCACAGTCTGTTGTCTCTGTTGTTGCACAATCTGCCTCTACTACTCATGCGCAGTCTGCTGTTACCAGTGCACAAACTACTTCATATGCTGCCCTGTCAAAGTGTAAGACTCCTGTTCCTCTGGCGCAGTTGGCAGCAACTTTGCCTGCACAGTCCACTACTCCAGCAACCAGAGTGCAACCCAAGCACTCTGGCAACAAGACTCTTGCTGCGCAAGCCACTGTGACTGAGACCAGAAGACTTTCTGCCAGAACTCCTCCTGCGGAATCTGCCAATGCGCCATCAACCTATGCGCAAGCTATGCCTGCACAATCCAAGAGAGACAGTCCTTTGGCTAATTTTTCCTCTTCTCACAACAAGAGAAAAAGCTCTGCTACTCCTCTCAAACACCTTGTTGCTCTTGCGCAATCCACTGGGGGTAGTCTTTTGGCTATTCCTCCTCTTCTCCAAAATAAAGGAAAAGGCCCGTTGGTCTTTTCTCAAACTTCTTCGTCCCATGACTTGGAAGACAACAAAGGGAAATGCTCTTTAGCTAACCCTTCTTCACTAAACAAAGGAAAAGGTCCTTTGGTCTTTTCTCAGTCTTCCTCGATTTTTACCGTAGAAGATCAAACTGAATGTGCTCCGGCACCAGTCAGTACAAGAACTCTCTCTAACAAGGGTTCTTCTTCTTTCCTTGCTAAAAGGAAGTGCACTGATCAAAGAGGTATTCTGCCTACTCCGGTTGCAGAATTCCAAGATCTCCCAACTCTTCAGATCTTCCGCTCAAGACAGGGAAAATTGTTGGTGTCTCAAACAGAAACCCCTGGAGGTGAGTTTGTTGATTTAAGAACATATCTCAATCGACCAACTTTGGTGAAACGCAAATAGCCAATGCCGAAGACCAACCAGTATCAGAAGCAAACTTCCAGGATCAAAAATTCGGACACTTATGCCAATGAAATGAGTACTTCCCTATACACTCAAGGGACAAAACGTTTGAAGAACCGAAACCATGTTCCGAATATTGTCAAAGAACATGTCCTTCGAACTTCTTTTCATCCCGTGGCTGTTCCCGATCTCCGAGAACACCTCAAGCAAAAATGGGACAATATCTCAACATCTCCAGTGCAACCACTTGGATACCATTGGAATCACAAGGTTGTCATCAAGTGTTGTTGTCAGACAACCAGACGATCTGTCTTCGATCGTTTGAATTTTTCAAACTCTGAACCTATGTCGGAAGATGAAGACGACTTTTTGTACGCTTCTGTCAACATGACTTCCCGAGACACTGGGGGTAGGAAGTGCTCCAAGTACGGCAAGCCTCGTAAGCCAAGGTAGCGGTACTTGGATCTACTCCAAGAATCTTCTGAAGGAGTATTCCAACACACCAGATCCCGAAGCCGAGACACAATCGGTCAAAGGAATCTTCAAGATCCTTCTGGTCATCTTCTTCTTTTTTACTCAGGAGATGATTCTTTCTCCGACTATGATGCATTCAGTGAAAGCTCAGAACAAACAGTGTCATCCACTGTACCTAGAGAAGTGACAGCTTATGTTGTCAATGAAGATCCTGATGCTTCCAGTTCAGCTAGTCAAGAACAACGAATAGCCGCACTAGAAGACAAGCTAAAGACCATGGCTGAAATGGTCGTAAGTATGCATTCCATCATTGTGGCCCAGCACACAGTACCACCGACCGTACCTCCTACAAATCTTGAAATCATAGTATCGTCGGTGCCTGTCAATGCAGGGCTGGGGGTAGCATCTCTTCCAGTACCTCCTGTACAGGTCCAACCCACACCCAGTCAGTCAGGTGCTAGGGGTAGTGCTTATAACGCTGTTCCTCCCCCTAACACTGTGATTCAGCCTGCTTCCTCTATATCAGTGGAAGATGCCAATAAAGCTGTCAAGCTTCTGCGCACTCAGTTTGAGGCCTTCAAGGAGAAGGATAACTTACAAAGGTTGGGGATCAAGCAACCTTACCCAGTTGAACGGAAGGAAGTCCCATTTCCTCCGAAGTACAAAATCCCAACAATCTCGCTGTTTGATGGCAGCACTTCTCCCAGTCAGTTCATTAACCACTTTGAGGTTATGATTGTCCAACTTCAACCAAATGACGCTCTTCTTACCAGAGTATTCGTCGACGGTTTAGCCGGCGTAGCATACGATTGGTACAGAAGCTTGCCCGATGGTTGTATCACCTCATTCTCTGGCCTAAAGCAAATCTTCTTGGAATGATTCTATGAGGGGATCAATGACATGACCATGTCAGCCCTCAATAAAATTAAACAAAGACACAATGAAACTGCTGAGAGTTTCATTGAAAGGTTCCGCCGAAAAGCTTTGAAAATACCTCCTGGAACTCCGGCTGCTGTTACCATAGACACCTGCAAGGCAAATCTTTTACCTATCATCAACATGTGGACAGGATCTACTCAATTCCAAGACTGGCCATCTTTCATTGTCAACGCTAAAGCAGCTGAAGTTAGCGCTGACAAATTCAAGCAACTAGGGGTAAAAATGTCTAACCCCGACCGGGACGAACACTAGACAACAGGTGGTGGCAATCGCCAGAACAACCGCAAAGGAAAAAAACTTTGAATATCAACTTGATGAACAAGAACAAAGAATCCCTGGCGGTCAACGTAGCTCCCCCTACGTCCACTTCTACTCCTTCAGCACCTCCACCAAGAGAACCTCGTCCGAAAGTAGCGTACTCTTTTGACGAGAATAACACAGTGAGCATCTTTGATTGCTTGATCAAAAGCAATAAGCTCCAGCTCCCAGATCCCAAGAAGCCCGATGAAGTCAGTAAGACTGATCATCCCAAGTACTGTGTTTATCATAGGTTCATTGGGCATCCCACTCGAGCATGTTATGTGCTCAAAGGCAAAATTCAAGAGCTGGTCAACGCTGGTATTGTCACTCTGCAGCAAGACGAGAAGACTGTTACTGCAAACATGGTCTCAGTTCAATTTGGTGACTTTCTGCCCCAGATGGTACAACACGGTGTTATTCCTATCCTCAAAGCTACTCTTGAGATCGAGAATCTCCTTCCTCCATGAAGTGAAGGTCTCGTCCCCTTGTCTCTTGACAATGGCAAGATTATGTGGATTCATCCGGATCTTGCTTCAGAGTTCGAACTTCCCTCTTCCTCTAAGAAGAAAGACCATTCCAAAGACAAGACAAAGACTTGCAATATGGTGTCTTTTGACCCCATAGTTGATGAAGAAATCCTATTGGGCACCAGATCAGGGAAAGCCTATCTAAAGGATTACCCCGAAGTTCAAGAGAATCCTGCTTGTTCTTCTGAGCCTGCCCCAATGCAGCCTGCTTCTACTGAGGATATTCATACTGCATCCTCACCGATTGTAGAGTCTACTCCTCCCAAGCCGACGATCGCTGACAAAGGCAAACAGCAAGTCCACTTCGACAAACCTTTGAAGAAGTTATCTCCTTCCGGACTTGAAAAGCCTTATAATTTTGATATCTTGGCTCAATTGGCCAATACACCGGCCCGCCTGTCAATCTTCGAGCTATTGCGCCTCTCCAAAGAGACTCAGAAAACTCTGAGCGAGGCTCTCATGCAAGCTGAAACTTGTCTAGCCCTTCTGAAGAAGCCGAAAGCAGAACCAGTCTCTTGCCTCCATTGTCATAGTGTGTTGGAGTTAATTCCAAATATAAATTTCACACAGGATGACATGTTGATGGAAGACAACAGGCACGACCGTCCTCTCTACTATACAGGATATGTCGATTCGATGAAAGTCGATCGTATTCTGATATATCTAGGGTCTGCTCTTAGCATTATGCCGAAGACAATGTTGGATGCGCTGAAGATCCCAGTGCATAGTCTCTCCAGTGCAATCACCACTATTATCGGGTTCAACCAGGGAAGGAGTGAACCTTTGGGCAAGATTCGCCTAAAACTCCAAATAGGAAATCTTCGCACAAAGGTGACCTTCTACATTATTGACAACCATGGTTGTTCCTACAATGCTTTGCTGGGAAGACCGTTTCTGTATGAACATAACATTGTTCCTTCGACTCTCCATCAATGTTTTAAATATGTCGATGACAATGAAGAGGTACAAAAAGAGGTTGCTGATCTCTATCCTTTTAAAGGCGTCGAAGTATACTGCAACGATGCTCGTATGTACAAGGATGAATTCATGAAGGTTGTCCTGTCTTTGGACACTGAAGAAGAGCAAGAAACAGTGCCTAATGACACCCTCATCATATCTGTCAAAGGGCGTGTTTCTCGTCCTCAGTCCTCCAAGCCACTGGCTATTAACTTGCCAGTCCAGAAGCAACCAACTGATGATGATCAGGATCAAAGGGAGCTCACCTCTTCTGAGCCACTTGTTATAGATTTACGTCATAACAAGGAAAAAAGGTAGCTCACCTCTTCTGAGCCACTTGTTATTGACTTATCTCATAACAAGGAAAAAAGGGAGCTCACCTCCTCTGAGCCGCTTATTATCGACCTCCGTCGTAACAAAGCCAATCCTCCTCCACGTTCTTCTTCTTCCCCTCTTATAATCAATCTGACCAAGCCTGCTAAGGCTAAAGGTCCTGCTGTAAATACAAATATACAAATCAATGAAAAAACATCTACTTTTCAGTATACTGATGTCATTTATCATGCTAAGTGCTATTTGGATATGTTAGATAGCTTTCAGTCATTTACAATAGGAGTTGTACAATCTCTTCAAACAGAAGTCTCATTCGAACACCCAAAGGATTCATATCACATTGTTCCTGCTCGTAAGAAAGGCGAGAGTCCAATACTTTTTAGTAAAGGACCAGAACAACAATTTAGCTATACAGATGATAACAAAAATAACGACACGGGCCATCTTCAACTCCGTCGTTGCAGTCAACAATCAAAAGACATCATCCGAAAGATGGGTTACGACTTCAAGAGCGGCCTCAACTACGGTAAGGGTAGAAGAACTCCTATCCGCACGGCTGTTTCGAAAGGAAAGTCAGAGATATACTACAGCAGGACCAAAAGAGGTTTAGGATATGCTTCACCTCCAGTATTATCCCCAGCAGCTTCTGAATCTGATAGTGAGGAGCGTTCTAACTCTTCTGATTCCAGATCATGTGATTCTGACACCAGTATCGGTCAAGTTTATCGATTGACTGTATCTTCTAACATGGTCTCCGTCGAACTTCCAGAAGGCTATAACGAGGATGTTGAAGAAAGTCCTGAAATAGATCCTTGGGCTCAACGAATGGATACCCAATAGGAACTCCGATTCGAACAAAGGGAACCTCCTCCCGAAGATCAATTAGTTCAAATTGATGTAGGAGAGAGCGGGTCACCTCGTCCAATATTCATCAGCAAGAACCTCCCAGAGACAGATAAGCAAGAATTAATTCTTCTGATTAAAGAATACATTGATGTCTTTGCTTGGAGTTATGAAGACATGCCAGGTCTAGATCCCAAAGTTGCTACTCACAAACTGAACATCCTGCTGAATGCAAAACTGGTTAAACAGCAACAATGGCATTTCAAGCCAAAAATGATGGACGCAATTGACGATGAAGTCAAGAAGCTCATCGCTTGTGGCTTTATTCGAGAAGAACAACATCCTGATTGGGTAGCCAATGTCGTCCCGATTCTAAAGAAAACTTGCAAAGTTTGAGTCTGCATCGACTTTCGGGATCTTAATAAAGCATGTCCAAAAGATGAATTTCCTCTTCCTATCACGGACGTCATGATTGACAACACCTGTGGGTTCGAAAGAATATCTTTCATGGACGGATTCTCTGGATACAATCAGATTCGGATGAATCCTGAAGACAAAAAGCATACTTCTTTCCGTACTCCTCGCGGAGTCTACTGCTACACTGTCATGCCATTTGGTCTCAAGAATGCTGGTACAACTTACCAACGAGCCATGAGTACCATCTTTCGAGATCATCTGCGCAAGACTGTCGAGTGCTACGTCGACGATATTGCTGTCAAAAGTCGTCTAAAGGAAGATCACATCCAAGACTTGAGAACTATCTTCAACCTCATACGCCAACCTGAACTCAAAATGAATCCCACCAAGTCATTCTTGGGTGTCTCTAGTGGCAAATTTTTCGACTTCGTCATTACCTCTAAGGGTATACACGTGGATCCCGAGAAGATCAAAGCCATTCAAGAGATGCGTCCTCCACGCAACCTAAAAGAGCTACGAGGATTCCAAGGTCGACTTGCGTACATCAGGAGATTCATTTCGAATCTGTCTGGACGCTGCAGACCATTCACTCAACTAATGAAAAATGGTGTATCTTTCGTTTGGACCGAAGAATGTCAACGAGCATTTGACGATATAAAGCGGTATCTCATGAACCCACCAGTCTTGGTGCCATCGATCTCTGGCATACCATTCTTAATATACGTCTGTGCTATGGATCATTCATTGGGTGCTTTACTTGCCCAAAAGAACAAAGAAGGCCACGAACAAGCTATCTACTATCTCAGTCGTACTATGATTGGTGCTGAACACCGTTATAGTCTGGTCGAAAAAGAATACCTAGCTCTTATGTTTGTTGTTCAAAAGACTCGGTATTACATCATTGGCCAAACTATTCATGTCATATCCCGAGTTAATCCACTTCAGGTACTGATGAAGAAGCCTAGCACACTCAATTATCGGCTGGCTACATGGGCCATTCTGCTAGCCCAATATGACATGGTATATGTTCCTCAAAAACCAGTCAAAGGTCAAGCACTGGCAAATTTCTTAGCAGCTCATCCTGTTCCAGAGACGTCAAAGCTCTACGATGAAATTCCAGACGAGACTTTGGAATCTAATACAATTTCCGAGGAAGTTCCTACTTGGCGTCTATTCTTTAACGGTGCATCCAGGAATGGACCCAATGGTGCCATTGTCGCAGGAGTTGGAGTTGTCTTTGTTTCTCCAGATGGGTCAGCTATCCAAAGAGCCTATTCTTTAGATGAGCCATGCTCCAACAACGTTGCAGAGTACAATGCTCTACTCATCGGTCTTCAGCTAGCCAAATAACTTGACGTCGAGTATCTTGAAGTTTATGGTGACTCTAAGATGGTTGTTAATTAGGTTAGAGGGACTTATGAAGTTCGCCATCAAGATCTAGTGCCTTACTTTGAAGCGACAATCAACATGGCTACATCATTCAAAGCCTTCTTCATTGAATATGTACGTCGAGCTTGTAATACTGAGGCCGACGCTTTGGCCAATCTTGCAGCAGTCTTAGCCATCCCTATCAAAAGACAGCAGGTGGTGGTCATCTCTAATCGAGAATTGTTCTGCGTTGAAAACAATCGTAATATTGAGTTCAGTAATCTTACTGAAGTCAATGTTATCAGTAAAGATTGGAGAACTCCTTTCATCGACTTTGTGGTCCATAACATACTCCCTGAAGATCCTAAGGAGGCTACGAGTATTCGTCGGTGGTCTCTACGATTCTACTACAATCAGACCACCAAAACTCTCTATCGGCGAACTTATGACGGCCTTCTCTTACGCTGTCTTGCTGGTGATGAAGCAAAGCAAGTACTGCATGAAGCTCACGACGGTATCTACAGAGCACATCAACCCGGTCCTAAACTACAGGATCGCATCCGACGCATGGGTTATTACTGGCCCTCTATGGTATCTGATGCCATCGAATATGCGAGAAAATGTCGAGCTTGTCAAATCCACGCAGATTTCATTCATCAACCATCAGAATTCCTTCATCCGACTGCTGCTTCCTGGCCTTTTGAAGCTTGGGGCATGGACATCATCGGTCCCATCAATCCTTCTTCTTCTAGAGGACATCGGTTCATACTGGCAATAACCGATTACTTCTTCAAATGGGCCGAAGCTATACCATTGGCTGAAGTCAAGACCAGCAGCGTCATCAACTTTGTCAAACACCATATTATTTATAGATTTGGTGTACCTCGAAGAATCATTCATGATAACGGACCTCAATTCATCAGTCAAAAGTTCACAAGGTTCTGTGACGACCATCGGATTGACAATGTCGCTT
Source organism: Iris pallida (assembly GCA_029216955.1). Classification (NCBI taxonomy): domain Eukaryota; kingdom Viridiplantae; phylum Streptophyta; class Magnoliopsida; order Asparagales; family Iridaceae; genus Iris; species Iris pallida. Next base: position 36,268,399 of record JANAVB010029819.1, read on the forward strand.
CGACAACCTACAATCCTGCTGCTAATGGCTTAGATGAAGCTTTCAACAAGTCTATCATCAAGCTCCTCAAGAAGTTTGTGTCTACTAACAAACAAAACTGGAGTGAAAAGCTTGGAGAATGTCTTTGGGCCTATCGTACTACGGTCCGCAACCCTACAGGCTGTACACCCTTTTTTTTGGTATACGGCTGTGAAGCAGTTCTACCTCTGGAACTCCGAATTCCGTCTTTGAGGATTGCCATCACCAACGAACTCACGACAGAGAACAATGATCTTCTTCGACTTCAAGAGTTAGAAGCGCTCGATGAGAAGCGGCTATTAGCTCAACAGCATATTGAGTTATACCAAGCCCGCATCTCAAAGACTTTCAACCGCAAAGTTAAGGTTAGAGCCTTTCAGAAAGGAGAGCTCGTTCTAACTGTAAGGCGTCCTATGACTATGACTCACGCGAGCAAAGGCAAGTTCGATTCGAAGTGGGAAGGTCCATATATCGTGAGCAAAGTCTTCTCAAATGGAGCCTATCAACACACAGAGCTAGACGGTCGAGTTGCAATGATGTCCATCAATGGCAAGTTCCTCAAGAAATATTATGTATAAATATAACAGACAGTGATTGTAATTATCAGACAAGTTCATAAATAAAATTCAGTTTTATTTCATCCTGAATGATAGTACATAATATCAAGGAAGGTCACTATCATCCTTCTCAAAATTAGGACGCTGGCCACTACCGTCCTTATCAAAAATATGATCAGCAAAAGAGTCAAGAACATTCTTGCTAGAACCCACTAGGAACTTGCAAGCAGCTATCCTCAGGGCTTCTTCTTCTTCAGTCTTCCCTCGTTCGAGAAGGAAGTCCAAGATGTCCTTTGGCGGTTTGGGAGCAGACGAACCTTCGCCAGCTGTCACCTGTTTTGGTTGAGCCGGTTCAACTAGATGTTCCTCAATACCCGCTTCCACCTTCGGGATGATCTCAGCCTTCTTGGATGTATCTCCAGACGACATTTTTATGTTGAAAAGTGAAAGTGGCCATCTCATCTGATTTTTTGTTCTATTTATAAACAGAGAGTCGTAAAACTATGAAGCAACACATTCATCTGACGGTTCACCCGTTCATTATATCCATTTGACGGTTCGTCCGTTCATTAAACACATTCATTTGACGGTTCGTCCGTTCATTATATTCATTCACCCGACGGTTCGCCCGTTCATCACATTCATCTGGGTTCGTCCGTTCATCATATCCCTTTGACGGTTCGTCCGTTCATTATATTCATTCATCCGACGGTTTACCCGTTCATTACATTCATCTAACGGTTCGCCCGTTCATTATCCGATGGTTTATCCGTTCTTTCCACAATTATCCGACGGTTTACCCGTTTATTCATCATATTCATCTGACAGTTTGCCCGTTCATCATCTAACGGTTCGTCCGTTCACACATCCACTTGACGGCTCACCCGTTCATCATCTGACGGCCCGTCCGTTCATTACATTCATCCGACGATTCATTTCGTTCATTTATTTTGACGAATCATCTAGTTCGTTCTTATCAGCAACTTGTCATCTTTGATTAAGTTGTCTATTGAAATAATGATATTCAATAAATTATATTTGCTACGTCCATATTACCTCTGAGCAGATATAATTGAATATGATTATTTTTCAGAATCAAAAAATATATCATGTCTTGTACCTCTGAATATATTTTTTGTCGCTATTATTTATATCTGAAGAAGATATGCAACAAATAATAGAGCCACAAAAATGTCTTTTTATTGATCAAAGATGAAAGACATTACAAAGACACATATCATGAAAAACAAAAAGATACAAAAGATCTTTCTACTCAGCCGGTGGTGTCATCAAATTGGTCATCTTCTGCTTCAAAATTTGTAGTCGCTCTTCACGAGATTCCATCACTCGTTTCCTAGCTTCTTCTATCCCAGATTTATCATCGAAGGTTGGCAGGGTTACTAGTCTGCGAGTAACTTCAGCTTGGTGAGCTGCAGCATATTCATCTCACTCTCGAGTCAGAACACCAAGTTGTTGAATTGCAGTTTGATGTTAGGTAGCCTCATCTTCCAGAGTTAATTGAGAAAGTCTCAGTTCTTCCTGAAGACGGACAATTACCGCATACAATTCAGCAACTCTTCTTTCTTTTTCTTCAGCAACAGATATCACTGTTTTTACTTTGGAGTTGTACTCAGCGGACTTGGCAGTGAAAGTATCCAAGAGAATTTGGAAGTTAACTTTCTCAATCATAGCCTCTCGAGACATCCGTTCAAATTTAGCTTGCACCAGAAGCTCTACCTCTCCCTTTCTTAGCTCTTTATAGCTCTTAACTGAAGTCTCCAACTCATCTAATATATGCTCAAGGAAAGTAGCCTGAGCTTCATCCCCTTGGCTGCGGATGGCATTAATCAAGTAAGAGGTTGGACCTCTAACTGTGGAGAAATCAGCTTCTTCCTTCTCTATCACCCTATCTATTAAGGGTCCCAACGAGTTAAAGAAAAAGCTGGTGAAAGAGCTGATGACAAATTGATTGGTGGCTAAAGCACCAGGAGTAGCAGCGACTCCAGTTGATGATGAAGCAGTAGGACGTTCAGCCACTTGGACGGGAGGCTCTTTAAATAAGAGAGCTAAAGTAGAGCTGGTCGCTCCTCCCGGTTGTTCCTCTGCAAAAACAGATACACTTTATCACTTGTCTGTCATTTGCAGCGATTGAAAAGATCAAAAGTAAAAGCAATCTTACCATGGCTTGGTTCAGTGATGATTCGGTCATCTGCTTGTCTAGATTCGAGTCTAGCAGAAGTAGCGTCAGACATTACTGCCTGGCTACTGCCTGCCTCGGAGCTACCTGACAAATGACGACTGCTGCTAGCTATCGTCATTACAGGTACTATATCCGTGCATACTGGAGGAGCTGAAGAAGATTCAATTTTTGCATGGATCAAAGATAGAGATGTCAGCTATTAATCTATGAAAAGAAGATTGATAATTTTATTTTATACCTTTGGGATCAATAGTAGGAGTTTCCTCCAGGGCCACTTCCTCATTTGCAATCTTTTCGGGAGATACCTGTACCTCAACATCCTTTTCAGGATCCAAGGTATCATCAGCTGCTTTGGGAGATATATGGACTTCAATGTCCTCTTCAGGATTCTGTGTCCCATCAACAGCCTCTGATGATGTACTCTCATCACTTTTATTATCTTCAGGAGCTTCTTCGCTGGCAGTTGCAGCGGCATGATCAGCATCTTCATGAAGACCGAAGTCGCAATCATTTAATGCCTCGATCATTAGATGATCCTCCTCTTCGCGGACTGTTCCTGGTGTGACAGGAAGATGAGTAGTTTCTACCGCTGGTGAAGGAGATCGTAAAGCTTCATCTTCCCTAGGCTCTGCAGCCTCTTCTCTCTGTGCAGCCTCCTCTCTCTGTTCAGTCTCCTTTCTCCACTCTGGACTAGGCTCAGAGACAGGAGTAGGAGATGACATAGTAATCCCAGCAACAGCGTTCACCACCACCGAGGACAGGCTCACTTTCTTTCACTTTCTAATAGCCTGCTTCTTTCTATGAAAAGGCCTTTCTGGGCTCTCCACATCCACTACATCAACCGTCTTTTGAATAGAAGTCGGCGTAGTTGCCTCTTCTCGTTGAATTGTCTCGGCCAGCTGCCGAGATTATGATCTAGTAGTAACTTTTTCTGGTTGATCCAGGATAAGTTTCTTCTTTGCAGCTTGGGAAGAAGGTTCATCAATCCTTCTTTTCCTCTCTCTGGCCGGAGATTTAACAACTTTCAGAGAAATTCTCAGCGGTTGATTTACTTCCTCAGGGAAGTTTGCTTCCCTGGAAGCTTCCAATGGATCATCTACCAGTTCATGTTGTTCATCATTTACTGGAGCTAATGTAGTAGTTGCTCCTTTCTTCAGATGTGTCGCTGTTGCGAAGCTATCCACCAGACTGAAATTCTCGACGAAAGTGTTGGCTGCCGTATAAAACAGTGAATATGTGTATAACATTCTAGGACCATTATCTTTCTTGTTTGGCATCGAAAGCATTGTCCTAGTGTCTCGAGCATTGTAGTAGGCCCATGCTCTCGCACCATCAATCAAGTACCCCTTTCCTTGTAGGCAAGTTATGGCGTTGCCTACATGGAATTGGTCGTAACCAAATTGACGAGCAAAGCGATTCGGTAGATATGGTTCCAGATAGCACTCCTCTTTAAATCTGTATACCAAATATGATGGCCTGATCGCCTTCAGCCAGTCAAAAGCTGCTCGGCCCAACGGCTACCTCTCCAGATCAACCAGATTTGTTGCCATGAATTCGTAACCAGCTGGAGGGGCAAAGCTATAGAAATTCCATCCCTTACCGAGGTTCAGGACACGTCTGCAATCCTTCAGACTAACGTACACCCACTTTCTTCGGGAGAATCTACGCAGAAAGCTATCACTAACTGTCCCCATGTCGGGGTTCATCAAAGATGGATGATACAGAAGCAACCATCCGAATAGATAGGTGTAGGGCAACTCCAGTCTAGGGAAGTTCCCCTTCTCACATTTCCATTTAATCATAGAGTCGACATACAGACGAAGACCTGTATTTATTCTACATGTCATCGTTGATAGCAAATCCATCCAGTAGCCGAAGACTAACCGGATGGCAGCGAAGAGTACACCGCGGTGGAAGCGGTCCACGGCGCTTGCCCCAGGTAAAACAAATCGACGGAGCCAGTATGACAAAAATCCTGCCAGCTGAGCTTCTTGTGACATGGACCTGTAGCCCATTCTTATAAAGCTCTCAACAAAATCTCCGGGCTTAAGCGGAGGGTATTGGTGTTCATCAGTAACTCTGATATCCATCTTCTTATTCTCTTCCATCAGTTTTATTACTTCACTGTGGCTGAGAGATTGAAAGAAAGTTGGGTTGCATGAGTCATGATCTTTGGTCTTTTTCTCAACGATATGGTTAAGAGAAAGATACGGCAACCACTTCGATGAATACCATGTGCCGGAAGAGCCGCTCTTGTAGTACAGGGAGCATATGTTATAATGGCACAGTAGTTCGTCGAAAACTGCTACCATCTCTGTATTTTCTCGACGCAGTCTTTCTAACTCGTCGTTTGTGGGAACATACTCCTCACAAGGGGAGTCTCCCGTTAGTAGGCATGAGATATACTTTATCTCATGGAGGGCCAATCCCATCTCTCCGCAGGGCGTCATGAACGTCCATGTCCTATAGTTATACCTCTCTGCCAGGGCTAGAAACAGATAAGGGTTTTGGTGGAAGCCATACACGGTAGCATATACCGTATTATAAAGCTCGATCTCTTTAAGTTTATCTTCAAACTGAGCCAATACCCAGTTGGCTATGCAGTTCCACCTCATATTCTCCGGGTTTACCAAATCGGTCAGCCGGATGTCTTGATCCGGATATCTGCCCTCTGTATTTGCATAATCATTAGCAAAAATCGGTGTCCTCATCGGCAGCAACAAAGACGAGTTCTCTGGAGGGATACAGCCTGGCTTCAACCCTCTGAGTAAAGTGCTGTATCGCTCAGAAGAGCTATAGAACATGTCTCTATTGTTTGGGCCTTTCTTGACACAGATCTTTTCTGTTCGTGCATGTTGAAGGGGTGTAATGTCCCAGTGCATCCTCCTGGGATGGCTTGCATGAGCATATCATGCTAGAAGGAGGCATCTAGCAATGTCCGGTAACAGGATCAATTTCTCTTTCCTTTGGAAAGTTCTCGACTCAACACGGGGTCTAGGTTGAGAACTCTTGTCGATGGCTTCACCAAATAGGAACATGGGTTTCTTGTGGGTGATGGCGTTTGCAGACTGCAAGGGCTACCCATTCATCAAACTTAACAAAGTCTCATTATCTTGAGCTATCAAGATAGCTTGGCGAGAGGATGGAAGGGCATATTGTGGGAAGAGCACATAGGATAAGTCTTCTTTGAATTTTGGCTCAGTAAGGGACCCTGCAAATGTTTCATACTCAGGATCCTCTCTGATGTTAACTGCATCAAACAGAAAAAGCAAAATTCAGTACAAGAAAAATCAAAGATTCTGTCAGCAGATTGTGCAAGCATCCGATTGCGCAAGCATCAGATTGCGCAAGCATCCGATTGCACAAGCATCAGATTGTGCAACCATCAGATTGCGCAACAATAGCTTCTATGCGCAAACTATCCAGTGGCGCCAACTCATCCACTTGTGCAAGCCATTAGATTGCGCTGAATAACTTGTGCAAAGTATCAGTTTGCGCTGGATAGCCTTGCGCAAATCAGCAGACTGTGCTGACTTTTGCCAGCGCGTTCTAACCAATTGCGCAAGAAAATAATCTTCATAAAAATGAAGATTATTGGTTTTGTGCAACCGAAACCCTAAACAGGGCGGCGCAACATAACTAAAACTCTAAAAAGAGATCGGTTTGAAGCTGCAGCAATGACGAAGAACCCTAAAAAGGGTTTTCGATCGGATGTCTACCTTGTAGTGCTGGGTGAGCCACCTCATGACGTGAAGGGCACGGTGCGGCACGAGTCGAGGACTCGGCGGGGGCCTTCCCTTTCTCGGTGGTGGATCGCTTTGGGGCCATGGAGATCGACGGAAAGAAGAAGGAGAGTCGAGAGAGCTCGAGAAATTCTTTCTTTCAGATGATCAGAAGCAAGTAAAGAATGACAGAGAAGAGAAAGGGAACTATTTATAGTTTTCGAGAATGAACAGACTCCTCAGATTGCGCTGGATAAATAGGGGCTAATTCCTCCGATCGTGCAGACAGGTCATCATATGCGCAACTTGATTTTCAAATCAAAATTCAAAGTATTTCGAAGCTTTGACTATTTTCAAACTTCGAAAACTTTGAAAGGGGTCTTGTAGGTCCTAAAAATCAAGTTGCACCCATCAACAAAGTCATCAAAATAAAATTATACATACTTCAAGTGAACTGCACAGAAGACAGATTGTGCAACCATTCGATTGCACAGGCTGAACTGCGCACTCATCCAAGTGCGCATGCTGACATGGCCTCGCTATCATTACCAGACAGAGAATCAGATCTTCTGACAGCTGACAGCACGAAGAATGAGGAAACTGTTCGTTTATCGTGCAGTACACCGCTCGAGAACAGCTGTACATGCAGCGCAATCTGCCTGCAGCGCAATCCAGCCCAGCGCCGTCCATCTTAGCGTAATCTGAAACCAGTGTAATTCAAGTGGCGCACTCCATCAACTGACAAAGTACACGTGGCCTTCATGCCATCAATGACTCATTACGTAGTAACCGTCTGTACACGATTATGCGCATTTCAATCAAATAATACCATGTGTCCAAGACAGTTGGCCCACGATCAAGTAACTGCCAGTACAATCTGACGTCTGCGCAGTCCAATGTAGCACAATCCAACTTGCACAGTCCATAATAACTACAAAGTAGTTGTTTCCAGAACTCTATAAATAGAGTTTCAAGTCCTTCCTAGAGGGGAACACATACACACAGAGATCAGAAATCATCACCAGAGATCAGGAGTCCTTGCCAAAGTACTGCTACAGTCTTCAGAGGCTACCGTCTTCAAAGTTCACATCGTCCAAGGGATAAAGTGATCGTCTTCAGATCGGATTCCTATAGTTGTACTTTCCCAAAATTCTTGTAATCTTCTTTACAAAGTTTGTTGAAATAAAGATCAACTTTTGTTTTTGCAAACACGTAGTATTCCACTGTCTTGCGCAAGTGGCCTCTAAAGATGACGCTCATAGCTCTTTGATAGGTGGTACCAGCATTCCTTAAACCGAAAGGCATGACCGTGTAGCAGTATGTGCCAATTGGTGTTCGGAATGATGTATGTTTTTCGTCATTAGGGAACATCTTGATTTGGTTGTACCCCGAGAAACCATCCATGAATGACATACTCTCGAAGCCGCAGGTGTTGTCAATCATGATATCGGTGATAGGGAGGGGGAACTCATCCTTAGGACATGCCTCGTTCAGATTACGAAAGTCGATGCAGATTCGAATCTATCCATTCTTCTTCAGGACTGGTACTATATTGGCGACCCAGTTTGGATGTTGTTCCTCGCGGATGAAGCCACTGATTATTAGTTTATTGACCTCAGTTTCAATAGCATTCATAATATTGGGGCAGAACCGTCGTTGTTGTTGCTTGACCGGTTTTGCGTCCGGACGGATGTTGAGTTTGTGAAGTACAATCTTGAGATTCAGTCCTGGCATGTCTTCGTAGATCCAGGCGAACACGTCGATGTATTCTCTGACGAGTTGTAGTAGCGATTCCCGCTCTTCGTCTGTCAGACTTTTGCTGACAAAGATGGGCTTTGGAGAATACTCATCACCAAGATCGACTTGTGCAACCTCATCTTCGGTGGGAGGCTCTCTTTGCTCGAACCGCTTTTCCTATTGTGCGTCTTGCTGTTGGGCCCACGGCTCTAACTCAAGGAGTTCAAGAATGTCTTTATTTTCTTCGCAGGCGTCGGCAAATGCCATATTGACGGACAAGACTTGCCTGAATACGTCCCCGATGCTGACATCTGAATCGGAAGTTGGTGATCCGATTGAGTGTAAATGCCAGTCGCATTCCTCATCTGAGCTTTCAGGGGTCGTTGACGGTGTAACATAACCTAGCCCACATCTGGTTTTGTTGTAATAATCTCATGGTTTCCCAGCTGGGACAGGCAATTATAAGGGTAATCGCCGTCCCGTGCCGTAGTTTAAGCCTGTCGTAGTTTTCAGATCATACCCCTATTTTTGCATAAGGTACTTGGATCGAGAACTATACAGATAAAGGGGCAGTCTCCCTTTGTCAGGTTCGAGATCAACTTCTTCTATCCTGAAGGGTTGTGGATCATTCTTTCGGCCGAAGATGATTGGATGATCCTCTCCCTCGATTATGCGGTAAGCATCTTCCACTAGAGTAAGTTGGTTCACGGCGTAGACATTTCTCACCTGTGTGTGCAGGTGGGTGCCTATACCGTGTTCCATAGCATACATTGTAGAAAGCTTATTAAGCTCGAGGTAGTTCAAAGATAGCCCTTTATTGATGAAATAAGGTATCTTTTCTAGTGGGATTACATCATCTGCGGATGGAACATCAGTGTGAGCAGCCACATACTTGGCCAGCTCTGGCTCTTCTTCAACCACCCCTTGTGTCAATGAGGACTGGGAGGATGACTTGCGCAGCTTAATCATCAAGGGCTCCACTGGTAGAGCAGAACGTAGAGTCGTTGGCATACTAACGACCCCTAGTTTGGTGCTCGGTGCTGGAAGGGGAGTTGTTGGCGTACTAGTGGTCCCCAGCTTAGCGCTCAACTGCCGATTCATACTGGGAAGACAAATTGTCATCGGCTTGACAGAGGGATTGAGCTCCTCTGTTTGTTGCTGGCTAGCTCTAGGCAGCCTGATTGTCAGTGGCTCTATCGTGGGTGTTAGTGCTTGGCCAGACCTTGGCTGTCGGATTATCATCTGCCCCTCCTGTGCAGAGAGGCCGATTACATCCTTACGTAGAGTGGCTATAAGGGGTGCAGTTCTGCCAGGTTTGCGGGCTTGGAGGTGGATCATCGTAGGTTCTTCGCCTCAGTTTAAGCTTGAGTATCTCCTTTGACAAGGTGCCTTTTCGACTTCTCATATAAGCATGAGTCTGAGTAGTAGGATTCGACCACTTTAAAGGGATCAATGTCGGTAAATTTTGTCCTCACGAAGCCATGCTTGTCGACGTACTTGAAGCACTGGTGCAGTGTGGAAGGCACGATCATGTAATCATGTATCCAAGGATGCCCCAGGAGGATATTATAGGAAGTGTTCGTATTTATGATATAACAGGTCACTTCTGACTGAAGGTCACCGATTTGGCACTTTAGACGAATCTTCTTGATCGGATAGCTCCTGCCTGAATTGAAACCGCTGATGGCAGTTCTTGTCGGCGTCAAGCGATGCATTGGGATGCGCAGATGGTGCATCAGGATCTTCGGGATGATGCTTATGGAAGAGCCAGGATAAATATGCATCCGATCCACCTTGATGTCGCCAATGTATCCAGTATAATACAAAGGGCGATCGTGCAGGTTGGTCTTGATAAGCATATCATACGAAATGAAGACAATGTTGGGCATTGCACCTGTGTAAGCACTGTCCTGGAGATTTGTAGGCAAGCTCTCCCTGGTGAGATTGGACTGAGCCAGATATGCGTCAGCATTCTGGAGTGCCTCGCTCAGTGCGATGCGAACATCTTTGGAGAGTCTCAGGAGCTTGTATAGCGATAATTTGGCCGGTGTGTTAGCCAATTGTGCCAAGATGTCAAAGTTGTAGGGCCTCTCCAGCACATGAGGCACCTCTTTTTGGAGTGGTTTGTCAAAGCGAGTTTTCTTTGGCCTAGGCTTGTCGGTCGTCGGAGGCTCAGAAGGTCCTGGAGCATCAGTAGTAGCCGGCTGATGATCTTCAGCGGAGTTATCCGGAGTAGATTGGGATTGTGCACCCGACCGGGTGACGACAGCTGTAGCTTCTTCGACCTCCGCCGAGATTGTGTGGCAGGATTTGACTTTCCCACTCTTCTTTTTGCTGGTGGAGGGAGGTGCGGACTGAGTCACTTCAGGTACCAGGTCCGGATGGACCCACATGATCTCCCCCCGTGATGTGGTAAGGGGCACTAGACCAGCAGCCTGGTCTCGGGGAGGTAGAAGGTTAGCGACCTCCATCTTCGCTCTGGAGACAGGCACTACTCCATCTGGAGTCTCTGTCGGAGGGAAGTTGCCGAATTGTAATGACACCATATTGGCTGCTACGGTCACCTCTTCGAAATCAATGGCCAGGGCCTTATAATCGATGAAATGCTGGATGTATCGCTTCAGTTGGTAGCAGTCATGTGTAGCATGGTGGACATAGCGATGGTAGTGGCAGTACTTGGGGCTCTCCATTTCTGCAGGACGAGGTTCACGCCTTGGAGGATGGAGCTGAATTCGATCTCCTTGTATGAGCATGTCCAAGATGGGCTTGACATGGCCATCCTTGAAGGAATAGGTCATCTGAGGCCACTACTTCTCTGCTGGCTTTGGTTCAGGCTTCGGCGTTGTGTCGGCCACCATAGCCTGTTTTCCCTTGTTGTCTCGATTGTTGGAGGGATTACCACCATTGTTGTTGGTGTTAGGGCTTTTGCCCTTGTCCTCCCTTTTCGAGACGTGCAATCCCAATTGGCGAGCTTTCTTCAACTTGTCTTCTGTGCTAGTGGCGCTGATAATGAAAGTCTTCCAATCCTTAAACTGACTTTCGCCCATCCAGAGGCTGATCGTAGGAAGCAGCCTCTTTTGGCAAATTTCAATTAAGGAGGAATCAGGGTTACCGGAAGGCAACTTCATCACGGTTTGACGAAACCGCTCGATATAGTTCCTTGTCAGCTCCTTTTCTACCTGGACAACGTCCATAAGGGTGGACATTGTCACGTATTGTCCTACTTCGTAGAACCTCTCCAGGAACATACGTTTGAAGCCAGTAAAAGAATGGATGCAGTTGTCCGACAAATTGTGGTACCAGTCGAAGGCGACCCCCTCTAGTGCCCCGATGAACAATCGTGTAAGGATGGCATCGTCATGAGGCAGATGGTTGGTTGTGACTTTGAAGTAGGTGATGTAACTGCTTGCAGATGTCTTCCCATTATATGGATTGATGTTAAATGGTTTATATCTTGGTGGGAAGGGAACATCTCTCCACGCAGCAGGATACGGTTGTCGTATCCTGAGGTCTTGGCAGTTTTCTCGGGCGTAGAACAAGGACCGGAGCTCCTGGACCTCTTTTCTTGCCTCCCTGGCCTCGTCTGCGGTGGTGGGGGCTGATATTTCAGGAGGATTATCACCCAAGTTTGGTATGGCTGAGTTCGAGTATGCATTGATCGCGGGTCCTACGTTTGTTTGGCCAAGTGTCCTTCCTTGCAGAGTTGGAAGGGCCGCTTTGATCTCGTCCACGGATTTGACCAAGATAAGAAGTATGGCCTCCAGGGTATCGATGCGTTGGCGATCACTGGGACCATCTTGGTTGCTGTCCGTCATGAACACTGTCCTTACATGAGGAGAGATGGAAGAAACGGTGGAGGATGTGCCCTCTGAGTCATACCCCTGTACAGAGAAGTTGTCAGGGTATGTGGGAATGTTCTCCTCTGGTTCGGACTCAGAAGGAGTGGTACCCCCAGCTTCAGAGCTTGCCTCGTCTTGAGAGTTATGGACGTCCTCAGGGACATCGGGATCTGCTGCATCTGTTGGGTGAATCGTTTCCTCTGGATTATCTTCTTGGAACACCAGATTGTCGTAGATATTTGGGGAAGTGTTACCCCCTGCTCTAGTGCCTCCCAGAGATGTGGACGATGAATCTCCAAGTGTGGCATATTTTGTCTTTGAGCGGGTACCTTGGTCAACTCCTCCTGTAACGGTGGTAGACAACCGCTTAGAAGAGAGTTTCTTGGTTATGTCGGTTGAGATTTTTGGACTGGAGACATTTGTTTTCTTCCCTCTACCGCTGCCAGGAATCTTCAGAGCAGAATTACAGGAGGCGACAAGAAGCGCTTCGTCTTCCGAGCTTGGGTGTTGCAGTCCTCGGAAGACGGACCGCCGGTCTTCTTGTACTCCCGCGTTGTTGCAGCAGCAGTTGACAATGACTTGGGTGCAGTGATGTCCATGGAATGGCTCTCTACACATTGAAGCTTCTTCTCTTTCTTTGTGCTTATGAAGGATCACGTCACGCAAGTCAGGTGCGCCTCGAGCAACCTTTACACCCGTTTTATAGGCCCGGGAATCCCGAGCATCTGAGTGTGTTGGCACCATGTTTGCTTCCAGATCGTTGGGAGACTCTTGGGAACCACTCTGTCCGTTTGCCGCCGGGGGCTGGACTCGAGTGGTTCGGTACAACTTTCCATCGGAGGCCCGTATAACAGTAAGCAGAGCGCCCGGATGGTTAGAGGTTGGGACAGCAGATTGAGCTCGTCGAGCCCGCGCTGTCCTAGACTTCTTTACTCTAGCACCCGGGGGTGCATAATAGGAAGAGTCCAAATGGTGCCGCAGAGAGTCTGGCACATGTTCTTGGGCGCATCTGGAGTCAGGACCGCATGAGAGGCGGTAAAAGACTAACCGTGAGCCGCATGGAGTAGATGGTATGCGGCTGGGTTTGGTGGCCGTGCAGGCTGTCTAAATGCGGCTGGCATGTGTGGCCGCATGACCCTTCTGTATGTAGCTAGGAGAAGTGGCTGTATGAACCTTCGGGATGCGATTGGAAGTCGTGACCGTGCAGACAGCCTGCATATGGCTGGCAGTTTTGGCCGCATGGGCGTTCTGCATGCGGCTGACTTCTGTGGCCGCATGAGTCTTCTCCATGCGGCTGGCAGTTGCGGCTGCATGAGCCTTCTTTATGCGGCTGGCACCCTTATGCGGCTTGGACCGCATAGAGTTCCTCTTTGCCCCTGCAAGTCCAGCATCATAGTATTTTCTTCTGCTGGACTTGGGGACAGCAGAGTCCTCTATGGCCTGAAGCGGGGCCGCATTAGAGTTTTCTCCGCCGTTTGAGCAACAGAGAGTACTTCTTCGAGAGTTTGGGGAGAAGCGAATGATTTGGGCCTCCACTCCATGCGGGCTTTCTTCGTGCAGGCTCGCCGCCGGACCGGGCCAGCGCTTCCGTCAGAGAGCATTTCTTCAAACGCCTGCTGGTCGAACCGGGCGACCAGCATTTGTTGAGTGGAGCCAAGTTTGGCTGCGTACGACTGCGTCACCAACTCCTCAGTCGTGGAAAAGTTAGTCCCAGCAGAGTTGCCATCGTGTTTGCCATTGATTGTAAAAGTGCAGAACAATTATATAGGAGGACTGAACTTAAACTCACAATACAAACTCGCTCGCACAAAGAAAGCCTAGGAATAAAAACCTAGGTACAACAATCTAAGTACGATTGTTTATTTTTGATTCTTGGGGGGTAACGATAGAGGCTCGAGAAAGCGACGGCAGCTCTGCCTTACTCCTTGGACGATCGGACGTAGCCTTGACTCTGATGAAGAAATGCTCTCGGGATGTGTGGGAAGAATCCTCTGTGCGTGCCTTTGTCTCTCTGTGTGTCCAGCCGCGTGTAAACCCCCTAAGAATTTTATGAAATTTTTTTTATTAAATTATTTTAGATTTATAGCATTTTGCTCTAAATTATTAAATAGCATTTTAAATTTATTTTGGGGAATATCAAGATATAGCACGAGACTGCTATTCTATATGGTAGTACATATGTTTTATTTTTGTGGTACAAAACCCTTTACTAAACCATTTAGAAAGGTTTTAGGATTTTGTTATATTATTATTTATTTAGCTATTTTTTAAAAAATTCAGTATTTAAGGGTTGGTGTTTGGATTAATAATTGGGTTCATAATCTTGTTGTAGTCATACAAGGTAAGATTTTAAAAAATAAGTATTTTAAAAAATATATATATTTTTTTAGAGATTTTAGAGATTTATTTTATAATTTAGTTAGATATTATAAGTGTGTACATATAAATATATTTATATATATAAATAAATTAGAATAAGGATAAGGACATAAAAAAAGATGCTTCTAACGTCAGCACTGTTCAAAAAAATAGTGCGTCCAGCAGCCCGAGTTGTGCTGTTCCGAAACAAAGAAGAAGAAAAAAAAGGATTTCATTAACCAATCTTTTAAATCCGAAATTTTTTTACATCTTCAATCCAAATCTCCTCCTCCTTAATTCCTTTCCAATTTTCTCTAGAATTATCAAATCTGCATTTAAACCGAAATAAATATTGATTTAAATTCTCATTTAAACTATCGTATAGAAACCAAACCCTTGCGAAGAAATTACTCCTCGAAAACTCTCGTGATCGCGTGATAAGCCATCCCCGAACCTTTCCCAGACCCAGACGACCGTGGTCATCCCTTCAGTCGTCGTGCACAGCCACTGGTCGACGACGATCGCCGGAACATGCGCAGGACAACAGGCGCAATAATAGCCTCCACGCGACCAGGTACCTATATTCAATCCCACTTATCTCCATCATCGCTGAACCAATTTTCGATCCACTAAGTCTTACTTCTAGCCGACCTATACCTCTTCCATCCTCTTCAACAAGATTAATTTCTAGTACATTAAATTTTGTAGAAATCGAATCGAATATCCCAGAAAATCTGTACAAACTGGACAGAAAATGTTAACCGAAGGCCTAACTTGGAAGGCCAATCATGGACAACCTACTGACAGTTTTTGAAAACAAATTTATGACAGAGAAAGACAATGTATAGGAGATCAAAACCCATCTGGTAGAAGTATTTTCATAGTTTACACAGAAAGTTATCCATGGTTAAAAATCAGGAAAAATTTAGTTCGAAAACTAAGATTTTGGAAAATAATTCCCGATACGGCATGTGCCCCGACAAACCAGGCGACATGGTCGTGCACTATATGCATCGAAAGGTGCGTATGGATGTTATCGACGTGTGGAAACTGACGGAACTCGATTTCGTTGCGTGTGCGCGACGAAATCAATGCGTATCCGTCGAGATACCCCCGTATCGAGCTTTTACAAACTTGGCCAAAACTTCGTGTACAGTCGTCGTATCGAGACGAAACTTGCGCCAACAGGTCCGAATTGAAATTTTGGTCCTGTGTTCCAAGTTTGAATCGATTCTGAGAAGGTCGAATCGGAACTCCTTTTTGGCGGGCCCGCGACCCACTCAAGCGGGCAATTTTGTACGCGGCTCCTCGGAATCCAAAATTGGACATATCGTTGAGGTCATCTCCCCAAAATGAATCCGTAGACATGTAGTTTGACATCTTTAGAGACCATAGATACTAGCACACGTTTCGGTACAAAACGGGTCCAACGGCGAACATCGTTTTGACCCGAAATTACGATTTTGTCCCTGTTCCAGAATTTTACTTTTGGACAGGCATTTCCTAGACATATCTTTTATACCAAACACGTTCGTGATGTTTGTTTCAGCATCCGGAGCTCCTTGTAGATTTTGACTTTTGTGCTGACGATACCGATTGTTGGATTTTGCTGCATCTCGCACCACCCTCAGGCAAGATACCTTGCCTTATTTACTATTATAATTATATGCACCTTTATTTTATTTATTTACTGCATATTTATTATTTGTTCTTAGTTGGATCCATTAGTTGCTATTTTTAGTTCACTTTATTTTGCTTTCAGTTATTTTTCCTTCTTTTTTTTGCATATGGACCTAGTCTTAGCGAACTACCTTCTGTTAGTGACCTTGGAAGGGAGAAGACATTTAAATGTATGGGCTACCCCAAATCCAACAACTGTAGTAACTGCGTACTACGGTAGTCGAGTCGCGAGGGTCACTAGCCTCGAGCTATGTGGACTGATGGGTCACGTGGGCCGCTAGCCTCGAGTTATGCCGGCTGATAGTATTGGTACTTGACGTGTGCATGTTGAGAGTTGTTACCTTGTCCTGGGGGAGTTAGCCTTCACCTGCCCATACATCGATATGTCTTCTAAATTGCCTACTAGAAAGGTTAGGAGACCTTAGCAAATTTTATGTTCCAATCATGGCATAAAAAATGTCACATCGCGGAATAGTAAGTTATCCCTTATCCTTGTTTGGTTGTAGGGGTAGCCTACTGTTTCGATGATGGGATATTGAGCCGTGTTTTGGTTTGGACACTTTTACTTTATCTTTATTTTATGGTGCATTTATATTTAGTTCATATGGCATGTTCTTCCTGTATCTTGTTACGTCCCTCTGAGGACCTGGTGATCTCTCCAGGTATAGATGATTTCCCGCAGGAGTATGGCTCGATACTGGATCCTTCATACCTTGATGACGAGGCGTCTCCCGCTGATATTTAGATTCATGTTGTTCTTTGAGACTCATAGTGGACATCTACTCTATTTGAGATTATTTTTATAGCTGTTTGGTGTGGACATGTCCACCCGACTATCTTTTTGACTCACTCATTTATTTTATTTGGACTTTTTATATCTTCTGTATCTGCTGTGGATGAGATATAGTTTACTGATTTTCTGGCCTACGATTATATTATTACAGCTTATGTATATATACGAGGATCCCATATATTGGAGTATTCATCGTATATATGCAGCTGGCATGTCTACGTACTTGGTCCTAAGTATTTTGGGACTGGGGCGTTACATGTTTTTGTGGTGGCCCATGCAGGTCTAAAAATATTGTTGGGTTACATGACTGTGGCCAACAAGCCTGCATATAGGAATATAAATAGTTTCTCATCGGTGATTATTGTCTTCCTTGACCTCCAACCTTATTGAACTCTCTCTGTTTACCTGTATCAGTCTAATTCATGATTGGTAGAGGTTAGGATGACAATTTGTACTAGGTAGACATGTTCCATCGTTACTAGCTTATCTCTTATAAGTTGGGTAGAATGCCTCACGATCTAACCATTTCTTGACCGTAACCATGGCCCCAGACAAGAAGACAGTAGGACGACTATATGGGCACGAAACCCAAACAAAACTTCGATTCTTAAAGGACTAAAAAAATTATATTCTTTTATCATTATCTCGCGTACTTATGTTTTACCATCTTGACCAATGCTGCTATTGTAGCCTAGATTTGCAAGCCTATCCATTTTTCGAGCTTGTTCATGACATATATGTTAATGGAGGTACCCCACTAACATATTGTTTATCAGAACCGGTGCATGATGGTCTGATCAACCTAGTGCACTTGGTTCGCTCTTCATAAAATTATTTATTGAGATATAGTTAACTTGTTTCTCCAAAATCTCATCCGCAACTGCGTTGACAACTCTCCTTCAACTGCTTGACCTGTAACTTGTTTGCATCTATTCTAACGTTATCGTATTCTTCGTGCCAGCAATATGGATCTACGAAGCGGATGCAGCTCTACCTTGGCCCTCACCTCTGATGATGCGTCTACCCAGGAGGACCAGAATCCTCCAATAATCTCGGTGACTCCGTATCAGCCAGGACAGCCGCTGACTACCATAACCCCATCAATGGTACAACAGGAAACCCAAGTGCCACCAGTAATCCAGACTGGGCAGGCTACCATCGTACCACCCGAGAAGAATGTACCATCACCTCCACCAACCACTCGGCAGTATCCACCTCAGTGCGGACCACAGGTGCCTCCACCACCAAAGGATGGAAACCCTACTACACAGTTCATGTATGCCATGATACATGCTCAGTGGCAACAAGCTGAACTGATGAGACAGAGCATGACAGAAGCACTAACTAGGCCCCCACCTCCACCTCCGACACCGGTACCAGCACCAGCTCTACATCCATATGAGGGTTCTATCAATAACTTCATGGATATGAACCCCAAGCCCTTCAGAGGTATCGAGGAACCACTAGAGGTCACCGCGTAGCTTATCAACACGGAAAAGCTACTGAGGGCGTCCCAGTTACCATCAAAGGATTAGATGATAGCAGTAGACTTGCTCTTGGAAGACAATGCCCATCATTGGTGGGAAGCCGAAGAAAGACGC
Source organism: Iris pallida (assembly GCA_029216955.1). Lineage (NCBI taxonomy): Eukaryota > Viridiplantae > Streptophyta > Magnoliopsida > Asparagales > Iridaceae > Iris > Iris pallida. Next base: position 36,286,904 of record JANAVB010029819.1, read on the forward strand.
TTGGGAGCCAATCAGACTTGGGAAGAGTTCTACAAACTCTTCAATAAGAGGTTCTTTCCTATCCATGTACGCGATGCCCTCTATGATCAGTTCCTACACCTCAAGCAAGAAAACATGACTGTAGATGAGTACAATGCAGAATTCAGTCGACTGAGCAGATTCGGTGAGACACTGATCCCTACTGAGCAGGAAAGGGCCAAGAGATTTCACCAAGGATTGACACCAGAGCTCAAGAAGCATACTACAGTATAGTCTAGAGTTTCTCATGCTGCAGTGTTAGAAGAAGCTAGAAGCCAGGAACTCTTTGACAAGAAAATACAACAGGCTCAGAGATGCCATATTCCAGCAACTGGGCCAAGTAACCTTATCCATGGTGGACCAATCAGACATTCTATGACACAACAACCAACCAGGGCATCACCTTATCCAATTGATGAGCTTCTTACATGTCGCTTCTGTCATAGAAAAGGTCATGTCATGAAGGATTGTCGTCGCAGATTAGGACAATGCATGATTTATGGCTCCAATCATCACAAGGCCCGAGACTGTACATAACAACTAAAGGCAGCACAACATCGGATACAACGACCCGTAGCACCAAGACCAATAGCAGAGCACAGTCAACCATCACATGGAGGTTATCCTAGAAGGTCACACTTAGCTGACCAATCTATACAAGTTAGACAGGATGAACATGAGACATATGGACCAGAGCATGGGCAAACATTTAGCATGGTTGTGATAGGCACCCATCCTGAGGTTGGAGATTTAGCAGGTATTATTCTAGTTACACCATTTATTTGTTTTATACATGGCTTAGCATTAGAACAACACATTCATTAGCTTGGTTAACATGCATAGCATAATACTTATCATAGTTAAATTACTAGTTACCAGCGGCAATGCACCTGTAGTACCTTTGACACCATTAGAAATCTATTGACTATGTTCTAGCAACCTTATTACTGAGATTTATGACTTAGTAGTTAGAGATCCTTGCATGACGTACCTTATAATTTATTACACCATTAATAATCGTCTTGTGCTATAGAAGAGTAAACCATCCAACACCCTCGGTACGTGTGTCATCCTGGCATCCCTCACCAACGAGGAAGCGTAAAGACGACATGAGTAATCGTTTCACTATTGCCCTAAATTTAAGAAACAATCTTTGACTTGACACGGTTCCTCCAGCCGAGCAAGTAACCCAGTAGTTCACAACGTCCACTTCTATCCGCAACACTATGGATACTCCAATCGTGACTTTGAAATTTGGAGCACAACATTAGTCTTTTCTTCCAGCAAATGTCATATACGAGACCTAGACCGTTCCACCTTCATCTAGGCACATCATGTTCCACTCAAACACGTCTCTTTGTACTCTATTTTTATGAAGCGACTTTCGGGTCAAAGGGCTAATTATAACCCTTACCGTAATACCGTTGTACCGACAACCCTTTCGACTTCAATTAGAGACCCAACCTCGATTCGATTGTCCGACTCAACATATGGGTATGACCTACTCGAAGTTCACTATGCACATGCCGTTAGTGTGCCACCCAATTGAGTTCCCATGTGCCACTTATATACAAGAATCACGTAAGACACATTTTCAAGACTTACAGATCCTATTTAACCAACCCGCACATGTTAGTCATTATGACTTGAAGGTTCAAACAGTTACCTATTCTAATTCTATAGCAAGGTTCCTGCGCTTATTAAAGACCCTCACCTTGTTGCCCATACATTATTCTTCCCCTAAAGTTCTTCAACCCCATCTCTAGTTACCCGTGTTATGCGAAGACTCCAATCCTACGGTACCAACGCGTTCTAGTTATAGTCAAATAAGAGATTTCTACCAGTTTGTTGGAAGAATGACCCATAGGGAGGCAATGTTAAGTTGTAACAAAGTTTTTGTAAGTTATCGACCAAGAACGTTGTGGCAAGATCCAGGCATCCCTTAGGATCCTTGACTGTGGGCAGGAGTGCTAATATTCTCATTCTTCCTTGGGGTTGTATTTTTAGGAGTCGTGTAACGACAATTTTTACAAGTAGCCAACTTCTATAAGTTGGGTAGAGCCTCGAATAAAGGATACTCAACCTTTTAGAATATAATGGCAATTTGGATCCCATTATAACCACCCTGCTAGCCTTTCAAAAGTCGAGGCATATTTGACGTGCCTCCCTTCTCTCGTATATACTTTTGTTATTTTTGATATTAAGATTATTTTTAATTTCGAGGACGAAATTTTTCTAAGTTGGGTAGGATGTAAACCCCCTAAGAATTTTATGAATTTTTTTTATTAAATTATTTTAGATTTATAGCATTTTGCTCTAAATTATTAAATAGCCTTTTGAATTTATTTTGGGGAATATCAAGATATAGCAAGAGACTACTATTCTATATGGTAGTACATATGTTTTATTTTTGTGGTACAAAACCCTTTACTAAACCATATTAGAAAGGTTTTAGGATTTTGTTATATTATTATTTATTTAGCTATTTAAAAAAAATTCAGTATTTAAGGGTTGGTGTTTGGATTAATAATTGGGTTCATAATCTTGTTGTAGTCATACAAGATAAGATTTTACCAAATAAGTATTTTAAAAAAATATATATTTTTAGAGATTTTAGAGATTTATTTTATAATTTAGCTAGATATTATAAGTGTGTATATATATATATATATTTATATATATAAATAAATTAGAATAAGGATAAGGAAAAAAAGATGCTGCTGATGTCAGCACTGTTCAAATGAGCAGTGCGTCCAGCAGCCCGAGCTGTGCTGTTCCGAAACAAAGAAGAAGAAAAAAAAAAGGATTTCATTAACCAATCTTTTAAATCAGAAATTTTTTTTACATCTTCAATCCAAATCTCCTCCTCCTTAATTCCTTTCCAATTCTCTCTAGAATTATCAAATTTGTATTTAAACCGAAACAAATATTGATTTAAATTCTCATTTAAACCATCGTAAAGAAACCAAACCCTTGCGAAGAAATTACTCCTCGAAAACTCTCGTGATCGCGTGATAAGCCATCCCCGAACCTTTTCCAGACCCAGGCGACCGTGGTCATCCCTTCAGTCATCGCGCACAGCCACTAGTCGACGGCGATCGCTAGAACATGCGCAGGATAACATGCGTAATAATAGCCTCCACGCGACCAGGTACCTATATTCAATCCCACTTATCTCCATCATCGCTGAACCAATTTTCGATCCACGAAGTCTTACTTCTAGCCGACCTATACCTCTTCCATCCCCTTCAACTAGATTAATTTCTAGTACATTAAATTATTGTAGAAATCGAATCGAATATCCCAGAAAATCTGTACAAACTGGACATAAAATGTTAACCGAAGGCCTAACTTGGAAGGCCAATCATGGATAACCTACTGACAGTTTTTGAAAACAAATTTGTAACAGAGAAAGACAATGTATAGGGGATCAAAACCCATTTGGTAGAAGTATTTTTCATGGTTTACACAGAAAGTTATCTATGGTTAAAAATAAGGAAAAATTTAGTTTGAAAACTAAGATTTTGGAAAATAATTCCCGATACGGCGTGCACCCCGACAAATTGGGTGACGTGGTCGTGCACTATACGCATCGAAAGGCGCGTATGGAAGTTATCGACGTGTGGGAACTGATGGAACTCGATTTCGTTGCGTGTGCGCGACGAAATCAATGCGTATCCGTCGATATACCCCCGTATCGACCTTTTGCAAACTTGGCCATAACTTCGTGTACAGTCGTCGTATCGAGACGAAACTTGCGCCAATAGGTCCAAGTCAAAATTTTGGTCCTGTGTGCCAAGTTTGGATCGATTCTGAGAAGGTCGAATTGGAACCCCTTTTGGCGGGCCCGCGACCCACTCAAACGGGCAATTTTGTACGCGGCTCCTCGGAATCCAACACTGGATATACCATTGAGTTCCTTTCCCCAAACTGAATCCGTAGACATGTAGTTTGACGACTTTAGAGACCATAGATACTGGCACACGTTTGGTGCAAAACGGGTCCAACGGCGGACATCGTTTTGACCCAAAATTACAATTTTGTCCCTGTTTCAGAATTTAACTTTTGGACAGGCATTTCCTAGACATATCTTTTATACCGAACAAGTTCATGATGTTTGTTTCAGCATCCGGAGCTCCTTGTGGATTTTGACTTTCGTGCTGACGATACTGATTGTTGGATTTTGCTGCTTCTCGCACCACCCTCAGGCAAGCTACCTTGTCTTATTTACTGTTATAATTATATAAACCTCTATTTTATTTATTTACTGCATATTTATTATCTGTTCTTAGTCGAATCCATTACATGCTATTTTTAGTTCACTTTATTTTGCTTTCAGTTATTTTTCCTTCTTTTTTTTTGCATATGGACCTAGTCATAGCGAACTACCTTCTGTTAGTGACCTTGGGAGGGAGAAGACATTTAAATATATGGGCTACCCCAAATCTAACAACTATAGTAACTGCGTACTATGGTAGTCGAGTCGCGAGTGTCACTAGCCTCGAGCTATGTGGACTAATGGGTCACGTGGGCCGCTAGCCTCGAGTTATGCCGGCTGATAGTATTGGTACTTGACGTGTGCATGTTGAGAGTTGTTACCTTGTCCTGGGGGAGTTAGCCTTCGCCTGCACATACATCGATATGTCTTCTAAATTGCCTACTAGAAAGGTTAGGAGACCTTAGCAAATTTCATGTTCCAATTATGGCATAGAAAATGTCACCTCGCGGAATAGTAAGTTACCCCTTGTCCTTGTTTGGCTGTAGGGGTAGCCTACTATTTCGATGATGGGATATTGAGCCGTGTTATGGTTTGGACACTTTTTCTTTATCTTTATTTTATGGTGCATTTATATTCAGTTCATATGGCATGTTCTTCCTGTATCTTGTTACGTCCCTCTGAGGACCTGGTGATCTCTCCAGGTATAGACAATTTTCCGCAGGAGTATGGCTCGATACTGGATCATTCATACCTTGATGACGAGGTATCTCCCGCTGATATCTAGATTCATGTTGTTCTTTGAGACTCATAGTGGACATCTACTCTATTTGAGATTATTTTTATAGCTGTTTGGTGTGGGCATGTCCACCCGGCTATCTTTTTGACTCACTCATTTATTTTATTTGGACCTTTTATATTTTCTGTATCTGTTGTGGATGAGATATAGTTTACTGATTTTCTGGCCTGCGATTATATTATTACAGCTTATGCATATATACGAGGTTCCCATATATTGGAGTATTCATCGTATATATGCAGCTGGCATGTCTACGTACTTGGTCCTAAGTATTTTGGGACTGGGGCGTTACACCGGGTGGAGAGAGTCTTCTTTTGCAATGGAATGACACCTTGCTACTTATAGGAGTAGGGTGTGATCATTAGGGTTTGCAATAATTGTCCTTTAAAAAGTCGACGGCCGATAATCTGGACCATTAATCTTGATTGCATCACATCTGGGCAGTTAATTTTTTATTGCGCCAAATCCGTATGGGCAATTAATGCTGATTGCAATGAATCTTCATAATTTGTCATGACAAGCTCAGATCTCCCGCCACGTGTTCAATTTGCTTAATTACAAAAAATCTGATTTGATCCGAGTAATTATGATGATTATAACAAATCTGGATTGTTATGATTTGCTAGCAGCCATAACTCCGAGGGGATAAGACCGCTACGTGTCTCAACTGTCATGAGGATCGCCACGTATCTCAACTGTCATGAAGACCGCCACGTGTCTCAACTGTCGTGAATGGGACATCCTGACAGAGCCGCATGAATACGGTCTCTGAATGAATCGCATATGGGTGGCCCCCACACTTCTAGCCGCATGAAGGTAGCAGCCGCATGAGGGTGGCGGCCGCATGAGGGAGATAGCCGTGTGAAGATAGCAACCTCGTAAAGGAGGCAGTCGCATGAAGGAGCCAGCCGCATGAAGGTGGCAGCCGCGTGAAGGTAGTAGCCACATGAAGGAGGCAGCCGCATGAAGGTGGCAGCCGCATGAAGGTGGCAGCCGCATGAAGGGGGCAGCCGCATGAAGGAAGCAGCCGTATGAAGAGGGCAACAGCATGAAGAGAGCAACCGCATGAAGAGAGCATCCGCATAAAGAGAGCAACCGTATGAAGAGAGCAACCGCATAGGGGTGACAGCCGCATAGGAGTGGCAGCCGCATAGGGAGCTTTGGACTTGGCGGATCATGCCAGCTATAAAAGATTTTCTTTTTTTTCCTAGGAGCACGCCATCATGTCAGGGCTATCTTTTTAGCTTTATGTCAGAGTTGTCACTTTGCCTTTCTGTCAAAGCTGCTGTTAGGACATTTAATGAGGCAGTTGCTTTATGGCCAGCTGTAGAGGCGAACTGCTTAGGGTCACGTGGCTCCTTCCAGTGCCGCATGGAGCTATCCGAGCCGCATCATACTTTAAAGGACTTTTGAACCGCACGAATGTCTAATGGATTCCTGAGCCGCATGAGGCTCTTTCTGTCTGAGCCGCATGGGCTTTTTTTGTTATTTTCCATGCTTCTACAGTTTTGTTTCAACATGCTGCCAATGGACAGAAAAATGAAGGATTTCTTGACTCCGAGTCGGTCTGGGATGTTTGTGGGCAACATTCACTATAATAACAACTTGGGGTCAGTGTACGCGGGCAAGGTACCGGTCAGCCGCTACGTGATGGGGTTGTCCCCGGGCAATTTTTTGAATATACAGGGACCCAATTTCAAGTTCTCTCAAGCTGACACTTTTTCTGAACCAGCTTGCTCGGAAGGGGTCCTATCCCGTTGGCCGGTTGTCGCTGCTGAATTGGATAAGCCCCTCCCTTCGTGGACCAACCTGTCTACGTGGATCACGCAGAAACACGAGACTCTCCTGCGCGAGATTGGACTCTACCATGCTATTCGGGGTACCTGTTACGGCTTGCCCATAAACAAGAAATTGTTCATGGCTCTGCTGGAGATGTACAACCACCATATGGGGACCTTCTTTACACCCGTAGGGGAGATGGGGCTTGCTCTCTACGAGATGCATGAAGTCTCCATGCTGCCTTAGGGAAATGAAGTCCTTGAAGTGTATACCCCGACGAACGAAGAGTTCGAGGATTTGGAGCAACGGTTCCCGGGCTTTGTAGCTGTCTACCGGGAACTACTATGTCACCATAGTACATGTCAGCAGATGTCCAAGAAAAAGGACAATAGCTCGGAAGGGAACCTTCCTCACACTAAGACTTGGCTGAGTTATCTCTTTACGCTAAGCGCTGCAGGCCGGGTTTCTCCCCGAAGTCCTCAAACCCGGAAGGCAGTATAGGTCCAGGTATCGACCGCCAAGAGGGTGAAGACCACCAGCGACAGATTTAGGAGTCAAACTGACTCCCTTAATTATTTTTATCAGGATACTCAGCAGCTGTCAAAGAAGGCACTCCTGGCAGGATTCCTGATGGTATGGCTGCGGAACTACGTGGTCTTAGGAGGGGCTAGTTCTATTAAAAGGATCAGCCGTAACTTTATCCTCCCTGCTGTGAAACTGGTCTTTGGGGCCAGACTAGATCTTCTTTCGGCCATTGTGTGCAACATACATCGTGGCTTTTGTACTTTCTCGTCCAAGGTCATCGCCCATGACACGACGAAGGACTTTGAACGCATTGAGCTGCCCTATCATTATCTGATGGGGTGGCTGTTGATGCATTGCCAGTCTTTGATGAGGCCTGGCCCCGAAGAGGGCGTAACTGCTGATGATGCCTTCACCTTCCAGTATTGCCGCATGCCCTGGGATTATAAGACCATGCGTGCCTGTCGATTGGCGCTGGCGAGGGGAGACAGATACACCTTTTTCGTGTCTGTTCCTCAGTTTACTGCTGTAGAAGTCAACGACGTACATCTTGATGGTATTGGGCCTCCCCACTTCTTATCCGACAAGATGCTCCTTTGGTTGTACAACATTCGTCCTGTCCACCTGGTATACCGCAATCGCAACACTATCTACTTGGAGCCTTACTTGCCCAGTAGGTTCTTCCGACAGTTTGGGTATAGTCAGCTATTCTTGGATAGTCCCAGCTCTTGCCTGGGTTTTGAAGGTAGTGTCCTTGACGGCATCAGGGCCTGACACTATTATAACACGGTTCACACCCGTACCAGCTTCTCAGTTTCTGATGCTGGAGAGTCAGGGGAGATCTTGTATTTGGCGGCTCTATACCATGTCATGGCGAACAAGCCTCCTGTTGATTTTGACCCGAGTACCAGCTTTATTATTGGTATGGGCTTGGAGGAGAAGCCCAAGGGGTCCAAGGCGAGGAAGAAGAGGGAGAACACGGTTAATGTGTCGGACTCGGAGTCTACCAACGCGGACGAAGAGGATGACGAGCATGATCCCGATAACTCTCTCCCTCCTGCAGATGAAGTGGGGGCGGATCAGCCGCCTGTTGTGCCTAGTCCTTCACATAAGTGAAGCAGGCGTGAGTCCGCTGATGGCGGCATAACTTACTCCGTGAAATGGGCTACGGTTAGGCCTCGCAGGCTACTCATTAGAAAGAGACGCGAGGATGTTGACGCCGTTTCGGAGGTGAATTGAATTACAACCATCTTCTTCTTTAGCTCTTCTTTTTTCTGAACTATACCTAATCATTTATTTTTCTCTGTAGACGTTAGGAGAAGGGGACTCTCCAGAGCCGGCTGCTACCTCTGCAGTCGACTCGGCTCTAACTACTTTAATTAGAGATATGAGTGCCGAGATTCTTGCAGTCGGGATTCTTCCAGCGACGGCTGAGGTTCCTCCAGTTGTTGATGTCCCAACCCAGGGCGACGTGGGCTCTGCTGAGCCCGTCCCCGAGACTGCTAAATTTTAGTCGGGTGACGCTGATCCAGTTGTATCTCCTTCTAGGGCGGCTAGGGCAGAGGAACCAGCTGTATTCGGCTCGGATGTCGCTGGTGAAGAGGCTACGGCGGCTGTGAGCGAACCTCAGCCTCATCAACTCTTCCCTGGTAAGATAAGTCAAGTTTTAACTAGTGAGAAGGTTTATCTGCTCTATCATCATATCCTTCCGGTTAAGCTGGTTGATGGTTGCTCCGGACATACAGGTCCTGCTCCTTCAGTGCCAACGACGGACATTATCGGGAGAGAGTTCGCCAGAGGGGATCTGGTGGAAGAGAGTGTGCCTCCCCCCCTCCAACTTACATTGAGGGACCTTTCGCCGAATCGAGTTCGGAAGAGCAGACGGCAGAACGGCCGGGGCGGGGAGAAATGGTCCCCGCACCCTCCTCTATTCATGTGGCTCCGGAGGTCAACCTTTCCGCCCTGCCGAGTCTCCAGATCCTTCGGGCTGCGGAGGAGGAATTAGCCGCTATGCAAGCGTCTTTTCGCTCGAAACTTGTTTCCCTTGTGGCAGGGGCATCAAGTTCCGGTACATCTTCTTCGACACTACCAGTTACTCTTCCTTTGATGTCGTCTTCTTCAGAAGTCCTGGATGAATCGTCAAAGGATGTGGTTGATAGTTTCTACCGCCACCTGAAGCGAGGGGTTGAGGCTGCCGTCGAGAGGGGGACATCTTTTGCCTTGGCCCGTCAATGCGTCCGTGGCCAAATTAAACTCCTTAGAACCCTCCCCAGTGGGGCAGGGATAGTTGAACTTTTGGAGCCCAAATTGCTAGAGGCTGATCAGCTTGTGACCCAGTTTCAAGTACTGCGGCAAGTTGATCTGTCTTCAGCAATAGATCAGGAGCGTGCCTTCCTTATAACTGCCATAGAGAAGGTAAGGGTTGCTCGGGATACGTCTAAGCCGATTATAATAAAGGACCTCCATAATCTGTCTCTGTAGTACGATCAGTTGAGCCGTATGGGAGAGGATTGCATTGCTCGGGAGGTGGCCGCCTCCCGTTGGATAGTTGATACGAGAGAACAGATCCTCGAGCTTCAGAAGAAATTGACTTTCTTGGAATCTGAACTTGAGGCCGCCCGCACGAAGAATGAGCTAATTGTTCGCGATGCCGACAAGGTCACCCGTACTTCTACTGGCTTGGAGCGTGCTTTGAAGAGGCTAGAAGATGGCTGGCAGGCTCACGCGCATCTGGAGGATGCGGAACGGTTGACTCAGGAGGCCAAGCGCCGGGCCAAACGGCAGTTTGAGCGGTCGACGGCCGTGTTGAGGGAACGTCTTAGGGAATTATGTGTCGTCGAACCGTAGTTGGCCTTCTTTCCCTTCTTTCTTTGTTATTTTCCTTCATTTTAATAGGGATGCGGTCCCCGAACATGTAGTACTTTTGTTTTTCAATAAATGACTATGTTCACACCATCCGTCATCTATTGTGCTTGTACCGTATTATGATATTTGCCCCACTGGAGGACTTTTTGTGGACCTATTACCCTTGGCATACCTTGGTTTTAGGTATGGATAATAAGTTTTAATAGAGATACCTAGAACGATTCTGTGGTGAGACATAGAAGTTCTTGGTATTGGGCAAAAGAATGCCACGGAACAGCTGGGCTCCAAAGGCATGTGATAATGAGAAAAGAGGTGCATGTACTAGGGGACCTAGTATAGCATTTGTGGTCAACTGTAGACATTTGTGGTCAACTGTGGACATTTGTGGGCCTATTATCCTTGACATACCCTAGTTTTGGGTACGGATAATAAGTCGAGAGAAAACCAACATATTTACTCAGAGGTAATGAGGACGCGGTAAATATGAGGGTTTCTTCAATGGAGTCTTCCTACTCAGAGGTAATGAGGACGTGGCAGGAGTGGACACCATGAAGGGTAAATAGAACAACTCAGAGGTAATATGGACGTGGAAGTTCTACGTGAGGGGTGGTTTATTTTTGATGGAAGTGAAACAACTCAGAGTGACATCGACGTGGTTGTTTCGAGAAATTTGTGGATATGTTACCCTTTTATGCACTGAAAGTGCGGGCAATAGATCATGAGGAAGATGCTCTTTTAGGAAAGAAATTCAGAGGTATGATCATACATGACTTACTACCCAGAAGATGCGATATAGATTCATTTGGGATGACCAGAGTGTAAGTTCAGCGGTACCTGGGGGAACATAACATAACAGTCCGGTTGATTTGGAGGATATCATTTAGACATAATACTTCTTCAAGAACTTGTCGTTGACAGGCATCATGAGCAAGTCTCCATTTTGTTTTACGAGGCAGTAAGCCCCATTGGAGAAGACAGCCTCGATAATGAATGGGCCTTCCCACTTTGGCTGGAATTTGCCAGCAGTTTTGTGAGTCATAACCATCGGTCTTCGAACTGCCAGAATGAGATAGCCCACTTGAAATGTTCTGAGTTTAACCTTCTTGTTGAAGGCTCCAGAGATGCGTGCTTGATAAAGCTCGATTCATTGTTGAGCTAACAGACGCTTCTCATCTAAGGCTTCTAACTCTTGCAGCCGACGACGGTAATTATCATCCGTCGTCGATCGATAGGTGAGGGCGACACGGAGCGAGGGGATTTGAGTCTCCAGTGGGAGAACTATCTCACTCCCATACACCAGAGAGAATGGTGTGTTCCCGGTGGCCGTCTGGACTGTAGTACGGTACGCCCATAAGCATTCGCCAAGCTTTTCATTCCAGTCATGTTTGTTGGAAGACACGAACTTCTTGAGCAGCTTGATTATAGTTTTGTTAAATGCTTCCGCCAAACCATTAGCCGCCGGATTGTATGGTGTTGAAGCAATGTTCTGGATCCAGTGTTTGTCGTAAAACCGATAGAAGGCGTGGCTTGCGAACTGCGGGCCATTATCGTGGATGATTCTTTGGGGCAGTCCAAAGCGATAGATAACGTGATGCTCGAGAAAGCTGATCACGTTTGACGTCTTCACCTCTGTAAGTGGAACGGCTTCTGCCCATTTGGAGAAGTAATCCATAATTGCCAGTATGAAACGGTATCCTCGGGATGAAGGTGGGGTGATTGGACTAATAATGTCCATTCTCCATGCCTCAAATGGCCAGCATGCCACCGTCGGATATAGGAATTCAGATGGTTGATGTATAAAATCAGTGTAGACCTGACAGGCTTTGCACTTTCATGCATAGTCTATCGCATCTGACACCATCGTAGGCCAGTAATAGCCCATCCGGCAAAAACGGTCTTGTAATTTTGGGCCAGGTTCATGGGCCTCGTAAATGCTGTCGTGAGCTTCGCGTACGGCTTCTGTATTTGACAAACACCGAAGCAGTAGTCCATCGTAAGATCACTGATACAGCATCTTTGTCTCAGTATCGTAGAAGAATCTGAGAGAACGTCTACTGATAGAGGTGGCTTCTTTCTGGTTCTCCGGCAAGATGCCATAGACTGTGAAGTCAATAAATGGAAGCCTCCAGTCCTGTGTCTCGTCGACCGTCAGGGCAGAATGACTCTCAACAAATTGGATGTTGTTCTTCGGATAGACCAATTCATGGCCTATTACATCCACCAAGTGGTGAGTATAATTCAGGACCGCCAGAGAAGCAACCAGTCCTGCTAAGGCGTCGGCTTTAATATTCCAGAGTCTCGGCACATGTTCTATGAAGAACCCTTTCAGAGACGTAATGATGGCGATCGCTACCTGTTGATAGAGGATCATATCTTCATGACGAACTTCATATGAACCCCGGATCTGATTGACGATTAACTGTGAATCGCCATATACCTCTAGGTACTCTACCCCAAGTTCTTTTGCAAGTCGGAGGCCAATAACCAAGGCATTGTACTCGGCCACGTTGTTCGAGCAGGGTTTTGTAAGAGAATATGCCCGGTTGATCACCAAGCCAGATGGAGAAATCAGTACCACTCCGACCCCAACGACAATGTTGCCCTTGGGTCCGGTTCTTGAAGCACCGTCGAAGAACATTCGCTAGACGGAATCATGGAAAGCCATGTTTGAATTGCCGACCTCGTCTAGAATCTCTTCATATATTCTAGTTGACTCCGAACTTGGATGGCCTGCTAAAAATTCTGCCAGAGCTTGACCTTTAACAGCCTTTTGTGGAACGAAGATCATATTGTAGGGAGATAATAATATCGCCCAGGTAGCGAGGCGAGAGCTGAGTGCACCCGGCTTGGTCATGAGGACCCTGAGGGGGTTAACTTGTGATATGACATGGATGGTTTATCCTGTAACATAGTGACGCATCTTCTGGATAGCGAACACCAGAGCAAGACATTCCTTCTCTACGACGGTGTATCTATGCTCAGGCCCAATCATCATTCGACTGAGGTAATTGATAGCTTGTTCATGCCCCACGTCATTGTTTTGTGCTAGTAGAGCACCGAGGGAATGCTCCATCGCTCGTACATAAAGCAAGAACGACTTTCCAGCAACCGGGGCTACCAGAACTAGAGGATTTGACAGATATTATTTGTTGTTATCGAACGTGCGTTGGCACTCTTCATCCCATACAAATGAGACACCCTTCTTCATGAGGTGGGTAAATGATTGACATCGCTCGGAGAGGTTAGAGATGAACCTCCTGATGTAAGCTAGCCTCCCTTGAAGGCCTCGGAGTTCACGAAGATTTCTCGGAGGACCCATCTCCATGATTGCCTTCGTCTTCTCCGGATCTATATGAATTCCTTGGGTAGTAATGATAAAACCCAGGAATTTTCTCCTAGATACGCCCACGAAGGATTTGGTAGGATTCATCTTCAAGTTGTGCGCTCGCATCAGGTCGAAGACTGTCCTCAGATCGTGCAGATGATCTTCCTTAGAGCAGCTTTTGACAGCTATGTCATCGACATAACACTCCACGGTCTTATGCAGGTGAGCGCTGAAGATGACGCTCATAGCTCGTTAGTATATGGCGCCGGCATTCTTTAAACCAAAGGACATGACTGTATAACAATATACGCCAATCGGCGTTCGAAATGATGTATGATTTTCGTCGTTAGGAAACATCTTGATTTGGTTGTATCCTGAGAAGACATCCATGAACGACATGCATTCAAAGCCACATGTTTTGTCGATCATTATATCCGTAATAGGAAGAGGAAACTCATCCTTAGGACATGCTTCATTCAGATTTCGGAAGTCGATGCAAATTTGGATCTTTCCATTTTTCTTGAGGACCGGTACTATGTTGGCGACCCAGTCTGGATGTTGTTCCTCCCAGATGAATCCGTTGGCTATCAGTTGTTGACCTCAGCTTCAATAGAATTCATGATATCTGGGCGGGACCGTCGTTGCTGCTGCTTGAGAGGCTTTACATCCGGATGAATGTTGAGCTTATGGAGTGCAACCTCGGGGTTTAGCCCTGGCATGTCTTCGTAGCTCCAGACGAACACGTCAATATAGTCTCTGACGAGTTGCAAAAGTGCCTCCCTCTCTTCGTCTGTCAGGCTTCTGCTGACGAAGATTGGCTTTGGAGAGGACTCATCGTCGAGGTCAACTTGCATAACCTCATCTTCAGTAGGAGATTCACGGAGTTCGAAACGTTTCTTCCACTGTACATCTAGTTGCTGGACCCAAGGTTCTAACTCGAGAAGTTCGGGTACGTCTTCGTCTTCTTCATAGGCATCAGCAAATGCCATATTGACAGACAGAGCTTGCCTGAATACGTCTCCGATGTTGACATCCAAATCAGAAGTTGGTGATCTGGTTGAGTGTGAATGCCAGTCACATTCCTCATCTGAGCTTTCAGGGGTCGTTGTAGGTGTAACATAGCCTAGGCCACATCTGGTCATGTTGTAGTAATCCCGTGGTTTTCCAGCCGGGACTGGCAACTGCAAAGGTAATCGCCAGCCGGTGCCGTAATTCAAGCCTGGCATAGTCTCCATGTCATACCCCTATTTTTGCATAAGGTACTTGGATCGGGAACTATACATATAAAGGGGCAGTCTCCTGGTGTCGGGTTCGAGATCAACTTATTCTATCCTGAAGGGCTGTGGATCATTCTTCCGGCCGAAGATGATTGGATGGTCCTCTCCCTCCACTATGAAGCAAGCGTCTTCCACAGGAGTGAGTTGGTTCATGGTATAGACGTTTGTCACTTGTGTGTATAGGTGGGTGCCTATACCGTGTTCCATAGCATACATTGTACAAAGCTTATTAAACTCGAGGTAGTTCAAAGATAGCCCTTTATTGATGAAGTAAGGTATTTTTTTTTGGTGGAATTATATCATCTGCAGACGGAACATCAGTGTGAGCAGCCACATACTTGGCCAGCTCTGACTCCTCTTCGGCCACCCCCTGTGTTAATGAAGACTGGAAGGATGACCTGGACAGCTTAATCATCAGGGGCTCCACTGGTGGAGCAGAACGTGGGGTCGTTGGCGCACTATCGACCCCCAGTTTGGTGTTCGGTGCTGGGCGGGGAGTTGTTGGCTCGCTAGCAGTCCCCGGCTTAGCACTCGACTGTCGACTCATTTTGGAAAGACGAATCGTCATTAGCTTAACATAAGGATTGGACTCTTCTGTTTGTTGTTGACCGGCTCTAGGCAGCCTGATTGTCAGCGGATCCGTAGTGGGTCTCGACCCTTGGCCAGACCTTGGTAGTCGGATTGTCATCTGCTTCTGTTGTGCAGTAAGCACCGGGAGACCAGTTGCTTCTCAACGCACAGTGGCTGTCAGAGGTGTAGTCCTTCCTGGTTTGCGGGGTTGGAGATAGATTCTCAAGGGTTCCTCAGGCCCCACAATGGCCTCCGTCTGCTCTTGAACATCCTCGTTGATCAGGTGCCTCTTGGATTTCTCGTACAAGCAAGAATCCGAATAATAATATTCGACCCCTTTAAAGGGATCGATGTCGACAAATTTCGTCCTCACGAAGCCGTGCTTGTCGACGTACTTGAAGTACTGGTGCAATGTGGAGGGCATAATCATGTAATCATGTATCCACGGATGCCCCAGAAGAATATTATAGGAGGTGTCTGCATCTATGACATAGCAGGTTACTTCCGACTGAAGGTCGCCAATTTGGCACCCGATGGGATAGCTTCTTCCTGAATTGAAACTGCTAATTACGGTGCTGGTAGGAGTCAGCCGATGCATAGGGATGCACAGATGGTGAAGCAAGCTCTTCGGAATAATACTTAAAGAAGAACCGGGATCAATGTGCATCTGATCTACCTTGATGTCGCCGACGTATACAGTATAATACAGAGGGCGATCGTGCAGGTTGGTCTTGATAAGCATATCCTGCAGAGTGGAGACAATGTTGGCATTGTACCTGTACAAGCGCTGTCCTGGAGATCCGCCGGCAAGCTCTCCCCTGTAAGGTTGACCTGAGCCAAATATGCGTCGGCATTCTAAAGTGCTTCGCTCAGTGCGATGCGAACATCTTTGGAGAGTCTCAAGAGCTCATATAATGACAATTTGGCTGGTGTGTTGGCCAATTGCGCCCGAATGTCAAAATTGTAGGGCTTCTCCAGCCCGTGAGGAGTGTCTTTCCGGTACGGCTTGTCAAAGCGGGTCTCCTTTGGCTTGGGCTTATCGGCCAACGGAGGCTGAGAAGGTCCTGGAGCGTCAGCAGTGTGTAACGCCCCAGTCCCAAAATACGTAGGACTAGGAACGTAGACATGCCAGCTGTATTCATACGAAGTACGTAGGTCTCGTATGAATACATAAGCTGTAAAATGCAGTAATCCAAGACAAACTAAATCTCATCCACAATGAAAAGAAATATAATATAAAAATCAACTAGAATGTTTATGATACAATCGTTGGGCGGAGACAAAGTCCACTACCAACTATCTCAATGAAAGAAATGTACAAGAAATCGAGCAATAAAAATGGCAAGACGAACCAAGCGTAATTGTCTTCGAAGGAATGAAGAAGACCACGGCCTTGGCTAGAATACCTGCGGAAGACATGAACACACACCTGGGGAAAAACCAGGTCCTCAGACGGACGTAACAAGATACAGGAAGAACAAGCTAATATGAACTATTAGAATAAAATAATATATAAACTAGACATAAATATGCAAAGGAGATTCTAACCGCCTAATGTGCAATTTAGAGGACAACTTTCATGCGCATGGGTGGGATTTTAGGCTATGTGTACGTAACTGGCATCCAGTCATCTGTATCCGGCCGTAACGTCCAAAACGTCAGAGGGTATCTGCAAATATATTGCCACAGTTCCATCCGGAGACTGTGGTTTACCTGTTTGGCTTCCCATACGCACTAGCGACTATCCTCTGCCAATATATCCCACACTGTTCAAGTCATGTCCATGGCTCGTCCAGTTTTGTAATTGCTTGAGTCTCTAAAAACCCTAGTCATAGCAGTTACGAATATCTACCGTCACACGACAATAAAGATAGCTAGTCAATAAGTCGTGCCCCTAATAACATGTCTCAAATCGTGTAGTGTGAGTGTCACAGCCAAAGGAGATATAAGGATATCCCCCAACAAGAAGGTAGTCTGCTAACACTAAGTCAACATGCATAAAATAAAGCAACAACTAATAAAGTCGCTTGCACCCAAGTGTGGCTTGGACGCGCAGTTTATAACAAATAAAAATAACAAACAAATAAATAAATGCTGAAAATAATAAGACAGTTAATTAGCAAGGTATACTTGCCTGTTGCGACGCCTGGTGAGCTGTCTGGGGTGGTGCGATGGTCATGATGGCACAAAATTCGACTTCGATGTTACAACTATGCAAAAGGAATTCTGATGATGGCAAGGACTGGTCCATTGGGTCCAAAATAGTCATGTTCGATGTGTAAGGTCCGAAGTTACGAAGAAATAGGGAAGCAAGAATAGTCATGAGGGGTGACGATAATCGAAGAGAGTTTGAGTGAGAGATACGTATACTATTTTAAAGAATTAATTTATACCATTTTAAAATAGGTTTTTAGTTAATCTAAATATAACTACTAAATCTAAGAAAATTATTTTAACAACAAAAATAATTCTAAGTTTGTCAACATCTATTTTATAGATAAAATATACCTTTTTACTAAAAATAGTTTAGACAGATATTAATAATCTGGAAAATTGTACTGTTCAAAAAAAAACAAGCCAAATATAATATTTATATAAATGTAATTATATTTATACAAGAAAAAAAAGGATATAAAGATAACAAAAATGATTTTTAGTATCATAATAATTAATACAAATTTAAGATATTAGTAAAGCTGATATTATTTGTAATAATATATATACTAAATAAAATAATATTAATAATTAATATGGATCCTTAATCCTAGTTAACATGTACTACTACTACTACTACTAATAATAATAATAATAATAATAATAATAATAATAATTTTAATAATAATAATAATAATAAATCTAATAATAAATAATAATGATAATAATAATAATAATAGAAATAATAATATTAAATAATAACAATACCTAAAATAATAATAATAATAATAATAATAATAATAGGAAAACAAAACATCTAGACAGTCAAACAAAAAAAACAAGAAAACAAAAAATAATATTTTTTTTAATTATTATAATAAATATAATAATAATATGAATAAGAATAGTAATAATATCTCTAAGGAACAAAGTTACAAAGTAACCATCCACAACCTATGCAATACCAAAAGATAATAATAAAAATAATAAAATATCAACGCAACTCCTTATTGGCACCGCACATAGGTGTGCTGGTGCTGGAGCTCATTCTTTATCAAATGGATTTAAGAAAGAGTTCAGTAGAAGTGAAGAAGTAAGAAGTAGTGGAAGAGAGAGTAGTCAGAGAGAGAGAGCGGGATCGGTGTAGAAGAGGGATCGGAGGAGAAGAGGGAGGAAGGGGCGTGGCAGCGAAGGAGAAGGGAAGTGGCGGAGGCGGCGCACGCGGTGGAAAGAGGAGGGTTTGGGTGGAGTCGGGAAGAGCGGACACGGGCGGAGGAGAAGCGGGGGTCGATCGACGGTGTACGAGGCTCGGTCGGCGGCCCGGGGAGTGGCGCGGCGCCTGGCGCTCACACGCGCGGGCGGAGCAAGGATGAGCGCGGAAGAGGAGGGCGTGATCGAGGGAAGGGTTCACCAAGGGAGTTCTCCGGTGGGGCGGCACGCAGTGCTCGACGCACGCGGCGGCCAGGCGAGGAAGGGTTTGGAGGAGGCGGAGAAGAACTGCGGTGCTCCGACGCCACGGAAGATCGGCACGGGATGCCTGCGGAGACGGGGGCTGGCGCACGCTCGCCGACGCAGCAGCGCTCGGCGCTCGTAGGCGGGGTGCTGACGCACGCTCCGGTGTCGGTTCCTGATCTGGACGGCGGGCGCAGAGAAGACGGTGTTGGTCGGAGATTAGACGCCTCGGCGTTCGTGCACGGAGGAAGGCTGGGATCCGGTAAGGGTTTGTGTTCGTGGTTTATTTTTGGATTTTTCCCCTGTCGATTGGGTTTTTGGGGTCGCCGATGGTGGCAGGGCGGTGGTTTTGGTGGCGGCGACCGAGGATGGTCGACCGGATCTTTTTGTGGCGGTGTGGTTGTGATGACAAGGACGGAGGTGGAGATGATTTGCGAAGGCTGCGATTATGGCGGGGATGAAATTTTAGGGTAGGATTTATTTTGGTTGTATGTGTTGGGGTGTGTCCGACACAAGGGATACAATGTATATGTATATATATTGGAATAAGAACGGGGAACGGACACGGACACGAACATGGACACGAGGCACTGCACTTGTGGTGGAAGAAATTTATGGAAGATTAATTATGGAGACAAATAATATGGAGGAGTACCGGCCTATTTATAGGATGTAGGAATTCCCATTTGGATAGGATTGTAGGGGTTTTAAATCTCCACTAGATAAATCCATTATTAAATCAAACCAATCAAAATCCAAATTCAAATCAAAATTAAATTTAAATCTAATTAAAATTTTAGTTTAAAATCAAATAGAATAAATCAAATTTCAAATCTTTAACTATTTAAATAAATCCATAAATTCAAATCAAGATTTAAATCGTCACAAAAATTTCGAAATATATTTTCCAAAAATACTACTATTAATAATTTCGAAAATAATAAATATTTAAATATCTTTTTGAATAATAAAATAATAATATTAATAAATCTCGAAAATTACATTTTTATTTAAAATAGACTAATAAATAATTATGAAATATATATGTAGGTACAAAATGATGTTCTCATAATTATGCCTTTCTAGCATACAATAAAAATACTATTTATTATTAATAATTATGAGAAATGAAAGACTTTATAAATAAAATAACAAACTTAAAATTTTTGGAATGATAACAAAATAATTATTATGTATATTATTTCGAAACTTTAAAAAATAGAAAAATAATATTTTCAAAAATATGTACGCTCGCACATAATCGCACTCGTCGAGCAATTTCGAAAAATAAAATTTCGTGCGCGACGTAAAATACGACTACGCGACGTACAATACAAAATTTTAAATCAGTACTAATTTTAATAAATAAAAAAATAGTAGAAATTTAGGGGTTTTACACAGCGGCCGGCTGGCATTCTTCCGCCGAGTTACCCGGAGTAGGTTGGGATTGTGCACCAGACCGGGTGACGACAGCTGTAGCTTCTTCGACATCTGCCAAGATTGTGCGGCAGGACTTGACTTTCCCACCCTTCTTCTTGCCGGTGGAGGGTGGTACGGGCTGAGTCACTTCAGGTACCAGGTCCGGATGGACCCACATGACCTCCCCTAGTGATGTGGTGAGGGGCACTAGACCAGCATCCTGGTCTCTGGGAGGTGGAAGATTAGCGACCTCCATCTTTGCTCGGGGGACGGGTACTACTACATCTTGAGTCTTTGTCAGAGGAAAGCTGTCGAATTGGACTGACACCATGTTGGCCTCCATGCTCACCTCCTTGAAATTAATGGCCAGGGCCTTAGAATCGATGAGGTTCTGGATGTACCGCTTCAGTTGGAAGCAGTCTTGTGTAGCGTGGTGGACGTAGCGGTGGTAGTGGCAGTACTTTGGGCTCTTCATCTCTGCAGGTCGCGGTTCATGCCTTGGAGGAGGGAGCTAAATCCTGTCTCCTTGCAAGAGCATGTCAAGGATGGGCTTGACATGGCTGTCCTCGAAGGAGTAAGTCATCTGCGGCCACTGCTTCTCTACTAGCTTTGGTTTAGGATTCTGGGCTGTGTCGGCCACCATAGCCTGTTTGCCCTTATTGTCTCGGCTGTTGGAGGAGTTACCACCGTTGTTATTGTTGGCACTACGGCGTTTGCCCTTGTCTTCTTCATCCGAGATGTGCAATCCCAGTTGGCGAGCTTTCTTCAGCTTGGCTTCTGCGTTAGTGGCGCTGATGATGAATGTCTTCCAGTCCTTAAATTAACTTTCGCCCATCCAGAGGCTGATTGTGGAAAGCAGCCTCTTTTGGCAAATTTTAATTAAGGAAGAGTCCGGGTTACCGGAGGGCAACTTCATCACGGTTTGACGAAACCGCTCAATGTAGTTCCTTGTCAGCTCCTTCTCTCCTTGAATGACGTCCATGAGGGTTGACATTGTTACATCTTGTCCCACCTCATAGAACCTCTCTAAGAACATGTGCTTGAAGCCGGCGAAGGAGTGGATGCAGTTGTCCGGCAAGTTGCGGTACCAGTCGAATGCGACTCCCTCTAATGCCCCAATGAACAAACGTGTAAGGATGGTGTCGTCATACGACAAATGATCTGTCGTGACCTAAAAGTAGGTCACATATCGGCTTGCAGATGTCTTTCCGTCATAAGGGTTGATGTTGAAGGGTTTGTATCAAGGAGGGAAGGGGACATCCCTCCATGCTGCGAGATACGGCTGTCGTATCCTGAGGTCCTGAGAGGTTTCTCGGGCTTTAAACATTGCCCGAAGCTCCTGGACCTCTTTTCTTGCCTCCCGAGCCTCGTCTGCAGCAGTGGAAGCCGACATCCCGGGTGGGTGGTCGCCTGGGGTTGGTACAGTTATGTTTGAGTGCGCATTGACGGTGGGACCCAAGCTTGTTTGGCCAGGCATCCTTCCTTGGAGAGTCAGCAGGGCCGCCTTGATCTCGTCTACTGACTTGACCAGGGTATGAAGTATGGCCTCAAGAGTGTCGAGGTGCTGTCGGTCGCTGGGACCATCATGGTCATTCTCAGTCATAAATATTGTTCTCACACGGGGAACTGGGGAAGGAACTGTGGAGGATGTGCTCTCCGAATCATACCCCCGAATGGAGAAGTCGTCGGGATACGTGGGGATGTTCTCCTCCGATTCAGACTAGGAGGAAGTGTTACCCCTGTATCGGAGGTTGCTTCATCTTGGGACCCATGGACATCTGGGTCCGTTGCATCTGTTGGGGGAACTGTCTCCCCTGGTTGATCTTCTTGGAATACCGAATTGTCATGGATGTTTCGAGGGGTGTTACCCCCAGCTTCGGCTACCCCCTGAGGTACAGTTGACGAATCCTCCAGTATTGAAGATTTTGTCTTTGAACGGGTGCCCTGGTAAACTCCTCCTGAGGTGGTTGTGGACAGCCGCTTAGACACGAGTTTCCTGGCCATGCTAGTTGAGATCGTCGGGCTGGAAACATTTATCTTCTTCCCCGTCTTGCCGGTAGGGATCTTTCGAACAGAATTGCAGGAGGCGACATGAAGCGCCTCATCTTCTGAGCTTTGTTACAGGACCGGTCCTGGCTGTTGCAGTCGTTGGAAGACGGATTGCCGGTCCTCTTGTACTGTCGCCTTGCTGCAGCAGCAGTTGACAATGACTTGAGTGCAGTGATGTCCATGAAAGGACTCTCTGCACACCAAGCTTTCTTCTCTTTCCTTGTGCTTGTGAAAAATCACATCACGCAAGTCACTCGTTTTGTGGGCCCGGGAGTCCCGAGCACACGAGTGTGTTGGCATCCTGCCTGCTCCCTTATGTGGGGCTAGTAAGAGTACTTGCCCCTAATTGTTGTTTGGAGATTCTTGATAACTATCCCGTCCGTTGGCCATCGGGGGCTGGACACGGATAGTTTTGTACAACTTTCCATCAGAGGCCTACATAATAGTCAGCAGGATGCCCCGATGGTCAGAAGTTGGGACAGCAGACTGAGCTCGATGAGCCTGCGCTGTCCTAGACTTCTTCCCTCTAGAACCTGAGAGTGCATAGTAAGAAGAGTCCAAGTTGTGCATCACAGAGTCTAGCACATCCTCCTGAGAGCCTCTGAGGTCAGGACCGCATGAGAGCCAGTCAAAGTTTGAACCCGAGCCGCATAGAGCAGATGGTCTACGGCTGGGATTGGTGGCCACATAGGTTGTTTACATGCGGCTGGCATTTGTGGTCGCATAAGCAGTCTGCATGCGGCTGGCATTTGTGGCCTCTTGAGGAGTTTGCATGCGGCTGGAAGCTGTGGCCACATGAACCTTCTGTATGCGGCTGGAAGTCGTGGCCGCATGAGCCTCCTCCATGCGGCTGGAAGTTTTGGTCGTATGAGCCTTCTACATGTGGCTGGCTTTTGTGGCCGTATGAGTCTTCATACGGCTGACGCCCTTATCCGGCTTCTTCCTGGACCGCATAGAGTCCCTCTTTGCCCCTGCAAGTCCAACATCGTAGTGTTTTCCTCTGCCGGATTTGGGGACGGCAGAGTCCTCTACGGTCTAAAGTGGGGCCGCATACGAGTCTTCTCCACCGTCTTGGGCAGCAGAGAACACTTCTTCCAGAGCTTGGGGATAAGCAAATGATTTGGGACTCCACTCCCTGCTGGCCTTCTTCGTGCGGGCTCGCTTCTGGACTGGGCTAGCGCTCCCGTCGGAGAGCATCTCTTGAAACGCTTGCTGGTCGAAGCGAACAACCAGCATCTGTTGCGTGGAGCCAAGCTTGGTTGCGTCCGATTGCATCACCAACTTTTCAGCAGTAGAGAAGTTAGTCTCCAGCAGAGTTGCCATCGTGTTTGCCATTGATTATCAAAGAATAGAACAATTTTATGGGAGGACTGAACTTTAATTCATAATATAAACTCGCTCGTACAAAGAGAGCCTAGGAACAAAACCTAGGAAAAGCAATCTAAGTATAATTGTTTAGTTTTTTATTCTGGGGGGTGACGGTAGAGGCTCGGGAAAGTGATATCAACTCTTCCTTACTCCTTGGATGATCGAACGCAACCTTGGTTCCGGCGAAGAAAAGTTCTCTCTCTCCTCGGATTGCTCTGGGTCTCTGTGTGTCCCTTTGTATGTGCATTTTCTCTGTGTGTCTGTGCAAAGGAATAATCCCCTGCTATTTATAGGACTTTGTGATGAGTGGGGTGTGCAGTAACTGTGTCTTAAAAAGTGGGCGGTTGGGGATTGGTTAAGATTAACCTTGATCTGTTTGTTGGAAATCAATCTGGGCTGTTGTGTTGGTTGCAATAAATCTACATTGTTATGATTTGTTGGTTGTAATAAATCTGAGTGGATAAGTCTTAGTCAATCTTCTGCCACGTGTCCCAACTGCCATTATGCTACGAGCCGCATGAACAGGGTGTCCTGGCAGAGCCGCATAAGTGTGGTCTGATAATTGAGCCGCATGAGGGTGGCCTCACAACCGAGCCGCATGAGGATGGCCTCACAACTGAGCCGCATCAGGATGGCCTCACAACCGAGCCGCATCAGGATGGCCTCACAACTGAACCGCATGAGGATGGCCTCACAACCGAGCCGAATGAGGATGGTCTCACAACCGAGCCGCATGAGGATGGCCTCACAGCCGAGCCGCATGCTTAAAGAACTTCTTTGGACTTTGTGAACTGCGCTGGCTATCTCAGAGATTTTCTCCTTTTTTGATGAGCATGACGCGTCTCTTCATTATATCAGAGCCGTCTGAACTATCACTTTATGTCAGAGCATTTAATGGCCAGCTGCAGGGAGTAATTATGGCCAGCTGTAATCGGCTTGTTTTGAGCCGCATGAGGCTACGTGGCTCTTCCTGAGCCGCATAAAATTCCTGAGCTGCATGCGGCTCTCTGGGACTTTCCGAGCCGCATAAAACTCTTCAAGCTTTTGAGCCGCATGCTGAATCTGGGCCGCATATGAATTATTATTCTTTTTCATGCTTATACACCTGCTAAATCTCTAGCCTTCGAAAACAGAAGTTAAAGAAGCGGTGTAGGCGTTGAACGAGCATAGTGCTTCCGGAACCGATGGTTTCACTGGCGTTTTCTTCAGATCATGCTGGGACATCATCAAGTCTGACATCCACGAGGGAAGTTAAAGCTTTCTTTCAAGGAGCCAGGTTGTAACCCCTCTTCCAATATTTTAAACTATTTTAAATTATGTTTCCTTACATATTTTTTTTGGATTAGAATTCCTCTTCAAAGACCTTGTTACGATATTAGTTCTTTTGTATTTGAAGACTGGTTTAAATTTATAGTTTGAAAATATTATCTAGTTAAGAAAATTGTTATTATGGTAAACCATTATTTTGTATTACAAAAGATTTTACGCCAAATTATTTCATAAGATTTCGATTAATTAACTTATATATTTAAGGTTATATCGTTACATTCAAATTACTATATTTTAAGATTTGATTAATAGATATATTTTTTTAAATTATTAGATGATATGGTTATAATTAAATTGCAATGATGACTATATAATTGTAAACCCTTGAATCAAGGAAAATCGTCTTACACAGTTTGATTTTGATAATATTAATGAGGGGAAATAGATTTATCACCTTAACAGGAAAAAGGAAACAGATTATTCAAAATCTCTTAAATGGCTTAAAATAATTCCCTCCCTATAGCAGTAATGCAACTGTAGTTAGATGATGGAAGTAAATCATTTTCAAGCCATTCTCCTCTTATCTCTCCAATAACCAAACCCCTGCAACAATATCATCATAATAGGATGTATATATAAAGACTTCATCAGCCGTTTCCTCATTTTCCCATCCCCGACCTTCTCCTTTCCATGACTGTAGCCGTAGCTGTGCTACCGTGCTACAACCTAGCGACCCTCCTGTATTGTTAGAAACCACGCAAGACCACCAGAGTCATCACCACATCAAACGCAGAAAAGAAAAGGAAAAGCCGAACCACCATTGAAACTACCGTGTCCGGACCCGTGCGTCCGTGTCATTTCCATCTTATTCTATGATTAACAAAACAACCGTGCCGACATACGGCCAACACTAGAATCCTGCCACTACCAAGAAAAAAGTAAACATATACGCCCACAACATACCTCTTTGCGCCCAAAGCGGCCACCGTGACCGCGCGGGACGTTCAACAACGGCCAACTTCCCACTGAGTATACCGTACCACCCCTCCGCGCCTGTGCCGTGTTGACTATTGGTGCCGTACGACGAGCCTTGCATCACCACAAATCTGCTGACTTACCTCCCTAGCAGCGATGGTGCCGCCTCTTCGTCGAGATGAGCGCCGATGTCGAGCACCTTCCTCGTCGATCCGCACTCACGCGTCACCACGAAGCTGCGGTAGCTATCTCCGATCCGACGTAGTACTGTACGCCGGCAGCTGGTGTCTCCTTTTCTGCTGAGCCAACACCAGTCGGCGTTACCTCGTGCGGCCTTCACTCTAACCCGCCGATCGGTAGCCGCCTCTATCCGTCGTCGTGTCGCCTTGACCCTGTCCCTGCTCCGTCCGAGCCGATCCGTAGCCACCGCCAACGTCGTAGACCACGGCGAGTCGCTGATCTCCGCCGGCGCTGGTCCCATCTTTACCACAACGTCCTCCTCCCTCCCTCTCATGGTGAGCTCTCGGAACCCCTCTTCCCTTTCTCATCCGCTCTATCCTCTCTCTAATTTGAGAAGATGCAACAACAACTCTTATTTTGTATTATTTTTTTATCTTTATCTTATTTGTTTTATGGACTATGGGCCGGCCTGTAGGATGTTTAATAAATTTTAAGCTTATATGTATGCATGTATATATATGTATTTTGTTAAGCCTATGTATATAAACAAATATGTTCAGTATTTTTATATATAATCTAATTACTACTGTTATTATTATTATTATTATTATTGTTATTATTATTAAATGTTTATTATCTTGTTTTATTTACAGGAACAACAAGATTTAGGCCAGGTTTTAATAGAGTATATGGGCTTATATATATTTAAAATATATTTTGGGCCTTACACACATTTTAATATTTGGGCTTCAATAACCTTAGAAAGAAGTTTTCCTTAAATAAATAACTAAATCAATATTTTCTTAAGCAAGAAAATTATTTTGTTCAAATATGATTACTAATAAAAAGAGTTTAATTCAAAATATTTTATAATATTCTTGACTAAATAAGATTTTATAATTCCTGATAATAACTACACATATTTTATGAGATTACTTTTCCTAAATAAAATTCTCTAAAATTAGATTGTCCATCATGACTAATCGATTATTCCCTATTTTTTTGTAACCCGGACTCCAACCTTAGCCAAGTGGATTATTTCGAGCACAATGGTATGATCGGTTTCACCAGTTAAGGACCTCAGGCAAGTGCACTTTCTGATTGCTTTCGATTCATAGTAGTTTTTCATTTCATGTTTATACATATGATCTCTTGCTTGATGACACGTTGTCACACGGATTAGTATCATGGATTTGTTTATGCTTCGTGACTGTCTTTTTACATGATTACCATGCTTGAGACTTGATTCCATGAGTACTAGTTGGGCGGAAAAATATCTTAGTAGACATGTGGACTATCCAGAAATATCTCCAAAATGTCAATTCATGAATGATAGCAGCTGCACACGACACGTGCAGGGTGCCGGACTTACCCCTTAGCCGTTCACATGTCGAACGCGATATTTCTAAACACATATATAGTTGTCTTTTACTTGTTTTTCTTGTTTTCTTCACCACATGCCATGACATCAGTTACTTTCTAGTTTTGTCTCACATATGCTATTTTCATGACTTGTGAATCCTTTTGTCTTTTTGTATTGCCATCGGTTTGTGTACTTGTTCCATTCTTGACTGGAAACCAACATTTTTCAGGTTAGCCGTGGCTTCGTTAGCATTGGGAGATTCGGGTGTATTTGTAGGTTAAACCTAAAAATTAGATAGATATGATATCATTTTCATTAATTGTAGAAACTTGTACTTTCTTTAAATATAAATGTTGTAAATGTTGTAATAATTTAGAAATGTGAATGAGCAATAAAGTTTATTTTTGAGCATTTATTTATTGCGGGCTTGACAGCATTCTACCGCCGACTCTGCGGCGTAGGCTGGCTTGGACACGCACTCGTATCCTAAAAAGCGGGTACGGATCGTGACACAGGTACCCCAAATCAATTTCCAGCACCAACCTCATCCTCATCCCCAAGAAAGACAATTTGGAGTCCTTCAAAGATTTTCGTCCCATAAGACTGTGCACCTTCACCAACAAAATTATCTCCAACCACATGACCAAAATTCTTCCCAAGATTATCTCGAAGGAGCAAAGCGGCTTTGTCCGAGGCTACAATATTATGCTTGCTCATGAAATGATCTCTGCATGAAATTCCCGGCCAGGGAAGGCAACATTGCCATCAAGTTGGACATGAAAAAGGCTTACGACAGGCTTGACTGGCAATTCATGATATGGGTGTTCAGGGCCTTCAATTCTTGGAGACTTGGATTAACATAGTGTGGAGATCGATCAGCAATTCCTGGTTCTCCACCGTGATCAATAGCCAGGCTAATGGATTCTTCAAATCCTGTAGGGAGTCAGGCAAGGCGATCCTCTATCCTCCACCATCTTCATCATCGCTGCTGAAGCTCTTAGCAAAAATGTGAACAACATGGTTGGCTCACACAGATTTTAGCATTACCACACCTCAAGCGGCTGCCCGATCATCACGCATCTTGCCTACACCGATGACATCCATATCTTCTTCTCCGGTAACATTGGTAGTATCGAGGTGGTTAATTCCACACTGCAGAGATACACCAGATGCTCTGGACAGCGTATCAACCCTAACAAGACTGTCATCTATGTCCATCACTCCGCGAGTAGAGACCACTCACTTACCCTCACCAATATTACATAATTCTTTGTCGCGTACCCCTTTTAATTATTTAGGTTTCACCCTGGTGTACGGCAGATCTAAT